>CM020983.1:8965151-9608682 GCA_010134655.1 Fragaria nilgerrensis
CCCCAATAACTCGGTTACTGACCCCTAATAATCAGTTACTGACCCCCAATAACTTGGTTGCTGACCCCTAATAATCAGTTACTGACCCCTAATAACTTGGTTACTGACTCCCAATAATCAATTACTGACGTCTAATAATCAGTTACTGGCCCCTAATAATCAGTACTGACCCCTAATAATTTAGTTACTGACTTCCAATAATTAGTTACTGACACCCAATAATCACTTACTGGCCTTTAATAATCAGATTACAAACTCAAATAATAACTTACTGACCCCCAATAATCATTTATCAATCCTCAATAATCACTTATTGACCTCAATATTCAAATGTAAGGATATATATATAAAAAAATATAAAACAAAAAACAAAACAAAAAACTCTAACTGACTTGACTCATGGACGCACCTCGTCCACCTCCTCCTACTCCCCCAAAGCCTTGAAGCACCACATATCCCTCAACTACATCTTCAAAGAGCAACCCCCTCTTCATCCTCGTCGGAATCCTCATCGGCTCCACCTTCTTCATCCTCCAGCCCACTCTCTCCGCCTCTCCCCTTCGACCCCCACCCCTCCATCCCCCGCTCCTTCTCCTCCCCGTCGTCTCCCACAATCGCATCTCCACCGCCTCCCTCTCTCCGAACTCCGCAACAACGCCGCACGTGTCCCGCCGACCTCGGACAAGCGCCGCCTCAGGATCGTCGGCAACGGCGGCGTCCGTCGTCGAAGAAAGGAGAGGAGGGAGAGAGAGAGAGAGAGAGATGAGAATGAGAGGTGAGGGAGAGGAGATAGATAAATAGAAAATTTCATAAAAGTCTACTTTTTAACATTTGTTCCTTCATAAGTCACCTTAATCTTTTTACCCATATAAGTCCACTTTAAGGGTCAAATTCGTCATCTTACTTTCATTTCATACCTAAAATACCCTCCAAATCACTCCCTACCAAAAAAACTGCCCTTCTCTTCCCCGTGATCTCTCTCTCTCTCTCTCTCTCTCTCTCTCCTCTTCTCTCTCTCTCTCTCTCTCTCTCTCTCTCTCTCTCTCTCTCTCTCTCCAAGTGAGGGCCTCCGGAAATTGACCAGAATCATAAATCCCTTGCTGGAACTTTAAGCCTTAGGGGCCTGCTGCTTATACAGCTCCACGTCGTATCATCCTCGGCACATCGTCGCCGCTAATAGATAGCTGCGCTTCGTCTGTCTCCATCTCATCGAAGTTTGGAGCCGACCGAACGTCGACGAGCCGTAATAGATCGATCTCAGATCTTCAAATCTGAACGACGAGACCTCTACCTCGTCCGATCCTCCGATCATCCCATCGTCATCGCCGGCAACACCTTCTCCGATCGGCCTCGGCACGTCGACTGTCATCGTTGTCTTCGTCTGGGTACCTTCGCGTATGAGTTCAAGACGGTGACGACGAAGGTGATTTGTCGGTGAGGTGTCCGACGGACTGACAAGAACACTGGCCGACCCAAGGGCTATGGTTTTGTGAGTATTCTGATTCGTTTCTATTCTAGTTCAATCTTGATCACACATCACTGATTGCTAATTTAGTTGTGGAGTTTGATAAATCAATGGACGTATGAGTTTTTGAATGGAGTGTTTTGTGTTTTTGTTGAGGATTTTGTGTTTTTGTTGAGGATTTTGGTGACTTTCAACGAGCTAGAGGCTGCTGCCATGACATGTGCCGATCTGATGGCCGCCAGACGACTTGTAATTTGGCTTCAGGTGGTGGTAGTAGTTTTTGTAGATGGTAGTAGTAGCTTTTGTGGCTGGTGGTAGTATTTTTTGTGTTTGTCGGAAACCTCACAGTAGTAGCTTTTGTAGGCAGTGGTAGTAGCTTTTGTAGCTGGTGGTAGTAGCTTTTGTGGCTGGTCGTAGTAGTTTTTGTGTTCGTCGGAAACCTCACAGTAGTAGCTTTTGTAGGCGATGGTAGTAGCTTTTGTAGCTGGTGGTAGTAGCTTTTGTGGCTGATGGTAGTAGTTTTTGTGTTTGTCGGAAACCTCACAGTAGTAGCTTTTGTAGGCGGTGGTAGTAGCTTTTGTAGCTGGCGGTAGTAGCTTTTGTGGTTGGTGATAGTAGTTTTTGTGTTCGTCGGAAACCTCACAGTAGTAGCTTTTGTAGGCGATGGTAGTAGCTTTTGTAGCTGGTGGTAGTAGCTTTTGTGGCTGATGGTAGTAGTTTTTGTGTTTGTCGGAAACCTCACAGTAGTAGCTTTTGTAGGCGGTGGTAGTAGCTTTTGTAGCTGGCGGTAGTAGCTTTTGTGGTTGGTGATAGTAGTTTTTGTGTTCGTCGGAAACCTCACAGTAGTAGTTTTTGTAAGCTGTGGTAGTAGCTTTTGTAGCTTGTGGTAGTAACTTTTGTAGCTTGTGATAGTAGCTTTTGTAGCTTGTGGTAGTAGCTTTTGTGGTTGGTGGTAGTAGCTTTTGTGTTCATTGGAAATCTCACAGTAGTAGCTTTTGTAGGCGGTGATAGTAGCTTTTGTAGCTGGTGGTAGTAGCTTTTGTGGTTGGTAGTAGTAATTTTTGTCATTGTCGGAGGTCGGTCGGAAACCTCACCGGAGATCGGCCGGAAACCTCACCGGAGGTCAGCCGGAAACCTCACCGGAGATTAGCTGGAAACCTCGCCGGAGGTCGGCCGGAGACTTTTTCGAGATGAGAGTGGTTGTTGACTTTTTATACTAGTGGCATTTTTGTAAATATAAAGGAGAAAATCTAATTTTTTTTGTTGGATGGCAGTCTGTAATTTTGTTCAACTTCTATACCTAATATAAAACCCTATTTAAGCTTAGGTGGACTATGTGAGTAAAAATGTTTTGGTGGACTTATATGAAATAAAATGTCTGAAAGTAGACTTCTATGTAATTGGCCCTAGATAATAAGATTAAGGGTAAAAATGTATTTTTGTTAAAAAACATTTGAATGGGCTAAGCAAAATGTTTTTTATTGAGTTGGGCTATGAAAACTCTATTTTGTGCATTTGGGCATTTTCCCTTCAATATTAGAGATTTCCATCCTCGATGAATTGTAACACGTACACCTCAACATCTTTCAATTTTGTTCCATATAATGTGACACCTTCACATGTCAATGGACCATGTTGGAGAAAGAAGATATATGGGTAGGATTGACATTGCCGGATTAACTCACCGTGGTCCGCCTACAACCGGCCGGCAATGCAATAAGGCTTTGGTTAACCAAAAAAAAATTATGATATGTTCATCAATAAGCTGAAAAGACCTAATCATATCACCTATGGATGGTCAGTCTTGTACGTAGTTTCCTTTTTTCATCAGTGATGGAAAAAGATGTACACCAAGATAGACAATTATATGACATAATACTCTTAGAAATAAAAACTTAGCAATAAATATCACGAATTGAGATTACCTAATTAGTGTTGGGTCACTTGCACTATCGGTACATGGATGAATTTTTATTAATGGATGAATGCATACATGTCCTCGAGTAAAAGAAACACTAATTTGACATAACAAAATATATAAGCTATGAAAACCCTAACAGCTAGAGGGTATAAAACATATTTACTTACAACCAATTATGCATTTCCCGATCTAATCGCATTGCATGTCTCTTTCATGAGTAGTTGTTGCTTGAACAGATATTTCATCAATCAAATTAATTTCATCGCCTTTCCCAACGTCGTCTGCGTATCCCCTAATGATTTTTAGATCACTGCATAGATGTAATGTGTCTATATAGGTTAGTCGGTTCTATAATAAATTCGTCACCATCGGTCTTCTTAACCCATAACCACTTGAATATGTGTCGACAAAATATCTACATCCGTAGCTACTATCTTCGTCGTATGTTTAGTCGTATGTAGCATATGCATCAAGTATTAGAACCTATAAAAGACCATACCTGCAGGATGCTAATCAAGCCAACGGTAGCAAAGATCGAAAAATGGCTTCCAATCCTGGAATTCTGACTGAATGGCCATGGACACGTCTTGGAAGCTTTAAGGTCTCTCTTCGTGTTTTTGTTTATTCCGACAGATGTTTATTTACATTTCATATATTCAAGTGTGTACTAAATCTGTAGAATTTGGTTTCTGTGTGCTGCTGCAGTACGTGGTGGTGGCTCCCTTCGCGATACACAGCACATATTCATTCATTGTTAACGAATGGGAAGACAAAGATCTGTCTTACTTCCTCATATTTCCATTCATGTTGTTTAGAATGCTGCACAACCAGCTATGGATCTCTCTTTCTCGATATCGAACCTCCAAGGGCAGCGGCCGGATCATCGACAAGGGCCTTGAGTTCGAACAAGTTGACAGAGAAAGGAACTGGTCTGTACTGCAGGGTTAAGGCTTTGGCCTAGTTTACTTAGCTAGAGAGATTAACGAAATAACGATTTTCTGGGTTTTACGTATTATTAACTATGATTGTTTTTTGTTTTTATTGGACAGGGATGACCAAATTATATTCAATGCAATATTGTTCTACATAGGGAGAATGCGGCTGGACGGAGGTCGAAACGTACCAATGTGGAGAGCAGATGGATTCGTCATAACATTTCTGCTTCATGCTGGTCCGGTGGAGTTTCTCTACTACTGGCTGCATAGAGCTCTGCACCACCATTACCTTTACTCTCGCTACCATTCTCACCACCATTCCTCCATTGTCACTGAGCCAATTACTTGTAAGACCTAGTTCCATCCACTATATATATAGTTATACACGAAATATATTTTGTTTTTTTTTATAGATAATTATCTATTTGTATCATCGAGATAGTTCTAGAATAGTAATCATGTTACCTCGTCATCACCTAACTGTGATTTATGTGTGATAAAATTTAATTGTCGACAAAGGAGGGGATGGGTAGGTAAAGACATTGACTTGTATGCTTCAATACCCTATTTCTAATGTTTCATGTTTAATTTGGATACAAGTCATATAACCTTTATATGAACTATGAAGATTTAGTTATGAAATATATACCTGGCATGGTTCTTTTTACCATACACAAAAAAAATCTTAGGTAGCGATATCGATGTCTTTACCACGTGACAGTATGACAGGCTAATAGATATCAGAGTTATCTATGTTTTTTAATGTGTAATACTTATATATAATATCTATTACATGTGTTCCTATTAGTTGGATGTACAGCCACATGATATGTTTGCACTATGTAAAAATCTCTCGGAATTCACATCAGATGTAAACTTCCATAACTTGGGTGAAAATAGAAATTAATTAATGATCGATTTTGATAATTTAATTATATCGGAGAAAAAAAGTTCGTATCATATTTACAGATGAAAAATGTTTCTAGGCCTTAATAAGCCTAGGATTTATGACCTTAATCCTAGGTGGCATGTCAAATCACATATTCACATCATCATATAAAAAAATCATGTTATGTCATTTTTAGGTAAAAATACAATCTTATCATTTCATATCCAATAGCTCTATATTATTTTGTTTTTATTCTATAAAAACTATTTTTAAGCCATTTTTTTCATTACTCATGCTTAAATTTAAAATGTGAAATATATATATATATATTTTTTTTTTCAAAAAAAAAATATACACATACATAATTTTTTCAAGGAGAAAATTATACATATATATATAAATCTATATATTTGTCCAAAAAAACCTTTATATATAGTTCATCCAATATAAATTCGATAGAGATTTTATTTTTTTATTTCCTTTTTAAAGTTCGATGGTGAATTATATATATAAAGTAAAAAGAAAAAATAATGGTGAATTATGAAGTCTAAAACTATTTGATTCACAAAGATAATTTTTTTTTTATTAATATCGTAATTGTGGCCCTAAATGTAATGAATTATTATTATTATAATATTTAACTACATAAAGAAATATATTTAATTTAGTTCATATAAGGTAACAAAATCAACTACATAAAAATGGTAACTAAATCATCTTGATGAAAATAAACAATAATTATTCGAATTGATGCATGAAATATAAGGATTGAATAAGAAACTATAATGAATCAATGAATTGATGGTGTTTTGGTTTTAGACAGATCGTTATCAATAAATTATGGTATATAACTATATGTGTATGTATGTATTAAGATACATTTAATTTAGTTCATGTAAGGTAACTAAATCAACTACATAAAAATAGTAACTAAATCATCTTGATGAAAATAAACAATATTTGGTATAATTATTCGTTAATTTGGTGTGATTATTAATTAGATCGTTATGAATAAATTATACTTGGTATAGGGTATCTATATAGGCATGTCCGTATTTATAAGAGGATATGCAAACATTCCATATTAGTATACATATTGTCATCTATAGACAAATCCTCCTTATTAATCAGAAAAATCAAACCTTAATTAAATTTACAAAATAGAAAGAAAATATATTATACATATTTATACTGGTACCTCATGAAATATTGTGATGGACTTCAGAGTTCAACATGAGATTTTTTTAGCAAGAGATGAACTTCATTGAATAGGTATGAAATATAGTGATTGAATAAGTATGTTAAGTGTGAAGTGTGAAGTGTACTTCATTTAATGAATCAAATATCTAAAATAGAAGTCATCATCCACATTAACATAAAATAATATACTCTTCTACATAAATAAATACGTATTAGATATCCAATGATGATTTCAATAACATTGAAAAAAGAAGCTAGCCATCATTGATATTGCGATTTGAAGTCAGGAACATATCTTATAGTACCGATACCTCACAAAATATTGTGATGGACTTCAGCATGAGATTTTCTTGGCAATAGATGAACTTCATTGAATAGGTATGAGATATAGTGATTGAATAAGTATGTTAAGTGTGAAGTGTACTTCATTTAATGAATCAAATTCTAAAATAGAAGTCATCATTCACATTAACATAAACTAATATACTGTTCTACACAAATAAATACGTACTAAGTATCCAATGATGATTTCAATAACATTGAAAAAAGAAGCTAGCCATCATTAATATAACGATTTGAAGTCAGGAACATATCTTATAGTAACAAACAAGTACTAAGTAGTCAATAATGAACTAATAATGTTCTCTTAGAACTTTTCCCTAATAGAATATTCACATTAAAATAAAATTAGTCATTATTCACATTAAAATTCAAAGTCATAAACATGTCACATAGTAACAAATAAGTTACACGTACCAATAATAAAATCTCTATCGAATTTATATTGGATGAACTATATATAAAGGTTTTTTTGGACAAATATATAGATATATATATATACAGTTCCTATCCAGAGCGAAGCTTCACTTTGAAATTAAAGTGTGAAGTTCCTTATTTGACTCAATTTTCGGTCATATTTCCATATCTCCACCATTCAGTTTGTAGATCATAATGTATAGATCATTCTGCCAAGTTTCATTGAAATTGATGATCGTTTGGGTTTTCATAATCGTTATTTACACAAACAGTTCTGAATAGACAGATTTATGGTCCGTTGTTGATTTAATCTAATTCGGTACCTTAACGATTACCAATTGGATGAAACTTGGCAAGAGTGATCTATGCATTAGGTTCTACAAACTGAAAGGTAGAGATATGAAAATATGATCGAAAAGTGAGTCAAATAAGGAACTTCACACTTTAATTTCAAAATGAAGCTTCGCTCTGGATAGGAACTATATATATATATATATATATATATATAATTTTCTCCTTGAAAAAATTATGTATGTGTATATTTTTTTTTTTGAAAAAAAAAAAATATATATATATATATATATATATTTCACATTTTAAATTTAAGCATGAGTAATGAAAAAACACATCTTTTTATAGAATAAAAACAAAATAATCTAGAGTCATTGGATATGAAATGATAAGATTGTATTTTTACCTAAAAATGATATAACATGATTTTTTTATTTGATGATGTGGATAGGTGATTTGACATACCACCTAGGATTAAGACCATAAATCATAGGCCTTATTAAGGCCCTCTAACACTACCCTTTACAGATATGTACTAACATAATGACTTTTATATCTTGAGAAAGCGGTGGATTGTTTTTATTCACTTTTATTTTAAACTAATAAAAGCATAATTTCCAAGTTTTCAACCCAAAAATTTGACAAGAATTGATCTTTTGTATCATTGCAGCTGTAATTCACCCATTTGGGGAGCACATAGCATATTTCTTCCTTTTCGCAATACCCTTGATGACAATGGCGTTGACGAAAACAGCCTCAATCATAACCTTTGCAGTTTATATTACTTACATTGACGCTATGAACAACATGGGACACTGCAACTTCGAGCTCATTCCAAAATGGATCTTCTCTCTTATTCCTCCACTCAAATATTTCATGTATACACCATCGTAAGTATTCTTTACTCTTGCATCAGATCTTGATACTTCCACAATACTGATGTGAAGAGCTAGTCTACCATTGAATATTTATATCGAAACCTAAATATACCTAAGCGGAACCTGATGCAGGTATCACTCTTTGCATCACACCCTATTTCGGACCAATTACTGCCTCTTCATGCCAATCTATGACTACATTTATGGCACCATGGAAAAGACCAGTGATGAACTGCATGAATCTTCACTCAAAAGAAAAGATGAAGCTCCGGATGTCTTGCATCTAACCCATCTTACAACACCCGACTCCATCTATCAACTTCCACTGGGATTTGCTTCCTTGGCCTCTAAACCGCACACTTCAACGTGGTACTTGTGGTTGATGTGGCCAGTCACATTTTGGTCGATGATGCTCACTTGGATTTATGGTCGCACATTTGTGGTCGAGAGGCAGCGATTTAATAAACTCCGAATACAAACTTGGGCGATCCCGAAATACAATTTGCAAGTATGATATGCAACCAACTTTTTATTTTTCTCTATTGAATGGTTGATTGATGTCATTTTCAAATCAATTGATTTACTTTTTATGACTTGCAGTACTTCATGCCATGGCAAAATGAAGCTATCAACAGTTTGATTGAGGAAGCTATACTTGAAGCAGAGGAAAAGGGTGTCAAAGTCGTAAGTTTGGGGCTCTTAAACCAGGCAAGTCTCTAGTTTACTGATTATCACAATTTGATTATGTTAGCTTTTTGTATTCTGGGAAGAAAAATACTAATTGTCACAACATCACAGATTTATTTCTTATTAAAAGATAAAAAAGGAGAAAAACAAAAGGAACTCTACGTATGTCTTGACGTCTTGTAGTGGATCCACACTAATTTGTCATGATGAACCGTACGTACCTCAATACCAAGTGCTACATTGGATCCAAAATTCAAAGCAAGAGTACGTACGTGGGTGATATATATGCAAACATAAGTTGCTACGTAATTTAAGCTCTAAGTGGTTCTTATAAATATGGTTATCTAGCATTGCTCTAATCAGAAAAGTAAAAATTCTTCTACGCATCAAGGTGTAAGTGAACCGAGCAACTAATATACAATATTTTGATTCGGTCATCCACGTTGCACTATCATGCATATATACTAATACCGTTAACAAAATTGGAACCCAAAAAACTAATTATAAATGTTTCTAACAGATGAGGTGAGGACTCGAGATCAAATAATAGGTGTTTTTATTATGAGCGCTTAATTTGATTAGATCAAAAATGAAAATGAAAGAAAGAAATTAAGGGTCTCGATCTAGTGTTCATTCTATCTTCGGATACGACGATTTGATGACTTCTACGTTATTTGTGTAAGTGCACCACCTTGGTGCATAGGATCCGCCTTGTCGGAAAAGTTAAATTTGAGGGTGTCTTGGTTTCAAGACTTATTTTGCACAAATCTAATTATTGAGTCATTTAAATGTGAAATAACTTCATGAAAAAATGATTATAAATTTTTGAATTGCAGGCTGAGGAGCTGAATAGATATGGCGGTCTATATACTCGGAGATATCCTCAGCTGAAAGTGAAGCTAGTGGATGGAAGTAGCTTAGCTGCGGCTGTAATCCTCAACAGCATACCAAAAGAGACAACCCAAGTTGTTCTTACAGGCAACCTTACAAAGATTGCTTATGCTATTGCATTTGCTTTGAGCCAGAGGGGCATTGAGGTACATATTTGTTACATATATTTGACATCATGACTCGAATCGAAGCGAATATGAAGAATATGTTGATCTGTTTTTCGTTCCTATATATATCTTCAAAACTTTAGGTAGCTACAATATACAAGGATGAGTATTTGAAGCTCACCAAATCGTTAAGTGCTACTAAGAGTACGGTGGTTCTTGCAAAAGGCTCTGCTTCAAAGGTATATATACTCGCTAGTCGCTACAATAGTCTCATTTAACTGAGACAACTTTTACCCCTCAGTGTAGGTTTTATATTTTCCAGTCGATCAATATTCAAATTTACTATATGCAGATTTGGTTAGTGGGAGATGGATTGAGTAAACAAACACAGCTACATGCACCAAAAGGAACAATCTTTGTTCCTTTCACCCAATTCCCCCTAAAAGAGCTGCGCAGGGACTGCTTCTACCATTGCCCTCCAGCAATGAAGATCCCTAAGTCTATTGAGAATGTGTACTCGTGTGAGGTAATTAGTTACAGTAATTTTCTAGTTACTCAACTTTTAAGTTCATAATTTTTCGGAATTTAACTAGTTACATTTTGATATATAGAACTGGTTGCCAAGAAGGGTGATGAGCGCATGGCGCATAGCCGGAATAGTGCATGCCTCGGAAGGTTGGAATGAACACGAGTGCGGTTACGCCATGTCCGACATTGACAAGGTCTGGGAAGCAACTCTTCGACTTGGCTTTCAGCCTCTGATCCCCAATGCTACAGCAAACAAATCTTAAGTCCTCGTCTCTTCAACAATATGTATTACATATATGTAATCTCTTATTTAATTTGTTGTGATTTCTTTGTGTTTAGAGCCATCATATATATATATATATATATATATATATATAGACAGTTTGTAACTTTGTATTCAGTATTTAAAACATTTCCTTGAAGAATACAGCCCCAGAGTACTATAATAGGGTTTGTTGTTCAAGGATGAAGCTTTAAGAAATTCTTTTTATTAGAAGCTCAAGGATCACTTCTAACAAGAACTCGTAGAAATTCACATGTTACAGCATGAAGATTGAGATTTAGGGATTATGCATGTTTGGTAAATTTGTGTTAATTAAACTGAACAAACCAAAGACGACAACTGATCACTTCTAACCTTCTATGCTATTAACATTGAACTTAATTCTATCCCAACCTACAAGGAAAAAATTGGCTAAAGGTATAATACTGAGTGAAGTAGATAACATAGTGCAATACAAGTATATAGTTCTCATAACAAAGGTGGGAAAGTGAAAGAACAACAGTATTACATACAAATGCTATTTATTGGTAGCATAGCAAAATATATAATATGTTTTATGTTATGGAGGATACTTGAGCTGCGTATATATAGAACTCCTATTGTACGTAGTCAGAACTCAGAACACACCTTCAGGTACTTTTCAATGTCTTGATCTGAAGGGAGCCATGCGCATACACTAGTCTCAGAAAATGGTTCAATTTGACTACATAGGAAGGGTACCCTCAAGACTCTTCAGTTGTTGAATGGAAGACCAACCTCCCCAACCCAAGTGGAGACGGCAGTAAAAGCTAAAATTGGTTCTGCTGTCTTTTGGCAACCTAGTTTTCCTTGTTCTGTAAAACCAAACACGTAAATTTTGGTCCTGTCAATGTGTTTTGAGCAAAATATGAACGTCCATGCCGACTTGCGAGTACAAAATCCCATTGTTAAATCAAATGGCCTCACTGCTACAATGTTGTCCAATATTGTGTTGAGGCAACAAATTTGTGAAGCGTGGATTTTCCTTCTTTTTTTTTTTTCCCATCTGTTTCAATGAATAACAAGCGCCTATCTTCACAGAATGTACAACCCGTTTCAACACCATGGAACTTTATATCACGGGAAAATAAAAATTAACAAATATAAATCAATGATGCTACACATTTTGGTGTATAGACCTATGCTAAATCCGCCTCTGTAACATCTCTTAGTACACATCTCTGTCCCCTCTGCCCTTCAAGCTTTCTTTTCAGCATTCGCTCGACAATTTCTCCAGAGGAACAGATAGCTGTGTAGCCAAAACGGCCAGATAGCTAAAAGGAGCTGATCCACAATTTGAAATCGAGCCTTGGTATTTCAGACAACTCAATTATATCAGCCTGCATAGAAAAGGAGAGATGGATATTATTACAAAGACTGGTGGTTTCCAAGTAATACGTATTATGCGATTAGTTAAATTCATGTCATATGTGGTTACATCCCACCATTGAGGCTTATGTGATTACTTAAATTCATGTCATATGTGTTTACCTCTGCTTATGCACCAACTATTCCGAGCAGAGACTTCTCATTTCGTGACTGACCGTTAGGTCCCACACCTGGAGGTGCATGAACAACGATAGGAAGAACCCACTCACTTTTGTCTCTTCCCTCTACAAGAAGAGGATGATCGTACCTGGATATCAAAACATCACAGTTGTCAGAAAATCAAGGATATTATAACAGCTAAATTAGCACCATTAGAAGTATGTGATAGACACCCAATAACCTTTTTAAAGTGTAAAACCCTGAGTAACACAGAAAGAATTTATCAAATTAAAACCCAAAAAACTAGAACTTATTGCGACAAATAACCTCTTGGACATTATAAATTGGTTAAGAAGATTATACATGATGCTATATTTTCATTACCTGGTCCAGTCAACATTCTTCGGAGTGGTAAAAAATTCAAACCGAAGGACCCATTTTATAGATACATGAGGAGTGGAAAAAGACATAGGCCCATCCATAGGAATGGAAAAGAGAAAACTTGTCTGCACTAAATCAGCAACAACCTCGTAATGATCACTCTGAACCTACAAAAGATAAGAACACATATGACACACGGCAGAAAAGTAAAGCATTAAAATGAACTATAAAAAGTCATCAGCCTCTCATAAATGTAAACATATCATAGGCTCAAATATTTCATCCTCGCGTAAAATCTATACTTTTTCCCGGAAATTACTCAACAATTTGCTGGCTTTCCCTCATCACTCTGAGTCACTGAGAAATTAAATAAACTAGGATTAATAAATTGAAGCAATGTAATTTCAAAACAAACATGCCAAGGACTACGACATAGCCTGATAATCGTATTCAAACTACATCATGTGACTGGCAGATATTTACAATGAAAGAAGCAACAAAGTAACGAGACTGACCACATTACCAGTAATCTTCTACAAAATCAGACAAGGTGAATTAGTGTGCATTTACAGTCGATCCAGTCATGCTTTTTCAATTATTTTTTATATTATTAGTATTATAAGGAATCAGCATGACAAGCATAACACAACAAGGGTCCCCACGGAGTCCACAAAAAGAAGACAGATAGGCTAAACTGCCAAACTAGCCTAGACAGAGAAACCTACACTACATGAAGATTGAGGACAACCGAGGGGTTTTTTGTTTAAGGTCTTAGAACTTAGAAGGGTGACAAAGGTGATACTCGGTGGGGAATGAGAGCTGAAGTTAATCAGACTGGGATTGAAGAGAGAGGAATTTCGGGTCTGCAATCTACACCAGAAGGGTTCTTGCAATTGCCAATGATTTTTCCCAAATTACTCAGCAATCTTCTTCACCATTTCCAGCATAATGGTTCTCATAGACTACTGAATGTATCAGACAGACCCATTACCCATATAAACAAGTTCTAGTAATTCCAATAGTCAAATCATTAAGGATCTGACATATATGCCCTGTAAAACTAAAAACATGCATCTAAAATGAAACATCCAGAAGACATGAAAACTCTTCAGAAGCTAGAAGACTCTAGCAAATCTAAGTGATGACAGCCTCTTCTAATTTTTATCTCTCTATCATTTCAACCATTATGAAAAGCTCACAAGTCCATTTGATCTCCATAACTGTCCCACTTGCCCTCTGGGGGCGAATCGAAGCTCATATACAGCTCATAAAGAGGAGTAGGGCAAATCTACTCTTCTTTATCCAGGTACAATCTGAAAAGGCGATGGTTGGTAGGGATAGAGAGGTGGTATTCAACTCTTTATAAAAGGTTGATGGGTAGGCGATGGTGGTTTTGTCATACAGTTGGGGAACACAGTTTTATGTATTCCTTTGTTCATGGTATCTGATGGCGTAAGGTCAAAAGTAATGGTTGAACTGGTTCCGAAGTTTAAAGAATGTCCAAAGCATATGCATAGCTCCAGATACTCTTGGCCACGAAAAGAAACCTTACTCTTGGCCAGAAGCTCGTCATCCTCCTTCGGTGTTGCAAACACATACCTGTTAACTTTGCGTATGCCATTTTGTTTCTTTCCTCGTTATAAAAATAAAAAACAAAGCAAAAATTTATTTCTTTCCTTCATAATCACTAGCGACATATTCTGCAACATGGGAGGTCCTTCTATCGTTCAGTTCTACTCAGTTCTCTCTTGAGGTTCTTCAGCCCTAAAGCATCTTCAGGCTGTTCTTGAGGGCCTCATCTTGTCACTAACACTTCTTCATATAATCATTCAGAAACATTCCCAACGTCCCCATAACAACCACACATCTTCAAATTGTCATTCAGAAAATTACCAACCTGGGAGTTCTTTTATCATTCAGTTCTACTCAGTTCTCTCTTGAGGTTCTTCAGCCCTAAAGCATATTCAGGCTGTTCTTGAGGGCCTCATCTTGTCACTAACACTTATTCAATAATTATCCAGCAAAATACCCAAAGTCCCCATAACAAGCCATACTTCTTTAAATGGTCATTCACAAAACGGAGCAGAAATTTGCAGTCCTTTTGTAGTTTTAAGTTTTAACTACTTTTATCTATTCATCAATACTTTTCTTCCAAAATTACCCCTCCATTTCTCTCTTTGACGGCGACATTGGCGACCCTCAGAAACATGCTTGGTAAAATTTAAGCGATTTAGGTAAACATGGTTCCTGACCCGACAATCTGATTGAATGAACCCATATGTCACATTCTCTATATGGCAGAGCTTCAGCTATATGGTATTAAGAGTTGTATGGGTATTGTATTCTTTCCTGCCCAGTACAAATTCAACACCAACCACAAACCTTAAGCTAATTAAGCTATGGCAGACCCAAACGAACCCATTTTCCCTTTTAAAAATGATCACCCATATACTAGAAAACCCATTTTCTTCTTTAGCTTCTTTGATTAAATTTCAAAGATTTGATTTGAACCCATCTGGTAGAAGCGAAGGAGATGATCAAGGGGAGATAAGGCGACCAAAATACAACATCGTTGCGGGAGAAGAAGCAGAAAAAGGAAATAGGTCCGGTGAGAGATGAAATAGTAGAAGAGAAGGAAAAGGATGCAGAACGTTTTGAACCGAAGATAGAGGATGAGACAAATAAATATAGGGGTAATTTAGTAAAATAAAGATAAGAGGAGTGCAGATTGTCAAAGTGGTAGTGCACATTTCAGCTCCCTCAGAAAATTACCAACCTAGCCATATCAAACCACACTTCTTATGAACACCTTTTGGGCAACCTACTAGCTTTCAATGAAACATTCAAAAAGCTCAAGATAGGTTCTTCCTGAGTGAAAATACAACACATCAGCAACTTCTCTAACCCAAAGTTTGAATCTTTTCCTATCTAAACCTAAACCCTTATATTGCGGCAGGTCTTGGAACATCAAACCTTAAATCTCATTCTAAGCCCTCTTTCCTTGTTGGTCAGACCTCACTCCAAGTACTAGTGCCAAATTGATATGACCCTCTTTTCGTTAAACAGTTACTTATTGAATCCTATACAGCCTCGAAGAAAACCACACAACACAACCATGCCTTGAACAGACCACGTAATTGATATTTTTGCCATCAAGAAATTTTAGATACAAAGTCATCTACAGCGCTAGGGAAAAGTGTTAACGGATTCTCGCGGGGTCTCCCTTTCCTAGTAACTGGTAAGCACATACAAAGACCAACTTGCAAGTCAAGAAAGCACTTGCATATCTGTTGGATACTTTTAAAGAGTAAAGACCAAGTATAGGAACACCTTAAACAGAAAACAAAACAAAACAAAACAAAATTATAAAAGCGAAAACCTAGAAAAAGCATACAATAAAGACTAAAAGTGCTGAAAGTAAAACTGTGCCCTATATCTGCAAACAATTTAGTATACCAAGGCTAATAAGTTAAGATAAAAAGAACGAAATAAAACATTGTTTTAAGCTGACACCAAAGGAAAAAGACTTGCCTATTCAGAAACATGTAGGTTTTTAGCATGAGAAGATTTCTTCAAACTTGATAAGTTACACAGACATGCCACGTACGATGACATGTCTAGAGAGCTAATAACTACCAAACAACTATGAAGAAATATATGAACTGTTTTATCCTCCCACAACACAACCTCCAGTACAAGAATAGCAAAAAATGAAATTTCATTGAACAGGATCTCAACCCACAAAGCCTTGCCCCTGCTTCCTATTTCTCTCAAAAATCCTTCAAATTCTAATGATACAGTACTCAAAACCCCGCCATCACTCCACACATTTCATAGCAGCATATCACCACCCTTTTCCCCTCTGAAGTGTTTTTCTTCAATTAATGTCTGATCACCTATTCTTTCAATGTCCAAATTACACTAATTTCTGTTTTAATGAACTTTGGCATGCAGTTACTACTCCTCAATTACTGATATACCCTGTTTATTATCTTTCATGTTCATGTATATCCTGTGTCCCATAGACCCATAGCCATGTTCATAGTTTGCTAGGGTTTAGTGAACCACCTACTGCATGTAACTGTCATTACTACTCAATTGGGAAAAGGTTAGATACCCACCGTTAACCATTTACAATTAAACCCACTACGTCCTTGCTTAACCGCCTCTTGTTTTGGACTGACAATAAAAATATTTCATTAATCATTCAACTAACAGCTTAAAATCACAATCTCTTACCTTTGTAATTGTAGGGGAATTCTTCCGAGAAGGATGGACATATCGCCGACTAATGGTTTCAGAAGTCTCCAGTGTTATACAAACCTGAAAAAGAGTCATCCCATGGAGCAATGATTAGCAATGACTATAAATTTATGAATCATTGCAAATGATTTCTCAATTACTTATGATATCACTACCTCAAGGCATCTTCTAGCTCCTTCTTCATGAAAGAAAGTAAGAGTTCCACCAATCTGTATCCAAGGACACTTGTTAAATATTCAAAGCCGGAACAACAAGAGAAAAAATATATGAGGCAAGACACACAGAAGACACTGTAAGAAAATGTCATTACCATATCACTGAAGTAATAATTAGAATCAGAATTTTTCGGGGAAAATCTAAGCAGAACTTTTTCGTCCAGCCGGATATTGTAAGACCTCCCTCGAATAAAGCCTTCTGCTGCAGAAAATATTTGCAGAAATTAAGTTTTCCAGGACATGGTGCACAAATAGAAACCACAGAACTGAATATGTATAACAGTAAGTATGATAATTGATGTACATGCTAAGGTTTCAGCAGCACCAGCTGCTGGTGAAGTAGATGCTCTTGCTTCATCCTCTGAAGGAAGGGATTTTGTAAGTTTCTGCTGCCTGCTTGGAGAGCCAACAACAGAGGAATTTTTGGGCGATTTAAGATCTGCTTAAAGAAAGTAATTTGTCACTTAGAACAGCTACTCGTCTGACAATAAATAAAGAGAAAAACAAGATTCTTATTGATCAAAACATCTGGTAAAAAAAATACAATATTAATTGCATGAAATGACAGCAAGAGAAAACTATCACAATAACTTGGCCCCACGGTTGTAAACACAAAGATACCATTTTGGAAACAAGAAGTTCAATACATAAGCTACTTGAAAACTTTGGTTGGTCACATAACTCACCAGCACCAGTATCATACATGACTTCAGCAGCGGAGAGCAGTGGAAGTGCCAGATTTGAAGATAGACTTGTGCGTTCTCCTTCAAGATATGTATCCTTGTTTGAAGACCTAGCGGATTGCAATGATAATGAACTTCCAAAGTTTCTGTTCATATGTTCTTTCATAGGATTGTAAGATGAAACGGATGAGATCTCATCCCTTGAGCTTTCATAGCCATCCTCAATCCCATCATATACATCATTTGCTTTTACCTGTCAGAGAAATTAGTTTTACATATCAAGGATAAGTTTATCGAAAAAAAACCTAATTTCAAAACTCCTACAGACAAGCATAATACTTACTCAAGAACTGTAAGGATTATGCATTGCCTGGTAAAGGTAGAAACACAATTCCGAGTAAGACAGAAATAAAAAGGAATAAAAGCCTACCCATTCAGAGTCACCATCCATCTCTTTCCAATACATATCAATTTGCATGGTTGACGAAGGAACAATCCCTGAAAACATAATTCACAATACATCTCAAAATATTTCTAACCTGTCTGGAATCAAAACGAAAAAAATAATTCCAAAATTATCAACATGAAGAAAATGCAAAGTCTACTGATTTTAGAATAGGTTACATCAAACTACTTAACAAAGACATAATTATATATCCCATACATTCCATACTGTTCTCAGGCCCACCTCTCTTTCACCAAAAAAATTATGAAAACAATGACAACGACACAGCATTTCTGAGCAAAAGTATAAAGAAACTAACAGCCAAACAAAACAAGAGCTTCTAAACGGAAGAATATAGATTTCCTAAGATACAATAATAAGAATAGGTGCATTTTAATGTAAAAATCGAATACAGACAAAATTATCGTAGACTTTTGGCATCCAAAGCATTCAAATGACAGCTGGCACAAAACAACCCCATAGAACTGTAGACTTTTGGCATTGATGATACGAAATTATCAAGTCAAAGTTACGTGATTCCAACCTGTTTCCACAATTAAGTTTAACTATTTTTTTGTGCTCAAACTTGCAATCTGGAACTTCTAATTAATTCTTGATTCAATAGTACAAGTCATATATAGGCAACATCAAATCTATAAGCCTAAAATTTCATTTTTACAGCTACCAAGTATTAATTCATGTGATAGGAAAAGAAACACTCAAAACTTATCAATAAAAGGAACAACAAATTTATGTCCTAGACTTAAACTTGTTTGAATGTAACAATCATAGAAGTTACAAGTCTGAGATTATGTAGGTTTGTTTGGAACTTCCAAGCACATAAACTCTTCGAGGGCGTGTTTGTTATCACAAGAAGCAGTTGAAGAATGGGTTAAAATGTAAAAATTGAAGTCACCATTTCCTAAAAATGACTGTAGCCCATCAGTACGTAGACAACTCCAATTTCTGACAATAGCTTCATTTAAAGAATATGATGTACAGTACATGTCATTAGATATATCTAGGGGTTCCATCAGGCTCAAAAAAGCAAATAGGCCATTAATGGATTGTTTGATATGATCCTAAGATGCAAAGGATACCAAATTCTACTACATCCTTCTAGCTCGATGTATGAGATATTCAATTTGGCCATCTCCTAAACAATGTTGTTAAAGTTAGGTTGATCATTCCATCAAGTTTAGACTAGAATACTAAATATGTTAACGGTTCTTCTAGTTGCATGAGCACAAGCCAAAAAAAATATGCTGTTATTGAGTCATGTGAATGCGTCAGTTAAGTTGTTCAGCCATATGATATATGTGAATGGTGCTTCGGAGATACACCTTAAAACAATTAAATTATCAGGCTGACAGTATAAACTCCACAGATGATGATGAACCTAAAGAGTCATATTTGAGACAGCCATTGACTTTTACAAGTTTGTAAGTCCTAGGTAAAAATTATAATAAAAAAATTAAATAGAAATAAAAAGATGGAATACTAACCATCACTTTGACTTTCTTCTGCTCCCAAGCCACTGGTCTTCTGAGTGACCCATACTTGTAATGGAGTACGAGCTTCCTGAATGATTAAAGTTTACGAGGCTCAAAAAGCTAAAATGAGAATATATCACATCAATAAAAAGAGCTAGCTAGCATATATTTAGTGCAAGTGTCTTTCAACCAACACATTTCTAAGCAGGTGATTTTTGAATGAGTCCATTCTTATTATTGACTACTGCACAGAGTGACTGGCAGCCCATTTGTTATTAATTAGGGTGACATACGTGTAAAGCAATCCTACATCCTATGGGAAAAATATAATCAACATCAAACCAGGGCATAGCTCTATCACAGATGACACAATTCATGTTACATCCATCAGAAAGAGTCAAGCAGACCAACCATTTCTGGAAAATCTTTAACTGACTCTCCACGAGAATGGGCATTCTCCAATATCAACCATTGTCCAGACATTGTACTTCGAACATAGTACATATACCGAATGGTAGCACCTTTGTAAGACGGTGGTATAATGCTTGGAAGCACTGACCGTACCACATCTGCAGAATGTAGAGAATATTTATCAAAACCAGATTTAGAGTTAACCATTTCCGATCTAAATCTCTTTCTTTCAATAAGCGCTAAAAGTTCCATGTACCAACCTCCCTAGGAAATAAAAGGGAATCAGGCAGCTGAATTGGTTCCTAAAATGTTATGATCAACAGATCAGGCTCATGTTACCACTTCTTCGACAACAATAAAGCACAAAGATAAAACCGTTTTTAGAAGAGGAATCTTGTTTATTAATCTGGCTCCATACTGTAGCTCACATTACCACCACCACTCTCCTTCCCTCTATACTTTTCCTAAATGAAACTATCCTCGAAAATTCGACAGCAAAAACACTACTCATTCTTACATAAAACTCGGTTCAAGATTGATCATATCTCCATATACATCCTAACACCTACAAATCAAACCTACTTAACAAAAACATCTTAATTTACGCATTCAAAATGCTTTGAAATCATAAATTCTACTCACATGATTTCGTGGCCCCTGGCGAAACGATTTGATTGGTAACCAACGCCGGCGTCGAGGCCTCCATGAACACATATTCACCTAAACGTCTCATGTAACAAAAAGAAACACAAACACCGCAAATAAATTCCAAGCCACATTTAAGCAGAACAAAAAACCATATCACATTTGAATTTCCGGCTTACCTCTTCTCTGTCTAGATCCAGGCACAGGCTTCTGCGTAGCGAACCACTGCGAATCGAGCTTCTCAATCCCTTTAATCTCAAACCCTAACCGCTCGATCATCAGAGAATACGCCATGTCGTCGCCATTGCGGCAGCTAGGGTTGGAAATCTCGACGGTGATGACGATTTGATCGCCGGGGCGGTAGACTTCGCGGTCGGTCTGGACCTTGAGAGTGGGCTGGAGCTCGGCGGCAGCGGCTGCAGTCTTGGCGGCGGTGGTGGAACCGAGGCCTCCGAATATAGCGGATAATTTGCGCGGCAACATTTCGGTTGACAACTCCAATTTTGTGGTGGGGTTAGATCTTGAGGAGAAGCGAGAGAGCTCTCAGAAGCTCATGGCTGGAGTGAGTGTGGATCGCGGTGAACGACGACGTTTTGGTAGCTCCATTTGCTGTTCTGTGAGTCTTGGTCTTCTTCTTCGTCGTCCGTTCTTGCTTTCGCGAATTTTTCAGTTGGGTAGATGCGATCAGTCTATTCGTGTTTTTTATGTGTTTATATCGATTTTGCCAAGGGTAGATCTGCACTAGACTAGTGTGTACGTTGTTTTGATTGATTCATATAATTTTCTTGGAAGTTTCTAATGGAAGCTCTTTTTAATGAGAACCATTAAGTTAATGATTTGTTGAGGACTTTTCGGTTTATCTCATCTTTCGATCTTATATCTACATCTTGACCGTTCAGTTTATAGTATTTATGAGTAGATCATTTTTCAAATTTTCAACTATATTGAAAATTGTTAAGGCATTCATAAATGTGATTTATCAATTATAAACTTGAACGGTTCATATTTGACAGATTTGGTTCATCCATTAATTTGATCTAGTTTGTTATTTTAACGAACACTAATTTGGCTGAAATTTATATAAATGATCTACTCATATAAACCTAAAAACTGAACGGATAAAATGTCAATATGTGATCGAAAAATTGGTCTTTAAAACCATAAACCGAAAAGTCATCAACTAGTCCTCAACTTAAGAGTCATCACTAGAAAGGCTCCCAGTTTTTATATCACTAGAAGTAGAGAGGGCGATATAAAAACACTGAAAATAGAATGAGAAGCATGAACACATCTAAATCTTAGTTAAAATAAAAATAAACTATGAACAAATGTCATCAAACATTGGACACTACACTAGGTAAGTATTTGGAGCGTTGAACGTAGTAGTAATACGTAACAACTAACAAGTGATATATTTACTTTAGAGGTTCACCCATCAAGATCGAAGAAGTCTGAAGGTGTCAGAAACTCAAACATTAGAAAATTAGCTCTCGAATAATAGATTCATGAACATGAGACCTAAATCTATAAGCAACAATGGCCTAGATGCTAAAACCCCCTAAGTCCAAATTTAAATCTGACCTAGTTCTAAATTTGAATTATAAAAACAACAGAATTTAACTCACAATGCACACTAGGTTGCAACCACGCGATAAGTCAATTTCAATCAGTACATTAATAAATGTAGCACTGAAGAACAAGATTCAGAACCTAGGTCTCATATCAAACAACAATTGCCTACAACCCAAATTCAAATATGACCAAGACCAAAAATCTTAATATGAAAAAAACCTGTTTCCTAAACCCGAATTCAACCCACCATACATATTAAGGTTTCTGATTACAACATTGTAACACCACAATCAAATCCCTCAACACGTAGCAAAACATTCTCCGTCTGATCAAAACCCTCAGAATCAATAACTTATTCTTATTTGAGTAAAGAGATACGAGCAGAAAGTTAAGAAAAGATTGTTGAACTCACCAATGACTCATGTGCATGATATATATATATATGGTGGATCAGGAAAGACGTCCGCACCGTTTGACGCCGACGACGGTGCTCCTCCACCCGAGAGGACTTGCCGAATACCAGTTTGCAGCCGAGATCGATGTTGTCTGAAGTTTTGGATCGATCAAATCTAATCTTCATGGCCTTCATCTTCATGGTAAGGTCATCGGGGATGCCTCTGGTGTCCGCTCGGGTGGAGGAGCGCCGTCGTCGGCGCCAGACAGTGGAGAACGGAGGGACGTCTTGCGGACGTCCTATACACACACACACACACACACACACACATATATATATATATATATATATATATATATATATATATATATATATATATATATACAGTTTCCTTGTAAAACGGTGTCCCGCTTTGAATTAAAGTGTGGACCTCCTTATTTCGCTCACTTTCAAGACGCATTTCCACATTTTAACCGTACAATGTCTAGAACATAATGTGTAGTTCATTTTTTCAAAGTTTCATCCAATTTGAAGATCAATTGAGCTTCCGTAATCGTGATTTACACGAACGGTTCTGTTTGGACATCTTTTGTTCTTTTGATTTATTTAATCTAATTCGGTACCCAAATAATCTTCAAATTAAATGAACTATGCAGGAATGATCTACACATTATATATGTTATAGACATTGTACGGTTGAGATGTGGAAATGTGTCCTGAAAGTAAGCGAAATAAGGAGGTCTACATTTTAATTTCAAAGTGGGACACCGCTTTGGAAGAGAATTATGCGTGTGTGTAATATTGTTCTAGGATATTCTACATCCTTCTAGATATTCCTTATGTATGTTTTGGCCTTATGCCAACATGATATGTAGTTAAGACTAGATCTATGTATTCTGTATCATTACCATATTGATATTGTGTAATTCTCTATATAAAAGGCTTCTATCAATGAATCTTATTCATCTTTCACGATTCTCTATTCTCAAATCTCTCTCATTAAACTATGTTATCAGCTCCTGGCTCAACCCTTGAGCTAATAGTCTTACAAAATCCTAAAAAACAATTTTTTTTCAAACTAGAAGTTCTTGGCCCTGCCTCGGCCCCGACACCGTCCCTGCTCCCGACTGTCGCTTCCCGGCCATTAGCTCCGCCTTTTTTTTCTGGTTTCGTCCGATCAAGCTTTAGATCAAGAAATCTGAGTTTTTTGAAGAAATTTTAAGGTATGTTTTAACCCTAAACTCTTCAAAGTTCAATAAACTCAGGAGAGATAAAGTGTTTTCTCCCATTTTCTCCTCAATTCTATGCTTGGGCAGGGGCAGAGCTATTTTGGGCTAGAAGGGGTTCGGACCCCTGCCAGCATTTGTCAATCTACCTATAATCACTACATGTACTAGTGCAAATGATCAAATCTTGTGTTAATTGAATCATTTGAACCCCCCTAATCAATGAAGACAACAATTAAACATATGAAATTAGAACTAATAGCACTTAATGGATAATAACTAGGGCCAATTACATATAAGTCAACTTTAAAACATTTTCTCTTATATAAGTCCACCAAGTTTAAATAGAGTTCTATATTAGGTATTAAAGTTCAACAAAATTACAAACCGTCATCCAACCAAATAATTAGATTATCTCTCTTATATTTACGAAAATGACACTTGTGTAAAAAGTCAACAGCCACTTCTTTCCAGAAAAGTCTCCGGCCGATCTCCGGCGAGGTCTTCGGCCAACCTTCGGTGAATTTTCCGACCGACCTCAGATGAATTTTCTGACTGACTTCCGAGGAGGAATCCGGCGACAATAAAAAATTACTACCGCTAGTAACAAAAGCTACTACCGCTAGCACCAAAAGCTACTATCGTCACTAACAAAAGCTACTACTGTCATAGTTAAAAGTTACTACCAACATAACAAAAGATACTACCGCTAGCAACAAAAGATACTACCGGCAGAAACAAAAGCTACTACCGCAACCAAAGCTACTACCGCGAACAACAAAAGATACTACCGTTAGCAACAAAAGCTACTATTGCTTGCAACAAAAACTACTACTACAAAGACCAAAAGCTACTACCAACGGCACCAAAAGCTAGTACCTACTACTATAAGGACCAAAAGCTACTACCACCGGCACCAAAAGCTACTACTGGTGATACCAAAGCGACTACCAACGGTACCAAAAACTACTACTTACTATTATAAGGACCAAAAGCTACTACCACCGGCACCAAGAGCTTCTACTACTTAAATCAAAAGCTACTACCTACCCCGCCGACACCAAAGGCTGTTACCGCCAGCACCGAAAGCTACTACTACAAGAACTAAATCTCTACTACTGCCGGCACCAAAAGCTACTACTGTCGACACCAAAAACTACTATAGCCAACACCAAAAACTACTACTGTAACAAACCAAAAGCTACTACCGGTACCAAAAACTACTATAGCCGGCACCAAAAACTACACTCACCAAATAATTCACCAAGTTTACAGATACAGGAACAAAAAAAAACAAGGAAAATCTGCGTGATATTCTTCAATACTTTTCCATTCACCATTACTAATACTAATCAAATAATTCACTACAACTTTACACATACATGAATTAACAAAAAAACAGAAAGGAAATCAAACAAGAAAAGTGAGAATTGGAGATCGGATCTGGCGGCCGACGATGACAGAAAAGATGTCGCTCCCTCGACGGAGCTCCGGTCTTCGTTCGCCGCCGATGATGAGTCGTGGAATTCCTTGTCTTCGATTGAACACACCTGAATGGAGTCGTCCTCAGAATGTTGGCGATATCTTGGTGAGCCCCGCCTCGATCTTCGATCTCGGAGATGATGAAGGACGTCACCGTTTGATAGATCTGAGGGAGAGACCTCCGACGCAGGCAGATTTACAATCATATTCAAGAGCCAGTTTGGTGACGACCTTGAGGGAGATGCAGTCGAGATCGAGGCCAAGGTCGTCGTGCAGGCATCGTCAACGGTCGATCCGAAAGTCATCGTCGAGGCTAGGCGGTAGCATCGTCAGAGAAGCAATCGAGGTCCTGTCAGAATTTGTCTCGAAGCAGCAGTGGCGTCATAATCGAAGGAGAGAGAGAGAAAGAGGAGAGAGAGAGAGAGAGAGAGAGAGAGAGAGGAGAGAGAGAGAGAGGAGTGATTTGGGGAAAAGCCCGAGAGACGAGAGAACGTTTTTTTGGAAAAAAGAGGGGAGGGAGGTAATTTAGGTGTAGAAGAAAAATAACGGATGAGTTTGGACCAAAATGTGGACTTATGTAGGTAAAAAATTTAGGGTGGATCTATAAGGGAAAAAATGTTGAAAAGGAGACTGTTGTGAAATTTTCTATAATAACTACACCCAACTTATAGAAAGAAATGCATAAATGTTGCTTAGATTATAATATTTTATAAATATTATCATTGATATCTAGTCTATTTAATTGTTTTATATCTTATAGAAAATCAATAGGACATGCTAAAGAATACTTATATATAAAACCATCAATACGAGTTATATCCTCTATACTCTCTCGTTTTATCTTTTATGTCCGGACCCCCCTAAGATCTAAATCCTGGCTCCGCCACTATGCTTGGGTCGGTGTATTTGCAGGTTTAAATCTCGGATTTCCTCCCCGGGTCCTGTCACACCCCAATTTTCAAAGGTTAAATTTTCAAAAATTTGAGCATGATATATAACTCGAAATCTTAATATCCCAAAACTTGCTTAACAACTTCCAAACTAAAATCAAATACTGAAAATATAAATGTCAACAAACTCATCCGCCGAGTTAAACACTATATCTCATTAATTACCTCAACTTCAAAAGTCTAGTAATAAAAAAAAATTCGCTCACATGAGCTTAAGGACAACTACCATAATATACAAATAAATGTATATTGTCGAAAACCCAGCTCCTAACACTACCAGGAGAAGTACTTTAGCCGACAAATTATTTTCGTCGGCCTGTTACCCTAACTCGTCGGCTAAACTCTTAGCCGACGAGGCTTCGTCGGCTATAGTGTCGTCGGAAAGGGCCCTCGGCGCTGACTTTAACCCGAACCCAATCACCGTCGTCGGCTATTGTCCATACTTTAGCCGACGAACATTTGGTCATCGGCTTTTGTTCATGAATTTAAGCCGACGAAACAGACTCTATCTTTCGTCGGCTATACTCCCAGACTTTAGCCGACGACTTAACCGTCGTCGGCTATACTCTCAGACTTAAACCGACGACACAACACGTCGTCGGCTATACTCTCAGACTTTAGCCGACGAATATCTCAGTTCCGTCGGCTAATGTATATAATTAAAAAATTAAAAATAGAGCCTCTTTCGTCGGCTATAGTGAGTTTAGCCGACGAAACATGCCATAATTCGTCGGCTAAACTATATAAAAAAAATAAAAATACTATAGCCGACGAATTGTGGCATATTTCGTCGGCTATAACTCCATTCCAGTAATAAAAAAAATACTCAAAATTCTTAAATTACCATTCCAAGCAAACTGCAAAATACACCAAAACAATTCCATATATATAACCAACAAGAAGCACATAAAACTATATAAGGTATCAACTACACAAAATCTAAATGATCTAAATCAATATCCGGATCTGGGGCCTGCTGGTGAGGAGATTCTGGCAGCTCAGGTATGTCTATAGGCGCAGGCATGGGCGGAGGTGGAAGTCCCTGAAGCTGGGCAGCTGCTAAATCCTGGAAGTACTGGTACATCTGCTTCTGCTGGGCATGCTGGGCGGCATGTAGGGCTCTAGTATAGGATCTATATTCGGCGAACTGGGCGGCATGAGCGGCAGCCTGAGCGTCAGCATGAGCAGCCTGAGCGGCTCTCTCTCCGTAGTCTCTCAACTTCCGACTCTAGCTGAGTCGTCATGCTGCTGGTCGAGGCTGCCTTTCGTTGAATCCTGGTGGTCTTCAAGACCCCCTGGCCCTTCTTTCCTAGACCCCGGCAGTAGAAGTTGTTTTCTCGCGGTGGGAAGGCTGTGCCCATGATCCTCGCCCCAACCCTCGGATCTGAAGTGTCGATCCGGGAAATGGCTTCGGACATCTCTTCCTCCTGCGTGTCCGGCCATGTCTCCCTCACTATAGCACTCATCACCTCGTCACTAGCCTCCTTCACCCTTGCCTAATTGGATAGGAAAAAAATTATTAATTAACATTTTAACATATATATTAGTAAAATTAAAAATTCCGTAAAAATGAAAGATTACTTACTATATCCTCCTGGGAGTCAGGATATGCCTTCTCGTATGTATAGACGTACTGGTTGACCTCTGGATGTTCCCTGGCCGCCTCGTCCATGAAGAGCGAACGGTCTAGAACCGGCATGATGGTTCCTTGTGTTGCGTTGCCGGTTCTGAGCGTTCGCCCGGGAAACCGCCTTCAAGAAAAAAGTAAACTATTAGTAAAATATTTTAAAACGCACGTACTTAATGATAAATTAACTAATTAATTTATTTAAATACCTGTTTACGAGGGTTGTTGAATTCTGATGTCAGAAGCCAACGCCACTCGTACTCTCTGTACTGAAACTCAGCAGGGGTAGCAGAACGTGCGTTCCCGTGCGTAGTCCAATAGGTCCGCAACTCGTTCTTCCACTCCTTGTACCTACAGATATAACAAAAATATTAGAAATATAATTAATATGACAGACAGTTTTGTTTTTTCATTAATTTCCCAACGTACCTTCCCCCATGCACAAAGTCCGCCCAGCTGCTCTTCAAGGGTTCGGGAACCTCAAACCACACCTGCATTTAACCGTTTATTAGTTTAGTTTTTCCACAAATCTACAATGTAATACATAATATTATTCAGGCATTTTGTAAACTCACCGACATCGCGTTATGGACCATGTCTTTAACCTCCTGCGGGACCTCGCCCCAGTCTGACCACAACATAGGGACTCTATCTCTAATGAGCGCTCCCACGCGGCTGGAGTACGTCCTCGACTTTCCGCCCGATACTACGTCGCCATCCCCGTCAGTACCGATGACAATCCTCCCTGAGGTACTGACGATCTTCTCCAGAGCCTTCCCTGTGACGGGGCCTCTCTTCTTCTTTGCCGGCTTCGCTCCGACGGTGCCTATGACATGATAAACCAAATTGATTATTAAAATCGGAATCGGAGAATTATAACAAAACAAATCATTCATCTTTCATTACCTGAGGGATCAGACGCGGACGCGACGGATTCCGCCTCCGATAATGATACCCTCGCGGAAATAAGAGGCGTATCAAAAGGCACGAACCGGTACGCCGCTGATGGAGCCACTAGCGGGGGCAGTGGATAAATCGGCGTCCCTGAGTCATCGACTACAGGTATGGCCGGTATCATCCGCGGAAGGAATAGGGAGGCGGCGGCATTTGTACCCCAGATGACCCACTATCCGAAGAAGTAGGAGCTGGAGTGGGCGCCCGGTGTGTATCTCAGGCATACGGGGTGCAGACACCTCCATCTGAGGCTGAGCAAACAATTGCCTTGCGGAATAAAGGAAGCCCCGCTGCCTCGATGAAGGGGGCACCTCCGCTGCCTCTGCGCCGTCTGCAGAAGGCTCGCATGTCTAGCAGTCATAGGGCCCTGAAACGACGTCTGAGGGTTGCTAGAGGTTCCCTCAGACGATACGGACCTTTGGCCCTTCGAACCCTTCGTCGATCTAATATTACCGCTCATCCTATTTAAAATATTAATTTGAATCAAGGCCACAAAATCAAAAAATGCAAACTCATTTTAAAAATGTAAAAAATATATTCACTTCCTAAATACTAATTTTCACTTCCTAAATACTATTTTTCACTTCCTAAATACTATTTTTCACTTCCTAAATATACACTTCAAAAATAAAAATATACACTTCCTAACAACACCACAACATTGCAATTGACCGGAAAATCAAAACAAACACAAAATACAAAACAAATATATACATTTCCTAAATACTAATATACACAACAAATATACACTTATTAAATAACAATATACACTTCCTAAATACAAATATACACAACAACACCACATAATATACACAACAACATTATATACACAACAACACCACAACATTAAAAATAACCGAAGCTCAAAAAAACGTACTCGAGGAGGAGGAGGGAGGACCGGAGCAGCAGCAGAATTCGGCCGGAGCAGCAGGAGGAGGAGGCCGGCCGGCCGGAGGAGGAGGAGGAGGAGGAGGAGAGGCCGGAGGAGGAGGAGGAGGAGGAGGCCGCCGGCCGGAGATGGAGAGGGAGAGGGACCGGGCGGAGGGGAGATGGAGATGGAGGAGCCGGAGATGGAGGCCGGCCGGAGATGGAGAGGGACCGTCTAAATTTCGAGGGCGAGGGCGAGGCGAGGGAGAGGGAGAGGGAGAGGGAGCGGAGGGAGAGAGGGAGAGGGAGAGGGAGGAGAGCGAGCGGAGGCCGGCCGGAGAGGGAGAGAGAGGGAGCGGAGCCGGCCGGAGAGGGAAGAGGGAGGGGAGTGGGAGAGGTCGAGGGCGAGGCGAGGGAGAGGGAGAGGCAGAGGGAGAGGGCGGCGACCGGGAGAGGGGCGGAGGCGAATTTCGGAGAGGGAGAGGAAAACGATGGAGGCTAGGCATACAACCAGTCGAGCTGGGTTATACCCGAAGACTTTAGCCGACGAAATATAATTTCGTCGGCTAAAGGTAATAATTTCGTCGGCTAACCGAACACTTTAGCCGACGAAATAATAAATTCGTCGGCTAAACATTTTAATAATTTCGTCGGCTAAAGGTAATAATTTCGTCGGCTTACCGAACACTTTAGCCGACGAAATAATAAATTCGTCGGCTAAACATTTGAAATTCGTCGGCTAAACAAACAAACTGTTTATTCATTCATCAAACTGTGACTGCTGCTCGTGATGATCAAACTTGAGAACGGAAATCCTTCCGTCAGATCTGACCATCATGATAAAATACATGTATGGGAAAAAATTCAACTTGATCTGACCAGGTTAAGTGCTCGATCCGGACGGTCAATCCCGTAAGTCAAACCCCTAAATGCACGGAAAAGGTCGTTGGACCGTCTAAATTTCGTATCTTGGCCGAACCTTCAACTGAAAATATTTTCAAATGATGAGACACAACAAGTGGTATAAAAATTTTACGCAAAATAACCACCGAAAATAGGGCTACCCATAGGGAGAAAGAATTGACAATTGGATTGACCGCAATTATCGGCACCGAGACATGACCGGAATACCTTGATTTTTCAACCATAGACGTATTTCACCATTCTGGTCATGTCTTATTTCACGACTTTTTCACGTTTGAAGGTTCTACGTATAGTTTGTTTTTGAAACGGAACATTTACCTAACACTTAGTAAACGAGTTATACAACATTAGTAGGCATGTTATGACTGTGATGATCAAACTTGAGAAAATAAAATCCGACGGTCAGATCTGACCACCATGATAAAATACATGTATGGGAAAAAATTCAACTTGATCTGACCAGGTTAAGTGCTCGATCCGGACGGTCAATCCCGTAAGTCAAACCCCTAAATGCACGAAAAAGGTCGTTGGACCGTCTAATTTTCGTATTTTTGCCGGACCTTCAACTGAAAATATTTTCAAATTGATGAGACACAACAAGTGGTATAAAAATTTTACGTAAAATAACCACCGAAGATAGGGCTATAGTATGTAACAGAAAAAGTTTAGGGTTTAGCCGACGAATACCCTAAATCATCGTCGGCTATACTATGTAATAAAAAAATATAAAAATTATAAAGCCGACGAAATATTAGGGTATTCGTCGGCTAGATGATGGTTTTGGCCGACGACTTCCATTATACTTCGTCGCTAAGATGGTTTAGCCGACGACATTCATTTGAACTCGTCGGCTTTAAGATCTTTAAACCGACGAATTCCTTTCAATTCATCGGCTTTAAGTTCTTTTAGCCGACGACTTCCTTTTCAATTCGTCGGCTATAAGTCCTTTTAGCCGACGACTTCTAGTATTCTTCGTCGGCTAAAACTGTCTTAGGGAAGGGCTGCACTGGGTCAGGCATATACTGTCCTTGAGCGCATACACCGCTCTCATAAGAAACATGTCGTTGATGAATGCCGTTGTTGGATCGTTGGATGTACTGCCCGTCTCAGAAAATTGGCCATGATCATGCGGACCCCCTGATGATGTTTCACCATGATATAACCAACATGTGTACTTCTCCCAAAACCCTTACTCCTCCTCAGGTGCTGCCATACTTTGTCAATGGGAAATCGATGCATATCGCTGCGACACTGACATTTCGTGCACGGGCAATAGAAAATTGTATTCCCGTTAGCATTAGCCAGCGCATATTTTATAAAACTCATAACTCCTGCACCGTATCTTTTGTCCCATTTTGGAAGCGAAATCCAACTCTTATCCATATCCTGAAAATATAACAAAATATATATTTATACGCTGCTAGCTAATTATTAATGATGAATTTCATGCCATATATAAATCTCAATTCATTTAGTATATATTCTACGTACTACGTACAACTAATTAATAACTATTAATTAACACACCACACAATCATATTAACACAATAATATATATATTAACACAAATTAATTAACACAACAATATATACACAATTATACAATTAATATATATTACACAAATTAACACAATTAATATATATAATATATATATAATTAACACAATTAATATATTTAACACAAATTAATTACAACAACTTCATACCGTACCATATCAACACAATAATATATTATAATTAATTAATAACATATATCTACTAATATTTATTAACAACAAATTAATTCATATATATTATCAATTCAAATCATCAACCAATCGATCACACACATATAATATATATATATATATATACATCCACGTACTCAAAATTAATCAATTCAATCATAATCAAAATCAATAACTCAATCATAATCAAAATCGATAAACTCAAATAAAACTCAATTAATCAACATATATATACATATACGTACCTATATATGGCTCCACAAACTAATTATGGACAGATTTCGACAACACCCAAACGTTTTCTCCCTTTTTTTTCCCAGATGAGCCGCTGCTGTCCAGATCGCAGATATAAAGCACTTTAGCCGACGACATATTAATTTCGTCGGCTAAACTGTTAAATATTTCGTCGGCCATAGTCTGTGAACTTTAGCCGACGAAAAAAAATTCTTTAGCCGACCGACGCATTTTTTTTTCGTCGGCTAAAGTTTACCATAGCCACGAAAATTTCAGTTAGCCGACGAAGCATTTTTTCGTCGGCTAAAGTGGACTTTAGCCGACGAAAAAATGCTTCGTCGGCCTGTTTTTTTTTTTCGTCGGCTAAAGCCTTTCTTCTGGTAGTGTAAGTCACTGCCTCAACCCTGCTGATCATCACCGCAGGTCTAACCCATACACCATAATTGGTGCACCGGGTTGTAAACAACAAACAACAAACCCGATAAGCTAAAAAGCTCGTATGAATAACTCCCAAAATAATTACTCAACAATCCCAACATCACATTAATTATATATATTGGTAATTCTTGCATTAATAACTTAGTTCAGGAATCACCTAAAAGTAAGAGAATTCAAAAGAAATAATTAAGAAAACACAACAATTCAAAATCACTCAAAATCATAAATGAATCCTATAAAAAACATAGTTCAGGAATTTTATTAAAATCACACAATTAAGATTAAAGAATCTCTTGCGGATATGCATAGTTCAGGAGATACTCAAAGTAAGAAATTTAACACATAAGAACATCACACAATCATTTCTCTACACTTACTTATAAGTTCGCCAACACTTAGTCATCCCCCATAAGTAACCAAACAAATACGTACTCATGGGTTCGTCAACACTTAGTCATCCCCCATGAAGTACCGACTGACAGACTAGAGCTCTATACTGACTGTAACCAATCACCCGGCCAGGCTTGGTTTCCGGTCCACCACGAAGGCTCCTAATCTATGAATCACCACTAAGGCACACACATACACAACTAATGCACACAATCACCACTAATGCACACAATCACCACTAAGGTACATATACACACAACTAATGCACACAATCACCACTAAGGCACACATTCAAATACCCTTTCATCATAACACTTATCAAATTACAAAATGATAATATCATCATAACCGTAACCAATCACCCGATAAAGGCTTAGAACCCGGTAATTAAACAACAATTCACAATGTAAAAATATCATTAACAACAACACAAGAGCACTTCATAAATTATGTCCTTCCACCTAGATATATTTATATAAACAAAGACATTGATATTCCCACTAGAATAATCTATCAACAACCATATTTCGACATCACAATACCACATAATCGGAAGTCCTTTTGAAAGATTATTATTAACAGAAAACTTGTTTTCACTTACCATGAGCCTTGACGATCAAACTCATTTATATTTAAAAACAAAATCATTTTCCTTCAAGGACAACTTCACAATTAACAATAATAAATTATAAAGTAAACCCGGTTTCTTTATGAACCCATGTGAGATTTACTCACAATATAATAAAATCCTCCTCAACAACACAAAATCATCATCATAATCATCATTAAAATCATTATCATCATCATCAAAATCATCGTCAAAATCAGCATCATATTAATTATTATCATCATCACATCATAATCAACATCAAAATAAATAGGTCACAAAGTGGACCTTGGTGAGATTTTACTCACCTAAAAATCCCGCTGCGTCTTCACAAAAAAAACTCAAGAACAAGCACAACACCAACTTGTCAGACACCTAGATAGCACAAACACTTAGTGACCAACAAAACAAGTGATTATCACATACTAGTTGCGACTATGACATTTCACTCTTGACCTTGACCTCACTTAACCCAAAGCGTTGTCCCTTAAGAACAAGCTTTCCCTGAAACCTCTCAAGATCATAGAAAAGTTGACACACACCATGTCATATCTACAACAACAATCTCCTAAATTTTCCAAAAGATTAAATAAGGGAAAACCGAATCTAATCCGTAAAGCAGTCACTCACAACAACATATACTAGCCAACACAGCAACTAACCCATTCACATTGCCCGAACGCGCTTCCAAGTGTCGCCAAAGGCGACTGCGCGTGGGTCCCATGCGCCACCCCAAACCTCACTCTATTGACACTCCAAGCAACCCAAAACGACAAACAGTGAACCAAGCATCTTTCATACCTGCTGCAAAGTTTAACTCGACTGGGAAGTGCCGTGAAACACCACCACAAACCCATGCTCCAAATCTGTCATTTTGGGGTTCAAAACTCAATTTGTGTTCCAATCCATGTCCAGCCACAACTAGAAGAAGGAAAGAACCACAACTCACCTAAAGTCACCACTCGTCACCGCCGTACACAACTGGAAAACTCTCGGGTCGAAGTCGGATCCGCCAACCTCACTGTGGCGTTCAATTCTCGCAATCTGACCCGAGTCGCTCTCACCCACCTACACAGGGAGGATCACGCCGAGGAGAGGAAGAAAACCTGACTGGTGTCGCCGTCTGAGTCGGCCAGAAAAGTCGGGTCGGGTTAGCTGGGAAACTTTGATACTGATGGTATCGAGAAAGAGAAGAAAAGAAAGAGGAGAATGGGTTCCAGAAAAAATGAAGTGGAACCCTAGAACTTCTCTTATTTAACCCAAACATCCCGTAAAGCCATGAACTTCCGTTGACTATAACTTCCTCGTACGAAGTCCTTTTTACACGTGTCACGTGTCTACGAACTCGTATCGTCGTGCTCTACAACTTCCGTGAAGGAAGTTTCTTGAGAAACTCAACAGATTAAAAAGTCAACTCTTGATGCTTCAAAATAAAGCATTTTCAAGGAAATAAAACTCGACTACTTCCAGTCCACTCACTAAACCACAAATCCGCACAACACCTACTTAGATAATTTCCAAAATAATATTAGAAACTAATATTAAATTTCCAGGGTATCACAGGTCCAAGATGTGTTTGATCAACTTTGGTTCTTTCTTTTGAAGGTGTGTTTGATCACCTTCACATAGTTTTCCGAGTCGTGTTTGATCGACTCCGGACACTTATATTTTAGGGTTGTGTATGATCAACTCTAGAGAGACAAACCAAAAATAATAAAATCATCGAGTATCCTTCGGGTCTCTATAAGAAAACTAATACGATTTGTTCTCTTTTGTATGCAGATGGGAAAAGACATCGAATTCAATGTCCTCGACGCCCATGGTATTAGTGTCACATCCCGACCCGTAAAAATTTTATCTTATTTACTAGCTTGATTGTAATAAGAATTTTACCGTCTCCGATATTGAGATATAGTTTAATTGGTCCCTAGAAGGGTTTTGAGGGACGATTATTTCGGAAAGTTATTCGTAGGAGAAAATGTAACGACGGTAAAAATAGTAATTTTAGCTAGTAAAAGGTAATTTTTAATAGGGTATTTTATTTTGGGGTGTTAAATTGGTGATGTTGGGTATTTTTATGATGTTGGGCCGGGTTGGTGTGAGGCCCAAACCCATCTCATTTCTTTTTCTTTTCTCTTCTTTCTTTCTCTCTCTTCTCTCTCTTTCTCTCCCGACGCTCTCTCCCTCTCTCCTGCTGCCGGAAATTTCCCGAGCCCAGTCACCGCTGTCCGGCCGCCTGAGACCGCCGCACCACTCCTGTTTGGACCCCCGCCACCTCCTCTCCCTCCCCAGCCTAGCACCCGAGCCTTTAACCCGCCGGAGAGAAGGAAACCCCCGGAGATGCCGGAAAGTTTTTTCGCCGGAACTCCCTCTTCCGGCCACCAATCCGGGCAAGCTTGGTACGGTTTGTAGCTCTCCTCCCGTGCAACACCCCTCCAAAAGGCTCACTCCCTCTTGAGCTCAGTAAGGAGAAATTCGAAGTTGAAATTCTAGGGCTTTTAGGATGTTTTCGTTCGATTGACCTAGTTAGGCTTGAAATTGGACTTAGTGATAGTTATGAAAGTTGTTTGGGATGTTGAGAGAAGATTTTGTTAAAATTTGGTAGAATTTGGACGTCGCCGGAATCGGCCTTCGCCGCTGCTGCCGGCGCCGCCGCCACCGTTTTTGGTTTTGTCTAATTTTAAATCTGTAATAATTAGAGGAGTTTAATGAGTGAATTGTGGAATTTTCGGACGAGTTTTGAATAGGTTTGTGAATTTCCGAAGTTTGGTATTTTGGCGGTTAAATAATGTAAAATCCGACCGTAGGATTTAAATCAATTTCTAGGAAATGTTGTATTTACGACTGCCGAGTATGATATAAAAGTTTGGATCGTTTCGATTTAAGAATATCAAACTTAGGCAATGATGAACGTATTTATGGCTCTCGATTAATTTTGCCTATTTTATCAATACTGGATTTTAGTGGGAAATTAATTATATATTTGGAATAGGACGTGAGGAGGCCCGAGCAGAAGAAGCATCGGAGCGTCATCAGGCTTAGGCCTAATTTGTGAGTGAACATTTGTTTTTAATAAAAAACATGCGATGAATGATTTTATTAATCATTTATTTCTTCTGATGAGATTTATTGATTTTTTGCCTATTTGATTATTTTTCCTCCTTTGGAGAGATCCCGAAATAAGATTTTCGGTGGATATATATTTTTTGGATATTATGAATTTAGTATGTATATAAATGCTAGCTAGCCATACGTGCTTGGTCCGTCATAATGAGGTAAAATACATTATGGCGTGGCGTGAGTGTTAGACACAAGCGTCATAGCCCTATATGAAAACTACTTTCTTTTTCGTTGATTTAGGTTTTCATATAAGGAGTCCACATGTATATATACACCGTCCTTTTCGGTCATAATGAGGAAAAATACCATTATGGCGCAACGTGAGCGTTAGACGCCAGCGTTGTAGCCTTGTATGAATTTCTATTTTTGTAAATTGTTTCTAGGATTCATACAAGGAGTCTGACGAGTGTAGATACATACGAATATATGTTTATATATAGTTCAGCCAGAGAGGCTCCATTTTATTTGAGTTTGTGACTAGCCAGTGCTAGTCGTGAAATTGTCAGTTTATGAGTTGAGTGCTTTTAAGCTACCACATGCAGTATATTTTTCTATGAAATTAAAATGGGAATGCATAAATATTTTGTTATTAAATTATTTTGTCCACTCACTCTAACGTTATTAATGTCTTCCCCTGGGCCCTTTGTTTTAAAATGCCCAGTCTACAGGATTGCATAGTTGAGGTCGGGCGTACATGGAGAAGAGGCATAGTCAATAGTATAGCTTCCGCTCTTTTCTATTTATTTATAGTTTATTTCCTCTCAAATAGAGTTGCTCTGAATATGTGGTTTTTTGTTATAGGATCTTTGTTAGATTAATAAATCTATATGGGAGATGTTGTGATTTGTGGGGAGCACGAAGGCTCCAGGAGTCTATAAGGTTGGAGTTGGAACTTTTAGGAGTGTTTGCAGTTTTGGTTTGGAAGGGTTGTCCATTTCTAAGGGAGGTTGTACCGAAGTTTGCGGTAAATCTTTCCTTAGAGGTGGTCCCCGCACGATTTACTCTCGGGTTCAGGGTGAAATTCGGGGTGGGTCGTGTCATTAAGTACCATCGCTGGGTCTCGGATATTGAGCAGACTTTCATTGCTAAGGATCTAACTGAGACCATATTTGTAACATCCTGAAATTTCAGTTTTCTATTTTAAAAGGAAAATTATTTTCGAGTTATTTTTATTTCAATTTCTATTATTCTTTCAATTTTTGTGGCTTTTGAAAATTATTCGAAATTTTAGTTTGCCAATTTTTGTCTTTTGAACCCATATGATTAACCTAGACGTCGTTACGAGATTGTAGAATTTTTTGGAGCATCAGACCTATTTTTAATGATTTTTGAGAGTTTGGTATTATCCAAAAATTATTTTAAAATAAAAAATTAAAGTCGGTGAAATCTGGGCCGTTGGATTTGAGATATATAGAAGTTGGACCCGATCAGTCTCAGACCCAGACCGACCCCGTCCCGAGCTACGACGGAGCTCAGCTCCTTCCTCCGTCGTCCGGTCGCCTCACGGCGTCCAACCGGTGGCTACGCCTTCGTCTCGTCGTCCCCGACCTCCCTGTGATTCCAGCTTGAAGAGTGGAGCTCCGGTGAGAGAGAAAAAGAGGAGAGAAGGCGATTGTGTTTTCCGATCGGGTTTTCGATTACGGCGACGGCGACGAGCGTGAATGGTACTGAAAGCTTCCTCTTGTCCTCGTGGTCTTCCCTATGTCCTCAGTTTCTTCAGAAGAGGTCGGGAGAGAGAGATTCGAAGTGGAGAAGGAGTGTAATGATCTCAACTTTAATTAGGTTTATTTATCGAATTGCTTCTGTGTGTTTTCTTTTCTGACTAGGATTCTGATTTCGATTATATTTTGGACTATCAATTATATTTCCAAATTAGATATTTTCACCCAAATTAATTAAATAAAACTACACAATTCTCTAGACACCTTCTAGAACAACACGTGCCATTCTCTCTTTTGTTTCCCTGTGCCTCTCTTTTCTCGAACAAGGCCTTCTTCTTCTTCTTCTTCTTCTCTGAACCAAAAACGCATCCTTGCTCTCTTACTGTATTGATCTCCTCTCCCAGTCGTACACATGCTTCTTCCCCTTTCCTCTAGACACTTTAGTTCTACCTCTACCAAGGATCATCGTCTTCTTCTCTTAACCAACCACACCCAAATCGTTGGCTCACAAGAAAGAGGGGAGGAATCGCCATGATCGAATTCTATGGTTAAGAGTATGAAATTACCTCTTCAGTTTGCTGCTAGCTTTTGTAAGTTTCAATACTCTCTATCTCCAACTAGTTATCTTGTCTTCTCTATTCCTCAATAAATTGAAGTATGATTCGTATCTTGAATTTCAAATTAGGGAACTTGAATTGCTTGGGTACAAACTGGGTGTTTGCTTTGGAATTTGGATTGCTGTCGTTTGAATTGGGTGTTTGTGCGTTTGGTGGTTGCTTGCTTCTCTTGGAGATTAGGCTGCTGGTTGCTTGATTTGAGGTAGGGAAAACAAACTTTTCTTTATAGCTTTGATTCTAGTTTGATATGTATTTGGTGTGATTGTGTTGAAATGTTTGTTATGCATTCTTCCTTGCCTGCAAATTGACAAGCATTTGGTTTGTCAGTCTGAAGTATTGAGCTTACATTGTTGCGATGTCTCTTTCGGTTAAATTCTTTATGATATGATCATATGAGTATGTTGATAGCTGCTTATTCATGGTTCAAGTGTCCTTGTAATGGATGTGTTAGTGTTGATATAAACTATTAGCCTTTGAATATCCATGTTGAAGTTCTTTGAAGTATGTACAGAGGCCAACGTCCTCTTTTCTCAAAATCTTTTCTTATGCCTCCATATATTTTGGTATATATCCGTGAAAGTGTTTTAGTGCAAATCTGTTCCATGTCCAATCTTGTTTCATTGTAGTGCCTGATGATCTCAAAAGAAGTTTCCTATGGCTGCACTTGATAGTTCATTTCTTGATCTAGTCTTGATGTCCGATTGTATCATAACCCATTCATATAAGTGGTTTATCTGAGTTTACTTTGTCTTATGTTACTGCTTGCTTGGCTGCTCCTTTGAGTCTATTTCTTGATCTATTCCTGATGTCCATTTGCTGTCATAGCTCATTCATATACAAGACCTTCATATTAGCACCCTAACCCATCTGTGTTTATGTACTTGTTTTTAAACCCAAACTGAAATTTAAAATCTACAGGAACTCTTCAAAATATCCTCACCAGTTAGCCTTGCTACTGTTATCTTCATTCTCCTTTTTGCAAAGGTCGTGCAGCATATGTGTATTTATATTTCTTATCCTCTTCCCATGTTTACAATGATTAGCTTCATCAAATCTCATATTAAAATAGACTCCTTGCGTCCAGTTGTCTATGGAACATCTTCTTATTAAGTTGAACTATAATTCCATGTGTAGAGTTCTTAAAGCAAAGTTCATCAATAATCTTGCCTTGCTGCAAATTACTTTCAAGTATAAATGGTTAGCTATATCCGTTCCTGTCCTTCTCTTGTGAGAACTTGGTCGTTGTTTGAAAGTGTTTCGTAATTCATTGATATTATTTTCATAAAGCTAATTCTGTTTATAGAATAATCCAATGCTTCCATCTTTGGTTGGAGTATATGCTTATTGCTGGTTCATTGTTGGTCAAATTCTTCTTTATCTGTCATCGTCTGTGTTGTTAATACTCCAATAGTTTGGAAACCCCAAGTCTCTTGCTGCTGTCTTTGTTTGAAATCATCTATTGATGTTTATATCATATGCAGCTTGCTATTAAAAATCTGATTCATATCCCTGCTTGACAGTGCTTGGAAACAAGCTTCCATTCTTTGATGATTACTTCATTTCATCTATGAGTTTTGAACTCAGCTTTATCTACCTCATTGTCATTGTTCTAAACATACTTTTAACTGCCCATTTGGTCTTCATATAAAGATTTGTTCTCGGTTATGTTGTTGAAAGACAAGAGGTCTATGTCTTGTATCATTTCTGGGCAGTATCTTGTTATAATCTGAAAAGGGATTTCAAGTTTGTTTCTGAAATCCTTGTTTGATCAGTTGGTTTGGAAAGTGAAACTTCTTGGAAAGAAATGATTGGATTTCAAATGTTCTATTCTGGTAGGCCCGGTTTAAAGATAAGTAGGGATTGTGACTCCCTGGGGTGAATAGACCCAAAACCTGATCAGGGTACCGCATGTGCGGGGTTTGCTCGGTGGTATAGCTGGGCGGTGGGCTCTAACCGAAATCTTGAGGATTTGTTAAATTCTAGTGAAAGAAAGTTCTATAAGTTCCATGAGTATTCTGATTGACACTTCCATTGATTCATAATAAGTGTTTTTATCTGTTGGTCTTGTTGTCAAATTACCCTCATGATCAGTCTTTTTCCTACTTCGTTCATGTATATGGTTGATGCTTGATATACTTGGTAAAGATTGATACCTACAGTTTCAGTGTTACCTTTGAGTCGAGTTCATTTATATTGCCTCTGAATCTCTAGCTTTCTTTCGCAAGTGCAGCAGCAATTATTGGGGTTTGATCTCACTTCTTGGTTATCTTATTTAATCTTCAAGCATGTTCCTGCCTTTCATTTCCAAGTGCATGTTGAATTAGAGTCTTTGTTATAAAGATTATTTTGTCGTACCTACTGAGCTTGTGAAGCTCATTCCCTATATTCTTGTTGTTTTCAGGTAGTCCATAAATGGACAAGTTAATGATACTCTGGAGTTGTTGAGTTGAAGTTTTGGTATTATTCTGTGATGGTGTTGGCTGTGCTTCACTTGTGTCCGAGTGCTTGTGTTGTCTTGGACTGCAATGCGTTGTTATAATTGAATGGAGTATGTTGTTGATGTAACCTTGTTTTAAAGGGTTAGACTTTCTATGTAGTTTTGAGGCAGCAATCTGGTAAAAGTTTTGGTACCAATGTGATGGATGGTTTTGAAATTTAACTGTTGTGTTGAGCAAAATGTAAAGCTTTATCTAGCCTTTCTCTTATCTGATTTTTACTGTTCATTTTGTATATTTGAAGGCAACTGAAACAAGTACTAAAGTTGTTTTGAAAAGTTTCTATATTTATTGTTGTTATTAAACTGTTTACAGATTGTGGAAAGTAAAGGTGTGTTTTAGAATTTTTGTACATCATAATTTGGAGTACTGTTTTTATTCCTCATGAAAAAAAAAAAAAAAAATTCAGCTTCTATGTTTTCAACTTAATCCATCACATTAGTCATACCCTAAGGTCAGGGTGTGACAAGGAGAGGCTGGGTTCGCTGGCGAGTTTCCGATTCTGGCAGCTTTGACGCCTCTCACCGGTGTGGATAGCTTCGTCTCGATGTCAGGAACCCTTCCATAGTATTTGATTGTCCAAGGGAGAAGTGAGGAGGGAGAATCGAAGGGTTGAAGTTTCTGAGTTTTCCGGCGAGGTTTGACGGATTCCGGTGAAGCTTGATGTCGACTCAGGTATTAAAGTTGGTCTATTCGATGAGCTTTACATGTTTCTATAAGGAATTGAGTTTGGTTGAGAGATGATGAAATTGGGTTTTAGGCAGTGGAGGACTGCCGTGCGTGCTGCTGTGCACGGCGTGTCGACGGCGGCGGCGGCGGTTGTTCTTGTAATTTCTAGCTTCAATTAGTATATTGAACATGTGTGGATGTATTTTGATGTCTGAAGTTAAGAAACAAAGGACTTGAGGGATTGATGATGAACTGGGTTATTTGGAATGATGAACAATAGGATTTTTTAATTTTGGTATTGATATTTGTAAGTCAGCTGATTAAAGTGACTGAATTTCAAAAAGGGGAAGAGTTAGGGTACCCTATGTGTTATGTTATAATGATGAAATTGTTTGCCGAAGTTGAGTTGAGGGTTGTCTGCAAAATGGTTGAGCTTGAATGCAAGTTTTGAGAAGATAATGATAGATAATGATAGTTGCAGGCAGTTGTTGACGATAACAGAATATGTTGTTATTGTGGGGGTACTCTTGTTGAATTGCAAGTTTGCAGTTTTGTTGAGAGAAAGCATTTGAGTTTGGGCAGTGGTTGGCTATGGTTAGTTTAATGTTCATAGTGGTGGACTTGTTTAGTTACTTAGTTCAATTACGATACGAAGGAGTAAGGGTTTGAAGGATGATTGCTATAGAGATGGAGAAGTGTAGCTTGCAACAAGAAATGAATAAGTGATGCCTAACGGTGGATTGACAGTTTGAGATATTGGAAGTATTGGGTGTCCATAGTGAATTTGTAGTTGGATGGGTGTCCAAAGTATGGAGATCACAGATGTTGTCTTATCAATTGTGGACAGGAAGGGAGCTATATATATATGTAGATAATATATTGTCATAGTTTAAGGATTGGAATCATAAGGCATATGAATCCGGGAAGATGAGTTAAAGCAATGATCGATTAATTCGATCTATTTGGTACTTGGAACACAATTGTGAATTTGGATTTTATTTTTTATTTTTTATTTTTTATTTTTTGAAAAGTAATGAATAATTCATTAATCAAGGGGTAAGCTCAATTACAATGCCTGTAAACGTGAGGTTGACAATAAAATAACGACAAAGAGCATGGTTTCTACTCGATCATACTAGTAAGACTGAGAAGAGACCAAACGCTCACTAACCTATCCTACAACCGAATACAATAAAACAACAACAAAAACAAATCTACTCTCTACCCATGCTTGCTAACAATGATGTCGCCATCGCCGCCAGCAGCCGTGAGGTATGAGGAGTACTAAACCGGAGCGATGACGCCCGGATAACTTATGCCAATCACATCCCAATACACAATCATATGGTAGCTCACAACCAAGAGGAATAACTCCCTTAAAACAACACCGTACAATCCACCATTGAAATCCAGTCCGCGAAAGAGAAGTGACTGACAAAGGAGAACCAAGAACTAGGACCAAGAACCAGTACCAAAGAAAATGAGGGGTGATGAACCCACGTGAGCACCCATAATCGACTAGGTAAGTGCCAAACTGCATTTTAAACGTACAGACACACAAGCTCTCACGTATATTTACAATGATTATTGACAGGTTGTTTTGGTGTTGAGTATCCAAAAATTTAGAAACATATGAGATTGTTTGATATCGGTTTGAGGAATCAAGTCCTTCCGATCTGGACATAGCCAGTATAATCCACAAAGGGATACAAACACACCACGAGTGACACATGGAGCCCAGAGTAACATAAATATGAAACGAACAACGAAATTAAAATAGATACCTCATGGCCCATAATCCAATCCTGGGTCAAGACATAGGCCCAGACGACCCAGGCCCAAAGCACATGAGGCAGAAGCCCAGTAAGTTGTATCCAGGCCCATGGAGCCCACTCAGTTGACCCCATCGTTGTCCCAGCCAATGAAGCACTGCACTGGAGCCGCAGTACCACCACCGTCCCCGACGCCGCATCTGCGTAATCGGACTCCCACTTCTAGCGCTAAACCACCCTGCCTACCTAACTCCAACCAGCCTACCTCAGTTTGATCCGAGTTGGATCTGGTAAAGTTTCGGTCTTCCAGACACACTGGAGAACCAGCCAGACGACCCCTCGAAACCGGCTAGCCTATCCAACCACCGTTCCCACCACCCGCGCGCATCCACCTTGCCTGCCTCTCGCCCTCCAACCTGCAACTGGACCTGAAAGAAGTTCTGAGTCCAGATCTGGTATAATACCAATCAACCCGACCCGCCGGCGAGCACGTGCATCGAACCACCAATGACAACCTACCCAGCCATCTCCAATCGCTCCAATAACCTCTGATTCAGCCACCACCCAAGCCCAATCTTCCCCTTTGATGCAGTAACCTCCGAGAGCATATATGGACGACTACAGGAGCTGCTAGAATCTCTCCTCTGAGCCAGATATACGATTTCCCGTCCGGCCGCACTCCTCGCACTCCGGCTTGGCCATAGGCCGGCACCGGCGCCGCGGCGCAGCCGAACGAGAGCCAGATGCGAAAGAGGAATTTAGGTTTCGTGCGCATGAGGCGCGTTCCTTGAAATTGGTTGAAATGTGAATTTGGATACTATGACAGGATTGAGCAATGAACGACGAAGAATTGAAAATAAAATTTTGGGTGTCCAGAGTAAATTTTAGAATTAGATCAAGCTGATTTAAAGTGAATTGTCAATATTCTCGAAAAAAGGATTATGTATGAGGATCGAATGCGAGAAGCTGATTTAAAGTGAATTGTCAATATTCTCGAAAAGAGGATTCGGTACGAGGATCGAATGCGAGAAGCTGGATTACAGGAGCAGAAAGATAAAAATTTCAGAAAGCATGTCGCGGTGTTACTAGTTTTAGTTAGTGTTGGAGTCAAAGCTCAGATTCCAGGTAGGGTCTCTGTCGGGGAACCTTTCTTTAATTTGATAATTAGTTTATAATTGAAATCGTTGTTTTGTGTGACATTGAATAATTAATTGTTGATTGTTATCGTTTTCGATAAAGCATGTGCAATTGTTGATTTATGTGATTGGTGTTATTGCTTTTCATAAAAACATGTGTTCGATATTGAAATACAAGGTGTTGTTATTCAATTGACATGCATAATGTATTGTGAGGAATTGTGAGAAGTGAGATTGGTGATTATGGAGATGAGAAAGAGATTGATAGAACATATACATTTTGTGTAGTTGAGTTTCCTCATGAGTTGTCCTCAAGATCTATGATTAGCCCACATGTGCACAAATTCAGGGAATGTATGCCCTTTCGATGGTGGACATCGATAAAATGATATTTATCGGGTTGCGGATCGGAGACCATGAGTATAACAAGATGACTAACAAAAGAGGTATATGTGGTGAGATAAACTGATTGTTAGATCATATATTTGAGACATTTGAGTCACCCCCGGTTGGTAAAATACACGGTATGGGACGTGTAGGCTCACATGTCTTTGATGTATGGACTGATAGCCAGTAATTGAGGAAGGCATTCATTAGTATATATGCATCGAATTGTCGTTATTTTTTTTAAAGTATTGTTTGATGTTTGATAACTTAATTGTGCGACATAGTTAAGTATAACTTAAAAAGTTTGGCCCTACTGAGTGTAAGCTCACCTTTATAGAATCTTGTTCAGGTGCTTAGGTGGACGCGTCTTATGAGAAGTTTAACTGTGCCAATTTGTTGACGTATACAAGAGTCAGCCAGGTTTACGAAAGATTAGAAGTGAGATAGATCGCAAGGGTTCATCATTTTGTCTTTGTAATTATTTTGTTATTGTAAAAGTTTTGTTTTTACAATTTCTGGAAAAGTATTTGAAATTATTTTATTTTCTTTTACTTTTCCCGCTCACGTCTCAGATTCAACGTCAGGTGCTTGGAGACCACCGATACCGGGTCCGGGGTGTGAATATTCCCGATCCAACTCAGAAACCGCCTCATAAGAGAACAAAATCTCAGGCTCTTATGTTCCTCCGTAAGCATATCGATCCCACACTACGCAGGCAATATCAATCGAAGCATGATCCAAAAGATCTGTGGGATGCACTCGCCAAACGTTTCGGTAATATTCATTCAACCCTGCTCCCAGAATTAATTGCTCGACATGATGAAATCCGACTATTGGATTACAAGCGGGTTGATGACTTCAACATAGATATGTTTTACCTACAAACTCAACTGAGCTCATGTGGAGTCGAGAAAAGTGATGCAGACATGATTAACAACAAAACTTTCTCGACCTTCCCTTCTACTGCTAAAATCTAATGAACCAATATCGACTTGAGTTTCAAAATAAGAGGATTATAACATTCAGCGGCTTAATGACGCAACTCCTTATGGAAGAAAAGAACAATATGATCAACGATCAGCATATTTGCGTCCTGTAGGCACCGGGAAAATTCCGGAATCTAATTACAACAGCAAACGGAGTAAGAAAACTCCGAAACGCAAGGGTCAACATCAGAATGAACCTTACGCACATGGGAATCAGAACCACCGTGCCTCTGGTTCTCGGGGACAAGGTAATGGCTTTAGTGGCCGTACCAACACTTGGTGCCGAGACACCGGTGCCGCTGGCCCCAAGGGCGGCGCCGCTCAACCTTAGAAGCAGCTGTTCATTCTTCTTCTACTTTTGCTGGACAATGCAACAAATGTGGGTCTAAGGACCACTGGTTCAAAAGCTGTCGCGCTTCTGCAAATGTTGTTGCTGCATATAAGAAATACAAGGAATTGATGGAAGTCAGTTCTACTGAAAACAATGGAGTTGAACATAACGTTACTTTCAAGGTTGCAGACCCTAATAAACAATGTTCTGACTTTGATGTCACTAGCTAGATTTTTTTCCTTTTTTCCAAGTCATGATGTAATAAGGCATCATTAGAATGCCATGCTTAGTTTTCTTCTCAATTTTTTTTGAGACCATGATGTACTCTTTTCAGCGCATTAATAAAAGTTTTTTTGGTTCTTCGTGTCTCTACATATGTCTACCCTGATGTACCCTAAAATCCGAGTTTGAGATGAAAGATCTTGGGAAGACTCGATTTTGCCTAGGTCGTGAACTAGAGCACCGAGCCTGTGGAATTCTTATTCACCAGTCTGCATATGTCTAAAAGATGCTCAGGCGATTTAATATGGACAAGATGCACCTTGTTAGCACTCTCATGATTGGTCGAAGTCTGGATATAACTAAAGATCCATTCCATCCGAAAGGGGACGACGAAGAGGTCTTGGGCACAGAGGTTCCATACCTTAGTGCAATAGGCGCATTATTATACTTAGCTCAATGCACTCGACCAGACATTGCTTCTCAGTAACTTGTTAGCTAGATTTAGCTCAGCGCCAACCCAACGTATTGGACCGGAGTCAAGAACATCTTTCGATACCTTAAGGGTACCATTGACTTGGGACTGTTCTTTTCCTACATTGATTCAAGAAGGACAGAAGATGCTCCTATGACCCATGGAAGTACGGTACCGATCCACCAAGGGACTAGATTGCCACCATGAATGCCGTCGATATGGCTGCTGGACACGGGTCCGACACCGTGCACACCACCGCCGCCTTGTCCTATGTCGAGACACCCAACAATACATTGGTGGGTTTCGCCAACGCCATATATTTATCAGATCCTCATAAAGAACGTTCTCAAACTGGTTATGTGTTCACTATTAGGAATACGGCGATATCTTAGAGGTCTACAAAGCAGACTCTAGTGGTGATATCTTCAAATCATGCAGAGATTATTGTTTTACATAAAGCTGTTCGGGAATGTGTTTGGTTGAGATCAATCATTAAACACATTAGAGGACTAGTGGATTATACAACCGATAAACCTACATGCATTTATGAGGATATGATATGAATAAAATAAATAAGTAATACAAAGAGTGATTATACAAACATTTACAATGCATCACAACATGCAGTTTTGCATGAGCAAATGAAGTTAGGTTCATCAAGGGTGATAATACAAAGCACATTTCACAAGTTCTTCTACAACCAACAACAACAGGCGTTTCTAACATTCAAGTGAACCAAGTTAGTTCTGAAGGAAACGCGGCAGACTTATTTACTAAGTCTTTGGCTAAGTCTACTTTTGAGATACATGTGAAAAGTATAGGCATGCATCGGCTATCAAGTTTCTGTGAATAATGTTCACATCAGGGGAGTATCATCTCAATGAAATAGATTGGTGCGTTGTATTCTTTTCTCCTACGATCAAGGTTCAGTTTTTCTCCCCCAGGGTTTTTGTTACTTGACGAGGTTTTTGATGAGGCAACATATCAGCATCATCGGCATAGCAGTGCGTTGCACAATGAGGAGTGTTCTAGGATATTCTACATCCTTCTAGATATTTCTTATGTGTGTCTTGGCCTTATGCAACAAAATATGTAGTTAAGACTAGATCTATGTATTCTTTATCATTACCATATTAGTATTGTGTAATTCCTTATATAAATGGCTCTTATCAATGAATAAGATATCCATCTTTCACGATTCTCTATTCTTAAATCTCTCTCACTAAACTATATATTATATATATATATATATATATATATATAGTCTCTATCCAGAGCGAAGCTTCGCTCTGGAATTAACGTGCGAAAGTCCTTATTTGACTCACTTTTCGGTCATATTTTTCGATCATACCCGGTCAGTGTCTAGATACATATCGTATGATCATCCTTACAAAGTTTCATCCAGTTTGGTGATCGTTTGCACACCGAATCAGATAAAATAAATCAATAGAATAAAATCTGTCCAAGTAGAACCGTTGGAGTAAATCATGATTATGGAGGCTTAAACGGTCACCAAACTAGATGAAACTTTGTAAGGATGATCATACGATATGTATCTAGACACTGACCGAGTATGATCGAAAAATATGACTGAAAAGTGAGTCAAATAAGAACCTTCACACGTTAATTCCAGAGCGAAGCTTCGCTCTGGATAGAGACTGTATATATATATCCTTCTACATATTCTTATGTGTGTCTTGGCCTTATGCCAACAAAATATATAGTTAAGACTAGATCTATGTATTCTTATCATTACCATATTAGTATTGTGTAATTCCTTATATAAATGACTCTTATCAATGAATAAGATATCCATCTTTCACGATTATCTATTCTTAAATCTCTCTCACTAAACTATAATATATATATATATATATTATATAATATATATATATATTATAGTTCCTATCCAGAGCGAAGCTTCGCTTTGAAATTAAAATGTGAAGTTCCTGTTTGACTCACTTTTCGGTCGTAATTACACATCTCCACCATTCAGTTTATTGATACTAATGCATAGATCATTCCTGCAAAATTTCATCGAATTTGATGATCGTTTGGGTGTTCATAATCGTGATTTACACAAACAGTTCTGGTTAGATAGGTTTATGGTCCGTTCATTGATTTAACCTAATTCGGTACCTAAACGATCATCAATTTGAATAAAATTTTGTATGAATAATCTATGCATTAGTATCAATAAACTGAATGGTGGAGATGTGGAAATACGATCGAAAAATGAGTCAAACAAGGAACTTCACATTTTAATTTCAAAACGAAGCTTCGCTCTGGATAGGAACTGTATATATATATATATATACGTGCGCGCGCACACACACACAAGCCTTTTCAGATACGGGCCTCCTTATTTATTTAAAAGGTACGGATTTCCTTAATTGACATACTTTTCGATCATATTTTCTCATCTCAACCATTCATCTTTTAGGTATATATGAGTAGATCATCTCTACAAAATTTTAGCCAAATTGATAATCATTAAGGTATTCAAAATTGTGAATTACACGAACGGTTCCTGTTGAACAGATTTGGTTCGTTCATTGTAATCATATAGTTTCGATACCTTAACGATATTATCAATTTGACTGAAAATTTATAGATATGATCTACTCATATATACCTACAATGTGAGTAGTTAAGATGAGAAAATATGATCTAAACGTGGTCAATTAAGAAAATCTGTACTTTTTGAATAAATAAGGATATTTGGACCTGATAATATATATATATATAACTGAAGTGTCAGACACCCCATATTTTTTTATTTTGGAAATTCATTTGGATATGAACATTATAAATATAAAATAGAATATCCTTTTAAGAAATAATAGAGTTTAAGAAAATAACATTAACAATTTTGGTCTGAAAAAAGAAAAGAAAAAAAAAACATTGGAAAACCCATATCTCTACTTCTGAGTTCTGAGCAAGTTCGAAACTAACGAGATGGCATGCATATCAGTACCTCCGTCATGTGGTTCACTAAAATCCACCCAGCTTTCGTGGGCATCTTCTTTACCGAATCCCTCAATCTCCTTCAGTTGCACCACGACCCCTCCTAATCTCATTCGCACACCCCACAAGGTAATTTTCCATTGCTCTTCACTCTAACTTTCTCTCTCTTTATCTCAGTTTTCGTGTCATGAATCCCAAAAACATTTACCGGAAGACAATGTTCAAGATTATTGATGGTTTTTGTTTCTGTGATGCTCTGTTCTGATTATGGGCTGTGTTTGAGTTGTCTATAGCAGAAATGAACCTGAATTTTTGACTTTAGTTCTGTGTAGTATAGAATATATTTCTTTTCTTTTTTATAGATTTGTTGAAGCTATCTGTGAATACAATGGTTATGATTGCGCGTTTCTATTAGTGTAGCTAAGGTGTTTGGTGTTTGATGAAATTTCTGTCGAACTGGCGTGTTGGGTTTGTTCTCTAGTAAAATGGATTTGAAAGTGGGAGCTGTGGAGTTTTTGGACTTGGTAGGATAGCAACTAGCAATTGGAAGGTTCACATCTAGGAGGTATTTTTCTCAAGGGTTACCGGTGCCCAAATGTTTCACATTGTGCTCATTATGTTACAAAGCAATTAGCTATTAATACCATGTTTGAGTTTCGTAGTGGATGGGAAGTTGTTGCTTTTCATATTATTGGAATCGGAAGTTTGGATGAGAGTTTGGACTCCATTGTATGGTTTACGACCTCAGAAAAACCGGTTGTTATGAGATGTCAATATTTTACTCTAGTAGAACCCTAGCAAACAATGTCGAAGTCATTTCTATGGAATTTATGTGTTTCTAGGATGATATGCTTTAGTACTTTATGACAAATTGGTTACATCCATTATCACACAGATACATCCATAATCACCTATGTTGCCACAGTTGTAAACAGCTTCATTCTTGAGCAACAAAGTTTTTACTAATGTTCAATTGTGTAATAAATAGAAATCTTTAGTTAGGTTATAGTGGGCTATTTTTGTTGAGTCAAATTTGTCTCCCTGTTAACATTTAACCTCAGAAAGTGAGGGTCTCAAATTTTTCTTGCTTGTAAATGCAGGTTTCCTTTGTTCGATCTGCATGGACACGAAGATCTCGAGTGAGGCTGCAAAGAGACCTAGTAAGAAATCATGGGGTCAACGGACAGATATGTTTCTAAGGCCATTTTTACTGGATGTTTTCTTTTCAAAGCGATTTATCCATGCCAAAGTGATGCACCGAGGTACGAGCAAAGTAATATCTGCGGCAAGCACAAATGCCAATGATTTGAGATTTTCATTGCATTCGCTTACTGATGACAATGCTTGTCGAGTTATAGGAAACCTGATTGCAGAGAGGGCCAAGGATGCTGATGTATTTGCAATGTCTTTTGAGCCCAAAAAGAATGAGAAGATTGAGGGTAAGCTGGGACTTATCCTTGATACCATTAAAGAGAACGGTATCATATTTGTTTAGGAAATGTCTACTAGTTTTACGTCATATCTGTATTAATCTCTCACTATCTCTTATGTATACGTGTTCGTACCAGATTGGTTTTCTGGGATTAAAGAGCTGTAGAAGTTACTCTCACTTTTCTCCCATTTAAGTAAAGTTTGGCTCACAGCCTTAACACTGTTGTTAACTGGACTAAGCAAGGTCTTTTCTCAGCAGACTATTCATAAAGTTGTGCAAGAGGAAATTTTACGTTAGCTGGCATGTACCAGCTCTTATATATATATCAATAAAATCAAATTTCTAGTGTGGTTTGTATTATTGTATATGTACAGCGGCTCTTTGAAAGGGTATACAAAATTTACAGCTCTCTTAACGCTTTGAATTAATCAGATCATCTTAATAATATGCAGCACTAATTCTTATGAAAACAGTTGCCATTTCTAAGAAAATTCATCAGTATCTGCTTTCTCACTAATTGCACTACTAAAGCACATGTTGCATCCATGGATGATCAGTGTTGTTTGCATATTGACCCATATGCTTAGTAATCGCGAGTTTCAGTTTGAAGAGTTCCACATTGTCCTCAACTGTCTTGAAGAATCTTTTGAAGTCCTTCGGCAAAAATGAAAAATGGTATAGGCTCATCTTTGCGGTAGGCTCAAAAACCTCTTATTTCAATGCACACTGAACCATCCCATATCTGTGCATGAACACTTGATTGGAAGAGATCTTTCTGTGCAAAACTATACTACTGTGACGATAAAATTGACTGGCGGCCTCTTTCATATATATGAGATAGATATGTTTATTATTACATGAATACTTGTACATGTGATTGTATGAAACTTTGAATCTACTTGGAACAATGTTCATTCTAGCTAGCACAGATATTCCATTATTCTGGCATATATTGCGTACGCTTTAGGGTATATAGACTGATAAGGAATACATTATAGGCTCATAGTATATAAAGTCCAAAACACAATAAATTGTTATGGTCAAAGAAATCTCCTACTATAAACTTGAGTAAACCAGCAGATCCCATGCTTTCCAGACACTGGTAGGGAATTTCCGACTTGCTCAATTCTTCCACTGCTAAGGTAGAACACACCTACAAATACTACATGGTTCCCCAAATGTTGTACCTCAGGGGAATTGTTATTCTCATCATCCAGCTTGTATACTATAATCCTTATCACTTCCCTCTTGACATAACTTTGGATTTTATGGATCAACAGACTTCATTCTTCATGGTTGATTCTATAGCTATCAACTGTGGTTCCCATTGCCACGTTAATGTAGTTTGTATAGGGGGCGGCTCTCTAACATGTACTAACTTCACTTCCACCTTGTTACCTCCAAACATATTGGCTCGAGCTGCAGCATCAAGATCGTTATTTTGACCTCTAAAAACCAAGGCATATAGCTTACCAGAAGAAGAAAACAGTATATCCAAGAGCCTTGGCGCATCCGCGGAATCCTCAAAGTACTCCAAGACTTTACTCCATCTTTTCTCTCCAGGTCTGCAAAACAGCCAATATACGATTCCTAAAAATTGCTGCTACCATACAATGCTCTGAATGAATATCGGAGGTCGATAACGCAACCACATTACAGAAATTCTCCATGACTTGTGCGGTTAATTGTCCCTCCAACTCTTTGAGAGCTCCAAAGTGTGGAAAAACACTCGTGAAAGATGGAAGTTTGTGTAGGGCACCAGAAATAGGGTTTAGTAGAAACATCTTAGAGTATGTACCCTTGACCATAATCAACCAATCTTTGGAAGACCCCTGAACCCATCCTGCCCCAAATGCCCTAGGCAGCATCAATTTGTGAACTTTGTTGTCAGAGAGGCTGAAAAACCTTATGTAGTCGTAATTGCTGAAACTGTTGAAATCAGGTGGAGTAGATAGTATTAGCTATGGCAGTTCAGTCGGGGAGCTACGAATGTCTCTTCGCATAGAAACTGACCTCCAAGACTGGCACACCATTCTTAACTTTAATCGATCCCATAGACTCACACGCTGTAGAATCTGCTCCATCATGTCGTCCGGTGGTGTCTGCCATCGGCCGCCATCGATCGTATTCTTCTTCTGCATCATGCTGCCGTTCTCGATCGGTATATTGCTCAGTCTCCGTTGTGCGGTATTCATGGTGGAACCAGGATTTCATAGTGGGTATGGCTAATTATGTATGGACACAATTTTGTTTGAGGTTTGTAACCTAGTGGGAGGCTGATCCTAACACCAAATTCACAATCCTCAATCAACAAACATGCACTACCAGAAGAAAGGCTTTAGCTGATGAAAATAAAAAACCAGGCCGACGAACTATTTTTTCGTCGACTAAAGTCCACGTTAGCCGACGAAATTTTCCTTCGTCGGCTAAAGAATTTATTTCGTCGGCTATAGTCTGTGAACTTTAGCCAACGAAATAAAATATCGTCGGCTAAAGTGCTTTATATTTGCAGATTTGGACAGCAGCTCATCTGGGAAAAAAAAACGGGAGAGGGAGAAGAAAAAAAAGAGAGAAGAAAAAGTTGGGTGTTTTCGAAATCTGTCCATAATTAGTTTGTGGAGATATATATAGTACGTACACTACTAGAAAATATCACTTATGCGACAGAATTAAAAAATTCCGTCTCCTAAGTGATACTTAAGCGACGAAAATTTCTACTTAGGAGACGGAATTTCATTTCGTCACTTAAGTACTACTTAGGAGACGGAATATTTTTACTTAGACGACGACATTTTGAAAAAAAAAAAATTATATGAATCACTTAGGAGACGGAATTACATTCCGTAGCGACAATTATGAACCCTGTTTTGACAATTGTAGTATTGGTAAATAAGGTTCGATCAACCGGGGACTTTAGGGTGCTCCTGCGTTTACAAAACTAAACAGATTAGACTAAATTAAGAGTTATTTACAGAATATAAACAGCAATTACATTTACATGATTCTGGGGGGGGGGGGGTTTGAGAGTTTATTCTAGCATTTCTATGAAAAAGGTAAAGACAGAATATAAACTAATATGTACAAGTGATCATCTTCAACACACATTAACCAGCAATTCCAGAATCAAGCAAACAAGTATCAACATGTCTCAAACATAAAATCAATTTCATTGCCAAGTGATATCAAAAACAAACTCGAAACACAAGCCGCAGCGGTCATGCATTCCTTTAATTCTACTTACTTTATTTCCTAAGCACAGAGAAGTCTCTACTAGGATATTTCATGCAAAGGCTGCGATCAATACTCTGTGTCACTCAGAATACCCGTCTACACTAAACATGAATCATTAAGAGTTAAAGAATTCTGAATTTGAACATGCCCAAGTTTACAGGAAGCTGCTTAACCTGTAAGCATGTAACACATAGTTTCGGCTATTATTACATAACCTTTACTACTGGAGATCTACACTTACTTGAAGAAGCTTAGTATAGATCATAGCAACACTAACCTGCAGATTAGAGTTTTAGTGAAAACAAAACTATGCATTTAATGAAATCAACAAGGCATAAAACAAATCACATGCTATCATAGACAAGTCGAAATATGCTCGAATTATTCTGAAAATTAACATATTCATGTTCTTAACAACCAGCCAATTCCAACTCTGAAATCCAAATACAGAAAACAAAGAACAAATACAAGATAGAAGGAACAAGACATGAGTTACACTTTATAAATCTTCAAGGAAGCTTGAGATGTTCGAAGGGTCACACACGCCTGATACTTCTCGGTAGCCTTCTGGAGAAGTCCTACAAAGGTGCTGGCTGAATTGCTTCTTTTCTGGAGAGGCGTCGAAAAGGAGAAGGAAGGCTAACGTGTTTTACTGATTTTTGTGCGAAGAAGAGATGATGAAAACGTTGCTCCTTTGCTCCTTTATATAGTGGTCTGGCCAAACCCTAGCTGTCCTCCCAGCCCTTGATTAATTTCTGATCCAACGGTGATGAATTAATGCTTTAAATCCTGATTTAGACCTTCCAGAATTCTCTAGAATGTCTTGTGCAGTATTCATTGCATGAGGCTTGAATATGGACCAGGTACACTCCTTGTTCTCAAAGTAAATCCCAGCGATTAAGAACTTTCCTTCTCTGCTATCAATCAAGCTTTTGACGAAAATTCCCTTCCTTTTTTGTGCGCAATTAGGGTTCCTGCAAGGGAAATAAAATCAGATAGATATGGTAGGGGAATAACATAATTCAAATGACGAATTTAAAGGAAAGTATCTCCCTTAATTCTCTGATTAGCACATATAAAATCCTTGATTGCTGCAGAATTCGTTCTCCCTTTTTATAGACATTTACAGATTCCTACTCCAAGTTGGATTAGGTTTTCTGACTTCAAATGGTTTCCTTATCCTCAGATTTTGCGACTTAATGAGACTCCTTGCTGCAACAAGAATCCTCATTTGATTAGGATTTCACTCAATTCTTGCGTTTTAACCTTCTTCGTGTAAAACTGCCTCTTTTGACCTAAAGAACAGAAACAAACTAGAAATGGCATTATTAAGGAAATAACGAAGCTAAATAGGGTTCGAAATACATAAGAATATAGCATAGAATGCGTGTATCAAATTCCCACACTTAGCTTTTGCTAGTCCCTTAGCAAAACCAAACTAAGAACAGACTCTAACACAAACAAAAACAAAGACTCACAAAATAAATACTCAAACTCTAATGCCCATAACTATATTCTCAGAATCTCAACTCTCATGGCATCAAAATTAGCACCCAACCAAGAATCATTCCATGAAGTTTCAGAAGCTAATTGCCATGCATAGATCAACATATTTACACGTAGGACCTGATAGAACAATGGTGATATTTAAGCTCAGCATGTTTCAAACAATTATGATTCATTCTCACAAGGTATGCACTCATTCTTCACTCAAATTTTCTGGCTAAATCACTCAATAAGTATGCAAGACAGAATCAGAAAGTTGCATTATAAGAACAAAAGCACAATAGATCAGATAAAAAAAACTCATGAAAGAATATGATTACTCACACAAATGAACCATACCATAGGCTCACTCTTGGAACAAACTCCACAGATCAATTTTACTCATCTTTTAGATCAAAAGAACTTTAAAAGGTATTAATGGGGCTGGGCTAGGGGTATGAATTTAAGAGCAAGTGTTGCAAAATTCCTAAGGACCTAGCAAAGCATTATCCAACGCCTTGTGTCGCCAAATCAAGGACCAAGACATCTTTTGGTCCTTTCGTCATTCTAACCACCTTACAACATCATGAAACAGAACAAAGGCCAAATAGTTTCACTTTTAGGCCTTCCATTTACATCAGAACTCCTGATTCACAAAACAACAATAATGTCCAGTATTTCTTTTCTTTTCTGCCGAAATTTTATTCTTTATTTTGTTTTTATTCTTTTCACAGCATTTTCTTTTTATACAACAAGGACATTACAAAAGCTCTTTCCCCCACACTTGCTCTTCATCATCACCTCCAGTAATCTTCACAAAAAATGCTCTACTAGGCCCAAAAGACATGGGTAGAAATATGTTATACTAAGCTCAGGTAAATTACATAGGTGATGAAAGAAAAGGCTTAATGTATGCTCAAAGGGGCTCAAACTAAGAGGTGTGCAGCGCACACAAATAAGGACACAGGTTTATTTGGCAATGGTGATCATCCTAAAAAGTTCCATTTATCCTTTCTAAAATCAGAGTGTTTTATGATAAAAGTTTCGAAAGTTCACAAGAGTGAGTTCTAGTCATCTCTAGTTCATTAAAAGCTATGGTGAGCAATCAATCAAATTGAAAGAATAATGAGGTTTTTAAACAATTTATATAAGCTAAGAAAACGAATCAGATATTTCAATATCAGCACTCAGAAAGAATAGCACATATATAGGCTCAAAAGCTCACATTAAAGATCATATGAATCAAAGCTTGTCTTACATGCTCATTTCTGTACCAAAGTTTCAAATCATATCCACTACGTTTCACATGATTTCCATTCATTTCAATTAACTTCAGAATATCAGTTGGAAATCATCTTGTGATCTTATCCATAATTTCAGAGATTTAATCATCATAGACAGTTAAGGGCTCCTAAGACTCAAAAAAAAAAAAACAAAAGACTCAAAAAGAAAACAATATATTTTTTTGAATTTTTGACATTTTTCAATTTTTATGTATTTCAATAAATGACTCAATAAACATGTAAATCCTTCCCCCACACTTAAACTCTACATTGTCCTCAATGTAAAACAGAAAATAGCATGCAACATAGAATAAAGCATGGAAACAAGGATTCACAACGAAACAAACGAAACAAAAACTAATTTACGAAAAGAAAGAGTTTAAAGTTGAGAAAGCTCCCCCTTGTAGACATCCCATACTCACGGCCTTCGAGTAGGATTGAAATGTAGGCACCTGCCTCAAGGTACATGACCTCGACCTTCAAATGAAGCTCCTTGCAATCGATACATCAAAGTAGATGTAGGGTGTCCACAGAGTTGAGACACACTTGTGATCTCCGTGCAATCCCTGACTGGATTTAAAGTCAGTAGAACTGCATTTCAAAAACAAGAGATTAATCCAACTTTCACAAAATTATGCTCAGAAAAATAGAATTAAAAATACAGAAGTAAAAATAAGAAAAAGTTGGTCAAAAATAGTTGCAAAAAGGTGCAACAAACCAATAATAAGTCTATTACAAAATCCAAAAGCTTGAATAAAAACAGAAAGTCTCAAAATTGCACAAGTGTGCAACTTGATGTAGGGCTGCCTCCCTAGAGCGCTGCTTTTAATGTCCATTGGCTAGACGTTTGACTCCTTTAGTCTTCATCCGCAAAGGCTTCTTTGGTATCGAAATTGTCATCCCATCCTTGTGCGTGAAGATACTCATCCTCCCATGGTGTGCCTTGTGAAGTATATGACCTTGGTGAGTTTCCGTGGCTAAAGTTGGAGTCATTGTCTTCCTCCTCTTCACTATTTTCTTCCAGTTCTTCCTCTTCCTCACGTTCCAATTCTTGAGCTGCTTCCTCAAAATCAGCAGAAACTGCTCTATTGAAGACAAATTCCACCTTGGGGCCATAGAGTGAATCCCTTTCTCTACTTTGTTCATTTGCTGCCCAAATTTTGCTTGCTCCTTCTTTAGCTCTTCAATACTTGCTAGCAGCTTGTTCATTTGAGATTCCTCCTCCTTTTTGATCATTTGGTGGGGTGGCAAGCAATAGAGAGATGGTTGAGGGAAGGTTGCCAGATTAGAGAAGTGACATGGCATCTCTTCCCCTCTTGCTGGATTCATTTCAATACGTGCCACATGTTCTTTCTTCAGTCCTCCAAAAGCAAACCTTTTCAGAAAACGCTCTTGGCATTGGCTCCAGGTAACGGTGTTATGGTCCACTCGATGATTATACAATACTTTGCTTCTCCTTTCAAACTCCGATTGAAAACCAAGATTGTCAAGGTCTCCAACTCAATTTCAGGGCACACCATGCGCTCACACATCCTCTTCACATGGTTTAAATGAGCCTTGGGGTCTTGATTTGCCCCAAAAATCAGGAACGGTGTTGAGGATGATGTGTATTAATTGCTCCTTGTTGAAACGAGGAAGGTACTCAAAGATTGATTGAGGTGCTGGTGTCGACATTTCTGTTCCAATGGTGAACACTTGCACAAATTCTTTCTTGCATTCCTCCCAAGTGCTCTCATGATTCAGCTTCTCTTGGAACCATCTATAGGTTCTCCTTTCAAACTCCTCATGAAGGCATTAACAGCTACTTCCTCAGCATGATCTGGTGCCATAAGTTTGCTCACATCCTCCACATAGGTAAGGTGATCTGCTGCATCCACCTTGCTTGTTCCATCGAAATTTGGGAAGAATTTAAGCACCTTGTGCATCTCCTCATGATGTTCGAAAGTGTTGATGATGTCCTTGATATAGATTTGGTTTGAGACTGACATCTGTTCATTCAAAGAATTGTTAGTAATAAGACATACAATTAAAAAAAAATAAAATAAAATAAAAAAAAGTAAAGATAAGTTCAACAAGAATGAGTTTCCATAAACACATAAGACACTACACGTCTGCATTATCCTATGCTTAAGTTTATTTCGACTCTACACTTAGGTACGGAAACAGAGGACATTGGTGTGCAATGGGACTGAAACAGCTACCCAATCCATAGTCATGTTTGGTCCAATATACCTTAGTGCGACTTACAACAAAGTTTAAACAACAATAATACAACACTACTGATTCTAAATTTTATTCACCCTTCAAATTCATATCTCAAGTTGTAAACTGTATTGATGGGATTATAGGCATTGACATCTAAACATAAGCATTCCGTGGTTTCAGAAGGCTTGAATGGCAAGGCCGAAGTGAAACGGGCTGGTAGGGTTTCGTTTTCAGCGGGCTACGGAGGTCGAAACCCCTATCGTGCTGACGCACAGTCTATAGCCCATTGAAACCCAATTTTGGTCCCAGTCGCTTACTCGGGCCTAAACACCACTCAAAATGCCCCTTACTCAGCTAGAAACTACTTATATTTTTGATGATCCAACAATAGCACAATATGGACCGCCCTCAACCTCGAGAGACCTTAAAAAGGAACTCACGAAGGGTTAAGGCCCAAATCTGCTTTGTGGCCTCTTTAACTGGACAGTTTACCAAATTAGATATAAACCTGAAAAGAAAATAAAACAAACAATCAGTGATAAAATTAATTAGGTAAACTAAATAACTAAACTAAAAGAAAACCGTAGGAGACTTTTAAAGTCCCCGGCAACGGCGCCAAAATTGACGCGCTCGTTTCCGGGCGTGCGACAATTATGAACCTGTTTTGACAATTGTAGTATTGGTAAATAAGGTTCGATCAATCCGGGGACTTTAGGATGCTCCTGCGTTTACAAAACTAAACAGATTAGACTAAATTAAGAGTTATTTACAGAATATAAACAGCAATTACATTTACATGATTTCTGGGGGGGGGGGGGGGTTTGAGAGTTTATTCTAGCATTTCTATGAAAAAGGTAAAGACAGAATATAAACTAATATGTACAAGTGATCATCTTCAACACACATTAACCAGCAATTCCAGAATCAAGCAAACAAGTATCAACATGTCTCAAAATAAAATCAATTTCATTGCCAAGTGATATCAAAAACAAACTCGAAACACAAGCCGCAGCGGTCATGCATTCCTTTAATTCTACTTACTTTATTTCCTAAGCACAGAGAAGTCTCTACCTAGGATATTCATGCAAAGGCTGCGATCAATACTCTGTGTCACTCAGAATACCGTCTACACTAAACATGAATCATTAAGAGTTAAAGAATTCTGAATTTGAACATGCCCAAGTTTACAGGAAGCTGCTTAACCTGTAAGCATGTAACACATAGTTTCGGCTATTATTACATAACCTTTACTACTGGAGATCTACACTTACTTGAAGAAGCTTACACTACCAGAACAAGCACTTTAGCCGACGAAAAATTTTCGTCGGCCTGTTATCTTAATTCGTCGGCTAAGATCTTAGCCGACGAGCCTTCGTCGGCTATAGTGTCGTCGGGAAAAGGTCCTCGGTGATGACTTTAGCCGACGAAATTTTTTTTTCGTCGGCTATAGTCCCACAGTTAGCCGACGAAAAACATGTCGTCGGTTTTTTTCCCAGACTTTAGCCGACGAAAAAATTAAGATATTCGTCGGCTAAAGTGTGTAATAAATAATTAAAAATAACTATAGCCGACGAAATATGGCATAATTCGTCGGCTAAACCTTATAAAAAAATTAAAAAATACTATAGCCGACGAATATAGTGTTTAAATATCGTCGGCTAAAGTTGCTGGGTTTTGAAAAAAAAAACTGCAGAAACTTTCGGCCACCTCCAATCACGACCAAAATTTGACAGAATCTTCCTCTCAACATTTCGAACAACTTTCTAGAAGAAGTCGAAGCTCAATTCTAAGCCTAAACAGGTCAATCGACTGAAAATATAAAAATCCCTAATTTTAAACCCTAAAAACTTCAAATCTTCGATTCTCTTCACACACACCGAATCGAGCTACCAAATTCTAGGGGAATGTAGTACTGATCAAACTCAACTTATCCATATATAGAACTCACCAAATGGTGACCTAAGGAAGGAGAAATTCGATCGACACCGAATCCGAACCGACAGAGTTTTGGAGCTCGATTTATCCCTCACGGCGGCGCCACTCGATGCACCACCTATCCAGCAATGAAGTAGAGACGACGGCGAAGCTTTTGGGACAAGTGTGGCGGTCTCCGGTGGCTTGACGGCGGAGCTAGGCCGAAAAGAAAATCCGGCAGATAATAGTCTTCTTACCATCCATCTTCGGCTATATAAAGAACTTTAGCCGACGAAATTCTTTATTTTCGTCGGCTAAAGTCTTTTGAAAATTTTGGTTGACCGCCAAAAATTTCAGTTGAAAATTTTGAAAATTTTTCGACTTTAGCCGACGACTTTTCATATATGTCGTCGGCTAAAGTCCTTTGAAAATTTTCCTCCAACTTTGATTTACCGCCAAAAAATTTTTGAAAGTTTTTGACCTTAGCCGACGACTTTTTTAATATCTCGTCGGCTAAAGTCTATAAATTCACGAAAACGCTCATATCTCCCCCTATATTACGTAGTTTGGTCAAACCTTCCACACGAAAAACTCTCACGTAGATGAGACGCAACCGCCTATATAAAAAATTTGAGACATTTACCTTCCGACGATAGGGCTCCCCATAGGAATAATAACGGTAAATAGGGTTGACCGCTACTATCGGCACCGAGAATTTACCCGATTTACATGATTTTTGAACCACAGCCGTATTTCACCATTCTGAACACATCTTATTTCACGAGATTTTTGATAATTTTGCTTCCTATGTAGAGTTGGTTTACAAAGTTGTATAACCTATTAAACAAGTTATACAACATTAGTAGACACGTTGTGATTTTGATGACTAAAATTCACAAACCAAATTCGACCGTCAGATATGATCATTATGACGAAAGATGTTTGTGGTAAAAAATTCAACTGGATCCGACAACGTTAAGGGCTCGATCGAAACGATCAACCCTAATCCATCGTTACTTATCACACGAAAACGCTCATATCTCCCTCTATATTACGTAGTTTGGTCAAACCTTTCACACAAAAAACTCTCACGTAGATGAGACGCAACTGCCCATATAAAATTTTTGAGACATTTACCTTCCGACGATAGGGCTCTCCATAAACCCGAATAACGGTAAATAGTAGATACGTTGTGATTCCGATGACTAAAATTCACAAACTAAAATTCGACCATCAGATATGATCATTATGACGAAAGATGCCTATGGTAAAAAATTCAACTGGATCCGACAACGTTAAGGGCTCGATCGAAACGGTCAACTCTAATCGAAAATAAGAAAACTGCATTTTGAAGCCCTAAACGGACTCAGATGGCCAAAAAAGCCTATACATCATGGCGATAACAATGAGTCAGACTCGTAGCACCGTTACGCTTCCGGAAAGGTATCACAATAGTCAATCAGACACCAAATGCCAAATCTGCAGCATAGTGAATAATAAGGCTAAGTCAACTATCGGCACCGAGACTTTACCGGAATACCGTAATTTTTCAACCATAGACGTATTTCACCATTCTGGTCATATCTTATTTCACAACTTTTTTGCGTTTGAAGGATCTACGTATAGTTTTTTTTTTCCAGATGAGTTGTTGTCCAAATCTGCAAATATAAGGCACTTTAGCCGACGAAATTATATCTTTCGTCGGCTAAACTTTTGAAAATTTCGTCGGCTAAACTCTTAAAAATTTCGTCGGCTAAACTTTTGAAAATTTCGTCGGCTAAACTTTTGAAAATTTCGTCGGCTAAAGTTTACAGACTATAGCCGACGAAAAAATTATTTAGCCAACGAAATAAAAATTTCGTCGGCTAAAGTTGACCATAGCCGACGAAGATTGTAAATTAGCCGACGAAGGAAAATTTCGTCGGCTAAAGTGGACTTTAGCCGACGAAAAAAAAATTCGTCGGCCTGGTTTTTTTATTTTCGTCGGCTAAAGCCTTTCTTCTGGTAGTGTTAGTATAGATCATAGCAACACTAACCTGCAGATTAGAGTTTTAGTGAAAACAAAACTATGCATTTAATGAAATCAACAAGGCATAAAACAAATCACATGCTATCATAGACAAGTCGAAATATGCTCGAATTTATTCTGAAAATTAACCTATTCATGTTCTTAACAACCAGCCAATTCCAACTTTGAAATCCAAATACAGAAAACAAAGAACAAATACAAGATAGAAGGAACAAGACATGAGTTACACTTTATAATCTTCAAGGAAGCTTGAGATGTTCGAAGGGTCACACACGCCTGATACTTCTCGGTAGCCTTCTGGAGAAGTCCTACAAAGGTGCCGGCTTGAATTGCTTCTTTTCTGGAGAGGCGTCGAAAAGGAGAAGGAAGGCTAACGTGTTTTACTGATTTTTGTGCGAAGAAGAGATGATGAAAACGTTGCTCCTTTGCTCCTTTATATAGTGGTATGGCCGAACCCTAGCTGTCCTCCCAGCCCTTGATTAATTTCTGATCCAACGGTGATGAATTAATGCTTTAAATCCTGATTTAGACCTTCCCAGAATTCTCTAGAATGTCTTGTGCAGTAATTCATTGCATGAGGCTTGAATATGGACCAGGTACACTCCTTGTTCTCCAAAGTAAATCCCAGCGATTAAGAACTTTCCTTCTCTGCTATCAATCAAGCTTTTGACGAAAATTCCCTTCCTTTATTTGTGCGCAATTAGGGTTCCTGCAAGGGAAATAAAATCAGATAGATATGGTAGGGGAATAACATAATTCAAATGACGAATTTAAAGGAAAGTATCTCCCTTAATTCTCTGATTAGCACATATAAAATCCTTGATTGCTGCAGAATTCGTTCTCCCCTTTTTATAGACATTTACAGATTCCTACTCCAAGTTGGATTAGGTTTTCTGACTTCAAATGGTTTCCTTATCCTCAGATTTTGCGACTTAATGAGACTCCTTGCTGCAACAAGAATCCTCATTTGATTAGGATTTCACTCAATTCTTGCGTTTTAACCTTCTTCCGTGTAAAACTGCCTCTTTTGACCTAAAGAACAGAAACAAACTAGAAATGACATTATTAAGGAAATAACGAAGTTAAATAGGGTTCGAAATACATTAAGAATATAGCATAGAATGCGTGTATCAGTAGCCTAAGTAGAACTTAGGAGACGGAAATATTTACTTAGGCAACGAAATATTTTCTAAAACAAAAAAAAAAAAATTATAAATCACTTAGACGACGGAAATAGAACATTCCGTCGCTAACTAAAAATTGAGTGCCCATCTTCCCGCGTAAAATTTCATGAAAATTCAAACCAAAATTTTTCAAAACATATTAATTCTTTTAAATCACACACTCACCAACCTTATCAATAGAACTTAAGCAATTCTCACTCTAGGAAACACATCTTTTCCCAGAGCGCTCTCTCTCTCTCTCTCTCTCTCTCTCTCTCTCTCTCTCTCTCTCTCTCTCTCTCTCTCCAGATCATCACTCTCATGTCGGCCTCTCTATCCATTCTCACCGCTCTTTCCTCCGCTGCCACCTTCAACTGCAGCACCCTCACCAACACCACCTCCAACTGCCACGCACTCATCGACTTCGTCCCCACAAACGCCACCACTTTCAACGTCGTCAAGACCCTCTTCAACATCACCTGACCACCTCTGCACCCTCCACCTCCGCCTTCTTGCCGACCCACCACCGGTGATGTAGAACATATGGCGATAGAGATTGAAGAGCAGATCGATCGAAACAAGTCTAAACCCGGTCCAGATTTGGCGTTCGGTGTCTGATTGATCATTATGATACCTTTCTGGAAGCGGAACGGCCCAACGAACCAAACCTGTCGCTTTGCCACGACGTATGGGCTTTTTAGGCCATCCGAGTCTGTTTAGGCTTCCAAAATGCGTATTTAATTGTTTTCAATATTATTTTTAATAGTTTGTTTTTGATTTGGTGGTGGTGGTGTATTTGGGGCAAATTGTTGGCATGAAATTGAAAGGGAGATACTGTATTGAAGTTTACTAACCCCCAGTAGAACTTTACTGACTCCTAATAGAACTTTACTGGGGGGCAGTAAAGTTCCACTAGGTTTACTAGAGGGCAATAAATTTGTTTATTAGGGTAAGAATTGATATTTGTTGTGTATAATTGACATGAAATTGAAAGGGAGTTAATGTATTGAATTTTACTGACCCCTAGTAGAACTTTACTGGGGGGCAGTAAACTTCTACTGGGTTCACTAGAAGCCAATAAAGTTGTTTATTAGGGTAAGAATTGGTATGTGTTGTGTGTTGTGCCCCTGAAATTGAAAGAGAGTTATTTTTTGCAAGTTTATTGGGGGGCAGTAAACTTTACTGCGGTGGTGTATTTTTTTTTTTAAATTCTTTTTCAGCCTTTAACGACGGAATTCAACTATTCCGTCTCCTAAGTGGATAATATTTTTTTTATTATAAAATAAAATCCGTCGCCTAAGTTGTTAGGAGACGAAAGTATTCCGTCTCCTAAGAACCACTTAAGCGATGGAATTTCAGGTTCCATCGCCTAAGTTCCTACCTCACAACACTTAGGCGACGAATCTTAACCAATGGACGTTCCGTCTCCTAAGTACTTAGGAGACAAAATCTGTCACTTAGGAGACGAAATTATTTCGTCTCCTAAGTGCTTTTTTCCAGTAATTTCGTCTCCTAAGTGCTTTTTTCCAGTAGTGGTATATGTGTATATATGTTGATTTTGAGTTTTATTTGAGTTGATCGATTTTGAGTGTGATTGGGTTGATCGATTTTGAGTACGTTGGATGTATATATATATGTGTTGATCGATTTGGTTGACGATTTGATAATATATATGAAGTTGTTGTTAATAAGTAGTAGATATATATATATATATATTAATTAATTTATAATATTGTGTTGTTGGTATGAAGTTGTTGATGATATGAGTTGATTGATTTTGAGTATGTTAAATGTATATATATGTGTGTTGATCGATTTGGTTGATAATTTGATAATATATATGAAGTTGTTCATAAGTAGTATATATATATATATATTCCTATCTAGAGTGAAGCTTCACTTTGAAATTAAAGTGTGAAGTTCCTTATTTGACTCACTTTTCGGTCATATTTCCACATCTCCACCATTCAGTTTGTAGAACTTAATGTATAGATCACTTCTGCCAAGTTTTATTGAATTTGATGATCGTTTGAGTTTTTATAATCGTTATTTACACAAACAGTTCTGAATAGACAGATTTATGGTCCGTTCGTTGATTTAATCTAATTCGGTACCTTAACGATTACCAATTTGGATGAAACTTGGCAAGAGTGATCTATGCATTAGGTTCTACAAACTGAAAGGTAGAGATATAGAAATATGACCGAAAAGTGAGTCAAATAAGGAACTTCACACTTTAATTTTAAAGTGAAGCTTCGCTCTCAATAGGAACTGTGTATATATATATATATATTAATTAATTTATAATATTATGTTGATGGTATGAAGTTGTTGATGATGATTTTGTGATGATGTAGATATATATATATATTGTTATGTAATTATTAAGTATATATATATATGTGTTAATTAATTTGTTATTAATTAGTTGTAGTACGTAGAATATATACTAAATGAATTAAGATTTTATATATGGCATGAAATTTAATTAATAATTAGCTAGCGTTATACATATATATTTTGTTATATTTTCAGGATATGGATAAAAGTTGAATTTCGCTTCCAAAATGGGACAAAAGATATGGTAAAGGAGTTATGAGTTTTCTAGATTATGCGCTGGCTAATGCTAACGGGAATACAATTTTCTATTGCCCGTACACTAAATGTCAGTGTCGCAGCGATATGCATCGATTTGCGATTGACAAAGTATGGCAGCACCTGAAGAGTAACGGGTTTTGGGAGAAGCACACATGTTGGTTATATCACAGTGAAACATCATCAGGGGGTCCGCATGATCATGGCCAATTTTTTGAGACGGGCAGTACATCCAACGATCCAACAACGACCTTCATCAATGACATGTTTCCTTATGAGAGCGGTGTATGCACTCAAGGACAGTATATGTCTGACCCGGTGCAGCCCTTCCCTAGAGCTGTCAACACTGCTGGTATTGACAAGTACAACAAACTGCTTGCTTTCCAACAGACCCCTGTGTACCCCGGTTGTCAGAAGACCGTTCTTGAAAGTGTGATGGACGTAATGAAGATTAAAGTTGAGACAATCGACCGTGAAGGCTGTTGATGATTATCTACAGTACATTGCTTCGATGCTGCCCCACAGTCATCGTCTTCCTACCACTCATCGTAAGGTCCGATGTATCCTGAAAGATCTTGGGCTTTCCTACATCAAGATCCATGCATGCAGATATGACTGCGTTCTGTTCTGGGGTAAAGATCCATAAGGGAATGACCTTGGTGGCCTTGACGCATGTCCGGTATGTCACACTGACAGGTATAACCTGACTCCTGCAGGCAATAGAAAACCTGTGAAGGTACTTCGGTATTTCCCGTTGAGGGATAGGCTGAAACGGTTGTACATGTCTTCACACACGGCCAAAGCTATGAGATGGCACGCTAATAGGGAATTGCATGACGAAGATACCCTTATACACCCTGCTGACGGAGAGGCTTGGAAGCATATAGACATGGAGTTTCCTCATTTTGCGTCAGAGGTCCGAAATGTGAGGCTCGGGCTCTCATCCGACGGATTCAATCCTTTTGGCAACATGAGTCTTCAATACAGTGTATGGCCTGTGATTTTGGTACTGTACAACCTTCCTCCATGGATGCGCATGCAAAAGGAATACAATATGTTAAGTTTGTTGATTCCGAGGCCCGGTTATCCAGGAAAGTGTCTCGATGTGTATTTGAGACATTTGATTGAAGAGCTTAAGTTTTTGTGGGACATTGGTCATCTCACTTATGACAAGTACATGCACGAGATGTTCCAGATGCATGTCATGGTTGTTGGTACCATCAATGATTTTTCTGCCCGTGGGATTTGTCGGGCAACGTTGTTAGGGGATACAAGGCTTGTCCAGAGTGTCTTAGCGATGAGGGGAGCAGCAGTTATTGCAACAAGATATGCAGATTGGGTCACCGTACTTTCCTTCCATATAATCACGAATGGCGGTTCGATGACAAAACATTTGATGGGACTGTAGAACACAGTGTGTCTCCCAGAATTTTACACTTCTTTTTTACTATTGGATTTAAGTACTTTCGACAGTCTTGATTAGTTTATAATGTGATGTGGCAAATAATGTGGAAACAATTATAATTAGTCAAAATTATAAAAATCTAAACTAATTAAAATGAATTTAGGGTATGGATTTATACAGAAATTCAAATCAAAATTAGAAGAATATTGGAATGAATGTCGTCATCTTCTTCTTCGATTCCTCTGGCAAAAAGTAAAGGAGGCATGACCTCTCTCACCTCATATTCATATTATGCTCAATTGCGATCACCTTAATTACTATCATAGTTAATCTTTTTCCAATTGCAATTTAGTAGGGTTGTATAAATTCAGAAGAAAACAAAGGAAACCTATGAGCTTATAAGGAAAATCAAAATTGAAGACCGATTATGAAACCATGGGATTAATATAGTTGAAGATTCTTATGTAAATTATGATTCAGGTTTTAAAAATTGGAATTAACAATTTCTTCTTTGAACAAAACGAAAAGAATCGAAAAATGTTTGTTCACACTACCAGGACAAGCACTTTAGCCGACGAAGTATTTTTGTCGGCCTGTTAACTTAATTCGTCGGCTATAGTTTCGTCGGGAAAGGGTCGTCGGCGATGACTTTAGCCGACAAAACTAAAAGATGTTGTCGGCTATTGTCCTAGCATTTAGCCGACGACAGAAGACGTCGTCGGCTATTGTTCCAGCATTTAGCCGACGACAGAAGATGTCGTCAGCTATTGTCCCAAAATTTAGCCGACGAATATCTTAAAATGTTTCGTCGACCATAGTCTGAGACTTTAGCCGACGAAACATTTTAAGATATTCGTCGGCTAAAGTATGTAATAAAAAATTTAAAAAAATAACTATAGCCAACGAAATATAGTCTGTTTCGTCAGCTTTAGAAGGGTTAAGCCGACGAAACATGCCATAATTCTTCGGCTAAACCTTGTGAACAAAAAATTAAAAATACTATAGCCGACGAATTGTGGCATGTTTCGTCGGCTATAAGTCCATTCCAGTACAACCTTCCTCCACGGAAGTCCCTGAAGCTGGGCAACTGTAAACTCTTGTAAGTACTAGAACATCTATTGATGCTGGGCCTGCTGAGCGGCATATACCGCGGCAGTATAGGCTCTGTGGTCGGCGATCTGGGCGACATGAGCGGCAGCCTGAGCAGCTTGCTATTCCCGTAGTCTCTCAACTTCCGACTCTAGCTGAGTCGTCATGTTGCTGGTCGAGGCTGCATTTCGTTGAAATCCTGGAGTGGTCTTCAGGACCCCCTCGCCCTTCTTTCCTAGACCCCGGCAGTAGAAGTTGTTTTCTCACGGTGGGAAGGCTTGCCCATGATCCTCGCCCCAACCCTCGGATCCGAAGTGTCAATCCAGGACATGGCTTTGGACATCTCTTCCTCCTGCGTGTCCGGCCATGTCTCCCTCACTATAGCACTTATCACCTCGTCACTAGCCTCCCTCACCTTCGCCTAATTGGATAGGAAAAAAATGATTAATTAACATTTTGACATATATATAAGTAAAATTAAAATTAAAATTTTTAAAATGATTAATTAACCGGGCCCCGGAATCAACAAACTTAACATATTGTATTCCTTCTTCATGCACATCCATAAAGAAGGTTGTACGGTACTAAAATCACCGGCCATACACTGTATTGAAGACTCATGTTGCCAAAAGGGTTGAACTCGTCGGATGAGAGCCCGAGCCTTACATTTCGGACCTCTGACGCAAAATGAGGAACTCCCTGTCTATATGCTTCCAAGCCTCCCCGTCAGTAGGGTGTATAAGGGTATCTTCGTCATGCAATTCCCTATCAGCGTGCTATCTTATAGCTTTGTCCGTGTGTGAAGACATGTACAACCGCTCCAGCCTATCCCTCAACGGGAAATACCGAAGTACCTTCATAGGTTTTCTATTGCCTGTAGAGTCAGCTTATACCTGTCAGTGTGACATACTAGACATGCGTCAAGGCCACCAAGGTTATTCCCTTATGGATCTTTACCCCAGAAGAGAACGCAGTCATATCTGCATGCATGGATCTTGATGTAAGAAAGCCCAAGATCTTTCAAGATACATCGGACCTTATGATGAGTGGTAGGAAGACGATGACTGTGGGGTAGTATCGAAGCAGTGTACTGTAGATAATCATCAACAACTTTCACGGTCGATTTTGTCTCAACTTGAATCTTCATTACGTCCATCACACTTTCAAGAACGGTCTTCTGACAACCGGGATATACAGGGGTCTGTTGGAAAGCAACTAGTTTGTTGTACTTGTCCATACCAGTAGTGTTGACAACTCTAGGGAAGGACTACACCGGCTCAGACATATACTGTCCTTGAGCGCATACACCGCTCTCATAAAGAAACATGTCGTTGATGAAGGCCGTTGTTGGATCGTTTAATGTACGTACTGCCCGTCTCAGAAAATTGCCCATGATCATGCGGACCCCCTGATGATGTTTTACCGTGATATAACCAACACTTCTCCCAAAACCCGTTACTCTTCAGGTGTTGCCATACTTTGTCAATCGCAAATCGATGCATATCGCTGCGACACTGACATTTCGTGCATGGGCAACAGAAAATTGTATTCCCGTTAGCATTAGCCAGCGCATATTCTAGAAAACTCATAACTCGTTTACCATATCTTTTGTCCCATTTTGAAAGCGAAATCCAACTCTTATCTATATCTTGAAAATATATATAACAAAATATATATGTATAACTCTAGCTAATTATTAATTAAATTCCATATATAAAATCTCAATTCATTTAGTATATATTCTTCGTACTACAACTAATTAATAACAAATTAATTAACACACAAATATATATATATATACTTAATAATTACATAACAATTATATATATCACATCATCACAAAATCATCATCAACTCATCACATCAACACAATATTAAAATTAATTAACATATATATATATATATCTACGTACTTATATATTAACAACAACTTCATATATATATTATCAAATCATCAATCAAATCGATCAACACATATATATATACATCCAACATACTCAAAATCGATCAATTCATAACAATATTATATGTCAACATCATCACAAAATCATCATCAACTCATATCATCAACAACTTCATACCATCAACACAATATTATAAATTAATTAACAGATATATATATATACAGTTCCTATCCAGAGCGAAGCTTCACTTTGAAATTAAAGTGTGAAGTTCTTTATTTGACTCACTTTTCGGTCATATTTTCACATCTCCACCGTTCACTTTGTAGAACCTAATGCATAAATCACTTCTGCCAAGTTTCATTGAATTTGATGATCGTTTAAGTTTTCATAATTATAATTTACACAAACAGTTCTGAATAGACAGATTTATAGTCCGTTCGTTGATTTACTCTAATTCAGCACCTTACCGATTACCAATTTAGATGAAACTTGGCTGGAGTGATCTATGGATTATGTTCTACAAATATATATATACTACTTATATATTAACAACAACTAATTCATATATATCATCAAATCATCAACCAAATCGATCAACACATATATATACATCCAACATACTCAAAATCGATCAACTCAATCACACTCAAAATCGATCAACTCAAATAAAACTCAAAATCAACATATATACACATGTACGTATATATAGCTCCACAAACTAATTATGGACAGATTTCGACAACACCCAAACTTTTTCTCCTGTTTTTTTTTTCCAGATGAGCTGCTGTCCAGATCTGCAAATATATATAAGGCACTTTAGCCGACGAAAATTTTAACTTTTAAAAATTTCGTCGGTTAAAGTTCATAGACTATAGCCGACGAAATAAATTATTTAGCCGACAAAATTTTAATTTCGTCAGCTAAAGTTTACCATAGCCGACGAAAATTTAAATTAGCCAACGAAGGAAAATTTCGTCGGCTAACGTGGACTTTAGCTGACGAAAAAATAGTTCGTCGGCCTGATTTTTTTATTTTCGTCGGCTAAACCTTTCTTATGGTAGTGTCGACATAAGATGGAATTCTTTCTACAAGAACAGTAATTTCGTTTTGATTTTAATCCATTTAATTTTGTAATATTTGTTCTAATCCTGTATATAAAAGAAAATCTAATATAATTTTAATTTTTGTTTTTTCGATAACAAAATTTTATTTTATTTTAATTTTTGTTGGGAATAGATTTAGATATGCTATGTCATTAAAGACAATTAATCATAACCATTGAAAGTTATTATATCTAACGGTTATATATATATATTATCAATATTTTACTGCTTCAAAGACGACCCTGCCAAACTCTCTCCATCTACGACCCAGCCAGTTTCGGAATCCGTATCCCTCCGTTTCTGTGGCTCTGTGTATATGACACAATTTTAAAATGTGGTTAACCTAGCATCGCTCTATATATTTTTCTTTCATGTCCTTTGTAATATACTGTTGGTCTCGTTTGTTTCACAAATGATTGGTTTGGTTAGAGTAAATATTATATATTCCTTGATTGATAAATATAATACATAGGAAATATAAGAGAAAATTAACGGAACGTGAGTTCCTTATCTCTTTTGGATTCTCTTTCTTGTCCATTTTCTTGTGTTAACCAGACAATTCTAAACTCATTGAATCCTGATTCTGTCTCTTTTATTCATCTAGCTACGCTACCCAGGCCATATTAATGCATTCAAATGCATACTCTATACTTTGGTCTCGCAACATTCTCTCTTCTTTTCGTCGAGAAGAAAATGGTGATCAAGCTAGTGTTCCCCGGCCGGCCTCCACATATATGCTGCCAAGGATACTGGTAGAAGAAACAAACACGTACGTAGCTACAAGAAACTCCCATACATCCTGTGATCGATGTACATTCTTGACTTGGTATTTCTTGTTGGACCTAGGTTAATTTTGTGGAATTTGCTTTCAAATTGAGAGATTTACACTGCGCATATATCCCCTGTCATTGTCATTTTCTTTGCTGCGCGCTATGGATGAAAGAACTTGCTGCCATTGTCACTTTCTTTGCTGTTTCCATAACTTAATTAGTTTTTCTTATGATCTAGCTAGTTCCATAACTTAATCAGATGCATAACAAAATGAGAAGAAGTTTATTACATGCATCAATCTTACGTACACATGCAATCATATTGCTTTATTTCCCTTATAAAAAGCTAGGGTCCTTGACCGTAATGAAATAAAATTATATCTTCAAATATATCAGATTTTTAACATGCAACAATTTACATGGCGTTAATTTTTAGACTCAAAATATAACTTGTTTGTCTATAACAAATTAACAATGAACAGATTAGTTTACTAAACCTAGCTATCATATATCATATATACAGTACCACAAAGCCAATTCGTAGAAAATAGAGTCAATTAAGGTGTATACAAATATAGAGTCTGATAATGATGGAGGACTTTGACAAGGTATTGCTCCATAGAATAGCGATGACGAGACCCAAACTCCACGCTGCTTCTCACTTCCCACTTCTCACTAGCTACATGCCACAAGTCTGGCCTCTTCCATTCTTTGTTTTAATTTCCGAACTTAAAACATATAAGAGTTCTGTTATTATGAATTTCAGAGTTGTTTATAGTGCTGTATAGCAATGAAATCCCAGCTAGGACTCGTAAACCCTAGTTTAACTGCATGTATTGCAAATAATTTGTGATCTAGTGACTCGATTTCTTGATTCCCAAGTTATTTCTGTACTCTGGAGTATATCATAAAGTTTTCGATAAATCTCTTATTAGTCTATGTGATTTAAATGCAGCAAAGAACCTAGGGGCTCTTTCCCACGGTATATTCAAAAACCTTTGAAAAATGAGAGCTTATTTTGTAGGTGGGGGGGGGGTTGGTAGGCCACGTAATGCAGGGAAGGGTTTGTTTGACCAGATTTAGAACGATTTTAAAACTGTTTTTTGGGTCAAAAGTGATTTTGAGACAACTTGTGTTTGGTAACCACATGTAGAACTGATTTTAGAGGAATAGATTTTCTTAAAAACGGGTTTTGGAGAAGCATGGTAAAAGTTGTTTTTGCGAGAATCAATCTCAGAAACACGAAAAGATTAAATGAATCTTTCCTAAATCTTATTCTACCATTTTAAAAACAGTTTACCAAACGTCTCAACTAATTCCTCTCATAACAATTCCAGAAACAATTATTCTTACAGCAATTCCAGAAGCAATTCTTCTCACAGCACAGCTGTCCGAAACTGGGCCTTAGTCGCAAATGGAGAGCTGGTGATCTGAGCCCTAGCTAAGACAAGCTTCAATGGCAGCAGCAGTGCAACTCTTTTGACTACTGGAATTTTATATACACCGCATGTCTACGTAGACATCACTCTTACCATGCACTCTCATCGATCGGTCATCACTACTCAATAAAATTATACAGGAAAACACAGGCACGTATGCTTCATGCTGCTCGATCAAGACTCAATACCCTATTTGTATTATTGAAAATGATCGACTTCTTTCGATCGTTTCTGTTTCTTTGAGAAAACAACGAGGACAACGGAAATGAAGTCTCTAGATTTGAACCGAAAGAAAGCCGGAAAGTCTCTAGCTAGCTACATCACTTTGCATATAAGTACGTAGTTTAATGTAATAGTGAACTAACGAATAATTTCGTTATCTAGCAGTGAAGTTCTAATTTTGATGTTCTTATAAAAGGTGACCAATGATTTACGCACACATCATTATACAATTAAACATTGGTACGGACGTACGGTATACTGTTTATTTGTTTTTTTGTTTTTTTTTAATTTTTTTAATTTTTTTTTTTATAAAATTTAGGTACGGTATACAGTTTGTAACATGTTTTATCATAACAAACGATATAAAGTGACTTAACGAGTTCAAAATTGTTAACTCTTTATTAAAATAGCGATTTTTACATAACGTGAGGTTTTGTTTTTTAGTTCCATTGTTTCTTTGTATCAACAACAAAGAAACTTATTGGTAATGTAGTTCTTTCGACTGCTCCGACGTTTTTCATGGTTAAAACTTCTCCGTTACAACGTTCTTCATACTTAACTTTACAATCATAAATCAACATCAAACCACTTATATCATGCACCTCAATAAGCAACTATTCAGCTTGTAAGCAACATGACATGTTAGACATATCATATATAATGCACACGACTTGATTATAGAAAAGACCATCACCATGACCTCAAATCTTCACTCAATCTATAATTCAAAATCCCAACAGACCCTTCTTCTGTCTTCTACACAGGCTCAAGTGCCACAAAGTAAAAACAAACCCATTTTCCACACATAAAAATAAAAAAGCCAGGGTAGGCGCCTACACGTTTTATTTTTTGGGGTCTTTTGGCCTACACGTAACACAAACTTGTACTCGTTGCGCCTAACGAGTCCTATATAAACCTCGTTGGAGTTCTATAGCTGTCACCATAACCACAAAACCTTCCTCATTTCCCAACACGTAAACAACTCGATCAAACTCATTCATACAGAATCCCAAGTCCCTCGTTCTGTTCTTCTTCATCGGTTTCCGTGAATCTTGGTGATTAAAGATGGTGTCTTACGAGTACGTTCTTGGCGAGTCCTGGCTTCCCTGCTCGGTTCTGTTTTCTTCATGATCATTACCTCCACTTTCAGCGCCAAGAAAAAGGTCGACGATTTCACAAGTGATAATGGGTTTGTGAGGACGCCACAGAACGGTGAGTTTCTGACGGAGATGGAGGAGAAGAGTACCGACGTCGTCATTGTCGGCGCCGGAGTTGCCGGTGCTGCTCTTGCTTACACTCTTGCCAAGGTCAGATTGTAATGAAATCTGTTGTTCAAGCATTTACCAAGTTTGCTTTAAGCTTTAGAATTCGTTTGGCAATTTATTTATCAATTTAGATGAATATTGCATACGTACGTGAGGTTTTAAATATAAGAAACAGGAGTGTGATCGAACCCACATTTTATATGGTGGCATTTCAGAAAGGGGTGAAGTTTAGATTTTGGATTTCTTGTTGTGGAAGAGTTTGGAGCTGAATGTGTAATTTGGGCTTTTGAGTTAAGCATGTGTTTTGCTTTTTGTTACAGGAAGGACGGCGTGTACATGTCATTGAAAGAGATTTGAGTGAGCCAGACAGAATTGTTGGTGAGCTTTTGCAGCCTGGGGGTTATCTTAAATTGATTGAGTTGGGTCTTCAGGGTAAGTAATCACCTCATTCAGTTTAGAATGAACTGTGTACATCTTTGAACTTGAAGTTTAAATTGTTTGATTCTAAACACAATTTAAAACTGGTGTGACTATACTTTTATAGCAGAAGCAGTTCAGAATTGTTTGATTACATTGCCATAGTTTCTGGTTCAAATGATTTATTAGTACTGCATATTTAGGCCACATGATTAATCAGTAATTTCTATTTGTGGCTGCAGACTGTGCAAACGAGTCAATTGATGCTCAGAAGGTCTTTGGTTATGCTCTTTACAAAGATGGCAAGGATACAAAGCTGTCTTATCCCTTGGAGCAGTATAATTCAGATGTTGCGGGGAGAAGTTTCCACAATGGGCGTTTTATTCAAAAAATGCGTGAAAAAGCTGTCACTCTTTCAAAGTAATCCTCCTTTTCATTCAATTATATACAGGATATCAATTCTATGAGTTGTTTATGCGATTACTTTGATGGAATCCGTTTCAAGTTAAATCTTTTACTCATGTCCGGTGGAATTCTGTTGCAGTGTGAAATTGGAACAAGGATCAGTGACAACACTAATCGAGGAAAAGGGCATTGTTAAAGGGGTGATGTACAAGAACAAGGCTGGAGAGGAGATGAGAGCATATGCTCCACTAACAATTGTGTGTGATGGCTGCTTTTCAAATCTGCGAAAATCTCTCAGTGCTCCACAGGTAATGATGCATTTTCAATATTTCGAAGATCAAGCATTGTTTATGTATCAGACCCAATCATAGGAAGTTTTGCTCTTTCATTAGACCAACAAGGGTTTGTTGTTATTGTTGCAGGTTGAAAGTCCCTCTTGTTTTGTTGGTTTGGTTTTAGAGAACTGTGAGCTTCCACACGCAAATCATGGACATGTGATTTTGGGAGACCCTTCACCCATCCTGTTTTATCCTATTAGTTCCACTGAGGTTCGTTGCTTGGTCGATGTACCTGGAACGAAAGTACCCTCAGTAGCTAATGGTGAAATGGCCAAGTATTTGAAGACTGTGGTGGCTCCTCAGGTATGCACTTGACATTATTAGTTTACACTTAACACATGATATGATGATATACATCTGAACTGGACTAATTATGATGACTACTTTATATTTCAGGTTCCCCCTCAGCTCCTCAATGCTTTTATGGCTTCCATAGACAAGGGAAACATTAGGTCCATGCAAAACAGAAGCATGGCTGCTAATCCGGTTCCCACTCCTGGTGCACTTTTGTTAGGCGATTCGTTCAATATGAGGCATCCTTTAACAGGAGGAGGAATGACTGTGGCTCTTTCAGACATTGTTCTTCTCCGTGATCTTCTTAGACCCCTACGTGATCTTAATGATGCACCTGCTTTGTGCAATTACCTTGAATCATTTTATACATTGCGTAAGGTAAAGCCTCTCATAACTTAAAATTACTTTCTTCTATCAAGAGACCTCCACCCAGTTTCACACTTCAAGGTTTTTGCTTTGCTGATGTTGTGCTCCATTTTCATTGCAGCCTGTGTCATCTACTATAAACACATTGGCAGGTGCTTTGTATAAGGTGTTTTTAGCATCACCTGATCCAGCGAGACAGGAAATGCGTGAAGCATGTTTTGGCTATTTGAGCCTTGGAGGAATCTGTTCATATGGACCAGTATCTCTGCTTTCTGGCCTTAATCCCCGTCCACTGCACTTGTTCCTCCATTTCTTTGCTGTCGCTATCTACGGTGTTGGACGCTTAATGTTTCCATTCCCTTCACCACAGCGCATGTGGCTTGGGTTTAGATTGATCATGGTATGTTACTTATCATCACCATGCTCGTCAATTACAAATTTCTGGATACACCTATTTGGCTAGCTACTTAATAAATGTTACTGGTTTTTTTTACAGAGTGCATCAGGCATCATATTCCCCATTATTAAGGGCGAAGGAGTTAGACAGATGTTCTTTCCAGCAACAGTGCCAGCATATTATAGATCAGCACCAGTTTATTGAAGAAACAAGACGACAATATCCGGACACAGGAATTTAGTACCCATGATATAACAATTTGTATCAGTATCCGCAGTCTTATTTCCCCTTACAGAATTAGAGTTCAACCCCGGGGAGAATGATAAATTTAGGAGATAGCAAATCCTGTTCTTAATTCTTTTAGCAGTTGTTGTTCTGCAATAGGAACCAGCTACATATCCCACTTAATTTTTACTTTTGTACAAAGCTATAGCGATGATAAATAATTCAGTGTTTTGGCCATTGGCTTATCTATATCTCAATGCTTACAAGCAAAAATCACATGACATTTTCAATTTTTCATTATGGTAATTGTTCAGAGTTCCAAATGCTCTTAATATACTTGGTCCTCGATAAATTATGGACTACAGTGAACATTGAATACCATTCTAGAACTAGAAAAATGGTTAGCTCAAAGCATTGTTTGCCTAGAGGTGGATTCAATGTTCAACTCCCTATATGAGCAAAATTTATACAAACAATTTCACCCTGTCACTCCTAAGGGACCAAACTTGGACTGCAAAAATGGTCCCATCACCAAATCCAGATGATCCTGAAGAAGTAGCAACAGTTAGTAATAGTATGACCAGATACCAGAAGCATCCTTCATGGTGTCATCTTTTATTTGTCTGAATGCATACCGGAGAAGAATGCCATGAAACCTTAACAATTCTTGGGTTTAGCCGTGACTGACTCCAAATCTCCACAACTGGAATCAAGTTCTATGAAGAGTGATTGGTTCTGACTTCTGACCATCCCAAAGACGTTAATGTATGATTGATCTTCTTTTGCTTCATAACTACAATAAAACAGGATATTGAACAGTTGGTCTGAAGTTTATATTTCATACTAGTAGAGAACTGCATCCATTGGATGGGCCATGCATGTCAAATTTTCTAGGGAAAAGAAACACATGTACAATTTGGAAGTGCAGGATCAAATATTCAACGTGTATGAAATTTTCTCATGTATTCCATTTCTTGGTATTGTTTTTATATAGAAAAAAGATGTATCGTTTGCTTGCAAATGGAACGGTCCAATGCATAATTCAGTTCAGGATCTACGGATAATAAAGAGTTTTAGTGCAGAGTGTCGATGAGCTCCAAGAGTTATTGAGGTTGTTTGGCATCCTCCAGTCATTGGGTGGGTGAAGATTAATTCGGATAGTGCTTGGAAGCATGCATAGGGTGTTGGAGGTTTTGGTGCTGTTTTTCGTGACTATAAAGGTCATGTTCTTGGTGTTTTTTCTTCCAACATTGACATTCCTAGTTCAGTAGCAGCAGAGGTGATGGCAGTTATAACTGTTATTGAGCTTGCTTGGGTACGAGAAAACACATTTAGAGGTGACTCGTCGCTTGTGTTAGACTATCTACGGTCTCCTTTGATTGTACCTTGGCATCTACTTATCCGTTGGCTTAATTGTTTACGTTGCATATCGGAGATAACCCTTTCGATCTTCTCATATTTTTTGTGAAGAGAATAAGGTTGTAGATGCTCTGACTAACCACGATACGTCATTAACACAGCTGGTTTGGTGGGTTCACCTCCTCCTTTTATTTTGTCATATTGTAGTAGTGGCCTTATGAGTCTTCCCTAATTTGGTTTTTCTTAGTTTGTTTCGTTGTTATTTTGTTATAAGAGGTTTTGGTCTAATCCTCATCTCTTGATGTTTCTCTTTTTCTTTTTTTATGCAATAAGAGTGTTGGGGGTCATTCCTCTCTCACTCATCTTTCAGCCAAAAGAAAAAAGAAAAAAAAAAAAAGATGAATTTGATGTTCTTTGATTCGTTCAAGGAAAGGAGACCATATATATTCGCATTCTTTTGATAAAAGCTCCAACAGAAGTGCAGACTGCCTGGCCTGCCCCTATTTCTTTCATAATCTCTTCTCTTGATTGTCAATGAGCAAAACTTTCTTAGATTTCCCGTTATATCAGGTTAGGACTAAGGAGACCTTGTGCGCCTTCAGATATTCCTGCTCGGTTGTAATTAACTGAATGATGTCAAAGTCATTGAGCTCACTTCAGAAGCATGTGACCTTTGAGGTGGATTCCCTACTCTAGTTCTTCACTTCATTTGCTCTTCAGTTTGGTAGTTGGTTTTGATTGTGGCAGATTCTTAGGCCAACTTTTATAGTTTGAGACTCATACTTCTTTGCAATCTTGTAGTGTGAAAACGATTACCATACAACCAAAATAAATTCCGAACTAGTTCACTCGTTTGCACTTGAACCAAGTAAATGAATGAAAAAATGTGTTGAATTGCCACTGCTATAACTTTGTACAAGTTTATATTCATCTGTTCTACACATGTTTCGGGGGAAGAACAACTAATCCTAAAAAACATATTGGTTCTCTCCTAGTTTAGCAGTGATCCCCTTTTTACTCTGGTGGAACAAATGCTGCTCCTTTCATACAAATTGGGATATCATAACACAAACAAAATAATCTGGGAAACAATGTGTATCTCCTACTCCTCTTGTTTCAGTTCCTTCAGTAAACAGGAGGATCTGTAATATGCTGGCACTGTTGCTGGAAAGAACATCTGTCTAACTCCTTCACCCTTTATAATTGGGAATATGATGCCTGATGCACTCTGAAAATAATAAACCAAGAAATATTTGTATAAGAACCCAGTTATCCGCAAATGCAAATTTGTAATTGACAAAAAGTTTAACACAAATAAGTTGTAACATGTTCTTAACATACCAATCATCAATCTAGCCCCAAGCCATATGCGTTTAGGTGAGGGAACGGAAACATCAAGCGCCCTACGCCATAGATAGCAACAGCAAAGAAATGGAGAAACAGTGCAGTGGACGAGGTTAAGACCAGAGAGAAGATACCGGTCCATAAGAACAGATGCCTCCAGGCTCAAATAGCCGAAACATGCTTTCACGCATTTCCTGTCTTGCCGGATCAGGTGAGGCACAAAACACCTTGTACAAGCACACAGCCAATGTGTTTATGGTAGACGATACAGGCTGCAATGAATACAAACAGTGAAAACACAATGTCACAAAGAAAGAACTAACAAAGAATAATTTTCTAGGACTTAAAGTGCATAAAGAAAATAAAATTTAGTTAAGAATTATCTGAATGGTGGCTTTACCTTACGAAGTGTGTAGAAGTTCAAGGTAACTGCACAAGGCAGGTGCATCATTGAGATCATGAAGGGGCCTGAGAAGATCGCGGAGAAGAACAATGTCAGAAAGAGACACGGTCATTCCTCCTCCTGTTAAGGATGTCTCATGTTGAATGAATCGCCTAACAAAAGTGCACCAGGAGTGGGAACCGGATTAGCAGCCATGCTTCTGTTTTGCATGGACTAATGTTTCCTTTCTCTACTGCAACCATAAAGCATCATACAGCTGTGGGGGATCTGAAACAAGTAGTTCTCAGATTAGTTCAATTCAATAATCATATCGGTAACGTGTATCACAGTTTAAACAAATCAAACCACAAATGACTGAAAGGAATATTGAAAGCTACCTGAGGAGCCACAACAGTTTTCAAATACTTAGCCATTTCACCATTAGCTACTGAAGGTACTTTTGTTCCAGGTATATCCACCAAACAGCGACCTCGGTGCTATGATAGGATAAAACAGGATAGGTGAAGGGTCTCCCAAATGACATGTCCATGATTGCGTGTGGAAGCTCACAGTTTTCCAAGATCAAACCAACAAAACAAGAGGGACTTTCAACCTGCAGCAATAAAAAATAACTCTGTTAGTCTCACAAAAGAATAAAAACCCCTATGAGGATGTGATATTTTTTTTTTTTTTGAGAATCCCTATATATATATAATATATATATATATATATATATATATATATATATATATTGAACCCAAAATCTGATAATGTTCAGCAACTGTATATATGACTATGAGCATAGAGACTTCTCAAGCTTGTAAAATTAGCCCTAAACCGATCAGTCGTCATGCTCAAGTCATCAATAAACCACTCCTCAGGTTTATTACAAACCAGTCTTCACTTATTTGAGTTATATGTCTCCAATCTCAATCAAAGAAGAACTAAGAAGCCCAAATATCTGAGTTCCAAATCGTACCGTAATCCTTGCTGCGGTCTTTGATTTCACCTTGAACTGCAAGCGGAATACGAAATCAACAATGAAAACACAAATGGAAACCGAACACCAGCTCGAGATCGTCCCGAAATCCTTATCGGCAGCATCAATATAACCAGAACATCAATGGCCATCAACACATTGGGATCACCTGATCACAGCCGATCAAAATTTCAATTTCTGCAACTACGTATTCTTATGATTCCCAACAAAAGTCCAAAACAACAATGAACTAACAGATAGAGAGATCGACATAATTGGAAAAACCCCAATCGAATTTTTACGATCTCGATAGAACCCACGAAAATCAACACAATATTTTTCCCAAAACCCAGCAAGAATGAATACCAAAATTGTCTCTCCAAAACGGAACCCTAACCTGCTTGAATTGAATTAGAGACTTGGAGAGCCTCAGTTTGGTTTCGATCAAAGCAAGTACGACTGGAATAGGAACTCCAATGGAAACCTGTTACGCGTCTGCTTTACTCCCCTTTCCTCTCGTTTCCCTCTTCCTCTGTTTAGGTGTCTTCTCTCTTTCGATCTTGGTCGCAGTCTCCTCGAGCAAATATGACTGAAACGGTGGTGAGATAAGGTGTCAAAAGGAGGACAGTTTTGCAGTTACTAACAAATTCAGGGCAAAACAATAATTCACGAAACTTTAGGGGAAGAGCACAATTCTGAATAGTATAAACAGTGGTTTTTTCCTTATCGTTTTTATTATACTGGCTTTTTTGCCCGCGTTGCTGCGGGAAACAATTAAGTGTTGAACAGGATTAGACATTCTTAATGAAGGATTGGGAAGAAAAATGAGTAATGTAGAAATGACAACTTAATATCCTCATTCCTTAATCAAAAAGAACAAAACTTCAAGGTAATGCAGCTAATGTCTTGCATCAATAATAAAATTACTCTCCATAGAAATGTATATATAGCATCAACATTTACAATTTTCAAAAAAGATCTGGTGCATACATCTTGATCAACTGAGACAATACTAATTCACATAATTGAATTAGACTCTCTTCCTTGCATAACACACCTTTCACACATTTTTACATTTTTGAAGGCATATGCATGATACTTACTACTACATCTATAATCTCTTTCATAAAATATTTAAGATTTACATGTAAAAGATATTAGTCTGCCTAATTTATAACACTGATTTTTTTCCATATTTCCCTTCACTTTTTAGAAGATAACAGTTATGCGCCTAGACTATTTCCTTGTCCAAAGACTTCTTTTGCATCTGACACATCCATATACCTGACAATTTCAAGCTATCCCACATTGAAAATATGAACATATCATTATCTCATTTCCCACATGCAAAGAGACTCAACATTATATCTAGTAAACTTCTGTCAACTACAGATGTTACCATGTTCAGATAACCTTGCAATCATTTATATAATCCAGGGCTACAGTTATAGATAGAATGAACCCAGTAACACATAACAAATTGATTTTCAGGTATACAGTGTCCCTAAAGTTGCCTTCTTATTTTCAGGTATATGAACACCTAGAATACTCGATGCTAACAAGGTAACCTCCTTCCATATTGGTAAACTTAAACTACATGACAGATGCCAAATTGAATATATAAAAAAAAACCATGACAGAACAAAACCACTAATTTTGCAGTGGGGAAATCTTTACTTACCTGAACAATTTGCACATTTTGTTTTTAGATGAGTATTAAAGAGCTACACACTTAAATTCAACCAATCAATCAATCAAAACCTTACTTTTTAAGATCTGATCAGAAAATCAAATTCCACAATCAACTTCCTGCGTTCCTAAAAAGACAAAAAAGAATAAGTTATGATTCGGCTATAGATTGAGATATCAATATGAAATTGTAAAGAGAGAACATTGGTACTGCACATTTCAATTTTTCCACAGAAGAATCGTTTAGCAGCAATAAGCCTCAGACCATGTCAAAAAAAAAACACAAAAACCTACACATGGAAAGAGTTCGAAACCTGAAAAATCCCTGTTGCAAAGACTGAACTGTCACTTTACTATTAAAAAACATGTGCAAGTAAAACAGGCACATACGTAAAGATGATACATTCTCACAAAACTAATGCCTTGTCAACTTTTACTGGATTAGCATGTTCATTCCCAAAACTATGTTCTTCAAAAATTTCATTCTAGAAGATCTAAGTAATGAAACAAATTATCCTAAAGAAAAAAGGATAAAAAAATCAGCACCAGAAACATAAAACAAATATTCAGTTGGAACAAACATTGAAATGTAAATTACCTAAATAAGAAGACAAAAGTAATAGAATGAGAACACTAAACCCTGATATGCCGGCCCGCGCGATGCCGCAGGGTTTTATATTTTTCTCCGCTGTGCAGGGTCGTTTTTTCTTTCTTCTTCATATGGCAAGGATGATAATCTGTATAGAAACTACATCAACAAAATAGGATATATAATACACTGATTTGAAAATTCTACTTCCTAGTGTTGCATTGATTTCTCATGTTTTAATAGTAGTTCATCACTAAGTTCCTCGAAGACATCCGAGCACTTTGGACACCTTCTGGTCCCTCCAGGCTTCTGTTAACTCTGCTTCAAAGTTGCTGAACTTCTCTTCATCTCCTTCTCCTGCTCCTGCAAAGCTTTTTTGTGCTTGTTAGTCATATCATTAATTCAAAGTTTTCTAAACATAACTTACTCAAGCATCTCTATTAACAAACATCAACAGAAGCTGTGACATACTTTCTAAATAACTTCATACCATCAACAATTCAACACCAACGCTATCAACAGAAAACAAAATACAAAAAACAATGCAATATACAAATCTTAGTGCACTTTTGTCCAGGGACATACTTGTATCAGTCACTATTCTGCTTTCATTAACTTCCTCATCCTCACAGTAAGTCATCCTCAAACTCAGTTGTACCAATCCTCATATGTTATGTTCAACCTGCACCCATGTTCACACATTATTACACATCATACAGGATTAAGACTCAATCAGCTAAGTAAACAAATATGAATCAGAACTACCAATTGGATAGAGATTAAAAAAAAAAAACTTTATCCATTTTGTTGCAGCTAAGAAAATGTCCTCCTACGACTTTTATTTGCCAACAAAAAATGTAATAATTGTAATAATAAACACAACCAAGGCTAACGAATTTAATACAATGAAGAGATTATGGAAACCACCGATTGAATACCTTAATTTGTAATGACTCTCTTTAAATTTCTCCTAGTTTGTCACTGAAACTGCAATCTTATTGGCTTTGCATTGCACCCAAAATGAGAATAGAAAAAAACAGGATTAGGTAGAACTAAAAGGAAACATGAGAAATATTGAGAATTTGGAGCTGATAAGTGAAAAATAAAAAAGCAGCAGACAAAAGATAAATTAGTAAACAATGATATTACCTTGTAGTCACCATCTGGCCTCTAAAATCATATCAAACATAGAAACGAAAATGGGAACAGAGCTCTCTCTCTCTCTCCTTCCCAGACTTTGACTTTGACCAAAAAAAATCTGCAATTATAAAGGAACAGAGGAAAAATAAAAAAACCTGATGGTAAAATTGCTGCAATTTGCTAGTTTACTCTAAGAAGGTAAGATATGATTGCTGCATATTTGATTTCGAACCTTGTTGCAAATATAAACATGCTTCATTCTTAAGTAATAAAGATGCTTGTTACCATGAATATACATCACCTTTCAGGCAAGCTCCCAAATAGGAGAATGCTAATTTTTTCAAAGTATATCAATAGCCAAATCTAACAGAAGTGATGAAGTACAATTAGAAGGGTAAAATAACACAACAGGAAGGAAATTAATTACTACTCAACCAAACTGCAAGTAATCAAGTTACATCCTAAATCCTACACCACTGGACACAGTAAACTAACATACATGATACTCAAATAATAAATGGAAATCAGTATCAATTATTCATCTAAGTGACACTGTATTCAACACAAAAAGAATAAAAACATTTGGAATATTGAACACAACTGAGAATGAAACTATTTAACATACATGGTCTTCACGTTTTCTTTTCTAGCACTTCAATACCTAAACAAATGAAGTAAATGTCAATTAAGGTCATTATCAACTATCTTATATAGATACTGGAAACTCTAAATAGTATGAAACTATATTTACTAATTACAAAACCTGGATGAAACAAACTTTTAATGCTAAAATTTCAATAGATATCAAATCATAGCATGTAGGACTAAAAGAAAGAGTACATTAACCACCATAACATATTAATGATACATTTGTCCAGTGGCATGCCCTCACCAAAATTACTGCATTAACAAAAGCAAATGAAGTTTTCTGATCTTACTTTGCACCCATTAAATACGCACAAACTTCCCAACGTAATGAGATTTAAGCTGATTGATATTACAAAACTAAAGAGGAAGACTTTATCACAGTAAAAGGAGGAATAGTATTACTACCTTGTGAACTGATCATCCTCAAGAAGCTTTGACCAAATCTGCAATCAATGAAGAAGAATAGTCATTAAGACATACGTCAAAATTGTAAACTTGATCTCTAACACCTACAACAAAACAATGCTTCCACCAATACTGAACAATATTACCAGTAGTACTACTACTGATCCAAACATTCTAATAAGACAACCCAGCACCTGGTAGTACTGTCCCACAAAGTACGACCCTACCAGCTCAAATACGCACACAAATACAAAAAAAAATACAAAAATACATACACAGCTGAATAAGAGTACACAGAGATTGAATCTGACCTGAACAACATTAGCATGTACAGGATACGAACTCGTCATTGCTTCCTCCAACTCTCAAAGCATGCAATTGCACTACACGAATTCAAAAACTCTTTGCTAAAACCCTAACTCACTGATCGGCCACAGATCCGGCTATATCTCCGAAACCCTAAACCCCGGCTTCGGCGCCTCGGGATTCCCTAACCTCACCGACCTCAAACCTAATCAAAAATTCAATCAATGATCATGAAAGAAAGTGATGACAGAACCGGAGCAGAGATAGTCGAGAGGGATCGAGAGAGAAGAAAAAAAAGATATGCAAAGCGACGAGAGGGATCGAGAGAGATCGAGAGAGAAGAATCTAGAGGGATAAAGAAGAAGCCCATGCCCGACCGAGAGACCAAAGAGAGAAGAAAAAACCCAAACCCAAGTTACACTGTTCACAGGAACAGTAAGGCGGCGCGAGGCCGCATAATATCTAGTTAAATATAATGTGTCGTGGTAGAGCCATGTTTATCGCAGCCGCCTATGTTGCTCCTCCTCCGGAAGAACTGACTTGATGACTTGGGATGATGGTTATGTGGAGGAGGTTTTGCTTCATACACGATAATGGACGATCTGAGAGTCCAACCTGCATCTGTCTTCGCAAATTTGAATATGAAGTACATTCATGTCAGTAGTAGTGGTTTGGATAATCATGAAGAGAAGGTGGTACATGTTGAAATCGATCAGGTGTGTATCTTTAGTCTTATATCTCTGTATCTCACTTCTGTACATATACGTTTTGTACAGCAGAAAAGTGTTCCTATCTATCATATGTTAACTCTTGATACTTCATTGGGTTTTTAGTAGATGAATGGTTGAAGGCATCAAGCAATCAAACTCAATTCTTACCGATATCTTCCTTGGGAAGAAAGCAATTGCCTGAGAAATGGTTCCAACCTGAAGCAGATTCTCAAGTCGGATTCACATTTTTGCCGGTTCTTAATAACTATTATAAGAAGCAAATTGCATGAAGGGAAAACATGTCCTAAATAACCAAATAAAGCTTAGGGAAAGCTGATGGAAATCTCAACAAACAAGGACTTAATAGCATATGCTCCACTAACAATCGTGTGTGAGAGTATTTGGAACAAGGCTGCTTTTCAAATCTCTCAGTGCTCCAAAGGTAACAATGGGGTACCTCATGTTATTGTCGACACAGTATTTGTTGTTTCATAAGACCAACAGAGGTATTTGGTATTGTTGCAGGTTGAAAGTCCCTTTTGTTTTGTTGGTATGATCTTGGAGAAATATGAGCTTCCACATGCAAACGCATGTGGCTAGGGCTAGATTGATCTCGGTAAGCTGGTCAATCATTCCCATCATACTCTAACATTTTGCCATCAGTTACAAATAATCTTTCCCGTTTTTAATTTGCACAGTGCATCAGACATTATATTTCCCATTATAAGGGTCAAGAGTTAGACATATGTTTTTTCATAGCCGCGTTCACCTGGTCAGTCCACTGACCAGGCTACCCTGGTCAGTCACCGTCCGATCTGAGAAAAACCGCCGGGTCCCACCAGATCGGACGGTGACTGACCAAGATAGCCTGGTCAATCACTGACCAGGTGATCGGGACTGTGTTTTTTCATGCCACTGTGCCAGCATATTTACAGATCTTCTCCTATTCAAAGAGCATCTTAAGAGAAAGTGGTACCCAGATTCTTTTATTTCATTGATCTTATAGACCCTATGTTGCACGGACACTCCGACACGCCGACACGGCAAAATACGTGCTCATGGCGTGTTGTAAAATGTTGACTTTTCCAACACGTTTCAGACACGTTGATCGACTCGCTACATCATCTTTGACACGCCACATCATCATTTATCATTTTTTTAAACGTAATTTTTTTTAATGTTATGTTTTAAGTTAGAAGTCTGCTACTTCTAATATTGTTAATTATGCACTTCTATCATTTGCATTTGACTCTCTTTAATGTTATTTCTTATGATTATGTAATGAATTGAATTTAGAACATTATTTAATATGTAATAAACTTATTTTATATTTTAATATATTTTTATTTATTAAAAATAATAAATTTATAATTTTATTTACCGTGTCCCAATCGTGTCAGATGTTCAGTTTTGAGTTTTACTGTGTCGGCGTGTCGTGCCGTGTCTGTGTCCATGCAACATAAGATAAACCAATTTGTATCAAATGATCAAATCAGAAGCATTAGTACCATATAGAAAGTAAAGATCAAGATGAAAGTACAGTAACAAATGTAAACAGTAACAGATGTCTATCTTAAGAGAAATCCGGTACTCGGTACCCAGATTCTTTTACTGTTATTCCTAAATGCAGAATACTACTCTAAAACAGTAACAAATCTAAATGTAACCCATTTGCAAGGTCACAAGATATTAAGTATGGTTCCAGGAGGTAACTGCCTTTCTTTTTTGGGAAGCTAAATATAATTTATTTTAGCTTTTGAACCCACTAAATATGTTAGTTGATAGTATCACCCAAAGCAATCAGAAGTTTTTTTGAAAAAAGAAATTCGAAATTCGCTCAAGTTCCAATTGTTTCAAGTTTATCCTACCTAGCAATCATGACAAGAAGCAATGGTACTGAAACAAAATTTACCCAAGACCTGAATAGAACAGTGTTGATGCTTGGGTTACATCAAATTTAAACCTTGTGAAACATCTCCCAACATATGAGGGAATAAATTCCTCCGGCACTAGAAGCTTCATTCTACTTCTGCCAATATGAATACTGTGATGACTATTTGTAATGAGAGCATCACGTCCAGGTCCGACACCAATGTAATGGATAGGTGCACCAACAAGTTCTTCAATTCTTTCCACGTATTGTCTGCGGCTTTTGGAAGTTCAGAGTAGCTTCTTACATTAGAGATATCAGAATTCCATCCGGGTAATATATACTTCATATTCAACCTAAGCACATAAAAACAACATCACCAATAGCTAACCAAAATTTCATTGTTTAACATGTAGAACCAGCAATTATTGCTCAACAGAAAATTTAACGCTCATATTTAATTATCCAACTAAAATCAAGTAATAAGAGAAACAGAACATCCTGATAAATAAGGGAGAGAAGAAAACTTGCTTTCACTTGCTCAGGAGGCGAAGATCTCCAGGGAATGATTTGATTGGTGTCCCATCGCTAGTTTTGTATGCAACACCCAACTGAATTGCGGGAAAATCAGACAAAACATCTAGTTTGGTGAGATTGAGAGAAGAAAAGCCATTAATCTGGCAGCAGTATTTCAGTGCTACTATATCAAGCCAACCACAGCGACGAGGGCGACCGGTAGTTGTTCCAAACTCTTGACCTTGCAACCTAAGAAGGTCACCCTCTTTACCCAAGTTTTCAGTGGGGAAGGACCAGAACCAACTCTTGTAGTGTATGCTTTCACCTGGGAAGCCAAAAGCCAAGTTAGCAACATGAAATTTATACCAACACATATACATTTACATAAATAGGAGGAGCTTAATAACTTGAAAGAATAGCCTAAAGATACATAAAGCAAATTAGATTTACAAAATTGAACATTAATCCCATAAAAAGAGAAATGTAGAAGATGCAATTTTCTTAAATTGTTCATAGAAGTCTAAAACTTCAACACGATGAAAAATCAGAACGAGGCAGGTTTTTTTTTTTTTTTGGTCTGAAACAAGGCAAGGTTCAATAGTGATATCAAAGAATTGAAAAACTAAATTTATAAATACAAGAAAAAACCTTCTACTTACCACTCCAACGAGATCACCTAAAACTCTGGGAGCAATACCCAGACCAGTACAAATCCCACAGCTGAAGGACTTGAGGAAGTGACAAAGGGGTATGTTCCAAAGTCAATATCCAACATTGTTGCCTGACCCCCTTCAACTAAAATCTTTTTCTTCTCGGAGATGGCTTCATTCACAACAAGTACAGTATCAGCAATGAAGGGTTCCAATCTCTCAGCAAATCTCTTGTACTTTTCTACTTCTTCTTCTCTAAGCATCTGGGGGTCATACTTAAAATCTTTTGAATCTTGATGCAGCATCTGACAACAGAATATCTAGCTTCTGAGGTAAAGTGTCCATGTGCCTCAAGTCACCAACTCGAATGCCATTCCGGATAACCTTGCTAGAATAACAAGGTCCAATGCCTCTCTTGGTTGTACCGATGAAAGATTTAGCAAGCTCAGCTTCTCGAAGCCCATCCACTTCTTGGTGCAAATCAAATAAGAGGTGAGCACGATCAGAGACCAATATCCTTCCCTTGCAAGACACTCCATTGGATTCAAGGCCATCAATCTCTTTAAAGAGGCCCGGAAGATGCACCACAACACCATTCCCAATAACACAGAGAGTATCCTCATTGAGAATTCCAGAGGGAACAAGGTGAAGTGCAAACTTCTTTCCTTCTGCATTGTAAATGGTATGTCCGGCATTAGCTCCTCCCTGGAAAAAAAAAAAAAAAGAAAAAAAAAAAATCAAAATACCAAAATGATCTGGCAATGCTAGCAGAGTGTTTCTTTGTCTTACCTGACAACGAGCAACAACGTCAAAGTGCTGGCCAAGATGTCAACAAGTTTGCCTTTACCTTCATCTCCCCACTGGCAGCCCAAAACTCCGGACACCTGGGTTAGAGACTCAATTCGATTAGGTCCGCGTTGGGTGACCTAGCCACACTTAGCGATGAAGGCGAGGCAACTGAGGGCTTCACAGAGCCACAACAACATTTCTGGGGCGCTGGAGGAGGTTAAACCTATTGTGTTGGGCGCCCAAGTAGCAAGGTTTGGAGAGTGGGTTGGCATCAAGGGCTGCGAAGGTCGACAGGTTGTTCATGGTGAAGCACTGAGTTAGAAAGAAACTGTCAAGTCAAAACTTTACAACTCTCAAAAGACAGGGTTTTGAGATATGAGCATAATCACAATTTTTCATAAAGAGCCACATCAAAAAGTCCATTATCACTTATTATTGGATTACAATTGAGCTTTGATGTGATGCATTACACTATAGAAGCACTACTCTTTAAACCAAGAGATTTTCTTCAGCCATCTACTTATATTAACGTTTCACAAAATCAGGCTTAAAACAGGACCAACAAGAACACAAAAACTACGAACACAATAAAAATAGGCCTAAATATAGAAGCACTACTCTTTAAACCAAGATTTTCTTCAGCCATCTACTTATATCAACGTTTCACAAAATTAGGCTTAAAACAGGACCAACAAGAACACAAAAACTACGAACACTAGCAACAAGAAAAAATCTCTTCCCCTGGAGGTTACAAAGCATTACAAATTGATAATACTCACAACAATTGATACATACAAACAAGGTAAATGAAACATGAAGGCCAATCAGTCATAACACACAGACTGCTCATACTAGCAATCAGAAACCCAAAAAACCAGAAGTAAAAATTTGCAGCAAAGATTACAAAAACTACACAAACAAATGATAAGCAAACCAATAATTAATAAACGAAATTTCTATTCCAATAAACTATTGCTAGCTGAGCCCTTTAATCATTACCAATACCTACTAATCAAATACTACACCCTAACTCACCAAAGCCACAGGCCACCATTACGAATTCACAATAGGCAAGAAGCCCTTAACATTTAGCAGGAAAATAGAGAGAGAGAGAGAGAGTAAACCCTAATGAGTAAAGAGAGTACCTTTTTCACAGCTAAAGATTTAAATGAAAGATTATTTTCGGGCATCTACTGATAGTTCTAATGCATACATGTGCCTAAGATTATGGAAACAAACTTTCTGAAACTCATCTAAATTGATACCAAGTCAGAAAGTATATATTGAAAAAAGTAGATGTATGTATTGAAGTTTTATAGCTATAAAATGAGATCTAAAGTTCTGCGAGTAAGCCATTTTGCCAGTTTCATAGCTATTCATATAGCGCTTTTTTCAAAACCACATACTATATGATACTGAACCAGAAAAGAAATGGCCAAACTTTAGTGTTCAACTGTTCATAGTAAATTGGGATTCTCAAGAAACTACAATATAATGATCATCTGAGCTTCAATATGCATATAAAGAAAGCTGACAAGGGTGTGTTGAACTTTCAACATGCATCTGAGATTCCAACCAGCAGATAGTCTGTAAGCTAAAACTGAAATCTTTCAAGTTCACTCAACTTCCAAAACACTTAATCCTACTAATCACACACTAAATTGAGAGCAGAACCACGGTTCGCAGTACACACAGTTTTCAATCAATCTTAATTACAGAGTACAGAATAAACATCAAACCATATTGAACCCAAGCTATAAATACTTTCAAGTGAACAAATTCGAGTTCAATAGACCCAGTTCAGATTTTGACCAAGAACAATAAATCCCAAAAACAAAGCATTCAGACACTGAAACAAACAGGGGAAAAATCACATTACAATAAACTAACGGTTAAAAAAAATCACACCCAAACAGGACCAACAAGAACACAAAAACTAGAAACACTACCAAACACGAAAGACTCAAATCAATATTACAATCCTCTTCTCCTGGAGGTTACAAAGCATAACCAATTTGATAATACTCAGAACAATCAATACAAAACAGGGTAAGCCACAGCACTCAATACTAACATCAATACTAAAAAAAACGCGACACACAATTCACACCAAAGATTACAAAAAGTAAACAACATATAATTTATGACGAAATTTCTATACTACTCCAATAAACTACAGATAGCTGAGTTTAGTAAACATTACAAATACCAAACATGATTCTGTTAACCCAATCCTAAATCCTAACCCACCACAGCCACCATTACCAATTCACAACAAAACACACATGGAAGCCCTTAACAGCAGCAAAGAATAAGAGATTAAACCCTAATGAGTAAAGAGAGTACCTTTAGGGCAGTAATGAGAGAGTGAGGAGGAAAGAAGAAGACAAAAGGAGCGCGAAGGCTGCTGAGCGAGTTATGGAGAGTTGGAGACTGTTATGACGACTGTGATAGAGCCACTCACTCTTTTGTTTGCCCAAAACACCCTTTTATGTTTTAAAAGCTGGTTTTCCTTTAAAGACTATTTTGAAGTTTTGGAAAATAGTCCAAACTAGCCAACAACCCGCGCGCTGCTGCGGGGAAAAACGTGTGGGGAACCATCGAGTATATTGAAAAAGTTGTACGAAAGTTAGACAAATGGAAAGAGATGGAAAGATTCAGCAACACACATGTACATGATGTATTAATAATCACCAAGGAATGCTAAAGAAACTTACAAACACTACTCATGGCACATCTTTAAGTGCATCAGAATACTGCTTCCACAAAGAGCATAATAGATTAAAATATCAATCTGAAATTGTAAGAGCGGTTGCTATTGCACACTTCAAGTTTAAGCCTCAAATTCGACTAAAAATGATATTGTTGCAAAGTTTTACTCCCCTTGAACTCGAAACATGATTGACACTGCATACTTTATTTCCCAAATGTCATTCAATCTCCAAGTCTCTTTTATTGATAATCCTAAAATGCATTCTCTACCTAAACTTTCATAATCCATGAGCACTCGCTACTGCAGGCATACCTCTCAGTGAGGTAATCGATCAGATTTGATATTGACACCAGCTGAAGAGCAGTATATGTACTTGTGAATCAATGAAATTGTTTAATAAGCTTAAAATTGGCTATCTTACACTGGTGGAAGTAACATTTTAGCATCAAAACATCAGTTCCACCACTTTAGTATTTGAACAAACTAAGAACTATCTATTTAATCAAAGCACCAATAATTCACATTTCCAAAATTCATGGTTCATTTCTTCAGTTCCATTTTGACTCACAACCAACACCTATACCTATAGAGTTACCTGATCTTCTCTAAAATAACAAATGTGTCAGCTAACTTCAAGGGCTGGCATTTCATTTACTCCTCTGCATGATCCATGATAGCAGTCTTCATCCTGTAAATACATATCATCAGTTCAAAATTCTCAAATGTAAATAGGAAAAAAACAATTGCACTAACTCTTCAGAGGTTTCCTAACACCAAAAACATGCGGCGAACATAGAGTACTTGATTTTAAATCCTCAATTCGCCAAAAACTTAAAAGCAATTCAGATTAATCATGTGTTCTCAGATATAAGCCAACAATTTTTCATTCTTCAAACATAGTATTATATCAGGAAATGACTAAATAAGAACTCCTAGGAAATTACTAACCGAGTCAAAGAAATTGTATTATTCTCTGCAAGACAGTGATCAAAGAAATTTGTTCACTTGATAACTGGAATTTAAAACTATCAAATACCATAACCAAAACTATCTCATATCCCATATCTGCAACACATGATTCCTTTTGATCAATCACCCTACTTGTAGCAATCTGAAATTTGATTAGAGTTCCTAATTACTAACTGATTGTTTGTAAATGATTCGTGTCTTGTGATAGATTGACATAGGAATCTGACTGGTTACAATGTAGTTGGATGTCAAAATCGGCTATTAGAAGCAAAGACATGTCTGTGTGCTACTTGGACGGTAGGAAATGGAAGGGAGAAATTTCCATCAGTACCATCATTTTATTCATGAAATGTTACTCAATCCATCTTTATTCATGATTGAAACAGTATAATCAATCCATCTGCAAATTGCCATGATCATACTCAATTGAGTTTTTGAGAAAACTCAGGAAGCAAAGTGGATCTACACAGAGGGCATGTGGAGTGAGACAGGACCCAAGTGTCTATACACTCCATATGAAAAGCATGGCTACATTTTGGCTACATTTTGGCAACAATCTAAGCTTGTCTTCAGGCTCAAACTCACATAGACAAACAGCACAATCAAATGGATTTTTCAATCCAATAATGGCTTTTTAATTAAACACAGGAAGGGTGTCTATGAAGGACAGGTCAACTCCAGCATCATGCAGATGAAAGAGTTGTTGTAACTGGCCTTGAAGAACAGTCTCTGCTTGGAGGTCTTAAAAGGAATCTAATAAGCAGGGGAAGCAAACCGGAAACAAAGAAAATTATGGCTAGAATTATGATCATGAGCAATAAAAGTGGAGCAGAAAATCCTGCTTCTTTGATTTCAAGCAGAGCCTGCAACATTTTTACTGAGTTTTCCTAGTGAAGGGTTTGAGAAAACCCTTGGATCTACTGACATACCCAATCGACCAAGAACCTTCCCCTAACAAAATACAAAATCAACACACAAAAAATGCAAAATTTCAGAGGAGGAACCTTACTTTAAGAAACCTGAATTCACCAAAAACCTTTGATGCTTGATTGAAACCCAAACTCGCAATAAAAGTGATCGGCGAAATCAAACCTCCACACCTTCTGCATTAAAATTTCCCAAAATCGAACCAAAAGAATGAGGACGCATGCAGACAGGACGATTTCTTGCAGAAAAGAGAAAGGGGATAGCTTACCTGAAGAACGATCGTCTTGCTTTGCGTTGCTCTCCCTCTCTCTTTCAGTCTCCTCTCGTGTTTTCGAAAGTAAATAGATGCGAGAGTCAGGCGGCGGCAGGAGGGACAGATAGATGGAAAGTAAGGGCAACACCAGGCTCAAAACACAGGCCCAACACCAAACCCATCACTGTTAAACACTGTATAAAGTATAATATAAACAGTAATACAAAGAATAGATATATAGCCATATAGTAAATAGATCATTCCTTAAATATGCTGGCTTAGGAGTTTTGTCTTCAATGAGGAAGAGGAATGTTACAAATCAAAAATAGTTTCTAAAATTTAGGAGATAATTTTGAATTTACGACCAGACTCTATATAATCAAAGGACCGAAAAGTGTATTCAATTTCGATCATGGTACATTTAGTCAAAATCATATGAACAATTTATCTCAAAAGCATGTTTTTTTTTTTATCAAAAGGAAATGTTTATTCATGAGGAAAGAACTACATCAACTGGAGTATTAAGCGGCCTCATTAAACCTTCCACAAACGGAGAGGAAGAGTACCGCACTCCAAGACTTTACAAAACTAATTGCTGGCTTCAGCTACTAATATTGACAACAGCCACACCGGCTCCATCAATCACCAATAGGTAGGAAAAGATAGAGATAGAGCCTCTTTATAAGTACTGATTACACCTTTATAAGTAGAGGTATCTGAACGGGCTTGGTTGGAAGAGCAAGTTAGTAGCCGCCGTTGCCATCGACAGACTTAGCTTAGGGCTTTTTTTTTTTCTTTCTTTTCTTCAGAAGGATGGCTATTGCCTATTTACAGTAGAGATTCTGGACCTACAACGTGATCTAGTGGGCCAGGCAGGCCCAAAACAAAAAACTCAAATCTAATATTTGTTATACAAATTAAGACATGAGTCTGAGGTACAAAACCAACATTAGCAGGCTTGACCCGAATTGTAAAAGTAAAATCACCAAAATGTTAAGTTTCGCAGAAGAAATTATCCCACAACCTCTGTCCTCCACCGCAACGGTCTTGCCAATCGATTCGAACCCAAACGTCTATGTAGTCACAGTCGGATCTCACTTGCCAAAAAGTAAAACACCAATTCATAGTCCTCGTCGTTGCTGCCTCAACCTCTGATTCCAGACCAACGACCTTAACACATCGTCGGTCACTATTCAATGGCATCTAACGTAATTTGGGTATATCTTTGGGATTAGATCAGATTTGTTGTAAGAACCCATTTACCGAGCTTACATTGAGTCACTAAAGGATAGTAATTGCACTCAGAAATTTTAAAAGGAGTGTTCGGTATATTTTTGAGATTTTATCAAAGGGGCAAATTCTTCGTTTAAGGCTCGGATATTGAATTACGTATCGACACGAGTTCAGGAGTATATGCATATTATTTTTCGGAACATCAAGCTATTTTCTACGAATTTTAGAAGTTCGGAAGAGTAAAATAGTTTTGAAAAGTAGAAATAGCTCAATATTTGTGGACCGTCTGATATGCTCTTCATTAAATTTGAGCCGTCAGTTTAAGTATTTAAAAGGCAGGAGAGTCAGCACGCGGTTAGACCCTTACCTCGAGTCTGAGATAGGAAACAACTACATTTCTCATTTATTAAAGGGAAATTCTTGTGTACCTTAAGGTATGGATACCTGAAATGCATGTCTTCTTGTGATTGGTCCATGTAGATTAAAGACTTGCTAATTGCTTGACTGGTCATCTGACTATTATAAAATTTAATTTGAAACAACTCTCATTGACAACATCTCTCTCTTCCCTCTCAAACATAACCCAACTCTTGTCTCTTTACTGAAATTTGACCCCAAAGGGACTCTCTCTCTCTTTCTCTCTCTCGTCCACTTGAACGCACGCTCTCTCTGTTCGTCACCTCGATTCAAGAAACTCGCTCTCTCAATCTGAATCGATCAAAGAAATTCGTTGATCCCTCTCTCTTCTCAATCTTGTCACACTGTAAGTGAGTTTCCATTTCATTCGGTCTACCATTATCATGAGCAAGGTCTACTTGTATCATGAGCACGGTCCACCAGTATCATGACCTTCGTCTCACGCAAAAGTAGACTTTCTAGAAAATGGTTCTTTGAGATTGAACACACTATAACTAGTTGTAGAATTAAGTGCATGTTGCCTTTATTGTTTTTGTTGTTTGTTAGATTTTGTTTGTTGAGCAAATATTAATTGAAGCACAGGTACAAAACCTGCCATGGATCCATCCGAGAATCAAGAACAACCTAATTCTAGTTTTGAGGATGTAAAGGTAGACGTCCCCGGATATGGAAGGTTTTCTGTTCCTGATGTTGAAGCCATGACATTCAATATAGTTGATGAGGCAGAGACTTTCTACTCTGCCTATTCTGTAGGTGTTGGGTTTGGTATAAAGCAGGGTGACAAAGGTGAGGCTAATGAATTGATTCGGAGGAGGGAGTGGGTCTGCAACAAGGAAAGAACTCGATTAAACAAGTCTTTGGGAGAAGAAGAAAGGACTCACTATGCTCGGAGAGAGACAAGAACGTCTTGCGAAGCTAACTGAGGATTTCATACAATGATGCATCCAAAGTTTATGCAATGAAAGCATTTGTTCCTCAGCATAATCACATGCTAGCAACTGGCAACCAGATCCTCTTCATTCGTTCCAATCGACATGTCAAGAAGAATGATTTGGCTCTAACAAATACGATGACAAAGGTGTCAATTAGACTTTGTCATGCCTATGAGTATATGGTCGAACAATCCGGTGGATATAAGACAGTGAGATTTACTGTGAAAGACTTCTATAACAAGCTCAACGAATGATGAAGAACTACCACATTTGAGAATGATTCTGAAGGCCCACTTTCGTACTTGAATGCACTGGCAGGAAAAGACCCACACTTCTTTTGCAAATTCACTGTCGATGCGGAAGATAGGTTAGTTGACATTTTTTTGGAGAGATGGTCATTCATTTGTTGATTATCAGTGTTACATGGTTGTGCTTATATTCGATAGCACATGCAAAACCAATGTTTACAACATGCCATTAGTTTTGTTTGTTGGGAGGAACAATCATCGGGGTAGTATCATCTTCCGTGATGCTCTTATCTGAGATGAGACTGTGGAGATATACACTTGGTTGCTTTGTAAATTCTTACGGTCAATGAACGACAAAATACCAATGGGTGTAATCACAGACAGAGACGAGGTCATGCGTAATGCAATTAAAACTGTGATGTGTAACACCCCGGAAAAAAGTAGCTAAAGCACCACGACCCTAAGCTAATGAGAAACCAACAATTCCAAAGGGCGTGTTGATAACCTATTAACCTAAAGTTAAAGGCAATTTGAAATTTGTTGTTGAAACATGCTAAGTAAAACGAACATTTATTTCTCACGAGTACAAACAAAGTTTAAAGGTAAAATGCGGAAGGTGGTAAACCAAAAGGGCCAACAACTTTTAAAATCAAGCGAAAACACCCAAGTTAACTAGAACAATATATACAAGTTCGCAATTCAGATGGTAATCCGATTTTAGCAGTAGACAAAATTTTAAACTTGTTATTTTCGTCATATTCATAGAGAAGCTAATTTTGTAGGTACAAAATTGCACCCATATATAAAGTGTGACAAAATGCCCAACGCATGTTGGAGAAGGCAGGCATGGCATCTCGAGACCATTCTCACTTGCCAAACCAAACAAAGAAACTCCCTCTCCTCTCCCTCCTCCTCTTCATCTCCATCTTCGCCGTCCTCTCCTCCATCAAAACCACCTCCTCTGCATTTGATGGGACCGTAGAACACGGTGTGTCTCCTAGAAGATGGACGGGGGAAGAAAATTTAGCAGTGTTTAATGAGTACGATTTTGGGCAGCTCAGCAATCATCCTAATATTGTGGCGGCAATACCTGAAAAACCCGACATGTATAAATTCTGGACACATAAGAGCATATTCTGGGAACTCTCATACTGGAGTAAGTTGTTGATCAGGCACTTCCTAGATGTGATGCACATAGAAAAGAATGTTTGCTACAATGTGGTGGGCACAGTGCTGAACTTGGAGGGGAAGACGAAAGACGGTCTTAAGGCACGTATTGATCTAAAAAAATGCAACTAAGAAGACATCTGTGGTTGAAAGAAGGGAAGAAAAAAATGCCTCAAGCTTCTTACACCGTGAAGCCTGACTAGAAGAACTTAATTTTCAGGTGGATGAGTTGTGTGAAGTATCCTTCAGGCTATGTAGGAAATATAGCCCGTGTGTGTGAACTTCCAAGACAATAAGGTATGGGTTGAAGAGTCATGACTGTCATATCCTGCTACAACGTCTCTTCCCTGTTTTCGTTCGAACCTTCCTTCCCCGTCAAGTGGTGGAGCCGTTAGTAGCGTTGGCAAGATTCTTCCAGAAGTTATGCACACGGGAAGTGAAAAAATCTAATCTCCGGGAAATGCAAGAGGACATCATTTATATCATGTGTAAATTTGAAAGGATATTTCCTCCAAATTTTTTTGACATCATGCCTCACCTAATGATCCATCTTCCGAGCAATTGTTGCTTACCGGTCCAGTACACTACACTTTGATTTATCCTATGGAAAGGTACATTTTTTACACCTGAATTCCTCAATATATATACATGTTCAATAATCATAACACTTTGCAACTTGATTTATAGGCAACTTGGAGACTACAAAGATTATGTGGCTAATAAATCCGCGCCTGAAGGATGTATAGCTGAAGCATATATTGCGTACGAGTGCGTCACCTACATGAAGTTGTATTTAGGAGCGTTGAAAAGAAAACTCCGCAAACCATGCCGGTAGATGTACCGAAGTTCAATATTTCCATACTCTCCAGTGATGTTGAAGTTTATGGAATTTTGCCAGACTCATACAAGTTGTAACCACATGAGCTAGTCATTACCCACTGGTGGGTATTGATTAACTGTCGAGAAGTTGAATACTGGAAAGACATCCATCTATATTGTCCAGACATTCAAGGTGATCTCGAGTACCATAAGAGGGAGTTCGCAAATTATTTTGGCGGCTGGGTACGTAATTCAATATTTATGTACGTGTTTATGTTTATTGCATAATTATCCATATTTACAGTTGAATGGCTGGTTGCAGATGAACCATATTCAATTTGATGGTCACCCAAATTAGTTGCACGAACTAAGACTTCTAGCGATGAAGCCGATAATGTCAAGAGTTTATCTGATGTGCAAGGTGAATGGCGTGCAATTTCTATGTGAACAGAGAGACAGCAGACGAAGAACACAAAATTCTGGGGTCATGGCGCATGGTGGGCGGAATGGAGTTGACTATTACGGTGTTCTCCATTCAGTGGTGGAACTCATTTATGGGCAAGGCATGACAGTGCACCTCTTCAAGTGTAGATGGTTTGATACTAGGCCGTAGAGCATGAAGACCGATCAGTACGGAATATTATCGGTGAACACTGCTACAAGTTCTTACGAAGATGACCCGTTCGTTTTTGCCCCATCGATAAAACAAGTGTTTTTTTTTGATGACCTTGCTAAGGGTGACGCGTGGAAAGTAGTCAACCTTGTGCACCCTTGAAACATTTACCGGGCGGCTACACTTGGAGAGGCCGAAGACGAGGAAGAAGATGTTGCGTATCAAGAGCCTAACGTTATAGGTATTCCTAACTCCTTTACCGTTCGCCTTAGTAATTTTAAAGCGGGTCGTTCGGTGCGAATTCGTGATGAAGAGCCAAGGCTTATTGATGTTGATCCAAATCAAGAAACAGATGAAGACTTAAACCTTCTATTTTTTTAATGTATTTTTTATACTTTAGCCGACGAAATATACCATAATTCGTCGGCTTAAACTATCTTAGCCGACGAAATATACCATAATTCATCAGCTTAAATCATCTTAGCCGACGAAATAAGTCATAATTCGTCGGCTAAGATGCGGTTAGCCGACGAATACCCTAATATTTCGTCGGCTAAACCCTAAACCCTAACCTTAGCCGACGAGTACCCTGATATACGACTTGTTGCGTGTCATCGATTTGAAACTATTTTCTGTTGAAGGTTCGGCCAAGATACGTATTTAGACGGTCCAATGACCTTTTTTGTGCGTTTAGGGGTTTGACTTACGGGATTGACCGTCCGGATCGAGCCCTTAACCTTGTCGGATCAAGTTGAATTTTTTCCTATACATGTATTTTATCATGATGGTCAAATCTGACGGTGGGATTTTCGTTTCTCAAGTTTGATCATCACAATCACAACATGCCTATTAATGTTGTACAACTTGTTTACCAAGTGTTTAAGTAAATGTTCTGTTTCAAAACAAACTATATGTAAAACCTTCAAACGTAAAAAAGTCGTGAAATAAGATATGACCAAAATGACGAAATACGTCTGCGGTTGAAAAATCACGGTATTCCGGTAAAGTCTCGGTGCCGATAGTTGCGGTCAATGCAATTTTCCATTCTTTCTCCTTATGGGTAGCTCTATCTTTGGTGGTTATTTTTCGTAAAATTTTATACGACTTGTTGTGTCTCATCGATTTGAAACTATTTTCAGTTGAAGGTCTGGCCAAACTACGTAATTATACAGTCTAATGACCTTTTTCGTGCGTTTAGGGGTTTGACTTACGAGATTGACCGTCCGGATTGAGCCCTTAACTTGTCGAATCAAGTTGAATTTTTTCTCATACATGTATAGTTTCATGATGGTCAGATCTGACGGTGATATTTTCGTTTCTCAAGTTTGATCATCACGATCACAACATGCATACTAATGTTGTATAACTTGTTTACCAAGTGTTTAAGTAAATGTTCCGTTTTAAAAACAAACTATATGTAGAACCTTGAAACGCAAAATAGTCGTGAAATAAGATATGACCATAATGGTGAAATACGTCTACGGTTGAAAACTCATGGTATTCCGGTAAAGTCTCGGTGCCGATAGTTACGGCCAATGCAATTGTCCATTCTTTATCCTTATGGGCATCCCTATCTTCGGTGTATATTTTTCGTAAAATTTTTATATTACTTGTTGGGACTCATCGGTTTGAAACTATTTTCAGTTGAAGGTCCGGGCAAAATACGTAATTTAGACGGTACAATGACTTTTTCTATGCGTTTAGGGGTTTGACTTAACGGATTGACCGTCCGGATCGAGCCCTTAACCTTGTCGGATCAAGTTGAATTTTTTCCTATACATGTATTTTATCATGATTGTCAGATCTGATGGTCGGATTTTCGTTTCTCAAGTTTGATCATCACAATCACAAGGTGCTGAATGTATAAAAGTACTTTAGCCGACGAATTTCAAAGTTTAGCCGACGAATTTCAAAGGTTTAGCCAACAAAATTCAAAGTTTAGCCGATGAATTTTAAAGTTTAGCTGACGAAGTTCAAATTTTAGCCGACGAATTTAAAGGTTTAGCCGACGAAGTAAAAATTTCGTCGGCTAAAGTTACACGGTATACAGACGAAGACTCAGCGCTCAACAGCCTCCACAACGCGTTTCAAAAACCCTAGCCTCCTCCGCCTCCCTCCCTCACCCGGTCTCCCAGTCGCCCTCTCCCTCTCCGGTCTCCCGGCTGCCTCCTCCGCCTCCTCTCCCTCTCTCGGTCTCCCGGTCGCCTCTCCCTCTCCCGGTCTCCCGGCTGCCTCCTCCGCCTCTCCCTCTCCCGGTCTCCCTCTCCCTCTCCCAAATTCTCCAGCTCCTCTTCTTCTCCAAGGTTAGCGTTTTTCTTCTTTTTTACTTTTGATTTAGAATTGATTTTCACCTCTGCTTTTTGTTACCATATAATCTCTCATTTTACTGTTATGATCATGAATTCATATGGGTAACCCAATCAAATCTGTAATCTTCGGTCCAATTTTGATGGCTAAAGACGTTACATTTTTGTGGTTAATTTATGTTTAAGAGATTAATTATCCCCATTTTGGGGTACAATGCTTTGTTGATAATGAACTTGAAGCTTGCACTGTGCACTTGTTATATTGCATGACTAGGTACTGCATTCATCGTGGGCTCACTTCCTATTTGGGGGTGCTTTTGTGTTTTAGTGTTCAACTCTACCTTATATTTTGCAGAATCAAAGTTCAATTTTAAACATTTTAATTCATAATTATTATTTTTTTACTTATATATTAATATATATATTCTTCATCGAATTTTAAACATAAGATACAAAATACAAAATAGAAAAACCTATATCAAATCCGGATGAATATATATATATATATATATATTTAATTGAATTCATATTTTTGAACAAGTATAATTTCAAAAATATATATATTTCACATTATATTAAGTGTTTAAATTTAAGCATGAACATAATGAAAAAAAAATGGTTTGAACAATATTTTTTATAGAATAAAGACAAAATAATCTAGAGCCTTAGATTTGAGAAGGATAAGATTGAATTTTTACTTTTTCAATGTTGCCGCAGCCTTAAATTAACGAGCAACATTGAATGAGTGTATCCGCCCATGCCTCAGTCTTGATTCAAATTAATATTTTAAATAGGATGAGCGGTAATTTTAGATCGATGAAGGGTTCAAAGAGCCAAAGGTTCGAATCGTCTGAGGGAACCTCTAGCAACCCTCAAACGTCGTTTTGGAACCTCATGACAGCCAGACGTGCGGCCCTTCTGGAGACGGCGTAGAGGCAGCCGGAGGTACTCCCTTCATCGAGGCAGCCGGGCGTCCCTCGTTCCTCGAGGCAGCTGTGGGCTTAGACCCAGACAGAGGTGTCTGCACCCGTATGCCTGAGATACACCGGACGCTCACTCCGAGTCCTACTGCTTCGGATGGTGGGTCATCTGGGGTACAGATGTCGCCGCCTCATTTGTTCCTTCCGCGGATGATACCGGCCTTACCTGCAGTCGATGACTCAGGGACGCCGATTTATCCACTGCCCCCGCCAGTGGCTCCATCAACGGCGTACCAGTTCGTGCCTTTTGATACGCCTCTTATTTCCGCGAGGGTACATCATTGGCGACAAAGACATAATCCGTCTCGTCCGCCGCATCGCCCTTAGGTAATGAAAGATGAATGATTTGTTTTCTTATAATTAATAATAAAAGGTCTCTGATTTTAATAATCAATTTGGTTTACCATGTGATAGGCACCGTCGGAGCGAAGCCGGCAAAGAAGAAGAGAGGTCCCATCACAGGGAAGGCTCTCGAGAAGACCGTCAGTACCTTAGGGAGGATCGTCATCGGTACTGACGGGGATGGCGACATAGTATCGGGCGGGAAGTCGAGGATGTACTCCGGCCGCGTGGGAGCGTTTATTAGGGATAGAGTCCCTATGTTGTGGTCAGACTGGGGTGAGGTCCCGCAGGAGGTTAATGACATAGTCCACAACACGATGTCGGTGAGTTTATAAAATGCCTCAATAATATTATGTATTACATTGTTAATTTCTCAAAAAACTAAACTAATAAACGGTTAAATACAAGTGTGGTATGTCGTTCCCGAGCACCTGAAGAACAGCTGGGCGGACGTTGTGCATGGGGGAAGGTACGTTGGAAAGTTAATGAAAAAATAAAATTGTATGTGATATTAATAATATTTCTAATATTTTTGTTGTATCTGTAGGTACAAGGAGTGGAAGAACAAGTTGCGGACCCACTGGATTACGCACGGAAACGCACGTTCTGGTACCCCTGCTGAGTTCTAGTACAGGGAGTATGAGTGGTGTTGGCTTCTGACATCAGAATTCAACAACCCTCGTAAACAGGTTTTTAAAAAAATTAATTAGTTAATTTGTCATTAAGTACATGTGTTTTAAATATTTTACTAATAGTTTATTTTTTTCTTTGAAGGCCGTTTCCCGGGCGAACACTCAGAACCGGCAACGCAACACAAGGAACCATCATGCTGGTTCTTGACCTTTCGCTGTCTTCATAGACGAGGCGGTCAGGGAACATCTAGAAGTCAACTGGTACGTCTATACATACGAGAAGACATATCTTGACGTCCAGGAGGGTATTGTAAGTCATCTTACGTTTTTAAATTTTAAATTTTAAATTTTACTTATATATATGTCAAAATGTTAATTAATAATTTTTTTCTTATCAAATTAGGCGAAGGTGAGGGAGGCTAGTGACGAGGTGATGAGTGCTATAGTGAGGGAGACATGGCCGGACACGAAGGAGGAAGAGATGTCCGAAGTCATGTCCCGGATCGACACTTCGGATCCGACAGTTGGGGCGAGGATCATGGGCACAGCCTTCCCACCGTGAGCAAACAACTTCTACTGCCGGGGTCTAAGAAAGAAGGGCGAGGGGGTCCTGAAGATCACTCCAGGATTTCAACGAAAGGCAGCCTCGACCAGCAGCAGGACCACGACCACCAGGACAACTCAGTTAGAGTCAGAAGTTCAGAGACTATGAGAACAACAAGCTGCTCAGGTTGCCTATAATGCCGCGCAGACAGAATATAATGCTGCGTAGGCAGTCTATGCTGCCGAGATATATGCCATCCAGCAGGCCAGTAGCGGCAGATGTTCCAGTACATGCAGGACTTTATAGCTGCCCAGCTTCAGGGACTTCCGGCTCCGCCTATGCCTCCAGCTATACCGCTACCCTAGCCGCCGCAACCTCCGCAGTAATCTCCGCAGCAGCCCCCAGAAGCGGATATTAATTTAGACGATCTAGATTTTGTGTAGTTGATGAATTATATAGTTTTATGTGCTTATTGTTGGTTATATGAAATTGTTTTGGTGTATTTTGCAGCTTGCTTGGAATGGTAATTTAGAAATTTCGGGTTTTTTTTTTTTACTGGAATGGACTTATAGCCGACGAAATACGCCATAATTCATCGGTTATAGTATTTCTTTTTATAAGATTTAGCCGACGAATTATGGAATGTTTCGTCGGCTAAACCCTTCTACAGCCGACGAAACAGACTATATTTCGTTGACTTTAGTTATTTTTTTATTTTTTTATTACATAATATACCCGACGAATATCTTAAAATGTTTCGTCGGCCATAGTCTGAGACTTTGGCCGTCGAAACATTTTAAGATATTTGTCGGCTAAATTCTGGGACAATAGCCGACGACGTCTTCTGTCGTCGGCTATTGTCCCAGACTTTAGCCGACGACGTCTTTGTCGTCGGCTATTGTCCCAAACTTTAGTCGACAACGTCTTCTAGTTTCGTCTGCTAAAGTCATCACCGGCGACCCTTTCCCGATGAAACTATAGCCGACGAAGGCTCGTCGGCTAAGATCTTAGCCGACGAATTAAGCTAACAGGCCGACGAAAATACTTCGTCGGCTAAAGTGCTTGTCCTGGTAGTGAAACTAATCCTAATCTTTAAGAGATCATACCTGCAGATTTCTCGCGCTAGTCAAACTCGGTGGGAAGATCATTCGTCGGAAGGATCGGAGCCTTCTTAGCGTCGGCCGGTAGCCGGAGTCGATGCAGATGATGCTTCTTCTTAAGCCCGAGGAAATTCTGACGAAACTCCTTGGGAGTGAGATCGGAGAATGTGGCTTTGAAGTTCGAGAAGTGACACTTCGCATGGAGGAGCTCATTCTTCTCGGCGGCGCCTGATATGACTTGTCTGATCAGCGCATCGCTGGCGTCTGTTACAGTGGAGGCGACGGCGGAGGAGAGGAGGAGAAGGAGAGAAAGCAGGAGGATAGACTCTCTGAGGTTTGGTTTGAGGAATTAAGAATGGGCTAATTTGGGTTGTGGGCTATTTGCTATTTAGTGGGTTAATTTGGGTATGGTTAATACTCCAAGTAAGCTGATATATGGTAGCCACAGCCACAAGAATGCTTCCCCCACTAGCGGTATTGGTCGTTTTAATTATATCTCCACTTCCAACGAAAAGTTGAAAACCAATTGGAAGATTAATGGGAGGAACTCTAGTAGCCAATTCGTTATGTGTGTATTAAGGATGACATTGTCGTCGACAAAATTCATGACGCCAAAGATGAAGAGGTCGATGATCAGAAATCCGTGGTTGCTAGATTTTGATGAACTCTATCTGTTTTGACCATACCAGTAAGTCTGGGTATGCAAAGTCTCTTTTAGTCGTTGCAGGCATGTCACCGCACGGACGCGAAATATAGTGGTTGTAGTAGCGGGGTGCGCTTAGCCTTCTGCTTCTAATCAAGCGACTGAGGATGGAGAGAGCACCAACTCCACTGTAGGATTCTTCAAATTCGCCTTGCGTACCTGAGCGTCATAATATCGATACTTAACTTAAGGTCGAGCAGAGCTTGAACTGGGCAAGAAAGGAAAAAGACAAAGCTTCGGGGAGCAAACAGGGAAATGAAAGCAAAGCTCCTGGGAGCCTGTAAGAGAAAATGGCTAAGGCATGATGCTTTAGCGTCAAGGGTTCAACTGTGTTGAAAGTTGTATTGTATTTTGTTGAGTTGTTTAGTGTGTATGTGTAGAGAGTATCCTCGAACTCCTTTATATAGAGTTATTTTAAAGCCACAGGTATTGACCTAAACCATGTCAAAGACTTGAAGAAGTCTTCAACGTTATCGTAAGCAGTCCTTATCAACTCTTCGTCGTTGCTCTTCTTGAAGGTAATAGAGTTGGTTTAGGATGCCTCCTTGTCATGGACGTGTGCATGTTGCATGATTTGTAGCCTAGGATGATTGAATCCTACTTGAGTTGAATCACGGCTCGCATGCATGTATTCATTTCAATTGCAAGATATATACATGTAGATAAGATTGTTCTGGTTATCATTCACGTCCAGGAGTCTAGGACTTGTAGGCGAAGTCTCCTCCACCTTGCATGCAAGATTTAGACTTCGTAGACTCCTCTTCGCATGCGAACTTTGGACTTTGTAGTTCGCGGGTCATCACTCTTCTTTGCGGAGCCGAATACAACTCAAAGAGAAGACTCCTTAATTATGCATGCCTCCCTGATGCGCATCACTTATATGTATACATATGATATATATACATCTTGTTAATTGAATGGACAATTGCATCCAGAGACGTGCGCATCCTGAACACATAATATATACAACTAAGGATTCTCACCGCATCTTCTCATGCGTCCAGCTCGCATGCAACTCATGTCACTATTTTGATATGTGCGAACTCCTCAGCTCGCCTGATAATTTCAGTCCTTCTTATATGTGAAGGCCTTTGTGCAATCAAGCCCTACATCCAGCTCGCGTGACTTTGCAGGCGAGGTAACCCGCCTCTAAACCCAATATTATTCGGGATCGCCCGTGTAACGTGGGTCATAAATTTAACTAATATTCACATAGACAATTACTGTCCAGTAAAATATTAATTTGGGTGTAAACACTATCTCAGTGTCAGTGATGATTCTGGTGACGAATCAGTTCAAAGTGAACATCAGTTCAAAGGGTGATCTCGCAGAGAGTGGTTTGCTTGAGCTTCCCGTGAACATCAGTTCAAAGTGAAGGAGGAAATTAATTAGGAACCAAATATAAGCACTAGAGAAAGAGCTGAAGAGTGACATTGACAAGTCTATTTCTGCACTCGTTTAAGTGAGAAATATTGAAAAGAAAGATCTGAAATGGATCTTTCTTTCTTTCTTTTCAATATTTCTCAACTTAAACGAAGTCCAGAAAAATCTTATATGAAGCTAATCAAAAAAAAAGAAAGAAAGAAAAGAAAAAGATCTGAAATGGATGGAAATAAAAACTAGATACTCAATATCAACGCAAGATAGCGGATGCACTTGGTAATCACGTAACTATTGTCCAGCGGGGTCAGATCTCACACAGGAGATATAGAATTTTCCTAAGAATTGATGCAGCTTATGAAGATGCAAAAACGAAAAGAAGCTGAAGAAGGTTGTCGCCAACTGTAAACGCCCCGGGAATGCTGCATTTGCACAAGCATTCGTCATTGTTCGCATTACTTCAAAAGCTCCACATGCAATGGACCTTAATTATCCTTGCTCTTGCGTCTAAACAGTTCCAAAGCACTACTCAAGGTCAGCATTTGGATCAAAGATGATGAAGCTATGAAGCTATAGATTGAGAGCGTCGACAGTTATTTGACACGTCTAGAATTTTATATGAAGCTATATGGGGCACTGGACCAACATCAATTATGTACAGTTTTCTGCTTTCATTGAATATATCAGTTTTGTTCTGTCAAAACAAATTTTAGTTTATTCCCTACTAGCCTTCCTGCATGGCGCGTGCATGAAGGCTAGTAAATTATTTGTTTTTCGAGAAATACTTGACTATATATACATGTGATGTATAATTGAACTTGCTGTGATTAATTAAATTATTACTCTCGGGTAGAAATCTAAAGCAATTGGAATCAGCAATTTGTACCTATAATATATGCAAAAACCCTCATTCTTAATTAAGTATCAACTAAAGGCTAAGAGAACAACATTAGAACCAAAATTGAGGACCCAAAATATGAGCAAAAGGCCTTCAATAGTAATATTGATGCGAAGGATGTAACATTGTAATTGTTCAATAGAAAAGAATAGTAAGTAGATTAGTTCAATGAACAAAGAACAATTGTAATTTTAATAGCCCTACTCTCTATCTCTACAAAACAATTGCAGCCTATAAAATTAGAGACTTTCGTACTTACACCTTTTTCTTTAAACAAACCTTGATCATCCCCTTCACAATGGTTGTCGACTATTCTTTACGATTTATGCTTCATTCTTCCTTGACGTGTTTGCATAAAGCCAGCCTTCATCCATGAAATTATTATCAAGGAGGAGTGAAGAAAAAAAACTTAAGAGCAGTTTTAACACAGAAGGTAGCAGTTTTGGAAGACGTACGTAAAAAGTGAGGGAATATATACGTGCTCGTACAAAAGAGCGGAAGATATGTAGGTGATTGGTTTTGGAGAGTGTTAATCCCTCTGAATAACTGCAGTTTTGAAATTCGAAATTTTATCTAAAATTTTATTCTATCTGCCTATCTTTTTTTACAAAATTGTATGTTTTATCCTTGTCTTATGTATTTCTGATTTGCTAAATTAAATTTCAATGAAGGGTAAATTGAAGGAATTACGAAAATTTAACCAAAAACAGTTTCATAAGACAAATTACCTTAATTAATAGAGACGTGTATTTCTATAATCACTGACCCCTGCACGGTCTCATGCTCATCAAAGGGGACTCTCCTGCGTTCTATGGCTCAGGGGTCGAGTGGGTTTGGAACAGCAAATAGGCTAATCATGCAGCAGAGGCTTATGTAAACTGATCGAAGAAGCGACATCCAGCTTGGGTTTGAGACTTTGAGCCTTCGCTAGAGATAGAAAATTGGAGAGCAATGAAAGCCTAGTCAAAACAATTGAAGTGCACATTTTCCTTCAATTTTTCCTTTTCGCAATTTCATTCAAAATAGTAAGGATGAGGCAGAAGAAGGTTCAAGAGTTGAGGTATCTGAGTTCAGAGTTTCAGACTAGAGTTCAGACTGTTGGTGTTTGTTGCTGAAGCCTGAAAAGAAGGCAAGCAGATGGTACCAGCAACATCAGAAGCTCGTGTTCCTATGGACAGAGCCTATATTGGCTTACCCACTTCTCATGGGAATCGAAAAATCCCTCCATCAAATTAGTTTGAAAACATGGGATTACATTAGTTCCGACTCTTTCTGCAGAATGCGCCTATGGACCAGGTCATTATGTACACAATGAACAGACATTTTCTCTTGGAAAAAAAAAAGAAAGAGAGATTAAGAATTTCTATGCAGGCAAGATATAGAAGCAGAATATTCCAAAAGTAGCAGAATTGGCATCTTGAGGAATGAGAAACCACACTTTATAGGTAGAGAATTCAAACAAAGAATTCCTGAATAATACTAAAATGGTAATGAAGATACCAAAAACCCATCCACTCGTGACCATAAAATGCAGCGCAGAAATGCTTCAACTTTCGGAATCACATCACAAACCACAAGGCAAGATGCTGTCATTGGGATAAGAAAGTATCTCACCACAGCTAATTCAGTATGAACAAATTACTGGTGTGTTGATGTTTATAAGTATCACCTAAAAGTTTCTGGCTGATTTATTTTATATATAAATTTTATGGCAAAAGAACCACAATGACATAATAGAAAGTTATATGATACATGCTCAACCTGAGCAACATGATAAAACGAGTATAACTTGACCAAAAGAATGGATACATACAGCAACTATCATTATGTTCTCCTCAGAGGATGGTTGATCATTGATTTTTGTAAACTAGTGTGGAGTATTCTGGACTCCACATGTTGTTCAGCACATATTCTTCCATTTCTTCCTGTAATACACAATAAAATCAATGACTATTACTCTATTACTAATCCAAAATGAAGAACTATCTAATGGGAATATCCACAACTGCACATACATACATCAGAATAAAAGCTTATTAAAAATATATTTTATAACATACAGATTTTACTTGCTGCTTCCAATATATGCATTTATCATACTTTGTACGTAATCCAATTAGATTAGAAACTAGCATCTTAATAGTAAGAACTCCTGACCCCAACTCAGGTTCTGAAACTTGAAATTCTTTGAGATTAGTATTTGTATTACAAGTCCATTTGTGAGCTTCTTTTCTGACCTCACTTCCCGCAAGAAATATTCCTAGTATAATTCAGTTTAATGTGGAAAAGCTTTAATGTGGATGTTAAATCTCCTTTTCACTTGAATTGCAACTTGGATTTGATGGGTATAGTAGTGAAAAATCTTCTTTCATTATCTTCTCTCTGAGCTAACAATAAATTGTTCTTTTTGTTTCAATCAATCATGAATCTCTTTGGACTGATGATTGCATAAACCCCAAGACCGACTCTCTTGCCAAGTGTCATGGCATGCATGAGTAAACTTTCATTTTAAGGTTGAAAAAGAGAAGGTTATACTTAGACTGGCTTCAATGAGATTTTGACACTGTACAGTGTAGGAGTATCGGATTGGATTGGGAAACTTGGTCAATGATGTTGAAGTATATATACCTGGTTAAGTTTCCGGAGCTCTCGGGCATCCATTTCACGGTACCCTTCTGCTAGATCCTCAACTATGGCTTCTTTTATTACAGCAATAGCCACCTCCTTTGTTATATCTCGTATGCTGCAAATATGAATCAGATCAGATCAATGACATGAACAGTACCTCAAGTATAAATCCTTTCATTTTAAGAAAGGATATATAAAGAGGAAAGGAACACAAGAAATAACAGCAATTGAATCTGTACCTAGATATTGAAGGGTATATAATCCCTTTGAGAACCTCCTCATCTGTCATATATGCAGCTAGGCTGTAGTTTTCAATTGACTGTCAGAACTCAGAAGAACCTCAAGCATAGTCTATCTTGTATATAACTCAACTCAACAATGCATATGACAATAAATGAAGGAAAAAGATATACTTTTATAATAAGTGATTCCCCACCTTGAATTTAACATTACAGGGATAAAATTATTCCTCAACAGATTTAATGATAAGAAGCAAGTAAAGTTGTTCTTCTCTCTTAAAACTCTGACATTCTCTGCAATTACATGCAGTTACCAACGTGTCTTTTGAAAGTCCCTCTGGTCTAAATACGATTGCTGTATGAGATAGTTTATCCTTTCAATTGGTCCAATTACACTTCCCATATAGATACAGGTGTTACAATTACTTTGCGATAATGCTAAGTATATAACTTTTTAATTAATATGTATCGACTCTCTTTTTCCAAGGAGATTTTGTATTTCAAGAGATTAAACATGGCCCTCTCCAATTGTTATCCACACTGTTAACCAAGTAACTTATTTTGAGTTTAACAAACTCAGTGATGATAACTCAAATATAGTTCAAGAAAATGTCTGAAATGCACAGGTTTGGAATTCAAATCTAAGTTCAGTTTGGACTGTTAAAAGGTCATGCAGTAAAAGGTTATCATAAGACTGATAAGAGTATGAGAAATACCACTCTGCTGCTGCCTGTAGCATGCCATCAGAGATAATTCTGGAGCCTGATAAGAGAGTGCCAAGTCCAATACTGCACGAAGAGAAAAAAAAATTAGAAATTAGAAAAACAAGATAATTAAACATTTGAATCCTATTAAAAGATTGAAGTGAAAAAGAAGACTAACCCTGGGAAAAGGTACATGTTGTTACCCTGGTTACAATGCCCAATATGGCCATTACCTGTGAAAAAATAAAAATCTAATTAGTAAAAAGTCTATGTAGTGAATTTCTTAACAAAATCAAATGTGTCTATCTTCTTTATTTGAGGGATTGTAGCTGGGGCCTTCACGAACCATAGAATCTTTAGAAGATGGGAAACGCTAGCAAATAGCTATGTAGGTACCATAAGGGATTTGAAACCAGACCAAGAGCCTGATCGGTCCTCCTATCCTATTAAACATAAACATAATTGGCTATTCAAATATATCAACAGAGCTAAAACAAATCTTCTTCTATCACTAGAAAGTAAGTCTTTCTCTGTTTCTCTTTTAACTAATATGAAAATGATCAATGGGCAGGTTAAGCTCACAAAGGAGGTAAAGCACACAACCAATATTCAAGATTACACTTTGCTTTCTTCTATCCGCTAGTAGAAAAGAGATCAGCGCTTTTTTCTTCATTTGTTTACAGACAAAACAGATAGCCTATGCATATCAGCACCAAAATGATAACAAGTTCTATCCGCTAGGAGTTTTGAGTTCAATAGTTATGAGGAGCCAGAACCACAATGGTAACAAGTTCTACATATGGAGATGCATCTCCTTATAATGCAAACCAATATATCAAAGTCAACACAGACCATATATTTGTCTAAACACATACCAAGATCTACGTCATTGAATGGACTTCCACTTGCAAAAACAACATTCTCCCCCACAATGGAGAATGCATCTTCAGCAGTGCACTCAGCTAGCAAAGTAAATTAGCATAGGTCAATGTCATGAACTCATCTGAATTCCATTCCAATTTTCGCTTCCAACCAAACAAAAACAAAAATATAAAAGCATACCATTTTTTGTTGGATTTGACATCGCAAAGATGGCAGGTCTAGTTGAAGTCGAACCTCTAAGGGCCTCTAACACCTAAAATAATATATGCTTGACATCAATTTCACAAAAAGAAGTACCTACGCCTACCAAAATACCAAAATAGAGGTTTGTGGGGAGAGGGAGAGATGGAGAGAACTTTACGAATTGTGTAACAAAAACCATTCTTTATCATGAGTGAAGCTTAATATATAAAAGCAAACTATTCTTCTACTCAAATAAAAAACCTGACAGTATTAAAAGGAGTTTACAGTGAATTTTACCTTAGTGTATTATAAAAAACTTACAAACATCCAATCTTATACATGAACAAGGACAACATATATACTCATCTTTAAAATTGGATGTATGTTGAAACCAATAGTTTCACTTTGTATAATTGTGCCACGTAATCTTTAGTAAACCTCAGAGAATACCAGTTTATTTAGAGAATGCATTATAAATATACCTCTTTCGAGAACAGTCCTCCGACTGCAGAAAGTCCAAGAAGCACATCAGGCTTAATTTGTTGAACCTGGATTAGAAAATTACAATGACATAATCATTAGTGCGGTGAAAAATGACAAGATGTGAGGGAGGTGTGGGGGAATCCAGTTGGTAAAGGCTAGATCAGGGTTCTGTCCCCTCCAATAACATGTGGAATAAGACAATTGACTAGTTAAAGTGTTTGTACATGAGTTCAGTTAATTCAAGACTTAAACTTTAGTAAGTCCCACAGTGTTGAACATGTGATCTTGTATGCAGAAGAGGATGAAATTACTTATGCTAATCACATACCACTTCCACAAGACTTGCACCTTCCCTCAATCCTTGACGGTGAATTTCTTTGGCTTTCCTTGCAAATGGAAGAGCATCAGGATCAATATTTTCACGTTCGTCTGTGATCAGACCCTGCAGACATAACAGCCAGCTTAACTATCCTGCTGGCTAATAGTGAAGCACCGCAAAAGAGCAATGTGAAAAATTCCTTCAGTATCAAGATTCACTATTTTGAATATAAAAAGCCATCTGGCCACCATTAGGTTATATGACTAAACCAAGCTACAAACAGAAGTCCAATTACTTTACATTTCCACATCCCTATATTAAGGTCTGAAAATATGCAACTGATAGAACGGGGATAAATTTAATAATTCCTTCTTTAGTCTTTTCTATTGTTTGTCTGAAGTCTACCAAAGTCACGTATCTCATATCCCAAAGTATGATAATAGTTCCTCATTCTTTAATCACTACTTAGATAGTGATATATGCATTTCTTGGAAAAAGATATTTATACAAGGAGTAATAAACTAAGTAAGAAGTCGCTAAGAAAAGCAATGGTCACTAGAACTATTTCATCCAAGACTGAAGAGATATCTGACTTAAGAGTGGAGAGCATATGTGTTCTGGGGGGTTGCTTTAGCACTCACATTTGCATCGACCACCCAAAATTGTCTGCCTGCACTCTCAAACGCATGTTCATTATTTCCTAACATCCTTGCCATTGTTTTCCGTGCAGCATTCAGAACGCCTAATCCTGCACTGCAGCAGTACAAATATTATGCAATGAGAGCTTCATAGTTAATCCTTTCTGCAGTATAAGCATGCATAAAAGCAGTTGTGAGAAACTCACTAAATATTAAACACATCTCTGACTAAATTAAAGAAAAAGAAAACGTAACCCTATATGTCCTGACAGACTAAATTAAAGTGAAAGACACTTGTGTTTGAGCTGTTGGTGCAACTTCTCATCAGCAATTAATTCACTCAGATAACTAATGTAGACTAAAATATAGTCTTATTTTTCTTCTCAGGGAGGAAAAAAAATAAATCTGAAACATTTCATTAAAAGGACAAAATATTCAAGTGCAGAACGATATAAGGACAGCAACCTCACAACACATGTGGTATACAGACCATAAAGTGTTGTCATGTACATCATGGTACTCCAAAGACATTATTCATTGACATCATGTATTTTAGTCTATCAATTACATAGTAAATCATCATCGAAGTACCTTAATAAGACCATAAAGTGTCATCATGTCAAAAAACTAAGCGATAAGTTCACTTTTGCCGTCAATTAAGTCTAACTTCACAAATACATCTAATTATTACCACTCCAACAAAGCAACCTAAGACCATTATTGTGTTCCCCTCCTTTATTGTTCAAAAGTGAACATTTTAAAGATAAGTACTAACCTTCCAGCACCTGCAACAACAATCTTTTGTTTCGGGAAATCAATCATTTGCCTCCCTTGTGCCCTCACAGCTCCTAAAAGCCCAGCAATTGCAACTCCTGCTGTACCCTGTAAGAAGAATTAACTTCACATTATAGTGATTATACAAATCAGAACTTTATTTCCAAAATCAAAGCCTAAGACAGGCACTCAAATAAGAAAGCCCAAGAGATGAAAATAAACAAAGCTTGGCTATCAAGTGTACATCTTAAAATTTCCATAGAAAGTCCTTTATTTAGGACCTGTATATCATTATATCCTCATGCATTGAGAAACTTGGCAGCAAGACCATCCAATAGATTATAGTACAAGGCAACATCAACTTCTAATAAAGACATTCAGATGCTATACAATTAATCTGAAGAAGTAAATTACCTGAACATCATCATTAAACATTCTAAAAGTATTTCTGTAACGCTGTAACAACTGAAAGGCCCACTTGCTTTGAAAATCTTCAAACTGGACAAAAATGTAATGTAAGTATTTCTAAAAGAAAAGGGGGGGGGGGGAGAAAGTAAAAAGGGAATTGATGGATTCCATCGGATTCCATCTTCTAGTTACCACGTAAACATGTATAACAATTCAAACTACCTGCACAATTACATGCGGCCAACGAGTAAAAACTGCTTCCATGAATTCATCGATGACAGCAAGATACTCATCACCATCAAGACGATGTCTTTGCAATCCCAAATCTAGAATATAGAATAGAATGATTATTGAGCTCTGGTGATCAGATCAACTAAAAACATACGTACATGAAGGAAATGTTTATGAAGTCTAAAATTAGCGATGAGATGGTACACATAGAAGTGACCTTATACATAGAACTCGAAAGAAAAAGTTTAAAGGCATATTATACAGACAGAGAAAGGCACTGAATCATCAAACATAACATTGATTACAATTATGTTTTTGACGTAGTTGGTTATCAAGCATAGATTTTTCGTCCTTCCTTTGACCAGTGGTATTAAACTTTCTTCTTCTTTTTTCTTTCCTTTTGCTTCTATATCTAAGCGCCACAGATGGTTTGTTCAATCAATATGAATTCTAATTATACGAGCGATTGTAAATCAAATAGTATCATACTGGAAACTGTAGCATATTGGGTTAGATTCTGTATGTTCTCATTTCCACAACTGTAATAGGTTCATGTTTTACAGGGGTGCAGCACTATCTTTCTTAACTTCACCTTCTTATGATGATCATAGCATTAAAAGGCTCATTCATCACTCAATAATGCATAGGTAAAGTTTATAAGAGCAACCAAATTTGCAAATATAACTGTCATCAAATGATGGTGAAAAACCAATAAGTACAATAATGAGATATAAGCAGGAGCTTATTGCAAATGGAGGCATGAAAGATGAAGAGATTTCTTCCCCTAAAAAATCAGCAATATAAGTTACTTCACAAAAGTTGAGTGCCTATTCTGTTGTCATGTACCTGCCCATATTTTCATACCCTTTGTATAATAGCTGTTCTCTGAAATGACTCAATCACCTTTTATAATTCTTCTGATAAATAAATAAATATTAACAAATGCAATACATGACTGTAAATATAATATCTTCAGCTAAAATTGTACTATAGCACTGTTTTTACAATGTGGTGCTAGTACAAAATAGTTTTGTCTGACTAGATGAGGATACACTTACATAAGGGGTCTTTTAGCAGCTTTTCATTGTCGGTTCCAACATCAATCATCACAGGTAGTACCTATATTGTGTGGAACATTAGTGGTGAGTATGCTGTTTGGAACAAATAAACATGAAGCTTCATCAAATGAAGTGATGAATATATAATGATCAAACAATGTAGAACGAGCGATAACCAATAAAGAACTAAAGCCACAGATATGAGTGTCCTCACACTAGGGGAATCCCTTTTTCGGTCGTTTTAAGGGATTGCTTGTCATACCCAGTTATCCCATTTGGGCAAGCCGACAGTTCGAGTTTGAGGTCTCTACACATAGATCATGTCCGCAAAAATCGAGCTGAGTTGGTAATCATTAAGGTACTTGGATCAAATATATGTACAAACCATATGTCCAATACTGTTCAAGCATTCATGATCATTAATCGTTGTGAAATGAGTGGTCATATTGGACAGATTTGGTTTGTTCCTATACTACTATATTCAATACAAGTACCTTAATGACAGCCAGCTCAGTTCAGTTGTTGCAGAAATGATCTATGTCGAGAGACCTCAAACTGAACGACCTGATTGCTAAAATGGGATGGGAAAGTGGGATCCCCCAAGTGATCCTTGAAAATGCAGAAAAGAGGGGATCACTTAGTGGAATGGCTTCACGTGTAAAAGAGACCCCAAAAGTTAACAGTAATTACGACCCTTTTGTACCTGAACTTCGAGAATTGTAAGTCTCCTCTATTATTACAAAAGCACCATAGTCACTTGCATTTTTCTTTATATCGGTGATTCCTAAAGATACAAAGAAGTACAGACAAGTTGACCATCTAAGAAGAACATGAATGTCCCTAAAATGCCTGGACCCCACAAAGTGCCAAGAGGAGTGATCTCCTTGGATTTCTCATGCTGTACATATTCTTTTTAAAGGAAGCAAGGCACCCATATCTTCTTTCCTAAAATGCTGTATGCCCTATCTTTAAAAATATCTAAACTTAGCACACTGCAAATGCAGAATATGAACCAGTCCCACCCAAATTTGAACACTATACACTAGAAGGATACCATACACTAGAGCAAGTTTATCAGATTGTTATACCAATAATTGTCCAACATACAAAGAAACTTTGATGAAGTTGGTCAGTTGATGCAAACATAAATCACTAACAATCCTACTGGAAGGAATAAAATACTGTGTAGCACATTATGGATGCAAAAGTTGAAAAACAAACACATCACGAACAAAATTACATAATGACACATGAGAAAAAAAGGAAGTGAAATGAGCAGTAGATTACCCTTTGAGGGTTTATTCCAGCAGCAGCAACATATAAATCCAGCTTCCCGATTGAGATTCCAATTCCTTGGACTCCAAGGTCTCCAAGGCCCAAAATCCTACTCCCATCCGTAACAACAATCATATCAACCTGAAAACAAATTCCATGTTTGATCACATTCTGACATATATTAAGCTGCACCCTTTTCTGAACAGGAACTATGAAATGCACATATGGTACTCACTTTTCATATCCCACACCTAAGGAGACATTAAGATGTGAGGAAGGCAAACAAGGTTAACCTGTGTAATTTTTTTACCACCTTCAATATACTAATATAAAACATAAGTAAATAGATGAAATCTCCTGTTTCATACAAAACTTAAATTTGTAATATCTTCATTTCAAACATATAATGACCTCACAAAGATATTCTAGATGACCATAAAACCCACGCCTCTCACTCTGAAATACTGTGTAGATTGTAACATTAAGTTTTCAAGGGAAAGAAATCAAAATGGTGCACTGAACTTCCACACAAGTCACCAACATACTGATATTTCACTAGATACACAAGTCAAACGCAGAGAAGATGAGAAAAGAAACACCAGAAGCGGAATATCTGATATTATAAATTGATCCACTATGAGATTGAGAAAAGTGTAATTTGAAGACAATAAATGTAGCAGTCTGTAAACTAAACTAAAATGGCCAATACTTCAGAGTAAGCTCTTAGGATTCGTAACCAGATGATTCTGAGTTCATCGGTAACAAGATTTATTTTCATTCAGGAAATTGAAAAGATAGTATTAAGAACAAAGAAAGTTACAAGCAAAGTGAATCATTATCCAATCCACCCAAAAAAAAAAAGAAAAAAAAAGAACAATGTCAAGTAGGCGCCTGATGGTAGTTCTTTTAAAATGTCCTACAATTGATTGAGCAATTGAAGAAGATTAAAAACCTGATCAGCTGGCCAATTATAAACCATAGACATCATTTCTCCACGATCTTCCGCACTGAAGTACATTCCCCTGGGTCTTCTAAACAGACCACTGTAATTCTGGCAGACAAGTCCAACAGTAGGAGTGTAGACTATAGGTGCATATTCCGCAATCTTGGCAATCAAAACCTGCAAAATTCAGAGATGAAAAATTACTATAAAATATGATTTATTAATAAATGAACATTTCAACCTACCCAAGCAGCATGGCAGGCAAAGAATGATATACGTGCAAGTATAACAGAGCTGATAACTTTTTGGACAACCTAAGCCAAAACAAGGAGAAATCGACCAGGCTGATTCTATTAATGGAAGAGACTTGGTCATAACAGAAGATTTAGTCGTGCACGGTGGATCACTGTTGGCTGACTAGATTATGATGATGTTATCAATTTAAGGTTCTACATAGCACCGAGGATAATACGTTCTAACAACTTTCAAGCAACAAATTCTCCCTGTCTTCCACTCTTCCCATAGTTAAAATTTTATGCATTTGTCTGTAGGTAATATGTCTTAAGATTTTCTATCTGACTATGGAAACAGAGACTAGAGTCACAACTCTCAAAAGTTAAAGCTCGAATTAATGGGATAATAGTTCACTTGTGAAAGATATATAATAACCTACGTTGTACCTAAGCCAAATACTTTGACTTAAAAGCACCTATGTCTTCACATGTTCTAGTAAAATAAAGAAGTTTTCCTATTATATGAGGCAGAGTGAGATCAAGACACACTATCTCCATTGGTAGCGTGTACATCAAACTACCATCTAGAGAAGACAAATGCAACATAACAATTTCATCTTGATTACACGCCACAACATAGATTGATAAACACAGGAGTTTGTAGCTTACTTTATAATACATTGTTTCATTTCTGTCATGCAACCTGTTTAGTATCCGCCACATTGCCACAGCATTTGGATCAGACGGTCCGTCTCTTGCTTTATGTTCAAGTGTCTTCAGATCAGCCACTGTCAATTAACAAACTTCAATACTTAGCGGTGGAGTAATCAGTTGCTTTAAATGGCAACAAAATGTTCTAGAGCCTTCTAACACATGATTCAAGCAAAGAACAATATATTAACACATAAAAAGGTAAGTATGCTCTGGCAGACTAGCTTTCAGTTAAAAGAACCCTCATATGCTTTATGTTTCGAACTATCAGATAAATTAGCAAATTCCAAATTTCAACTTGATACAGTCACATACTGAATCGTTCGATTTGCTGGTCGGAGGTCATGACATTTGGAGGGAGAAGTCCGCGGAGATCAAGACGATCGCGCTCTGTAATGGAAAACGACGTCCCCTACAGCAAAATCATCCAAATATATTAATCAAACCAAACAACACACAAAAAGCGAAACAAAAATCAAAATACCTTGTTGAACCAAGGGTCGTGGAGAATGTCGAGGCTGCGCTTGTGGACGATGACGGGGCGGTGGCCCTCGATGGCGGTGAAGGATCTGTACTGCGACAGCAGGGGATTGCTGCCCGCTCGGACTCTGTTCTTCAGCTTGTTGATCAGAGACGAGGACAGCCTCATTGGAGAGGTGAAGTGCGACATGTCGTCGAAACAAAGAAGATGAATCAATCAGTGCGATGATGCATCTGAGTGCAGAGACTGACGGGGACTTTTTTGTTTGGTTGATTTTGGGGAAGAAAAGGTAAAGGGAAAAGGCCAAAGGGGCTTCCGGTTAGTTTTGGGGCAGAGAGAGACCAAAATGGAAAGGAGGACAGTAAATTCTTTTCATTTATTACCCTCCATTTTTGGAAAACTCGTGTGTTGATTTTACATTTTTACTCACCAGTCAACGTTGTTGTGGAGGGTGGGGGCCACTTGATGGGTATGGCATCTTAATGCGTCCACGAGCCAAGTGGCTTGAGAGGACTAACCCTTTATACTTCATACTTGTGTGTGTAGACTGTAGACTGAAGATTGCCTAGCTCTATACATCGTCGGTGTGCTTTCATGTTCTTATAGGTGCTGTCCTGTAACAGAGTGGTGTCTCAGGCAGAATTTAGGAGACCTAATAAGTATTACATTAAAAAGAAAAATATTAGCAAAATAGAATAACAAGTAATATAATACACAAATTGTATAAACAAACTCAAACGTAAAAGTGCCGGATCAATTCATTCCTGAAGAGAAACGCCCATCCAAAGGTATATAACCTCCTTTTTTTTCTTCTATTCCTTGACACCGATCTCAAAGCCCTAGCCGATATGTAACCTAAAAAGGATTCCTTTTCCGAGATCAGAAACTATGGGCAGGAGATACGAGACGACGAGGAGTTCTCTTTTCCTAGTTTGAGAGCAATTTTTGGCCCACCTTGAGACGTGGGGAGGCGCAGCTGTTGGGTGGCAGTGTCCCGGTGAGGTATGATCCCTTGGTAGTTCTACAGTCGAGGAGTCGATCTCCTCTAGATGGAGGTGAGGGCATGTTTAGGCTCTTGGGCTCGTGGTGGTTGGGTCGACAAGTAGTGGTGGGGGCAAGCCGGATTCGGGATCCGGGTCCTGTCTGAAAGGAGCACCATTTGGTTCTTGTGCGGTAGAAAGTGGGACCTAGCTATGGCAGCTCGGATTTGTTGGTAGATCAAGATCTCGTCACAGGCGTCTTGTCACACCCTCAACCCTGTGTCAGTGGTTTCCAAACATCTGACGCCGAATCCGAGGCGTGAGCGGGAAAAGTAAAAGAAACTAAAACAATTTCAAATATTTTTTCAGAAATTATAAAAATAAAGGAAAATAAAACGTTTATAAATAACAAAACAAATACAAAAACAAAACAGGTAGGCCTTGCAATCTATCTCATTCTAATCTTCCGTAACTTTTCTACTCTCGAACATGTCAGCTAAATTTCACAGTTAGTCTTCTCAAAGAACGTGTCTCGTAGTACCTGAATAAGATTCTATAGGGGTGAGCTTACGCTCAGTAGGACCAAACCTTTTTAAGTTATACTTAACTACGTCGCCCAAACAAGTTATCACATATCGAACAATACTTTAAATAAATAACAACAAATCGATGCATAAATGCTAATGCACTCCCTCCACTCTATTACTGGCTAATTAGTCCATACACCCAAGACATATGTACCTACACGTCTCATACCGTGTAGATGTCTTGAATATACGATCTAACAAATCAGTAATATACCAATACCTCTTTTGTTAGTCTTTTGTTAACCTCATGGTCCCCAGTCCCGAAACCCAAAAGATCGTTTTATCGACTCATACGTCGAAGGGGCATACTTTCCCCACTCATTTACGCAGGTGGGCTGATTATAGCTACTGAAAGTCCTATGAGGAAACTCAACTACACAAAATGTATCTATTCTAATAATCTCATTCTCCTATCCAGAATCATCATTCTCACTATTCTCACGTTTCCTCATAATGCATTATGCATGTCAAATAAATATCAAAACTCACATTTCAATATCGAACACATGCTTATAAGGAAGCGATAACATCAATCATATAAATCATTGATATCACATACTTTTATGAAAAATAGTAACATCCATGAGTTAAACACTCAATGACACACAATTCACCCATTTCAATTAGAACCTAATTATCAATTTAAAGAAAGGTTCCCTGATAGAGACCCTACCTGAAATCTAAGCACTAGCTCCGACGCTAATTAAAATTAGAAACACAGCGACTCGCATTCTGAAATCTTATCCTTCTACTTCTGGAATCCGCTACTTGCATTCGATCCTCATATCACCTTATTCCAAGGAAGTAGGCGAATCTCTTCAAGTCAATACAATCAAGTCCTTGAAATTGATAAGGACACCCATAAGCTCTTTAGCCAGTTTCTACTTCTCAAGTTGTCCAACTTCTACACTTCCGAATACTAACTTCCTCTATTTGAAATCAAAGCTCCTAGTTCCATTTCGCAAATCAACTTCAATATTTCAAGTAGTACGTCAATGCACCCAATATACCAGATTCTATTATTCCCACCCCCCCCAGTTCAATACATTAGTTTATTCTTCCATAGAAAACTAACATATTGAACGTCCCCCAAGCTGCATAATGCATGTTGACAATGTCTGCCAACACCAACAGTCAATTACCAGATCTTAGTTGCATCATTCAACACCGGCAAGTTCAGTATTAATGCTATACACAGTCATCTTCCCCTCCCTTCTCCAAAAACAACAGCTCCATTTCCTATCACCCAAATCTCATGAAATTTTCAGATACTCAAGGACTTCAAATCATGTTACAAGCTCAATACAGGAACCCGAACCCAGAAATCATAACCACAACTACCGCCGCCGCCGTGAACAGCGGCCACCCACGGTGGTCACACTGCCCGAACACCACATTCTCTAAACTCCACCAATATTGAATTCAAGCATCTCAACCTACTCCTTCAATTCCATATACTAATTCAAAATCCAGAACATACAAAAACAACCGCCATCGCCGCCGTGCACAGCGGCACGCACGGTGGTCCTCCTCTGCCAAAACCTAACTTCTTCAAATCTCAACCAACTTTGATTTCAATCATATAGACATGTAAAGCTCAGTAAAAGGACCGACTTTTATACCTGAGTTGAACACAGAACTCGCCGGAAAATCCCAGAAGCTTCAACCATTCGAATCTCCCTCCTCAGAGCTCGTGTTGCACAACCAAAGACATAGGAGGTTCACCAAGTCGAGGTGAAGCTATCAACACCATTCATTCCCGCCGTCGTGGCCGGAATCCAAAGTTGGCCGGCGAACCCAGCCTTTCTTATTCTTCTTCGATTCTTCATCACCGGACTTCATCTCTGAAAATAAATACCATGAAGAAGACCAGGACGTCGAGAAAAAGTCGTCGCCACCTTTCTTTCTCCTCGCCGTCGCCGGAGGACGGAGCGGCAGCCGGGTCGACCCGTCGCTGGCGTTCGGGTCGGCAGAGACCCGGTCTGTGTCTAAACTGATCTGATCCCCTTCTCTCTTCCTCTATGTATATCACCATCAAACCGATTTTTTGATTTTTTTCTATTTTCAGATAATTTTCGGATAATATTAAACTTCTAAAATCATTAAAAATAGTTTTGATATTCAAATGAAGCTTCGAAAAATCTCAATATCTCGTCATGACGTCTAGGTTAATCTTATAGGCTCAAAAGACAAAATTTGATAAATTAAAAATTTAAATAATTTTTAAAAGCCACAAAGAATTGAAAGAATAATAGAAATCGAAATAAAAATAACTCGAAAAATAATTTTCCTTTTAATAAAAGAAATTTGAAATTCCGAGATGTTACACGCCTCAAGAGGTGGTGATGCCTGTGTTGTGCGCTGATGGCTCGAATGGTTATGTTACGACGCTGTTTTTTGGAGAGGTGGTTCAAGTTGGGGTGTTGGTGGCCGCTTGCAGGATGAGTTTTGTCGTCAGTGAAGGCGGGCTACGGTTGGACCGAGCTGTGGCTTGACCAGGTGCTGTGGTCGGCAGCGTTGACTGTTTGGTTTCCAAGACGACAAGAAGAGCTGAAGAGGCATATGGAGGCAAAGGTCGTGGAGTCAAACCATCTTTAAGAGGTCAACAATTTTGCCTGAAGTGTCATTGGGAGGCAAAGGGTTGTCGCATGTACCACTGACCCGTCCTGGCAATCCAACTCAGGTTTGAATCTTGGTCGAGCCTTGATATGGGTACAAGGCTAGTTATGGGGCTGGTAACTAGGCCAACTCGAGTTTTGAGCTTGGGACTTAGATTCTTTTTGCACCTTTTTAAATTCAACTTTTTAAATTTCAGTTTATTTTCATTTTCATTTTCTAGATTTCAGTATGGTTAAGTAGGGTGTCATTCCACATATTTTTCAATGTAGTGTGCATGATAACATTTTCAGTGATCTGTTACAGATTACCGATTCTAGAATATAATCTTCTGCCAAGTTTTTATTCAAGCTAACTTGGTGGCTCTCCATTTAGAATCATTTAGGTCTTTTAATTCTACAATGTTCTATTTTATTATGATGTAATCGTCAAAGAGTTTATTCCTATTTAATTAATAAAGGTTGTCAACTAGCTTAAAAAAACGTAACAGTACCGATCAAGATAAATAGAACCTAAAGTTTTAAACACAAAACTTTGGACTTCATGCCTTTATGGTAGCCCTTCTAATGAGGACCTTTAAGTTGATGACTAGTTGAGGACTTTTCGGCTTATCTCACTTTTCGATCTTATATCCACATCTTGACAGTTCAGTTTATAGATATTTATGAGTAGATCATTTCTGTAAATTTTCAGTCATATTGAAAATCATTAAGACATTCATAAGTATGATTTACCAATTATGAACTTGAACGGTTCATGTTTGACAGATTTGGTTCGTCCATTAATTTGATTTAATTTGTTACCTTAACGATTACTGATTTGGCTGAAATTTGTAGGGTTGATCTACACATATGGACCTAAAAAATGAACAGATAAGATGTCAAGATGTGATCGAAAAATATGTCTTTTAAACCATAAACGAAAAGTCCTCAACTTAAGGGTCCTTAGTAGAACGGCTCCGGATAGTTTAATACATTTATATCAATTTAGAATTTATAATTACAAAATTAAAATATATGATGAAATCATATATAATTGAGAAAGAGGAAGATAAAGATTCTATGCGGTAAATTAATCAAGTTCTAGGATGATCATTGGTTGTTTCTTTATGCTCTTATAAACTTTGTTTTACCAAATGATATTGTTAATAAAAGTGCTACCATTTGTCAGTCTTAGTGTAATACTGGTTGGGATTTAATCTTGTTAACCACCATATTTCACACATGAGATTATTAATTAGATTGTTAATGTTCCTACTGGGTTTATTGATTGTGATAAGGATGAGCTTATTTCGAAATGTCACTTTAAATGGTTGTTTCTTTGTGAAATCTACCTACAACTCCTTTTATGATGATTTTGGTCCTCATAATTCTTAGTGGCTTGCTATTTGAAAACTTAACTTGTCCTAAGTTAAAAATAAGAGACAAATCGAATAAATTTTGTTAAATAATCATAGCCAAAAGAGGGTTCATCATAAGAAGCTCCTCACTCATGTTCAAAGGTCCAAAAGAGGGTTCACTACTATCTCTAGTTTCCCTATTTGTAACTCTGCTGACGAAGATCTCCTGCACTTATTCAAGGACTACCATAGATATATGGTTATTCTAAATTCTTTTTCTTTAATTAGATTGGAATGGTTGGATTGCTGCTCAGATCCATTATCACTCTAAGTTCAGAAGTAAATTTAACTTTTATAGAGCAGCCTCTTTATGTTTATATGTTATTACTTATTACCTTTAAATGGAGAAATAATGTGTTTTTTTATCTTGATTTGTTTGTCCTCAATTGATTATTTGGAATTATACTGATGAATGGATAAGAGGTCAAACTAAAGCTTTTGTTGACGTTTAGCTACACCATGTTTTGTTGGATCATGCCTCTCATTAATTGTTTTACGTTGAACATTGATGACAATAAAGTTACTTCTTCTGGTAAAATTGGTGTTGGAGGTAAGAGACAATGATGGAAAATGGATTGATGGTTTCCAAATTAATATAGGCATTGGTGAAATCTTAGATGTTGAGGCCTTGGGGTTTTTTTATGATCTTAAATTGGTTGAGAAGCACTTCCATTTTAAATCTTGAAGTTGAGTCTGATTCTGCTATTTTGGACCAACTCATGATGAAGGCTAATACTTCTCTTCATCCTCTTTGTCCCCTTCTTGATGGTTGTTCATTTTTGATGTCTAAATTGCGGAATGGTAAACTGTCTCATGTTTTTTGTGAATACAACATGGTTGTTGATTGTCTTGCTAAAAACAATAATATTTCTCATGACCGTGGTTTAAATTACTTTCGAAGATTCCCCTTAATCATCATAATTCTTTAATGATCTCTTTGTTGTCAGACCTTATGCGTCATGTGAAGTCCACCTTAACGATCTCTGATCCTCCCTGTCTTCATCTAGATTGACGCACCAGTCTCAAATTGAGACCACTTATCTTTGCACCTATGATGTCGTCGGCCTCTGACATAGCCACATCCTTAGTTTGACATTTCGTGCAACTATCTTCTCTGAAAAAATCCATTATCAACCCTGATACTGAGCCACATACACATCCAAAACTAACACAACTTCTCTGCCACACGCGTCGTGCACCGACAAGGCCAACAACTCACGCCAACCAAAGACGCAGCTGGGCAGGAGGCGAACAAGATATACACTATCTGGAATGGGAAGCTTAACGTGTTTTTTACGATTAACAAAGGGACCATTGCTCGAAAAAAGTTTGTGCTAGGAGGAAGGATGGAAAAGTAGAATTTACTTAATCAACTCTTCCACTCGCCGGAGTTTCTGGTATGATATGGAATATATATTTAAGTAGTATAAATTTAAACTAATACATCTTATTACATTGTGAAATAATAACTTTCCATATGTTTTCCTCCAGAAACGCTCAACTACAAACATAGCGAACCGAGACAAGTTAGTCATGCACCACCACTCTGGATGTACGCCTTTCATATACATCACGGACAAACTTAGGCGCGAGGGTGAACCATTATACCTCATCGTCGGTTTTGAGTAATCCAATAACGAGATTGAAACTGAAAATTGCCGTAAGTTGAAAAGTCCAATGGTTTTTTCCAAAATTTGGGATTTCCTTCGGAATTTGTGTATGTGTTGAAAATTGTTGTGTGCTGCTTGGCATATTAGTTGGAATATTACTTTGAATATTGTTGTGTGTTGCTTGAAATGTTTCTTGGCATATTACTTTGAAAATTGCTTTCGTTACTTGGAATTTCCAACAATAACTTAGCATATTATTTATTTGTTGAACATTCTTTCTGTCTCAAATATACATCTATGGCATGCTTCATTTGTGCACTGAAAATGTTTACCATTTATGACGTGCATTTTTGCGCATCTTAAATTTTGCACAGTAACAACCTAGTTTTGTTGTACTGTCCACCAGCCATACGATGATTACAATGGTTGTAGATTCAAGAAGAATGAAAAATAGACTCGTAGGTTTGTATATTCTCAATTATTTTCAGGAATTAATCATCCAATTGGAATCTAATCACTTTATTTCATGTTTATTTTCACCATGGTTGTAAGCTTGGTATTACTGCAACATCAAGCAAGAATATGTTTTCTCAGGTACCGTACGCATGAACGGTTGAAAATATAATACCACAAATTCGTTGGAAGTCGATGCATGGATGACTTAAGATAGAAATTTGTGAAGTTCTACATTGTCAGCCTTGGCTTTCTCAGTATAAAGCTGACTGGGTAATGGAAGCCTTGCTTTTCGTGCAGTCTCTAAGGAATGGCCAAGCTTGTGCTTAGATGTGTCTATTAGATCGATAGTTGTTACACCATCAACTATATGAACACTATCTACTTTGAAATGGCTGGAAGCCCTACCCTCATTATATTTCATAGATAAAGCATAATTGTAACAGATCATAATCAAATCCCTAAATATCTGAATTCTTTCGAGATCAAGATGAGACGATTTGCCACCTTGACAGGGTGTCCACGTGTCGTCAAGCTGTTTAAGATATGCAGTTAATATGATATCATTTGGTAGTATGATAGTCTCATCATCATCAGAATCTAATGTATAGGAAAAATCATTGTAGGTGTTGGGAATAGGCTGAACTAAGTTGGGACTTGAAATTCTGAATATAGTGAAGTGTAACACAATCTACCAAAAACAGAAACTTACATTCACAAAACAGAAACATGATATTTGAGAATCTCCTTTCTAGATGCGCCTCTTCATAATGAATTTTTCAAGATTGGCAATCTTGCGAGCTTGACGTCGCTTAAGGTTGGTCATGGCTTGAGCATGGACATAGTTAAGATTCTCAATATCCTCTGTCTGGTCAAACTCGAGCTCATTAACATCCTCTGCCTGGTTAGCCTCGAGTTGGGATTGGGCATCCACAATTCAGCACTCGTCGCTCTAAATAGTCTTCATCTAGCTTAGCTCTCTCCTCAGTGTGTTTCTTCTCAAGAGAAGTTTAGTTCTCTCCACATCCTGAACCTCTTCTAGATCTGCAATCTCTCTCTCTCTCTCATGGAAGTTGGGACGTAAAGTTCCTTTCAAAGATTGGTAATCAGGAACAGAGTGCTTAGAACTAGAATCCGCCATATCTATGTATAAAGAAATTTTTCTTTGGGATGAAGGTATGTGGGTAACACGTTTAAACTTTTGAAATATTCACATTTTGTAATTTCTCATTCAATTTGAAAAACATGCAAATGTCTAATCATTATTTTCTTTGATGATATCTTGAAACCGAAAGTATTGATGAAAAACCACAACCACAACAAAAACATCTAAAATGGTGATTGAACACTGCAAAAAACTGACAAAGAGATAAAATAGTTGGTGTGAGACTAAACATATATAATTATACATAGGCATCAATGTTAGCCCAGTCAAGAAGTCTAATAGCCTCAATATTAATAACTTTCATCTTCCTCAAAATCTTACAATTTCACAAACATATTCAATTCAACTCAACCTAAACTTAAAGTCCCGAACCTTCAGAATTCAACTCAACCTAAACTTAAAGTCCCGAACCTTCAGAGTTAATTAAATGAAAATTTTAATTAAAATTCCATTAAAAAAGCAAAAATAAAATACCATTAAGAAAACAATAATAAAATCTCATTAAAAGTAACGACTATATATATATATATATTGGGTCCGGATCAAGAAACACAATATTTTACACCGATTTATATCCGTTAGATTTAAGTTAACCAATGATTGTTATTAATTGAGAACATGATTTGACAAGTGACATGACAGTAATATTAAATCTTAATTAAATATATATATATATATATATATATATATAGTTCTTATTCAGAGAGAACTTCGTTTTGAAATTAAAGTGTGAAATTTCTTTTTTGACTCACTTTTCGGTCATATTTTCACATCTACACCATTTAGTTTGTAGAACCTAATGCATAGATCATTTCTGTAAAGTTTCATTAAATTTGAAGATCGTTTGGGTTTTCGTAATCGTTATCTACACAGACAGTTCTGGTTAGACAGATTTATGGTTCGTTCATTGATTTAATCTAATTCGGTACCTTAACGATTATCAATTTATATGAAATTTTACATGAATGATCTATACATTAGTATCAATAAACTCAACGATTGAGATGTGAAAATATGACAAAAAAGTGAGTCAAATAGGGAACTTCACACTTTAATTTCAAAGCGAAGCTTCGTTCTGGATAAGAACTATATATATATATATATACATATATGATAAAATTCTTTTTATATATAAAAAATATTACATGATAAGAAATAAGAACACCCATGAACCCGTGTTCTTCATTGAAGATTCCAGGTTTATGCAAGCAAGCATATGAATCCACATCTAATCTTTCTTTTAAGAAACCACATCAATCTTCTTAACTGAATCTCTTTAACTTATGGGCAATCCAATCGATCAAATTAATGTTTCCGTAAACAGATTAGGGCCGGGACTTGAGCAAACTCTAATCCTCTATTTTAGAATATGCAGAAATTAGGAATCGAATGCTATGATTAATAATGAACTAATTTAAAAAAAACCTCAGATTTGATTGTCATTAGTTTGAAGACGTGGTTTCTTCAGCTCCTTCATCAATATCAATAAAATGAGTCATTCATCTCTCCACTCTTTTGAGAATGAGAAGGAATATAATTAAAGGGTTTCACAATTGGGAACGGGAAGTGGGAACTCTTTGTTTCTCTGTTCGTTCTTTTTTTTTAGGTTGTGTCAATCTTGATTTTCTTAATTCTTTGTGTTTTCATGAAGAAAAGTTTAATTTTAGATTTCTTTAAAAAAAAAAAAGATGTTTAATTTTAGATTACAAATATATAATGTCGATCATGTCATTTCCACGTCATTTGGTGTTGTATTTACATCATCCAAACAACAAATCTAAACCACGGAACAATTTAAAATCTAACGGCTCATAAACGTTGTCAAAATTTATGTAAAATGTGGTGTCCCTTAAACCGGACCCATATATATTTTATTTTTTTTCCGTAGCGTCTCTTCTTCTTCTTTAGAGAATGTTTTAGAGAAGTTGACTATTTAACTCAATTAATGAAACTCACTATCTGACACGACCCGTCCTGAATTTCACCCTAAACCCGGAGTAAATCGTGCGGGGACCACCTCTAAGGAAGATTTACCGTAAAATTCGGTACAACCTCCCTTGAAAATGGACAACCCTTCCAATAAAAACCTGCAAACACTTCTAAAGGTTCCAAATCTAACCTTAACTTCTGGAGCCTTCGTGCTCCTCAAAAACAATCATCACCAACAGGATAATAAACACTATCTAAGATAATATACATCATCCGTCAAATATTCTAAAATATAAACAAGCTTTCACCCACAACCAAAAATATATACATTAAACCCAAGTATTCAGAGCTACTAGACACTAGCGGAAGCAAGAAAAAGACAAGTAGGCTAAACAGGTAACCTACTGGTGAAAGGTGGTGGAAATACGGGTGACTATGCCTCGTCTCCTACTAGATCCAATCCGAACTCTGCAGACTGGGCATTTTAAAACAATGGGCCCAGGGGAAGACATTTAATAATATTAGAGTGAGTGGACAAAAATAATTTAATAATAAACTATTTATGCATTCCCATTTTAATTTCAAAGAAAATATATTGCATGCGGCAGCTTAAAGACGCTCAATTCATAATCTGACAATTTTACGACTAGCACTGGCTAGTCACAAACTCAAATAAAATAGAGCCTCTCTGGCTGAACTATATATAAACATATATATTCGTATGTATCTACACTCGTCAGACTCCTTGTATGAATCCTAGAAACAATTCAGAAAAATAGAAATTCATACAAGGCTACAACGCTGGCGTCTAACGCTCACGTTGCGCCATAATGGTATTTTTTCCTCATTATGACCGAAAAGGGACAGTGTATATATACGTGTGGACTCCCTATATGAAAACCTAAATAAACTGAAAAAGAAAGAAGTTTTCATATAGGGTTATGACGCTTGTGTCTAACACGCACGACACGCCATAATGGTATTTTACCTCATTATGACGGACCAAGCACGTATGGCTAGCTAACATTTATATACATACTATACTCATAAAATCCAAAACATATATATCCACCGAAAATCTCATTTTCGGGATCTCTCCAAAGGAGGAAAAATTGTCAAATAGCCGAGAAATCAATAAATCTCTTCAGAAGAATAAATGATTAATAAAATCATTCATCGCATGTTTTTTATTTAAAACAAAGGTCCACTCACAAATTAGGCCTAAGCCTGATGACGCTCCGAGGCTTCTTCTGCTCGGGCCTCCTCACGTCATGTTCCAAATATATAATTAATTTACCAACTAAATTCCAGTATTTATAAAATAGGCAAAATTAATCGAGAGCCATAATTACGCTCATCATTGCCTAAGTTCGATATTCTTAAATCGGAACGATCCAAACTTTTATATCATACTCGGCAGTCGTATAAACAACCTTTCCCAGAAATTGATTTAAATCCTACGGTCGGATTTTACATTATTTAACCGCTTAAATACCAAACTTCGGAAATTCATAAACCTATTCAAAACTCGTCCGAAAATTCTAAAACTCATTTCATTAAATTCCTCATAAAAATCTCCACCAAAAACAATTTTCCAGCGGCGGCGGCTCCGCCGTTAGCGGCGGCCGGCGACCAGCTCCGGCGACGTCCAAATTCTACCAAATTTTAACAGCAGCTTCCTCTCAACATCCCAACAACTTTCATAACTATCACTAAGTCCAATTTCAAGCATAACTAGGTCAATCGAACGAAAACATCCTAAAAGCCCTAGGATTTCAACTTCGAATTTCTCCTTACCGAGCTCAAGAGGGATCGAGCCTTTTGGAGGAGTTGTTGCACGGGAGGAGAGCTTCAAAACCGTACCAAGCTTGCCCGGATTGGTGGCCGGAGGAGGGAGTTCCGGCGAAGGGAAGCTCAAGGCAGCCGCGCATTTCGGGCGGCACTGCTCCTTCACGGCGGTGCTAGGGAGGCTGTGACCGGTCTAGAATGGAAGCTGGGTTGATGGCCGACCGTTGGGACCGGTGCGGCGGCGAACGGTGGCCGGACGACGGAGAAGAAATTCCGGCAGCGGGAAGAGGGAGAATCGGGAGAGAAAGAGAGAGAGAGAGAATCGGGAGGGAAGAGAGAGAAATATTTTGGGCTTGGCCCAACTGGTTCCAACCCATATATACCCAATCTAAAAATTTAACACCCCCAAAAATAATACCATAATAAAAATTACCTTTTACTAGCTAAATTTACCATTTTTTTTTTACCGTCGTTACATTTTTTCTCCTACGAATAACTCTCCGAAATAATCGTCCCTCAAAACCCCTCTAGGGACCAATTAAACTATAACTCAATGTCGAAGACGGTAAAATTCTTATTATAATCAAACTAGTAAATAAGATAAAATTTTACGGGTCAGGATGTGACACTATCATTCTTGAATATCATTCTCAAACTTACATCAATTTTGATACAAGAGTAGTCTAATCTTTTAATCGCAAGGAATTTACAACAACATTTAACTTTATCCTTTTGTTGATACGTAGCAATAAAATTAAGTTGTTCAGTCAAAATAATTGACTTTTAATCGATTATACTAATTTAATTTATGTATATTCATATAATTCAGAGTTTATGTCAAATAGAAATTCAGCCCAGTATGTTTTGAAATCCTGACTTCGTCTCTGAGTGACATGATTTTAGCAACTAAACAACAATGTTAATTATGATATTCAAGGTGTTAGATTCTGAAAGACGAACGCAGACATCTCACTGACAATGTTATTATGATGCTCAATGTTTAAAATATTGAATGATGATTACATACATCAATGAATGTTAATTTTGAGTTTTGATACTCGATGTTTTATTATGAAAGATGGATTGCAGACATCTTATAATATAAGTTTTTTGATATTCAATGTTTAACATTTTAAAAGTTAATGATAGTTATCGTAATCTTTTGTTTATCTTGCTACTTCAATTAGAGAACATCTCTAAGGCTTGATTTTAATAACATTTATTGAATATTATAAGAATGACAACTTATCTACGCAAAAAAAAAAAAAAAAACAACATTATATAATCTCCATTAGAAACGACAAAAACTTATTACAAATCAATTTTATCTATTTATTAAACATGAATGAGTGTGACCTACCGCTCTTATTAACTAATTGTACATGTCAAATCATATAAGATATTTTACTTAAGCCACGTCAAATAATTAAAAATCTAACAATCAAACTAAGTATGATGATGAAACATCATACAAAATGCCTTCCATCCACATACAGTTCAAATATGAGGGTCTTAATATGATTGTAGCCTAACCATGATTTGCATCTCACAAACATGAAACGTGACCGGCTTTTCATTTCTCTATACATAGCTTCAAAATCAATCTGTTGAAATTCATCCCAATTAACCAAAAACACAACATCATCCCATTCTCTTCCCAATGACCTAATAGCTCTCTCCTTTTCCACTCTACCAAATCCTGGTCGTCATGACTCGGGGCTCTATCAATGGTGCAAATCACCATTACTATGCATATCTTCATCATATGCCTCTTGCTGTCTTTGCGTGGTAATCTATCAAATGTCATCACCAATCCGATCAACCTCTGGTGTCTCTCACCTCTTCACCGCAAGCATAACTGAAGTGAAGGTCCAAGCGTAGGCTTCCTCCTTCCCTAGTGAAGGCATCTATGGTGTTTTCTCATGTAGGTTTTCTCCTAGATCTGAAACCAATTTAACATATGATGACAGCAATGAAGGAGGATGCAACGTCGGCGTCGATGGTTTGGTTGCTACAATCTATGTTGACGGCGACGGCTACGCTACTGACATCAATTCTGCTAAGGTTTTCCTGGGTCTTAGCAGATTGGGTTTGGCCCTACTAGGCTTTTTTTAAGTTTTTATTTTATTTTAAAGTATTAGCTTATTTGTCTATGCATCAGTAGAAATTGGCTTACAGAATAAGTGAGCACGATTATTAAAGAGTAGTTTATCCTATGTACTAGGTGAGGTATGTCTTATAACTATTTGTTTATCTGTAGATAATAACGGTAGAGTATGTAATGGTTGCTTCTGGCCTTCGCTTTACCCAAATTAATGAAAGTCGTAACTAACTCTTTCAAAAAAAAAAGGGTATGATGATGAAACTAAAATAAAATTAAAAAAACAAAAACTATTTTTGATGTATGTTCAATATGAACAGAACCTTAAGCTGATTGCAACTTCGAGTAACGATTAATCGAGTTAATTGCTTCCTCAAGTTTATTTATAATAATTTTGTCTATCTTTTAGATCTATCATTGCAGTGAATGTTTACATTTTTTGTAAACTCCAACACTCCCATCACCTTATCCACGTATATTGCTTGTATACCTTTACAAATCCTTGATTTAGTCTTCAATCTTGTCAAGTCATATAACTTACAATGACAAATATATTCACCTGTCGTGGTTAGATGAGGTTTCTAATGACAATTTAATGTTGTCTGATGTTGTCAAATTTAGAAAATTATTAGACTTTATGTCGTCTGAATGGAAAACCAATGACATATGTATATCATCTGATGAGGAACTTATGTCGTCTAATAGTTTGTTTAACTTCACTTTTACGTACGTTGTAAGGTATGATGACTTATGTCGTTAATTATCTAATAGACTTCTTATTTTTGTTGCTTGTTATAAGGACTTATGTTGTCTGATTGTCTATCACATTTTTGTTGCTTGTTATAAGCATTTTTTTTGTTTGACTATGAACCAAACTTCATATATAACGAAAATAAGAATAAAAGAAAGAAACACTTCATTGAATATAAACAATTCACTTTAATTACAAAATCATAATCATTTGACGTGTATAAACAAAAATGTTGTACATGTATCATGTTAGCAAAAACTTTAATGGTAAGATCATGATGAAGATTCCCACTCCTTAGCTTCTGTCTTTGCACCATTTACATGCCATAAAATATCAGATACCACCTACAAGAACAAAATGTTTTTGAACAACACTATCATAGAACACTACAGTTGTCATAAACAATATTTAGAAGGATGACAGATAACAAGACTTGAGACTTATTCTCTATGAAAATTTACGAATCATATATATGAGTAGTTTTCTAGTGAATTCTTCTAATCTATGTCTAATTACATGATCATCTCGTGTTTACTTGTCAAAATTTGTGGTCATTTGTTTACAATATTGCATTTAAGTGGATGAAAGCAAAGACTTATTTTTGTAAAGGGAAAATAATTACTCAGAACCTTAATTGATCAGCCATGATAACTTGGTATAGATCAAGTGGATGCAGTTATAACATGATTTAGAAATACCTTTTGTTTCTTACACATTGCTCATATAGTACTCATATATGGATGAATGATTCCAATACCAAATGATGATTTAAATTACCTGCGTTGCCGAATGAGAAGACAATGAGTCCTTGGAGGGGTTGATCCATCCTTTAGGAGCTCTGATTTCAATAGGTGAATTTCGTATCTATTTTTTGAACTCTTTACAGAGCCTTGCATTCCTATTAAGATGTGTTGATTCATCACCAAGTTTGTGCAGCCACTGCTTCCCCTTGTGTGCTTCCGAGACATGAGGAATGACTGACTTCAAATCCGTAAACCTTGTGGGTCCACTTCAAGAGAGAATTTACCAAAAATTTCGGCATAACCACCCCTGAAAATAGACAACCCTACATGTCAAATCCAAATATACTTTTCTATAATCATACTCTAACCTTGTACTCCTAGAGCCTTCCTGCTTCCCAAGTTCATCACATCTCCTAAAATATCAAATACTAAACTAAAAAAATTCCACAACCAACAACAAAGACATTATTAATTTATTAACTGGGTTATCAGAGCATATCTAATAAAGAAAGAAAAACAATAAATAAAAAATAAGCGGAAGCGGCCTCTGATTATGCCTTAACTCCATGTACGCTCGACCTCAAATAAACTTAGCCTGCAAACTGGACATTTGAAACCAAAGGGCCAAGGGGAAAGTAATTTAAAACGTTAGAGTGAGTGGACAAAAATAAATTAAATAATTTAACAAAATCTTGTTTAGATATTTTCCCACGTTCAAATTTTAAAAAAATCGATGCGTGCAACTTTGATATAACATTTAGCTTAACGTCCAGAAAATCTCGTAATAAGAGACAAACCAGCCCCGCTGGTTAATCAAATACATAATTCTCAAAAGAAGAGACAAACCAGCTTCGCTGGTTAATCAATTATATAACTGAGAAAATAAAATAATTTGAAGAGATATCACCATATAAGAAGAGCTCCTAGACTCTAGTAGCGTTCCACTCCAAGCGCTTGACTCACCTATGGTGATGGCCGCTAATAAAGCCTAGCTAACAATGAATAAACCGATCGGTGCCTCCTAGGTTATAGTAGCGCCCCACGCTAAGCGCTCGACTCACCTATGGTGAGGACCGCTAATAAAGGCTAGCTAGCAATGAATAAGAGCGACCCTAGTATGGTGACTAAAATCATACGAAAACATCTAAATCCATAAAGCTTTCCCAAGTTCATGTGAATGGAACGGTTCCTAACCGTTCTTGAAAATTATCATAAGAAAAATAAATAAAACTCAATTAAGAATATTATCAAAACTATAGTTATCAACGAGATTTACTTATCAAGTATAGATCATAAATAAATTCAACCCGAAATACTCACTAAAACGTTCTCAATGTCAAAATCAATAACCCACAAATAACCGAGAAATTATAAATAGAGAACCACCGAAAATCTCATTTTCGGTAATCTTTTATAAATCTCAAAGTCAACCAATAAAAACAATAATAATTAAATCCGGAATCATAAAAAATATCAAAACTCAAATACCAACTTTATAACTTGAGCTCAAATCCATAAATCATAACCAACACTTAATCAATGCTTCAAACTCAAATAAATTCAAGACCATATCATAAACCAAAATTATAATATAAGCTCGGAACATAGAATGATAATTTCCAAAAGAAAGTCATGCATGCTTATTCATTTAAAAACAAAGTGTCTACTCACAGATTTAGGCCTAAGCCTGACAAAATCCGAATCGCCACTCAAGTGAGGTCTCCTCATATCCTAACACAATAACCATGTTTATGACCAAACTTCAATTCCGGAAAAATAAATACTTAAATATACACACCCAAAACTCTTCCGCTTAACCCACTACCCTTACTAGGGTTAAGCTTACCGGATTCACACCAAACTCCACCACAACCTTAATTCATCGATTCTAACATTCTAGAATTGATACAAAGGAAATCCAACGGTTGGATCTTCTTAAATTACATACCGATAAAACCAACTTTGAAAATTCCCAAACTTTAACCAACTTCAACCCAAAATTCACAAACTTAACATCAATGGACTCCTCTCATCATAGTCTACCTAATCAGCTTGAAAAACCACCCAAAAGAGACGCCGCCGCCGTTTGCTTCGCCGACAGTGGCGACCAGCCAGCCATTACTCCGGTCACCTCTAATGCTTACCAAATTTTAGAACAATCATCCTCTCAACATTCTAAACAACTTCCATAACTAGCCTGAAAATCAATTCAAGTCTAAACATGTCAATCGAAGCAAAAACAGAAAAACCTAATTTGAAAACCCTAGAACTTCAAACCTTTGAATCTCCTTACCTAGACCGAAATAGGTTGAAACCTTTTGAGGGTTTGCTACCCTAAAGGAGTGCTTCAAGTTGGTATAAGGATCTTTGATCCGACGATGGTGGCCGGAGGAGGAAGGCGAAACCCCACCACGCACAACAGCATCTTCTAGGAGTGATTTCTCCTAGACGACAGCGAGACTCCACTGGCCAGCTACCGAGATTGATGGAGGATGAGCTGAGCTTCAAATTGATACCCCCTCCTTGCCGCCTAACTCGGACGGCGGTGAAGAAGTCATCGGTAGAGAGAGAGACGCGGGGAAGAGGTGAGAGAAGGAAAAGTAGAAACTGATTTTCTACCTTTTCACTTTTGGTAAGTTTCCCATTTTATACCACCACTTCCGATATAGAAACTTCGGTTTTTAGACCGTAACATCTTCATACGAACTCCGTTTTTGACGTGTCATATGTCCACAAACTCGGTTTAACATCCTCCACAACTTTCATAAAGGAAGTTTTCTCAAATTTTAGACAAAGAAAAAAGTCAACTTTTGGAGCCTTCAATAGTTAGGAAACGATAAAAGTAAAAAAAATGAAGTCGTTTACGGTCCAGCTGACGGTAGACGGGTCAATTAAGGTCCGGGGTGTTACAAATTTGGTTAATGAAAATGTTACAATCTAGCATTTTATTCCAATCTATGGCAACATTCCGACACCATGAAGATTTTACTGATTCTCAATATAATAAACTTCAAAACCTAGAGCTTTTGTCTTCTTCATTTTTTTTCTAATATACGCGACAATAGATATTCTACTATATATAACCAGGAGCCACAGAAATTTATCAACATGCTCCTATTTGATGTGCAGTAACCAACAAAAAAGTTTAGTGAAAAAGGGGATGACTATCTTGAACTAGTGTGTGGCTCCCTCGACCTTGCAACCCCTGAGCATCTACTTGTGGATTATACCGGCAGTGCATTCAAGCATGGGGAGATTGTTTAGTTTCTGGACAAGTTGGTTTAGTCCTTCTGACATAGTTATGTGTGTAAATCATCCATTCCTCAAGTTAGAAGTGGGTTGTTCATCTTGTATACAAAAATTGGAGCCTCTCACTTGCTTTAGGCTCCTTCACTGTGTGTTGTTATGTAAAGTTTCACCAATTGTGCTTTTATGCACATACATTTCCCTTAACTATTTGTTAATCATTTTCTGGGCATTCAGAATATTCTGAATCTTTTTGTCAATTGTAATGCATATTGGCTACTCTCAATGTAATTATTTTGTCGACTTCTATTTATATGAAAACTTTGGTTTTTGCACAATGTCCCCTTCTCCTTTGTGTTTCTTTGCAGTGCTCTGCATTCTGAAAGCTTCACAAACATGGGATTGGACTATTTTGATTATTTTGCTCTTTAGTCCCAAGTAGTACCAAACATGGGTCAAGTGTTACACAACATAAGCCAAGCTTAGACAGTCTAGGATTGTTTTAGAAATTAGTCCTGCCTTTGGTAGTCTTGTGTAACAAACATGCTTTTTAAATGTCCGTAAAAGTGCTTTTCCCTTGAAATATTTTCCCTTAAGCAGATTGCAGTCCCTGCTGCCCATGCACCCTCGCGAGGTTCCTTTTTAAAGTCATTTTTTGCTTGTGAATATGTTCTAAAAAAGCTAAGTGCTAGTCGGGCGGACAACCGGTGACTAGCGCCTAGGCGGGTTAATCGGAGGATTAATCGGGGATTAATCAGTTTTTTAGCTCTCTAGACGGAAACAGTGAAGCACCGCCTAGCGCCTAGGCGGGGATTAATCGGCTTTAGACGGGGATTTTTAGAACATTGGGTGAATGTAGTTTTTTGGTTCACCACTAAATCTCATGTATGTCCACAAAGTGTGTAGCGTTGAACAACCAGATAACATCAGTCCAACCCCAACCGATAATTTGGATATTTGTAAATTTCAAGATATTACTGTAGCAATCAGCTGAGTAAAGATGAAGGCAACTACAAGCAAAACGTACACTTGGTTTTTTTTGTGAACGACCGTCACCTGGACCAAGTGTAACAAATAATAATGCTTGGTTGATGGTGTGATTTGGAGATACAAAACAGAGGACAACTTTTCTTTAACTGGAGTAGAAATAGAAGGATTTATCATATCAAGGTTATATTGATTGAATTTTTCCACACCAAAATGTTGGTGAAAGAAATCGAGTTCATAGGCTGCCCAGAAGAATATAACAGTCATCAGTGCCAAGTAACTACCAAGGGTAAACCGCAGTTGCAAAAAAATTCATTGAGGTTCCAACTGTCAGGAAATGGAGATGGCTTGACCATATCTTTAGTGGTCATAGTACTATCGTGAAGAACATAAATGACAAGATTGAAGGGAAGTCAAATTTTCAGAAGACCGACCGCTATAGCAACATAAACCCCAGGACAACACGTATGGTGATTGAGACATCATATATCATTTAGTTTTTTATTCTCTGGAATATCGCATTGCTTGTTAGCACATCACTAATGATTACACTCAACCCAGGTTCAGTTGAAACTATATCAGAAGCACTACAGGCAGCATCTGTCGAATCTACTGCAGCAATTCCTATGCAGCTTTCTTCAAGGCCGGAGCATCATTCATTCCATCACCAATCATTACACAGATATACTTTTAAGCTTGCGATCTCTTCACAATCTCATATTTATGCTCTAAAGGATACGATTATGATCAGAAATTTGTAAACAAAGTCAAGCCATTGGGATACAGTTGATGTATATCAGGTATCGAAAACATGCCTCCAACAGTCACTTAAAAAATACCAGAAATAAGAAGTAGCTTAGGATTTACGTTTAATTAGCTTTCCCTTTTATCTTAAGCATACTTATCCTTTAAGTATTGTAAACCATATAAATATGGGTATTGTAATAGTTGTTGTGAGGCTTATGTTTTATGAATAAATCAGTTTATATGCGGCATGGATTTGTCATTTTCTATAAGTTTGCTAGTCCTTAATTCTGATGTTTGTTGAGTGATTGTTGGAAGCATGTTCTCGATACATGATTCGCATCAACAATAATGAATGAACAAGACTAACCAGGAAAGACACCAGCAGAACCATAAGCCTTTTCAATGAGATCCTCAATGGGGATAGTAGCAAGATAGCAAGATCCCCAGCCTTACTTCCACCAAGAAGAGCCGAAGAAGGATACAAGTTTGTGCCCATTCCAAGTCGCCTTCTTGCTTCCTTACCGATTGCAAGTTCTACAATGTCGATGCATGAAGCTACATGTCTAATAGGTAGCAAATTTCATTTCTTCTTAACAAAATAAAACGAAAACCACATCAAACAAGTTACTATGCATGCCTATGCACACATAGAAAGAGCATAAGTTCGGTGAAATTCTATACAATGACAAAAGGAGAGCAGCAGAAAATCCAGTTATATACATGTGATCATTTTTACACTGACACCAAGTTCCAGATCGAGCTCTTTTTATTGTTTCAGCACTATCATGGCGAGGAGAGGCAAAGAGAGGAAGAATACAAATGAATTCACAGGGGCCACCGGGACTGTCTTTTGTTCCAGGCTTCCAACAGGTACTTCCTGGAGGAAATCATCTTCTTCATATCAAGAATCTAAAGAAAATAAGCATAGGAAGTGTAAATTCATCAGATGTTAATTACCTGGCGAGCAACACCAAGGGATTGTAGTCCACGTACTACAAACTTGTCAATCATTGTTTGTACTTTCGTTTCAATTTGTGTTTTATCTGGGACAGATTAATAATCTGTTCTGGTGTACCTTCACTGACTGTTGATCCAGCTCCATCAATATATGTAAGTGCAGTCCTTTCATCAGTATGATTGAACGGGAAAAAGTGAATTTCTTAGATTCCAGCTCGTGCCTCTTTAGGGTCTGAAAACATCGAAACAATTGCAGTATCAATGGCATCTTGATTATCTAGCCTTGATGCTCTTGCAGCCATAAGTATAACCTCATCCTGTCAACACCTTTGGCAAAAACTCGACCATATTTTTGTCTATTGTGAGCTTGTTAAGTGTAAGTGTCCCTGTTTTATCACTGCACAACACATCCATTCCTGCCATTTCTTTAATGGCGGTTATTCTCTTCGTTATGTATCAATTAGGAGGACAAGTAGGTTATCGATACCCATACGTTACTCCCTCCCATGAATTCCATATATTACTACGACTTCGATAACCATCCCAACAACAATTGAACAAATGCAGGAGTTTCCAAATGATGTTAAAACCTGCTGGAAATGGCCAACATGTGGTGTGTTCTCAACAACGTGAGCTGCCTTTCCAAAAAAAGTAAGAACACAAGTTGCAATAACTGCTTCAATTTCTCCTTGTTTGCCTGCTGATCCTAAGTAAACCCCATCACCAGGTTTTTTGGTCACTGGAAATGATTCTCCAGTAAGAGAAGACTGAACAATCTTCAAAGGATCTCCTTCAAGAAGAAGACGTGCATCAGCTGGAACAATATCACCAAGTTTTATGCTAATTATGTCTCCAGGAACCAATATGGCAGCATCTTCTTCGAAAAGACCGCTTTTGGGGGAAACCGAGCCACAAGAGCAGCAGCTGCCTGCATTGTTTTCCTCTACAAAACTGATGGGGAATCGATAATAAGTAGGACGATAATATCAACAAAATCATGATAACCGGCATCTATTTTCCATCCTTGGGTAAACACATGGCTATGATAGCTGCAGCTTCCATAACCCAGGACAAAGGATTCCAACCTCAAAAACTTAAGAAATTTGTTTTCCTTCTTCAAGCTTATTGTAACAAAATGAATCCAACCGCTTATTAACTTCATCTTTCGTGCATTTAAGGTGGTCAAAGACTTCTTTCCGGGCAACATTCTCCAGATCAACAGATTCCTGGTTGATCACATCAAGTTCAATTGAGTTCGCAACCATTTTCGATATCCTTCAGCCTCAAACAGTCACACTCCGCCTAGTCGCGGTAGATAATCAAAGCCGCACTTGTTAGGTTCCTTCTGTCATCTTCATCTCCTGCCCCTATTTTGTAAACAATTCAATTCTCAAAATCAAGGACGGCCTAGTACGGCCTCGTACGGTTATAAATAAAATATCCTGGTTTCTAGATACTTCGCCAAAAAAAAATTGAAAGAAAATAAAAAATAAAGGTATCATTCTATTAGCATTCCCTACACATTTAGGTCTCAAAACCTGTAGGCCGCTAACACATGTCCTATCATAGGCATGCAAAAGTCTTATATGAAACGAATCGCTGGGGTCTAGAATTTTTGTCTTCCGTAGCAATTTCATGCCATTGCCAATTTGCCATAAGTCCATAACTCAAAAGTGATGCAGGAAAGTTTCTGCCCTGCATCACAAATATTCTTGTATAAGCCCTGATAGTGATTTCATGGAGAGAAGTACTACAGCTAGTTACATCTATTTGTTGAAAAATCAATGCTATTTTCATATTTAACTCAAAAACGATCATAGCATACTTGCACACTTCATTTGTTTTATTCTTTATGGTATAATAACAATCATTCTGGTTATCTGACATCCAAACTTCCAATTACTTCAAAATGCATCTGCAAATCAGGTGGGCCTATCATCAAAGTAGAATTTTTCACAAACCTAATTACTTCCACCACTTCTCTGAGCTTCATATTCAAGCAGACGAACCGATTCAACTTTTTCTTTGCACATCCAAGAACTGCTGTCACGCCCTCCACATAATGATTTTTTCTGATGCTGTTCAATAGGGTTTACTATGTTCTTGGTATGATGTGAATCTCTCTTCCATACTGATCTTCTTTCCTCCTCAAGCTCACCTCCCCAGAACTCAATATCTGAGAAGCCAAGTCAGTAAATATCTGGTGCCACCTTTGCTAAAACCAAAAATTAATGTATTTGGTTGAGTATAATGCGATGTGGATATTCCTGCCGAGGGCAGTGCTTCTGTCTGACTTTGTTATTCTTCTCCTCTTCAAGGAAAGTGAAACAATTGATCCAGAAGCTGGACATCCAAAAGGGCAGTATGACTTTGGCTCTCCCCAGTAAAGTCCTTGTACACAGCGAAAGGCCCATTGAAGTCAGAAGCTTCAATAACCCAAGCATTGACTGAACCACTAAACTTTGAAACCAGTATTTCAGCTCTATTCTGCGAGTGTGATAATCTCTCAACAAATTGATTACCAGTGCCTGCAACTTGATCTCTGCCGAAAAAGATGGCATTTTCACTGAAGGAACGATTAGTGTTCCGAAAGCAGGGGAAAGGCAGAGAGATGCTGCAACATGGTAGCAGGTCCCAGCAAGAGGATGTAATGGGACCTTTAGAACGCCACACCAGCAGTCCATGAACAAAATCAATTTCTGGAAGCATAAGAATCACTGAGCGCGCCAGAAGTGACAAAGAATCTGCCACTTTGTTTGCTTCATGAGATTAGGAAAGGATGTTCACAGTCCCAGCAGATTATAGTAAAGCTTTTATGTCCTCTACTATCAGCCCATTTCCTGACCAGCATGGTTCAGAAGATATAAAACCTTTACTGCTTCTCAGTAGTCGGTTTTTATGAGTAACAGAACTATTCTTGTGTCTAAGCGAAAAGCAGACCAGCCTTCAAGCTAACAGTTTTGTGATTAAGGGGAGAAAGATCTCTCCACTAGTAATGCGCAAGCACCCATATGATCCCCATTCCAAGACTCTTTTTTCCCTGCTTCTCATCTACAGCTCAGTCTTTTAAACTGATGCTTCTTCAAAGGAAAAGTGAATTCTTGTCAATCTGGGTTCCTCACTTCCAAAATTCTGAAGATGAAAACGAAACACCATGAGAAACTGAGAGCTGAAGTTTTTCAAATTATTAGAAGGCCCCAACAACAGAATTTATTCATGTACATTTATGAAATTCAATCTATAGCAGCCTAGTCAGCAAGTATGCTTTTAAGACAATTAAGATACTGAACCTAGCAAAAGCAGCCTGCAATGTGACAAACCCCCATTCACCACTCCTATTTTATCCATGGCAAATAGAAAATAGGATAATCAAAGAATAAATCAAGCTTTAGAATAGAAAGTAATGAATACAGAGATTAGCGCATACTTGGTCATTTTCATCAGGTAATTAACATAAACCCTCTTACATTTCTGGGTGATTCTTAAACTGAGACTTCAAGAGTCAAAGGATTGCTGCAAAATCATGATCACGTCAATCCAAGTTCATTGCAATAAAAGGAAGACATTTAAATTCTAATATTGGAATGTACTAGGCACTAGTAGGCAATAAAGTTTGCAGACAGATAACAAAATCGACAAATAAATATTTTACCAAATGATTGATTGCGAAAAACTATGTTAGATCCCAACCAGTATCTGATTATGCAAACATATACGAAAAACATGTTCTTTTTTGGGGCTAAATCCTTTACATGTGCATAAGAAAATAATATTTCTCCTCTACATCTGCTACTCTCAGATTTATCAGGCTCACAACTTGGTGCAGATGCATGCAAACATATTTCACTTTCTTTTCTTTGGGAAGACTTCAGATAGACCACACATTTTTCACTGAATACTAGTCATCAAACGGAAAGATAGGCTGCATTCATTACATACACTGATCCACACGTAGAAGCCATCTCCAATCAAGAAATGCCGTATAAGCTACACTTGCAGGAACATCAACCATCTGATATTAGTCTTCTCCCTACTTCACCATGAAGAACATACTCATCTAGTACCTGACTTATATCCAACGACTTCAATAAGTATTCCTTCATTATAATCGTTTACTTCCTCGTTTCCAATTCAGCTAGACCATCTGCCTCATTTTCCTGATTTCTATAATCATTGTCCATTTAACTGCCAAAATCATTAACTGCATCCTTATGCCTTTCAACCCCTAAAGATGTAGCATGTAATCACTATCAGAAGAACAAATAAACAACAAAACCTCTGAATTAGATTAAAGGCCAATATTTCCCATACCAGAACCATTCTATCTGTAAGCAAGCAGGCCAATCCTGTGAAAAAAATATGCTTGCCAAGGCGCATCTCCATGGAGGCAAGTTGAGATGACTTTTCTTTTGAGGCACGAGCTATAATTCATCATTCTCCACAACAAAAGGCTTCACATAACCTTTCTCTAACAGATTCTACTTGAATAGAGTCCTGGCCGTTTCGACTGACAGTACTATGAAAAGAATTGTCCAAAAGACTGCAATCCAAGAGCTGACAGAGGACCCCAGTAAACAGCATTCTGATCAACGTACTTGTATAACATTCCAGAATAGTCCCTCTGCTCCTACCTGCTACCTAGTAAAGGTATAGCCATATCCTCAGTAACTATATTGCAATTGATTAGTCTAGGTTCATAATCATTAAAACTTCCATGTCAAATTTCAATCAGAACTCCAAAAATCAATATTAATGGGGAACAAAGATTCAATTTAAACACATAACGTCTTATTCTTCCCCTCTTTAAACGAAAATCATATTCATTGCTAAAACAGATAAGGTGGTTGTCATTGAGCTTCATCCTATGCTATAGACCTTGCAATATTAAATTCCAATGAACAGCATATCTGAGGAAAAGCAGTTACTGAGAACACTCTCCATCTCTATTGTCTACATTCTCAGATTCTAAATCCAAGTCCACCTTCGTATTCTCTCCACCTCCTCTGTCCTCACGTTTATGTTCCAAATCCAAATCCAGCTCCATATTCCCACCACCAGCTAAATGGCCATTCACTCTCCTATTCTTCAAGATCACTGCCGACTCCCTCATCAACCTAATATACTTCTTTCTCACTGCCAACAGTGGATGCTTCTCAATAGCAGACTCATCACAGTAAGCCTCTTTAAGAATTGCCGTACAAGTCTTGTTCTTATGAGACAAATAGAAAATCTCAGGATGTCTCTCAAATGCTCTGTGCACTTTCTGTGGAAGTCCCATATACTTCTTAAGACAAAAGAGCTTCTTCCTCTCTGCTGAATGCTCAACAAACAGACTCAGCAACTCATGAAGAAGCCCCACAACTTGTTTCTCAGATTCATCAGAATCCGGCTGCAAGTGTGAAGAATCCTCATAAGGTGAAACATAGGGAAGTTTCTGAAACTCCTCTAACCAATCTTTAATCTTGTGTCTCAACCTCAGACCCTTGGAAGGGAAACACGGAAACTCAACTGCCTCCATTGAGCCTGCAGAATACACCCCATTTTTCATTGCATTCCTTTGCACCACAGACAAGACCTTTTCACCACTGTAAACAGCTAATCCCTCTAACCCATCTTCCATCGTCACAAACCGAAAAGACCGATCCAGATTCTTTTCCGTGTAATGCAAAAAATCATCAGGCAAACCCAAATACCACTCCATCCCCTGAATAATTTTCAAAGGCAAAACCTTCTCTTTACTCATCAAGATCAGCTTTTTCAGCCTATCCCTCAATCCTCCCTACAATCCTCATAAACCCTCTTCTCCTCCCTATCAATCTCAGCTGCTTCTGGGGTCAATTTAAACCAGGGATAATTGTATTCCCCAGAAAACTCCTCAAAAATTGATGGGTATTTCCTCAAAAACTTGGCAACCTTCATGGGTACATCTAATGCAAAACCCCTTTTGGACACTCGATAGATTGGGATACACCCATTGGGATCCTCAGTAATGCAGTTCTTGAGGTTTATGATGGGTTTAAGCACAATGGACTTGTCAATGTGCTCAATGGTGTCGAAGTACGAGTCTTTCTTCCATTTCATATAGACATTAACATAGTTGGATTTCTGGGTGTAAATGTAAGCAGGGTTTTGGGGTTGGTACAAACAAGAAAAGATTGGATTTTGATACGGGAAGAGTAGCTTTCTGAGGGTTTTGGAAGTGGGTTTGTGCAGTAACATTATAGGGTTTTAGGAGGTAGTTTGTATGGGGTTTAATCGAAGCGATAAATATATGGGGGATTTGGAAAAGTTAGGGACTGAGGAGTACCTGATAAGAAGGAGAGATGTGGCTGCAGCAATGGCTTGACATGGTTTCTGTAATTCTATCGAGGAAGCAAGGAAGATGAACAGATGATGACTGAGACTCTTCGGCCAAAAAAAAATGATGACTGAGACTCTTTCAGTATATCACTTTTTTTTTTTTTTTTGAACCTTTACATCACTTAATACAGTATGGTGCAAGTGAACTGAGTAACTAATATATAATATTTTAATCTGGTTATCCACGTCCATTAACAAAATTAAAATCGAAAAAAAATAGTCTTGAGTGTTTCTAACACAGGAGGTGAGGAGATGAGGTCGAATAAAAGGTACCTCTTATTATGAGATCTTAATTTGATCGGATAAAAAACGAAGATGAAAATAATAAATTTAGGGTCTCTAATTTTTACTGGATCTTCGCATACGGCAATTTGAGGACTTACATATTAATGATACAAGTGCACTTTGGTGTGTAGAATCTGCAACCGATAGGTAAAGGGTTCAACTGTTCAAGTGTCGACCCCAACGTCTATTTTTTATGATTTTTATGCATATTTATTTGCAATAAATATAAAACAGATTTTAGGAAAGGATCTAAAGAGAATTATGAAACCTAATTTTTGTTGAAGTTGGAGCATATAATGACCTTGGATCTTTGACTTTTATTTCTCTAGAATAGGAAAATCATAAAGTTAATGGAGATGCTCTTAAGAAGAGATAAAGACATGTATAGGAGGTTTCGAACCTAGCCAAGTGCAATGCTATGAGGCTCATCTCCATGTCTGAAATTTTTTATTGATATGCTAAAAGATGGTACAATGGGGGGGGGACATAAAACCAATACCCCTCAAAAGAAAAGAAATACAAGGATTAGCTTGATTGAGGAGAGTAGACCATCCTATGACATCTTCACACCATGCTCCTTGCTTCTGGAATTTTAAAGTACAAATACATGAGAATAAACGAAATCAACAAGATAACCAACCACCAGTCAAACGAAATTCAGAGGAACCTTATGTCAAGTGACTCTAGTCTTTAAAAACTGGATTGTGAAAGACTGAGAGAGGAGATGTGAAATTGAGAGAGGAGGAAAAACTTCGAATGATCATGAACTGATGAACACAAAACAACTTATAGAGAGAGCAAACAAAAGATTTTTGGTTCCGGAGAACATCAATCGCCAATCTAGCTTCTTTATTGTTGCAACGGATCTTCTCCATAATTGAGGCAATGGGTAATTGAATTGGAGAAAAATTAGAAGATTAAGATTTAAGAGTGGAGAGAGAAGAACATAGATTAAGGAGAAGAGAGATAAAGACGACACAGAGAAAAAGAGAAAAGAGATTGAACGGCAAAAGGGTTGTGGAACCCTGTAATTTTGTTTTTTTTACATAACATATGAAAAAAAAATAAAAATTGGGCCCCTTTAGCCTTGGGCTTGGTGCGAGCGCACTGCTTACACTGGGCTAGGGCCGGGCCTGGTTAGTAGACTCGCAACGAAGATTGTATATGACTTTGGCCAAGTTCGTAATTGCTACAAACCAAAGCTAGTTGAGCAAATCTTTGTTAAGCCGGTTGTTATGGGTCTGGCATGTTTTTATCCCTACTTGGTGAGTAGTTTAAAGGTTAATTGGTGACGTGGAGATTACGGTGTATGATTTTTACTTACTATGCATGCAGTGGTAGCCTAGATTAAAAGATTAGTTGCAGTTAGACAACTAGTCGTGGGGTTGGAGGCTTCAATATGGCGATCGTTTACCTCAATATAATGCAAGTGTAAGTTGTTTGTATATACTAATAAAAATAGTTTTGGGTCTTGACATAATTGCAATTTTTGGGAAATTGTAGATATGATAAGGTGTAGGGTGCTTTGACCATGGATGGATTAATTCAGCTTTGAGTTTCAAGATCATTGTTTGAGGCCGTACACCAAATGAGACGGTAGCTGTTTGTACTTAGGTGAATAAAAAAAAGACTCATTTTTGGCAGGAAATACAAGTAGGATTCTAATACAAACATGAGCTATCAAGACCTACTTAACACACATACATGTCAAGAAATCTTTACATATCTTTCTAGATGAACAAAAATAACAAAACTTTCAACTGCCCAGAAGACAATAAGCTACGTATAAAAAGCCAAGCCATGCTAGCAGGCTCGATCTTGAGAAATTTAATGTCCAGTGGGAAGAATAAAATTTTGACCTTTGTATAAAAAAGGGTTTAGGGTTTAAAAACAAAAAAGAAAAGAGGACAATCATGTTTATTTATGAGCAATTACTTAATTTCCAAAATAGAAACCAGTAGTGAGTTGGATTTCTGAGAAATTTTTCAATGCTCCCAGATAACCACGTGACATTGCCTAATGGTTCTCCATACCTATAAGATGTTGGCATCTTGTCATAAGGAAATTTTGACATGTAAGTTAACGTACGTTAATACTTCAAATCCAACTTTTCAAAAACATCAATAAGGAAAACACCAGAACGCCGACTCCAGATCTAATACGTCCTCCATATCTCTCCTTCAACCTCTAGACATGAACATCATCTCCTTCATATGTCGCATTATTTCCTTTCATCAATTTCATCTATTTTCTTCTTATAGTTTATGCTTCTTCTACTTTCTTCTTATATTTTATGCTTCTTCTTTACTCTTCTCAACCGACCTTTTGATTTTGCTAACGTCGGTGTTCTGCAATACATTGAGATGGCCGGAATGATTGAATGTGTCCTGCCGGAGAACTTGAATCTATCCGAAAAGCATGGGCTATTCTGGAGATAACTTCTTTCAATAATCTATTTGGGATCAGAAAAGGATCAAACTCTAATTAATTTATTTTTTAATTTTTTGGTTCATTGATTCTTTTCGTGTTGTAATCTGGTTGTTTCTAACACCAGATAAGAATAGTAAATTCAAGTCCTATACTAATCAATTTTGGTTGTAATGCCGATCCAAACACCAAATAAGAATGGATATACGTGGGTTTTTGATTTTTTGTGTAATTTGATTTGATTATATATTCATGAGTATATGTATAACAATCGGTTATAACTAATCATACACACATCAAATCAATTTCTTTTCTGAAAAGGGGGACAATAAGCATTAATCAAATGTAGGCAAACAACATAAACACGATCCGTTCGCGCGGACTACGTAAAAAAAATTACACATAGTCTAAGCAATTCCAATGTTGAAAACCATAACCCTGAAGCACAGAAGTAACCAAGTAACCAGAACCAGAACCTATCAGCACCAGCCAACTTATTGAACCAACCGGATTCACCTTACGCAGAAGGGATCTCCCGGACTCCTGCACTAAATCACTGGAGTCGGCAGCGACAACAGCTTCCTCTACAACTTCTATCACCACCACAGACTGATCCACCATCTTTGAAGAGCCACCAGAACTCTCTCCCATCTCAAGACTACGACGAGCCCCAAAATTCCGCTTCTTAGCTTTCTTAAGGCCCCCAGAGTTAGCTCCCGCCTTCCCTGGCTACACCTCCACTATTTTCTTCTTGTTCTTGGAACCAAAAGGTCTTCCATGTTTCTTCTTCTTCACCGGCGAGATTTGGATCCTGTCATCCTTGAAGGCCAAATACATCTTAGGTACAAAAGAAGGCTCATAAGGGATTACCTCTATAGGAACACCATCGCTCTGAGCTCTCTTACCCATCGAAATGAGAATTACATCAGCATTCCTCTTCACTCTGATAACCGGATCAAAGACTGCCGCTGGAATCTGAATAACCGGTGGACCCTTTAAACTCTTTCCCAAGGACGGCAACATAGTCAGGAATGGAGATTTGAGCAAAGCCAGCTGCCTTGCCAACTCTGAGGCCGATACACCAAGTATGGAGAAGATACCTCCCCGACTGCGATGACGATGAACTCAAACTCAGATTCGAGAGAACTCCACTTGAGAAGGGATTCATCAGAATAGGAAGAGGATTCAAACAAACCCCATCCGACCCTAACCTGCCAAAAGCTAGGGTGAGGGTTTTTGATGACAGGAAAGCGTCGAAACCCTAGGATATCCCTCTCAGCCTCTGCCTGGCCGAAAGCTAGGGTGAGGGTTTTTGATGATAGGAGAGCGTCGAAACCCTAGGATATCCCTCTCAGCCTCTGCCACCGGCACCAAACTAATCTTCTGCACCTTCGTCACATTCTGTACGTGGACCATCGCACCCTTGAGATCGATGCTCTAACAATCCACAAACTCGACAAAACCCTACCACCTTTCATACTTGAACGAGAGCATGATCGTCAATAGATTAGCCGAACCTTACCCCGAGTTCCATGCCGCAAACCGATTTTGTCTGGAAACAACACCTGCCCTAGAAGGTCCCCGACCTTCCCTGCAACCTCCTTTGTGAACAAGTGTGGTGGGAGTCCAAAGATCTCGACCCACACCGACATAGATAAGATCGGAGCAGTGACCACATCAGAAAGACCATCATACTCTAAGAGAATGAAATTGGATCATCCAAAGAACCATGGTCCTCCCTGGATCAGATGACGACGATCCTCAGGGCGCGAAAACTTGAGCAAGTATCGATCTCCCACTGAATGTACCTGGAGTTGGTTATGGAGATCCCAGACTAAAGTCAGGGTTCCAATCACCACCTTCGGATCTGGGAGGTGCTTCTTCATGGATAACAGCCTGCTAATGGCAAAGGAGGGAGCCAAGGCAGCCGGAGGCCTTGAAATCGCGCTGAGATTGGCCGGACTGTCCTCGTGAATGGGGAGAGCGGTGGCGAAATTGGTTGAAACCTCTTCATTCATGATGAGCAATCGAGGTATGGGTGTTGAGCGGCAGAGAAAAATGAAACCCTAGGGGAAATAGAAAACCCTAGCAGCACTCTCTTTTTGTGTTTAACACTAATGAGAGAGTTAGTTAACTCTTATTGTTTAGTTATTATCAAATTGATGAAGGATAAAGTGTAAAGACAAAGAGAGATAACAAGAGAATAGAGAATCGTGAAAGATGTGTGTATTATTTATTGATATGAGCCAATAATATAGGGAATTACACAATACCAATTAGGTAAGGATAAAGAATACATAGATCTAGTCAAACTACATATTCTATTGGCATAAAGCCAAGACACACATAAAGAATATCTAGAAAGATACAGAATATCCTAGAACACTCCCCCTTGTGCCGCGCGCTGCTATGTCAATGGTGCAGTTATGTTGCCTCATCAAAAACCTCGTCAAGTCACAAAAACCCTGTGGGAGAAAAACTGAACCTTAATCGTAAGAGAAAAAGAGTACAACGCACCCTTCACATTTAATAGTGACATGTATGTATGTGCTAGACTCCCCTGAAGTTCGCACCTCCCCCTGATCTTTACATCAATCATAGGGCTCTTCATGATTTTTACTAATCACGGAAATTTCAATAACTTAGCATGGCTCATTAACATGTCTTCAAATGTGGCATTGGACAATGATTAACTAGATCATGCCGTATTGTCCTCAAACATGATCTTTTACACTTAGATCTTAAGGAAAAGGACGCTTGTGAACTCAAAATAGAGTTCGTGCAGGAAATAGATTTCCGCGCAGCATGACCTTTAGTTACTAGAACAGCCGTAACTTCCTCTAGAAAATACATATGAATAAACCGTAAATGGTTTTGGAAACTAGACTCATTTAGATTTCTAACCGTATATTATACACATTCTGGTTCGTTAGGAGCTATTCACAAAGTCCCGTTGAAGTTGACTGTTTAATCAGATTCTCGGACAGGTTCGCCCTACTTTACGAAAATGGTCATAACTCGCTCAATATGATAGGTATGATCAAATGGTTGGTGTCCCTAGAAAGTAGACAGATAAACCTTTCCAATGGTACTAATTTCACCATTTCCAGTAAGTGATATTTCATGTAGGTCCCGTAGAAGTTAACCTACAAAACTTGGTAGATTCTGATTTCGCTTTTGATGTGTCTTTCTTATGTAGGGATAGAATAAGCCTCAACCTTTCATACCATTAATTATTGAAAAAGGAGTTATTGCCATTACATTGGCATTTTTTGGGCGCATAGCTACACTTAGCTTTACAACTTTTCATAACGAATGTGATGTCAATCTTTCGTATTGTGTTGAGTACATTGATGTGTCTTATTGTATTTAGATGAGAACTTCATCTCTTAACACATATTTGTCATCTTGCTTTAGACAAAACAACGGATCTCTCTTCAGAGCAAAGACTTTGACTAATCATGAGAGTATATGTAGGTCTTACTAGTTATAGAGCGCCTAAGCTGATTGATGGAAAATCATCATCAATATAGTCATCGAGTGCCTTATCGAGACCGTGTCTTCCCAAGATCTTTTTCATTCTAACTTCGGATGTTGATACATATTGGCATCTCTTGATCGATCAAGAGTCCATGTAAATCCAGAATGAATACGCAAAGGCATAATTTACCATATCCCTTCCCAATCAAGTAGAGTCCATGTGCGTTTCAATACCTTTAGCAAACGCGTGCTCCTGTGGTCTAGAGCCACTTGATTCGGGTGAATGAAGTCTATTCAAGACCTTCATACATATCTCTGATCCCATAGAGATGTTATTCTGACCACATTGATAGGCTGTATGTTCAGTTATTTAGAAACTACCAAACTGACAAAGTAGTGGAGTTCAATGACATCCATTATGAGAGCATATCTCATCGTAGTCGATCTCAGTGCGTGTTAGTGAGAGACCTTGCGCCATAAGGTGAGTCTAAGCTTTTGTTCTCACTACGCTATCTAACAAAGGCATAGTTAATAGGGTTTGGCTTGCGGTGTCGGCCTCACCTACCCAAAGACCTATCTCTTTGTTAATGTTGGATCGCATCTTTCCATTAGGCTAATCAACTAAATTGATATCCATCAACGAATGGTGGTTTGATAGTAGACTCATTATCTCACGTCCTCATGTACACTAGTGTAATACTTTTAGAAATCTCTATATGGATAGGATTTGACATTGAGGTGTCCTCCAACGATAATCACAATTCAAACTTCATGAGACAGATTTGAGTATCACTAATCAATGGATCAGGTTGTGCCAAGCTTGTTTTCTTCTTAGTGCGAGAAAATATCGAACCTAGGGTCTCCCTCCTTTTGGGGAGCCACACGGCCTTGTGACACCAATTTTGTCACTATATGGCATCACCATATCACCATCTATGGTGATGGCGTCAAGACCAACACTTTTTGGTCGCGCCATGTCCTCTTAATAGGACATCAATCCTTGTAGACATATTTGCAGCATGTGATCTTGTCACTTTAACACTATAAGCATTTGGGATCAAGATAACACTTAGTGGGGACAAACCACAACAATTCACGTCGTTCTACTTGAACACTTGTGTTCTTATCTCCCCCTAACGACGGGAATATTGTCTCATCAAAGTGACAATCCGTAATTTAGCGGTGAATGAGATCGCCTAAAAATGTTTCTACATAGCGGATTATAGGTGGAGGTTTATATCCAACCTAAACTTATTCATCTCAAATGACTCATCATTGTGCGCAGTGGCAGTGCGATTTGGTACCTAGAAATAACATCTAGCCGAGCTTAAGGATTGGAGATCCATTTCAATCCTATCGAGCTCAAGGATTGCAATTTCGTGTCAATCTTGGTACATAGTCGTAAGCTGTAGTATAACAATATTCAATGATGGTGGGTCGTAGATGAATAGTAAAGCTGCATGTAAATATTGCATAGCCCCAAGACGTAATAGAAAGATTAGTGCGCATCAATAATGTTCGAGCGCCAAGCTAAAGTTGCTTGGTCGTAGCCTCGGTGAGACCATATTGCGTGTGAACATGGGGTACATGACACTTCAACTTATATCCCGATAAACTTCTTTAAAGAATGGGTAGTGAGCCAGTAGAAGTATAAGCAGCATAAGCAGTAGATAATAGTGTAACACGTGACCAGTGTGTTAACACTTCAACCAACACCATAAAGCATAAAAAGGTGTCCGCAAGTTGGTTGTATCTATCTATATAGTTTGATGTAAGAATGAAATGTTCACTTTTGTGTCATTTAGCATAGGAGGGTCTCGCTCCTAATTTCGCTAAAGAAAAAATATGCTTTCAAAACGAGCAATGAGCATTGCAAGGGGCCAATGAGACATCGAGGGAAGGCCGGTGCACCTCAATTGCTTGAGAAATTGACTGGACAGCCTCTGGGAAGTTGGAGCCGTGTTCGGGTGATGTCAATGTCCCCCGGGTGCGGCCATTTACAACCATGGCGTCACCATCATGCTTCATGGAGAAGCTAGATCCCGAATGTCTTTGTTTTGAGTGGAAGAATGGATATTCATGAGAATTTCTCAAAATTTGGACTATTATATCTCTGCCAGGATGACCGATTTGGTCAAGCCAAAACATATATGAGTCGGTGTCCCAAATATCATGTTTGGTAATAACATGTGATTTGATATTCGAATAATAATCATAGTGACATACAGTCCACTAAATTGACTCATAAACTTCTCTAAGATGCATTTCAGTCCGTATTCATGAGAAGGTATACACAAAAGAATTCTTATTCATTCTCATAATGTGTTTTCAAATGAAAACTATTAGCAGAAATGTCTTTAAAGCTCAACATGGTTCAGTTGCCTCTCAATGCATAAGGGGCATCTATGACGTTGATCATGGTGCCATGAGGCATCAAGATTCAAGCTAAACCGTGTCCCTGAATGACCGGTATGATTCAAGTATTGTAGTCACAAAAGATTTACAATGCACAAAATCCAGAGATATTGCCGGTTCCTTAGAATATTGTGGATAGTTCCACTATTTGCGAAACACTCAATGTCTCTATGAGACAGATCTACAAAATGAAGTACATAGGAGAGTAAATAGTTCCACTTGAACCATTTAGAAGGATTGAAAGAAGCTACAAAGAGCTGCAATCCCGAAAGTGCATAAAAATTTCCGCACAGAATGACTTTTGTGCACTAAAACAACCATAACTTCTTCATAAAAATAGATATGGATGAACCTCAAAAAGTTCTGAAAACTAGACATGTAGAGTTTTCCAATGACATAAATCTCATTGTCTGGTTCGTCCGGAGCTATCCATAAAGCTCAAACAAATTTGACTGTTCAGAAGGGACAGATTGCTGTTTTTCACAGATTTGGCATTGGCAAAGCTTTGAAGCTTGCGGATAGCATATGGGCATAAGCCGAAGCCAAAATGACATGTATATGATCAAATTCAAGTCTGTTTTGGTCGTTCTAAGGTCGTAAACTCCAAGATTAGTTAGCAAAAGCTCCCTGACATGAACATAAACTAACTCCTAGAGGATTCGATTATGATGATTGTCCAGTTTTGATAAGTCTTCAATGTCTTTTGCAAGACGACAATTGGTTTAATAGCGTAGGGGGATCCAAAATGAAAAGCTTTCGGTAACTCTAAGTCAGTATGACCAGGCATGTCCATAGAATGTCGGTAGTATGAGGCACACTTGAAACCACTATCTCCTTAATTTCGGACAATTCTAAGACATCACACTGAGCTTGGATGAGCCTAGTTGAACAATTGATGATGGAAAATCTGCTATAGGGTAGAAGACTTAACTAGAAAACACGTGGGCGATCCTCCTTGAGGATACGGTGTCGTGAGTCACCTTCAAAGGAAGGGACCAAAATCGGCACAATATGCCATGTTTTGTAAGGACGATGTAAGAATGTACATCTTGTTTGTAAATCAATACGAACCATAAGAGGAGAATAGTTTCACTTCAAAAAAAATCTCAAGGCATTCATCATTACTAGTGTGAGTACATTGAGGTCTCAAATAGACGAAGGACATCGATACAATGCCTTATTACATATAGCTTGGAACGAAAATCAATGTCTAGCCGATGACGTCAAAGTCATGGGTAGCTAGAGCAGGATCCAAAGATTATTGTCCTCATATTGATTTTTCGTACCTTTTTATATGCATTCACAATTTCAAGGAGAGCTCGACAACTCTTGGACCAGTGATCCGGAGATCCACAACGGTTGCATTGTCATGAGCTGACATGAGTAGTTTTGACAGATTGGTGTCTAGACCGGGAGTGTCGCCATTAGGGCTAGCGGCATCTCCCCCTCTTTTCTAGACATCGGCACGGCATTTTTTTTGCCGTTGCCTTGACCATATTGTTGTCCCCACATTAGGGGACAATCGCAAATACGTTTATCACATTAACGTATGTACAATTCCCGTTTACAATTGTATGATCAAAATCAAGTCTCGTTGATAATTCCAAATCAACTTGATGATGATCGAATCCGCTAAATATTATGGATCAGGATGCCATGAAATATCATCGACGATATGTAGTCAAATAAGGTGGTAAGCAATCCACTTGACTTAATAACTCAACAAGTTGAGTTAGATGAACTTTTCAAGAAACGCTCTATAAGTGTATTCCACAGTACTTTGTGGTCATTACTTTTTACACAGATTGTCATTGAAGTCTTTTGTCGATGTGGCGCATCAAAGACTTTGAGCATATGAGATGTGAAATCTTGGCATCTAGGCTTGTTAGCCTGGGGATCAAAACATGTGGTTTAATCCTTTCTAATGAAAGGTTCCACAAATACCAAGCGAAAATTCGCCTTAGGTATCGAGTACGTCAAAACTCAAATGAGCAGAATGTTACGTTGCTCTTGCATACAAAACTAAGTTGTTATGAGACTCGATAGAGGTCACAAACAATGCTTCTAATGGTTTGTCCTTTGGATTGATCACACACAATCTGGAAAAGCCGCAAATTGATCAAACACAATTCGAAAAATGGCCTCGGATTGATCAAACACAATCCGGAGAAAGGTCGGGGTTGATCATACACAACCCGAACAAGGAAGCAATAGTGATCAAACACACTCTTAACCCGCGAATAAAATTTCAGGATTTTGGTACCTGCACGTACAAAATCTCAGGCATAGAATGGAGATGGAGAAGGGAGGAAATGATTTTATCCTCCTCGAGTTATTGAAATTGGAAAATTTTAGGGTTTCAAAACATACCTTTCAAAACTTCAAACACTTGAAGATGTTGAACATTGTAGTTGGAGGAAACCAAGAATCGTTGACAGGCGGCGGCCAAGGGATTGGCAGCCAGTGATGTCGAACAGCGGCTGGGAAAACGAGCGGCGGCGGTAGTCGGACAGAGGAGCCAAAAAACACTTTTTAGGGTTTCAGAAAACAAATGGTGGGCTATTGGCTCTAGGGTTAGAACAAAGCGCATGATAATGTGATGAAGGATAAAGTGTAGAGATGAAGAGAGATAACAAGAGAATAGAGAATCGTGAAAGATGTGTGTATTATTCATTGATAGGAGCCCTTTATATAGAGAATTACACAATACCAATTAAGTAAGAATAAGGAATACATAGATCTAGTCAAACTACATATCCTATTGACATAAGACCAAGACACACATAAAGAATATCTAGAAAGATATAGAATATCCTAGAACACAAATCAATTTCTTGTTCTTTGATTCATATCAAAGAATAGAGATTATCAGAAGTCATAAAAATGAGGAAAAGAAAAGAGGATTGCAGATATGGGTATCTATCAACCCCTCTTAAAATCAACAGACTGGGTATTATCCCATCTGAAAACTTTATTTTCTCTTATCTTGCTTTCCCTATTACCGATCTGATCCGATCAGTCTGTGATTTATTTTGTTTCTGACTGCAAGAACAAAAGAGATGGATCATTCCGTTAGTCGTTAACTTATGTGTCAAAATTCCCACATGACAACATCTTATAGGTATGGAGAACCATTAGGCAATGCCACGTGGTTCTCGGGAGCATTGATAAATTTCTTATGAATTTCCACCGAAACCCTTAGCCGCCAAAACCTTCCCAAAAGATTCTTGTTCTATTACCAAACAGTGGGATCGTCACGCCGGGTCCCACTAACGTACTAAAAAAATGAATTATTTATTAGGCAAAAGCTGGACTAGCTACCCCGCGATGTACCGTACAATAGACAGATCCGTTAACGGAAGGATAGTTATGTAATTTCGGTTCGTCACGGTAACTATTTGATTTCACTGCTCTATTGAGGGATAGAACAGAGAATTCGCCCGAAATCGATCCCCACACACGTCTCAACTCTCAAGGCTTCGTCAACTATTTTGATTGATTCGAGGATTGTTCCATAGAAGAAAATTATCAAGAGTAAAATATTGTATAGTCCTTGTAGTTTGAAGTCGACATCTGTTTAGTCCTTTTGGTTTTACTTTAATCTGAATAGTTTTTAAAGTTTTTCATCCAAATAGTTCTTATGGTTTTATTTTAATCTGAATAGTCCTTAAAGTCATGATTTTTCATCCAAATAGTTCTTATGACCTTTAATTGGGAAAATTGTCGGAATGACTATTTGGATAAAAAATCATGACTTTAAGGACTATTCAGATTAAAATAAAACCATAAGGACTATTTGGATGAAAAATTGTGACTTTAAAGGCTATTCAGATTAAAATAAAACTACAAAGACTAAACATATGTCGACTTCAAATCACAAGGACTAAACAAATTTCAAGTCAATTATCAAAGACTCGTTACCTAATCTTCTCTCTAGTCTCTCTCTGAATTCGGTTTGCAGGAGGCCAGATTGGTGCGCCCCGACAGAGGCGATTTTGGTCTCTGGGTACTCAACTCAAATTGAAGAGGAAGAAAAAAGAATTGGAGTGAATTTGTTAATTGGAGAACAGAGACAAATTCACAAAGTTAGATTTTTCGTTTTTGTTTCAAGAGTGATGTTGGTGGTGCAAATTTTCAATCCAGGTTATGCAATTGGAAGGTTTCATGGATGAGAAAGAGATAGATCAGGACATGGGGGAAGGTTCATGGAGCAAAAAAGAGAAGAGAGAGAAGAAGAGATGGTCTATGATATTTGGGTTTTTATGTATATACTTTTGTAGCCGTAAGATCAATTCATTTATAATCTAATGGCTGCTGTCATGAGAGAATTTTTATTTCGAGTCTGTATTGGACTTTACCAGGTTAAAAAGTTAGAAAGTTAAAAGTAAAAAATAAGTAATTAAGACCTCTCTCCTCCTCTGAGTCCTCAGAACCTGAAGGTCATTTTGAAGAAGCCAGATGATGAAATAGAGCACATATCTTAGTCCTCCTATGGTGGAGACCATGGAGGTACCAATATGGGTAATGCTAGAGGACCTTAATGAGGTCTGAGATTTATGGCCTTAATCCTAAGTGGCATGCCATATCATTTAGACACTTCATCAATTTTAAAAATCACGCCAAGTTATTTTTGAGTAAAAAGACAATTTTAACCCTAATAATTAATGGTTGATATAAACTAATATGGAATATTTTCTTAATAATGATCTAGTTAGTAAACATACCAAATGAAGCCTATATACCATAAATTTATTAATTTATTAAAATTTCTTTCCTACCATAAATTTATTAATTTATTAAAATTTCTTTCCTACCAAATAAAATAAAACATAAAAACAACTTTATATATATATATAAAAACTTTATATTGGTTGAAATTGTTTTTTCTTGGGCAAATTATATGTATATATATATATATATCTATTTATATTCGTATGGACTCACAATTTAAACAAGTATACGTTCAAAAATATATGTATTTTCATATTATATTTTGGTGTTTAATCTAGACAACGTACATTATCTAAATAGGATCGTGATGAAAATTAAAAGAGAGAAAAGACTAGAAATATAATTTTTATAGAAAAGAAAAGACATAATAATCATTTCTTTCTTAATAAAAGCCAAAATAATCTAGAGCCATTAGATTTGAGAAGGATGAGATTGTCCTTTTGCTTAAGAATGACATGACAAAATCTTTAAAATTAGTGATGTGTCTAAGTGACCTAGCATGCCACATAGGATTAAGGCCAAGAATCATTTTCCTATTATTAACCTTTGAAGTTGTAGTTTAAGCCAAAATATAAGCAGAATATCAAGTTTTTCTAATGATATGAGATTACAATGGATTCAAAGGGCAGGAAAACATCTTGAGCTTTGATACACTCTGCAATCGCCGTTCTAGGCAAAACCCGCCGGAGAGTGGAGGAAATATGCCATTCCACAAAGACTTTATTGTTACAAATACGTGCAAAGATCTAGCTTGAAGTTCTCTCATTCTCATTTACAAAAAGCAAGTCTTATTATACTTTATCCAAGTGTCAGTTCAGTAAAATAAGTTAAGAAGATGGACTTTCAACTACACAATCACACTCACGAGATTCACAATTTTAATACAGTTTGAAGGTCTTCATAACTTCGTCATACGTTGGCCACTGCCTATAATCAGTCATCTCACATATCTAAGTTCATAAACATAATGATGAACTTGATTAACTAGAAGGATTATGTTCTGCTGTACCTGCTCAATAACTTCTTCAGGACTCGCCCATTTCCACTCTGCAAACTCTGCATCAGCTTCCCCAGTAGCTAAGTTGATCTCACTCTCATCCTTTGTGAATCTCATAAGAAACCTGTTCATTTCCCAAATTCATTGTCAGGCAACAAATACTTTTGTATGCATATGGCCTAAAGATAAAGTTACACAATGAAAGAAGCAAAGGATAACATCAAAGAAATTTAATTTGTTCATAATTTCACTGAGAGAGGAAGCTTGATCATAACACAAAAAGGAAATTCATGTTTCATAGGTCAACATATTTGACTCAAGCATTTGTGATCATGTCTCACACTGAGAATTCAAACGAAATAAATAGCCAGAGCCAAACATGTTGAGAATTCAAGAATCATAGATAACAGATTGTCAGTAACATGATCTGATGACGTTTAAGAACATAACTTGAACAACGATTTTGGAAACTTGTTTCATAAGGATAGAAATGAAAGTTGGCAGCAGATCGAGAAAGGAGTTTACAGACAAGTTGCAAGCTTTAGAAGGCATGTCTTAATAAAGTGAAGGAAGAATGACATGCCATTTTTGTGCTTGCCCATGCCATTCACCTCCCCAGAGACGATTAACTTTGGTCTTCACGAGTTCTTGGCAGGTGGGAACTGGGAAGTCATATGTCAACCAATTCAGGACCTGTCAATACATAACCTCAATCGTAAGTACACCAACTGATATGGTACTTCAATTGCTGTATACTTGTCCAACTGGGGACACAACATATTTTGAATATATGTGCTCACTATGCCATTTCCTACATCAAGCGACACCCATCAGGCGACACAAACAAAATTAAGTATGGTTCAAGATTTTGGGGCGACACATTTTTTTTCTGTGTTGGTGGAATATGCACTTAGACAATACTAATTTTCTTTGAATGTATGTTTTTGGGTCGTCTAACTATGAGGGTTATCTTTTCTCAACTTTTGAAGGGATTTCCAATTGACCAATATACTTGTGTGAAAATTTTACTCATGTTAATCCGACAACATTTATGTGTTGTCTAATATTGAATTTTATTGAATTGACAACTTGTGTGAAAATTTTAATTTTATATGTTGGTTGATATTGAATTTTATTGAATTGACAACTTGTGTGAAAATTTTACTTAATTATGTTAATCTGACAACATTTATGTGTTGTCTGATATTGAATTTTTATGAATTGACAATTTGTGTGAAAATATTAGTTAATTATGTTAATAAGACAACATTTATGTGTTGGCTGATACTAGAATTTAGTAATTTCTGACTTTGGAGGTAATTAAACCCTAGCCTTTTAACTTAGGTTGATTCCCTCCAAACCATTTGATTTTGCAGACAAATTTTTTTGTTAATAAGACAACATTTATGTGTTGGCTGATACTGGAATAGTGTAATTTCTGACTTTGGAGGTAAACGAAACCCTAGCCTTAATTTTAACTTAGGTGGATTCCCTCCAAACCATTTCAATAAGACCATGGCGTTTGTAGACGTTGTAATGGGCTGTCCTGCCCAAATAATCTGGCGGTCTTTTCTTTTTTGCCATTTTCAGATTAGGCGGCCTTTTTTTCTTTCACTTTGGCGCCTGAAGCCGAAAAGAGAGGTTTTAGACCCAAAAACAAATCCTCCCATACCTCTCTCTCAAACCAAACAATATCCTCCCATAGCTCTCTCCCTCTGAGACAAAAAAAAAATTCCCCCTCTCTCACACCACGCCGAATCATCAGGAGATTGAGATTTTTTAGGAGATTAGCACGAAGACGGGTTTGTAGATCCGAATTAGAAAGCGAGGCTGAGACACACTCCCCTGTGAGATCCGTGAGAGCTGAAAACGATGCCGTTCCGGTTGAGAAAACAGAATCGGGAAATATGTTAGGCGGAAGGAAAAAAGCCAGAGGAGAATAGAAGAGAGAAAGAGAGAGAGTCTTGGTTTCTCCGAGTGGGAGAGAGAGCTCTGGGTTTTATAGAGGGGAAGAGAACGGAGACATAGGTAAAAACAGTGGGCATGTGCTTCCGGACTTGCGTAAGGTATTTCATCTCTTCTCTATGTATTTCATCTCTCTTCTCTCACATTCAGCTAGTTGAATTTTTTTTTTTGGGTAATTGAAGGATTGTTACATGTTGGGTAATTGAAGGATTTCAAGGTTTGTGGTTGATATGTTGATATTGGTTGAGTATTGGTGTTCTGGGTTTGTGTTAATACTCTATTTCACATAAGATTCCTGACTTTTGGGTGTTTGGGTTTACTCCTAAGCAAGCTCGTTATTCAAATATGACTTTTGGGTGTTCGTCGTTGTCATGATAGTGATGCTCTGGCTTGGTTTTTGACCGCAATGGGATTATGAAGTTCAGGGGATTTGTGTTTCAAAGCTATGAATTGATCGAGATAGCAAACATGTTTGTTTGGGTGGGATTAGATAGTCTGGTGTTTGGTTATTAGATCAGAGAGAATTAAAGTCATGCTTAAAGTCATGCTTGTTGTTGTTATCGAATATGAATTTTGGTGTGTGAAGACATTTTCTCAATTGGGAAATCATGAATTTTTCAAATTTATTGTCTTTGGTTGTTTGGTTTGTGCTATGATTAATTTGGGCATAGGTGTATTGGACCGTAAAATATATGCAAGTTGGAATCCCAGAGCCACCCCATCTCAACAGTATTAGCTGCAAGTTTTGGTTTAGAAAATTCGAGACTCTTTCTTTCTATCTTCCCAACTAAGTGAATATTATAGCTTTCGCCTTTTTAACAGACTAGTTCTTTTGATTCTTTGGAAAAGTCAGGTCTTTTCTGCGGAACACAATTGTTGTGACTGTCTCTAAATTTGAATTTGTTTTATTATTGATGAAGTCTTGTGTTTCTCATCTCTATGTTCTGGCTTTAATGAGTTTTTGTTATTGGTTTTAGATTATAGTTGGATGGTTATCACGTGAATGCTTGTTATTGAAGAGCTCTATGTCTTTGAATTTGGCATCTTGGCCTGATATTGTTACTTGTTTGTTGGAGGAGTAATTCTGGTAAGTTATCATCCCAAAAATTTTGTACTTTCTGAATGCAATCTCTGTTGAATTTTACTTGGATGATTCTTTGTTGTTATGGTAGTGCTTCTGTGTTCATTATGACCATTTTTTATATTTGTGAAAATGCTATTATATTCAGACTATTGGTTCAGCATAGCTTGTATCTTATACTCATGTTTTAAATTTCGGTTTTCTAGCTATTTGTGAGTGGCTGGTTTTGTGTAGTTTTGAAATGGGATTTTGAATTACTTTGGTGTTCCTAGCTCTTCTGTTTATACTTGGATGAATGCAGTGAATTCGCTTATTCATGTTAACTAGTTAGATATACGGTTGGTGGGCGTATATTTGTCAACTTGTTTGATTTGTGTTTGTTAACTAGTTAGATATAAGGTTGGTGGGCGTATATTTCTCAACTCGTTTGATTTGTGTTTGTGCAGATGTAAACATGCTCTTTGTCTTTAGTTGTAGTTTTTATTGATTACTCTATGTTAATATATCTGTTAATACTCTATGTCTTTATACTCATGTTTTGTTGTGTGAAGTAAGAAACTGAACCAACTTTAGAGGGATCAATATAGTAGAGATAAACTATGGTACTGGGATGTATATCCTACTTTTATTTTACATGTAGTTAAACAAAAATTACAATGTTATGAATCAAATTACAACATTGAGAACAAATTTACCAAATTTATTTACACTATCTACATGAAGTTTAACAAAATTACAATTATGAGAACAATTTGTTCAAAAATTTGTAAAATGGTTGTACATTTTGTAATTACAATTGTAATTACAATTATTAGAACAAAATTACAAACAATACGACTCAACATTACCACTTTGACTACAAATATGTTGTCACATTTGTATATGTAGGTATCACATACGGGTAGGTACCATAGAATTTTCCCAATATAGTATAGGATTAGATGTTAACAGTTTGATAGTTGAATTTTCAAATTTTATTAACTTCTGTGAAAATTTTACTTAATTATGTTAATAAGACAACATTTATATGTTGGCTGATACTGGAATTTAGTAATTTCTGACTTTAGAGGTAAACCCTAGCCTTTTAACTTAAGTTGATTCCCTCCAAACCATTTGATTTTGCAGACAAGATGGATAAGTCATGGATGCATGCTGATAGAATATTAAAAGAGTTTGAGTTAGGATTTGAAGAGTTCTAAAGTTGCTGAGTCTAATGCTGTTAACATAGACAAGATTTCATGTCCTTGCATGAATGTGAATTGCTGCAATACCGATGGATTTTGTGTGGAAGTTGTTAGGGATCATGTATTCTATTATGGTTTTTTAGAGAGTTACAAGGTGTTAATGTGGCATGGGGAATCTATGTATGATAATGGGGCTGAATCTGAATCTGAATCTTTTCATGGGAAACTGGGATGGGGGAGAACGATGTAGAAATAGGAGAAAGTGAGGATGGGGAGATGTCCGAAGACTCTAATGAGTTTTTAAAGTTCGTAGAGGATGAAGATCAACCTTTGTACCATGGCCGTGACCATACAACCAAGATGAATTTTCTGGTTGAGAGTTTTAATTGGAAAGCAAAGCATGTACTGAGCGATGCTTGCTATGGAGACTTTCTGGAATTCATTAAGAGTCTGCTTCCTGAAGAAAATCTTGTTCTTTGACGGTGAATGATGCTAAAAAGACACTTAATGTTTTAGGGATAGACTACGAAAAAATTCATGCATGTCCTAATGACTACATCTTGTATAGAGGAGAAAAGTACAAAGAAGCTGATGTTTGCCCAAGCTGTGGTGTTTCAAGGTGGAAAGTGGGTAGGGATAATATTGTGAAAAAAAATGTACCTGCGAAGGTTTTATGGTACTTTCCACCAATCCCTAGGTTCAAAAGGTTTTACCAGTCAACCAAAACTGCTAAGAATCTTACTTGGCATGACTGGGGTAGAAAGAAAGATAAGATGATGCGACACCCAGCTGATTCTCCTACTTGGAAATTACTAGACAGTAAATATCCTGAATTGAGTAGCGACCATAGAAACCTCAGATTAGCTCAATCTTCAGATGAATTTAACCCGCATAGTATGCAAAACAACATGTATTCATGTTGGCCGGATACTAGTCACATATAACCTACCTCCATGGCTTTGCATGAAAAGGAAGTTCATGATGTTGACCTTGTTAATATCGGGACCGAACCAGCCCGGTAATGATATCGATGTCTACTTGCAACCACTAATAGATGATTTGAAACTGTTGTGGAATGGGGTGAGGGAGTGTACGATGCATATAGAGGGGAATACTTCAAACTAAAAGCAGTGCTTTTCTGGACTATTAATGACTTTTCCCCATACGAGAACTTGTCTGGAAGCATTGTAAGAGGATACAATGGTTGTCCAATATGTGTTGACTAGGCTCGATCTCATAGGTTAAAGAAAGGTAATAAACTTGTTTTCATGAGGCATCGCCGGGGACTACCTAGACATCATCCATATAGAAGACAAGTTGCTGCTTTTGACAACACCGTAGAGGAGGACCTAGCTCCTGTACCATTGACCGGAGAGAAGGTGGTTGCTAGAGTAGAGGTCTGAATTGTGAGTTTGGGAAAAGGGAAGAGTCTACTCCTCATGTAAGGATTGTTGATGACCAAGACAGACCTTGCTGGAAGAAGAAGTCTGTATTCTTTCAACTAGAGTACTGGAAAGATATTCAGGTACGACATAATATCGATGTCATACACATTGAAAAGAACTGCTGTGACTCAATCATTGGTACGCTGCTGAACATTCCAAGAAAAACAAGGATGGGGTTGCAACACGTTTAGACATGGTGGCTATGGGAATCAGGACTGAGTTAAAGCCAAATGTCAGTGGCAAGCGAACTAAATTGCCTTTAGCTACTTGGAATTGTAAGCTTGATGAAAAAAAAATAGTGTGCGGGTCTTTTTTGGGATGAAGGTTCCTACTGGATTTTGATCAAACATAAGGAATCTTGTCTCTATGGAGGATTTGAAACTGTCTAAACTAAAATCACATGATTGACATGTTGTGATCACTATGTCATTTCCTGCATCAGGCGACACAAACAAAATTAAGTATGGTTCGGGGTTTCAGGGCGACACATTTTTTTCTGTGTTGGTGAAATATGCATTTGGACAATACTAATTTTCTTTGAAAAAAAGATATGTTTTTGGGACAATACATATATGTTGGTGAAGAAATAGGTCTGTTTTAGTCTCAATTGTCAAAATGAAAGTTACATTCGGACAACACTTATAGGTCGTTTAGCTATGAAGATTATTTTTTCTCAACTTTTGGAGGGATTTCCAAATTGACCAATATTACTTGTGTGAAAATTTTACTCATGTTAATCCGACAATATTTATGTGTTGTCTGATATTGAATTTTATTGAATTGATAACTTGTGTGAAAATTTTACTTAATTATGTTAATAAGACAACATTTATGTGTTGGCTGATATTGAATTTTATTGAATGAAAACTTGTGTGAAAATTTTACTTAATTATGTTAATAAGACAACATTTATGTGTTGGCTGATATTGAATTTTATTGAATTAATAACTTGTGTGAAATTTTTTTTAATTATGTTAATTCGACAATATTTATGTGTTGCTTGATATTGAATTTTTATGAATTGACAACTTATGTGAAAATTTTACTTAATTATGTTAATAAGACAACATTTATGTGTTGGCTGATACTGGATTTAGTAATTTCTGACTTTAGAGATAAACCCTAGCCTTTTAACTTAGGTGGATTCCCTCCAAACCATTTGATTTTGTAGACAAATTTTTTTGTTAATAAGACAACATTTATGTGTTGGCTGATACTGAAATAGTGTAATTTTTGACTTTGGAGATAAACAAAACCCTAGCCTTAATTTTAACTTTGATTTTGTAACTAGACAAATATGTTAGTGTGTTAGGGCAACATCTATGTGTAAGGAAAAGAGACGCAATTCTTAAAAAAAAAAGGCGCACGGAAAAAATTGGCGCACTTGCGCATTTTGACCTAAAATCTATCGACTCTCACTACTCTCACTCACTACTCTGTCATTCTCAGCCTCCATCGAAAAAAACTCTCTTCAGTCATAATTCACTCTCTCAACACCGATTGAACCTCTCAGCCTCATTCTTCTCTCATTCTTAGCACTGATCGAACCTCTCAGCACCAAACACTTTCATTCTCATTCTTCTCTATATATCCTAATTCTATCCCTCATTTTGTCAAGAGAGAAGAGAGAGGGTCTGAGACTGAGCTGCCCAGCTACCATCTTTCGAGCGGCCGCTGGCCGAACGAAGACAACAGCCGAATCCCCTCTCTTCCTCCTCTTACCTTCCATTTGGCAGATTGGAATCTAAACCCTAAAATCCCCAATTCCAATTCCTCCACCCATTCCAGCTGATTCTCCTCCACACTTCGCACCACCTCACCCCAATCCACACCTAATTCTTCACCTCTGTCGTTGGAGCCTCCCTCCTTCCCTCTCTTCTCTCACTCTCCTCCTCTCTCCCTCCGCCGCTACCTCTCCGTCCGCTCCTTCGATGGCTCGTCGTCCTCCGCCACCGAATCGACCAAAAACGGCATAATAGGTAATCAATTTATATAAATTCAATCCCATCAGCGGATTGACCTAATCCGCTTATGTTGTTAATAGGTAAATGTATTTGATCCCTTATCAGTGATTGGTTTCTTGGCAATTCATACTCGCTCTTCAAAATTACGCTAAACGTTTTATGAGATATGAAAATATTTATAGAACCCCATTGGCAATGCACTTTACTCAGTTTCCCCAATGGTTCATATTAAAGCTTCTGCAGGAATTGATTGAAGTTTATGCTTGCTAAGTTACTGTTTTGTGCTATTTAAAACACCAGAAAGTGTAGTGTTAGGTTTGCTGACTTTGAAATCATCTTTTGTTATTTTCTTCAGTCACTTCTATCATTTTCAATGGTCATGTAAGTACTCATGTTTTCTGCTCTCTCTTCTAGTTGTTTTTTGGTTGGTTTCTTGATTAATATCTCTTATGTTTGTATTCTTATCATCCATCCTTTTAGATTTCCAAGTCATTATTCCGGCTATAGTGTCATGTAAAATTTTCATTCTAGAACTGAACTGTTGTTGTTTGTATTCTTAGATCATCTCATGCCACTACCAGAAGAAATGCTTTAGTCGACGAAAATAAAAAAACCAGACCGACGAACCATTTTTTGTCGGCTAACGTGGACTTTAGCCGACGAAATTTTTCTTCGTCGGCTAATCTAAATTTTCGTCAGCTTTGGTCAACTTTAGCCGACGAAATTAAAATTTAGTCGGGGAAAGTATTGTTTTCGTCGGCTAAAGTCTATGGACTTTAGCCGACGACTTTAAAAATTCTTTAGCCGACGAAATTAAAATGTCGTCGGCTAAAGTGATTTATATTTGCAGATCTGGACAGCAGCTGATCTGGGAAGAAAAAACGGGAGAAAAAGTCTTGTATTTTGTTTAGTTTGTTGGTTGACCTTGCCAATAAGGTTATCTACTTCTGCCCTTTCTCAAGGAATTTCTTTTAACGACTCTGTTTCTTTCTCTTATGAGTAAATTGGATTCTTTAGCACTTATGTAATGGTTGCATTTTTATTTTCTGCTTAACTAAGAACTAGTTATGGATTGTAGTAATTTGAGAATATTTTGTTAATTTGATGTCTATGCAACTCATTTTCGTATGATCTGCTCTTTGTGCTATTAATGTTGGTGATGATGATCCAGATGCTGTTCACTTATGGACAGGTAACTTTTCCTCCTTTAGTGGTGGCTCGTTCGTTTGTTGGTGAATTGATCTAACATGCAAGTTTGCTCATCGAATGACAGACTGGAGCTGGGAAGACATATAGTATGGAGGTATCATGCTCTAGAGTTGTTAGCCAATAGCTGTTAAGTTAATAAAGCTCACATGGGTGATGCTTGTACTTTTGCCGGGGCCTAGCATAATGATAATCAATGAGCAGGAGAGAGGTTTAGTTCCAAGAGTAGTTGATGGACTGTTTGATTGCATAAGTCTTGTGATGGAATAGTGAAGTACTCGATCAAATTGTCAATGGTTCTCACATTTTTTTTCTTCATATAACTGATCAGTTAAAGAGTCGATTCTCTAGTGGATTATCTCCTTCAAGGTAATATATGCTCTCCTTCTTCAAGGAGTATTATCTTCTCCATGAAAGCTAAAGGAGTATTATCTTGTCCATTCTGGTTTTCATATTATTTCTTTTGGACAATTCCATTCATTTCTAAATTCTTCAGTCTAATTTTTTTGAAGTCCATTGTTGTTGATTTCTATATATATGGTCATTGACTTGCTACATGTATTGCATGTAAAGATTTGATACGTTGAAGAGGTATCTCCACTACCCCTTCACAGGCCAGGAGGGTTTACAAGGTTTGAGGAAAGGGTGTATGCTAAAGCATCAAGCAAGGTACTTACACATTGTGATATGTATTTCGCTTGCATACTGTTTATAATTCAAATCTCCTCTTATCAATGACGTACTATTGTTCCATATACAATCACAGTTTTGTGCAATGTTTCTTCTTCTTTTTTTTTTTTTTTTTTCAGACAGATTATCGACGACGTATTTCTATTAAGATGCGTACCATGGAGGCCATGAAAGTCGCAACCAGTCCCCCGTCCAACCTGGAACGACATCATGTCCTTGATGCCAATATCAACAGTGGTCAGAGGCCTCCACAGGGTGGAGAAGCCTCAAGTGACGCCAACATGATGTAAGTATGCATGTTTGGAAAGTAAGAAAATAAGAAGTACATTGTTTACCAAGTATTCAATGTTGCTGCATGTTAATAGTTAAGAATCCCTATGCCGTCATGGTCATTAACGTATTACATGTAATGATTGAATGTACTGATTAGGCTCTCAGTTTCTATGATATCAAGAGTAACTAGACGAAACCAGAGGAAACATTTCTGATGTTTAAGAAAGAGAATCATACTCTGCTTCATCAATTTTCATGTTAAACATAGGAATGTGCACATATACATTACAGTTAAAGAGTCGATACTCTAACTGCTACACCCACTAGGCCATAAACACCATCAGACGACAATTATAAGACGACATATAAAACAGCATTTTGAAAGGGTGTCGTCTGACATTTAATCAGTAAAAGTCGTCTCAATGAGCTAGTGCTTACATACTCTTGGATTAGTCTCAATTTTTCCTTGGTTTGAAAATGTCATACGACATATAAGTGTGGTGTGACCAGACACATAAATAGCCATTTTCAGCTAAAAATTAACACGACATATATATGTTGTCTGATAAAACTGTGAAAATGGCACATTTAATGAACTTAATTGGATGACAAATATATGTCGTTTAACATGACCTTAATTTTTCGATTTGGAGGCACAAGTTTCAACCTTTAAATTCACAGGTCAGACGACAAACTTATGTAGTCTGAGAGAACCATAAATTGCAATTATTGTATTTATTCAGACGACATATTTTTTGTCGTCTGAATGAAGCATAAATAACCAAATTTGGTGCGCGTTTTGCCGCGCTTATCAAGTGGCACAAAATTTAGGCACGGGAGTTTTCCCTCGCTAAGTGAAATATTGAATTATCCATTTGCCTAGCTCAGACGACATTAATTTGTTGTTTGGATTAGTATAGAGTTAGTAACTTCATAATACATATATGTGTCGTCTGAAAAATATTTTAAATGGTCCGTTTCATATATTCAGACTACAAATATGTCTCGTCTGAGAAATATTTTAAAAAGTCAACTCATTACCAAAATTGAAACGCTCTGATTTACTCCAGCCGCCACTTATATTTTGAATTCTTTAGTATCAAAACTCTCATTTTATATTGAAAAACTAATCTATGCGAAAATTTGGACATGTTTATCAAACGATGATATTGCTTCCCACAAAAGCGTCCAAGGAAGTTTAGTGTAAGCGCACAGTTAACTTGTGTGATCGAGACTTGAACTTTTTTGAAATTGGATAAGTTTTTTACCACATTCATATTTAACTACATCGAATACATCGTACGGTCAGATTTGGTAAATTTTATTTCATATATATAGTTAGTTTAGAAAGATGTATGTTTCGATATATCTTTGGTAAACATCTTATAACAGATTAGCAGAATATTGTGATTCAAATGACAAAAATAAACAAAATGAAAGTTTGAGTGTTAGATCTTATCATTATAGTGAAAAATGGCTATGGTACAAAATTCAGCGATTTTCGAAGATGTTCGGGTCTCGGTTGATGCGGTCAACATGTATCGATCTTTCTATTCAATACAGACTACATATATATGTTGTTTGATGAATACATAAATAAGTCAAAAACAATTGACCGAAAAGAGGGTTTAGAGGTTTCGTTGGGAGTCGGGCTAGTAGTGACTAATTAGTTTGTGAAGTCAGATATCATTTTTATGTTGTGTGATCAAGATTACAAAGCATTTAGGTTAGAAAGATCTTGCGCCGCATCACTAAGTCTAAAGGCAATGCTCTCTTTTCATCACTCTCTCAAATAAAACGCTAAGTCTCGAAACACACTCTCTCGACCTCGAGCTCTACCCAGCCCTTCTTTTCATCACACACACAAACACACTCTCTATCTCTCTCTGCTCTACCCAGCCGTTCAGACTTGCTACCTCTCTCGATTAGGTAACCCCCCCCTCTCTCTCTCATACTTCGTATCGTTTTGCTTTTTAGGGTTTTATAGATTTCGTTATTCATTTTGATTCACTGGGTTTTATAGATTAAGGGTTCGATTGTGAGTTTATTGTGAGTTTAGGGGTTTTGATTCACCTATTGGCTTGTTTGTTCTGGTTATTTAAAAGTGGTTGTTTGCTGACTTGCTTCATATATGCTCAAGGAGGAGGAAGAGGATCTGGAGATCGGTTGGTGATCGGTTCATATATGTTCAAGGTTTGGCATCCGCGCCAGCAACACATTCGGTAGATCTCCTACCTCAGTTTTGACTTTGATTTTGTTTCTGAGTGTGGTAAATATTTAGTTGTTTGTGTTTAAACTTTGATAGCCTTTTTCTTGTGTGATGAATTTTATGAATCAAGTAATTGAAATCTAGAGATTAGCTGTTTTTTCATCCCCTGCATTGATGCATAGAGTGAGTTGAGTGAATTGCAATTTTGCAGAGGGTTGAAGTTGATGCTTGTTTTTATATATGTGTGTTTAAATAAAACTACCGTGTTATTATAATTGTTGGTCTTCGATTGATTGTTACTATAATCTCATATTTGTTATTTGTTTATGAGCCACTGTTTGTTAAAAGATTGTTGTTCTTCAATTGATTTTTACTAATTTTTTATCTTGTATCTGTTACTGAGTTGATGTATGATGATAGTTGAGTTCAAATTTAACGAGCTTATATGTTATTGTGTGCTTATATTAGCTGATAAGAGTTGGATGCTACCTGAAGTCTTTACAGTTTATATATAAACGCCACAAACCAGTTTCCTTCCCTCACCCATTTTCCTCAACATTCTTTTGATTTCATGTTCCCTTCCATTCGTGTCTTACCCAATTTTTAGTTTGTCCTACAATTTACAGCTACATAGTTTTAATTAAATCTGAACAATTCCCACTATTGTTGTTAATTATTAAACTTAAGCATGTTTTTTTGGCATCTCCAGTTTTAGATGTACGAGGTCATAGAGATCTTGTGATCGACATTATAAATAGATCTAATTACATTATAAATATATTTCTTAATAATTGAATGGCTGGAATGATGTTCAAATACATGAAATATGCAGGTGAGAAATAACTTAAAATGATAAATGGTTGAAAAAACAACGAAAAAGAAGATGGAGGTCAAGAATTTAAGATAGGTTACATAAAATATTAATAAGGGCAATTAAGACTTTTGGCCACAAACCAGTGGTCATTTATCAAAGATTTCAGAAAACTTGGTTAAAAATCAATTTAAGATCCTTAAATAGGTCATTATTCAAAATTTCTCCCTAATCATGTATGTCACGTTTAATAATCCTTGTTTATATTTTTCAAGGCGCTCCGATACAAAATGATGGCGTGAGTTATGGTTATTATGTTATGCGCTACATGAAAGAAATTTTGGAGGACAACGACCTTGACCTTGATAAAAAGGTACTGCAATTTTAAAGTTATATCCCTACTTGCTTATTAATTTGTTTTGACATCGGTGTTTCAAGTTAATGAACTAGCTATTGAGATCAACATCTTTATGTAAAAAATTGCATGATGAGATTATGAACCTAAAACCTTGTATGTACTGGTCTCTTCTCATTCCATTTGATAGATGGATCACTGAATAGTTACACTTTCTATAGTGCCGACGTTAATTCTTATTCTTGTATTTTTTATTGCAATGGAATGGATGGATTGATAATTGTATTTTCTGATGATACACTCACTACCAGAAGAAAGGCTTTAGCCGACAAAAATTAAAAAACCAGGCCGAGGAATCATTTTTTCTTCGTCGGCTAATTTAAATTTTCGTCAGCTATGGTAAACTTTAGCCGACGAAATTAAGATGTCGTCGGCTAAGAATTTATTTCGTCGGCTAAAGTTCACAGACTATGGCTGACGAAATATTTAAAAGTTTAGCCGACAAAATTAATATGTCGTCGGCTAAAGTTCTTTATATTTGCAGATCTGGATAGCAGCAGCTCATCTGGGAAAAAAAAAACGGGAGAAGAAAAAACGGGAGAAAAAGTTGGGTGTTGTCGAAATCTGTCCATAATTAGCTTGTGGAGCTATATATAGGTACGTATATGTATATATATGTTATTAATTGAGTTTTATTTGAGTTGATCGATATTTTGAGTGTGATTTAGTTGATTGATTTTGAGTGTGATTGAGTTGATTGATTTTGAGTACGATGGATGTATATATATATGTGTTGATCGATTTGGTTGATGATTTGAATTGATAATATATATGAATTAATTTGTTGTTAATAAATAGTAGATATATATATATATATATTGTTAATTAATTTATATATTATGTTGATATATATGGTATGAAGTTGTTGATGCATTTGTTTGAGTTGATGATGATTTTGTGATGATGTTGATATATAATATTGTTATGAGTTGATTGATTTTGAGTATGTTGGATGTATATATATATATGTTAATTGATAGATAGATTTGGTTGATGATTTGATATAAATATATGAAAGTTGTTTATGAGTAGTAGATATATATATATATGTTAATAATTATAATATTGTGTTGATGGTATATATGTCAATGATGATTTTGTGATGATGTAGTATATATATATATATATAATATTGTTAATTATGTAATATTAAGTATATATATATATGTGTATGTGTTAATTAATTAATTTGTTATTAATTAGTTGTAGTACGTAAAATATATACTAAATGATTGAGATTTTATATATGACATGATGAAATTTCATTAATAATTAGCTAGCATTATACATATATATTTTGTTATATTTTCAGGATATGGATAAGAGTGGATTTCGCTTCCAAAATGAGACAAAAGATATGGTGCAGGAGTTATGAGTTTTATGGAATATGCGCTGGCTAATGCTAACGGGAATAAATTTTCTATTGCCCGTGCACGAAATGTCAGTGTCGCAGCGATATGTATCGATTTCCCATTGACAAAGTATGGCAGCACCTGAGGAGTAACGGGTTTTGGGAGAAGTACACATGTTGGTTATATCAGGGTGAAACATCATCATGGGGTCCGCATGATCATGGCCAATTTTATGAGACACAGGCAGTACATCCAACGATCCAACAACGGCATTCATCAACGACACGTTTCTTATGAGAGCGGTGTATGCGCTCAAGGACAGTATATGCCTGACCCGGTGCAGCCCTTCCCTAGAGATGTCAACACTGCTGGTATTGAAAAATAAACAAACTGCTTGCTTTCCAACAGACCCCTGTGTACCCCGGTTGTCAGAAGACCGTTATTGAAAGTGTGATGGACGTAATGAAGATTAAGGTTGAGACAAAATCGACCGTGAAGGCTGTTGATATTATCTACAGTACACTGCTTCGATGCTGCCCCACGGTCATCGTCTTCCTACCACTCATCGTAAGGTCCGATGTATCCTGAAAGATCTTGGCTTCCTACATCAAGATCCATGCATGCAGATATAACTGTGTTCTCTTCTGGGGTAAAGATCTAGAAGGGAATGACCTTGGTGGGCTTGACGCATGTCTGGTATGTCACACTGACAGTTATAAGCTGAGTCCTGCAGGCAATAGGAAACCTGTGAAGATACTTCGGTATTTCCCGTTGAGGGATAGGCTGGAGTGGTTGTACATGTCTTCACACACGGCCAAAGCTATGAGATGGCACGCTGATAGAGAATTGCATGACGAAGATACCCTTACACCGTGAAGCTGACCAGAAGAACGTAATTTTCAGGTGGATGAGTTGTGTGAAGTATCCTTCAGGCTATGCAGGAAATATAGCCCGTGTGTGAACTTCCGGGACAATAAGATGTACGGTTGAAGAGTTATGACTGTCATATCCTGCTACAACGTCTCTTCCCTGTTTCATTCGACCGTTCCTTCTCCGTCAGGTTGTGGAGCCGTTAGTAGCGTTGGCAAGATTCTTCCAGAAGTTATGCAGACGGGAAGTGAAAAAATCTAACATCCGGGAAATGTAAGAGGACATCATTATATCATGTGTAAATTTGAGAGGATATTTCCTCCAAATTTTTTTGACATCATGCCTCACCTGATGATCCATCTTCTCGAGCAATTGTTGCTACCGGCCTCCTCCTCCTCCTGCTCCGGCCTCCTCCTCCTCCTACAGCCGGGACTCAGAGACTACGGGAACAACAAGCTGCTCATGTTGCCTATAATGCCCGCAGGAACCTATAATACCGCGTAGGCAGCCTATTATGCCGAGGTACATGCCATCCGCAGCAGGCCCAGCAGCGGCAGATGTTCCAGTACATGCAGGACTTTACAGCTGCCCAGCTCCAGGGACTTCCGGCTCCGCCCATGCCTCCGCCCATACTGCTACCCTAGCTGCCGCAAGCTCCGCAGCATCCCCCAGAACCGAATATTAATTTAAACGATCTAGATTTGTGTAGTTGATGAATTATATACTTTTATGTGCTTGTTGTTGGTATATGGAATTGTTTTTGTGTTTTTTGCAGCTTGCTTGGAATGGTAATTTAGAAATTTCGAGTTTTTTTTTATACTGAAATGGACTTATAGCCGACAAAATACGCCATAATTCGTCGGCTATAGTATTTTTAATTATTTTTTAATAGGGTTAAGCCGATGAATTATGGAATATTTTCGGTCTAAACCATTAAAAGCCGACGAAATACGGTCTTTTTCGTTGGCTTTAGTTATTTTTATTTTTTTATTACATACTATAACCGACGAATATATTAAGAGTTTCGTCGGCTGAATGGGAAAAGCCGACGAGTTGTTTCATCGGCTTGTTCTTAGTTTAAGCCGACGAGTTGTTTCGTCGACTAAAGTCTGAGAGACTAGCCGACGACGTCGACTGTTGTCGGCTAGCTATGGGACAATAGCCGACGACGGGACATGATTTCGTCGGCTAAGTAAGTACCGACGACCCTTTACCGACGACACTATAGCCGACAAAGTCTCGTCGGCTAAGATATTAGCCGACGAATTAAGCTAACAGGCCAACGAAAAATTTTCGTTGGCTAAAGTGCTTGTCCTAGTAGTGACTGGAAAACTCTCAATATGCTGTATTTTTTCTTGTTGCAGTGGGGAACCAGAGCTGGTCTGACTTACACTACCCAACAACTTGATGAGGTCCGAGGGGAATGGGGCTAAGTATGTGCTGGACTTTCGAATAACTGATATCAGACTGTGATAGGTTCGTCGGCAGTATAGCCTAAATTTAGGAACTGATATTCTGTATTTTGGATGGTGTTAAACACTTAAGTGCTCATCCTTTCTGTCGGTCTGATGCAACTAGCTATAGCTAGGTTGCTATGTGAACAACTCTATTGATGTCAACATAGTTTTCTTTTGTTTAAGGGCAGTGTGTTGTACTTGGAGATGGCTACAAGTTAGCTAGCTACATTTCTATTTCTATGTTTTGTTTAAGGCAGTGTATGTCACATCCCGACCCTTAAATTTTTACCTTATTTACCAGCTTGAGTATATATAAGAATTTTTACCGTCTCCGACATTGAGATATAGTTTATTGGTCCGTAGAGGGGTTTTGAGTGACGTTTATTTCGAAGGATTTATTCGTCGGAGAAAAATGTAACGACGGTAAAAATGGTAAATTTTAGCTAGTAAAAGGTAATTTTAATAGGTTATTTTATTTGGGGTGTTAAATTGGTGGAGTTGGGTATTTTTGTGGTGTTGGGCCGGGTTGTTGAGTGAGGCCCAAACCCCATTTTTGTCTCCTCTCTTTTTCTTTTTTCTTCTCTCTTTTTCTTTTCCTTCTCCCCGACCCTTTCTCTTTCTCTCTTGGGCTGCCGGAAGTTTCCCGAGCCCATTCACTGTCATCGGCCAAGCAGGGATGCCGCAAAACTCCAGCACGGTCCCGTCGTCCTCTCCGCCGCCTTCCTGGGCTGGTGAGCGGCGCTTGCAACCCCGCCGAACGGAGGAAGTCCTCCTTGGAAACCGGTTGTCTTCTCGCCGGAGCTCCCTCCTCCGGTCACCAAACCGGACAAGTCATATACGTTTTTGTAGGTCTCCAACCCAGCTGCCTTGCCCTAAAAGGACTCACTCCGGTTCGCTTTAGGTAAGGAGGAATTCGAAGTTGAAATTCTAGGGTTTTTAAAATGTTTTCGTTCGATTGACCTAGTTAGGCTGAAATTGGACTTAGTGATAGTTATGAAAGTTGTTTGCGATGTTGAGAGGAAGATGCTGTTAAAATTTCATAGGATTTGGAGGTCGCCAGAATTGGTCTCGGCCGCCGCTGCCGGCGGAGCCGCCGCCGCCGCGGTTTGGGAGATTTTAAGGTTTAAATGTGTAATATTAGAGGAGTTTAATGAAGTGAATTGTGGAATTTTGGAGGAGTTTTGAATAAGTTGTGAATTTCTGAAGTTTGGTATTTTGGTGGTTAAATAATGTAAAATTCGGTCGTAGGATTTAAGTCAATTCTGAGAAAGGTTGTATTTACGGCTGCCGAGAATGGTATTAAAGTTTGGGTCGTTTTGATTTAAGATTATCAAAGTTAGGCAATGATGAGCGTGTTTATGGCTCTCGGTTAATTTTGCCTATTTTGAATAATATTGGATTTTTAGTTGGGAAATTAATCATATATTTGGAACAGGACATGAGGAGAGTCAAATTGGAGAGACCTCGGATCGACGTCAGGCTTAGGCCTAAAGTTGTGAGTGGACTTTTGTTTTTAATTGAAAAGCATGCAATGAATGATTTTGTTGATCATTTATTTCTTCTGATGAGACTTATTGATTTCTCGGCTATTTGACAATTTTTCCTCCTTTGGAGAGATCCCGAAAATGAGATTTTCGGTGGATATATAATATTTGGATATTATGAGTATAGTATGTATATAAATACTAGCTAGCCATACGTTCTTGGTCCGTCATAATGAGGTAAAATACCATTATGGCGTGGCGTGAGTGTTAGACACAAGCGTCATAGTCCTATATGAAAACTACTTTCTTTTCTAGTTTATTTAGGTTTTCATATAGGGAGTCCACACGTAAATACACCGTCCTCTTCGGTCATAATGAGGAAAAATACCATTATGGCGTAACGTGAGCGTTAGACGCCAGCGTTGTAGCCTTGTATGAATTTCTATTTTTCTAAATTGTTTCTAGGATTCATACAAGGAGTCTGACGTGTGTAAATACATACGAATATATGTTATATATAGTTTAGCCTGAGAGGCTCCATTTTATATGAGTTGAGCGTTTTGAGCTGCCGCATATAGTATATTTTCTATGAAATTAAAATGGGAATGCATAAATATTTTGTTATTAAATTATTTTTGTCCACTCACTCTAACGTTATTAAATGTTTTCCCCTGGGCCTTCGTTTTAAAATGCCCAGTCTGCAGGATTGCATAGTTGAGGTCGGGCGTACATGGAGAAAAGGGCATAGTCAATAGTATAGTTTCCGCTCATTTCTATTTATTTCTAGTTTCTTTCCTCTCAAATAGAGTTGCTCTGAATATGTAGTTGTCTTATAGGATCTTTGTTAGATTGGTAAATCTATATTGGGAGATGTTGTGATTTGTGGGAGCACGAAGGCTCCAGGAGTCTATAAGGTTGGAGTTGGAACCTTTAGAAGTGTTTGCAGGTTTTCATTAAGAAGGGTTGTCCATTTTCAGGGGAGGTTTTACCGAATTTTGCGATAAATCTTTCCTTGGAGGTGGTCCCCGCACGATTTACTCCTGGTTCAGGGTGAAATTTGGGTGGGTCGTGTCAGTGTATGTTGTACTTAGAAATAGTTACAACTTGACTAGCTAGCTACCTATTTGATTTTCTTTATATATGACCATATGAACGGTACTTTTATAGCCAAATCAGACGACACAAGCAATCAAACGATATTCATAAATATGTCATCTTGATCTACATCAAACGTCATAAATTAACTCAGTTCTTCATACAGATTTCAGAAAGTGTTGCCACAGAGCATCAAACGACATATATCGAATCAAAACACTACATTAAAATGTCATCTAATAACTATTATATTAAATTTGCTATCTATTAACCTACAGAAAACTGAGGTCCAAAACTCATAACACTACATAAAAGGATAAAAATATGTTGACATATATCACCTAACTCGACATATATATGTAAAGTCAAGCAAAATCATAAGACAAACTTTGTTACTCTTCCGTCTCTCGACACTTAAATGTGGTCTGTGCACAATGGCACGACAAAAGTCTTGACAAACCTCTACTATTCTTCTTTCAAATGACAAATATATGTGGTTAGACAAGATATTATGGCTAGAGAAGTTAAATATTTGTGGTCTCAAGACAAGTCAAACGACAAGTAATTGTCGTTGGACTCTAGATGATATAGCGCCTAGTAGTTTGACAATATGAGACGACATATAGTTGTCATTAGAAGTCTCATAGTACAATATATCTTTGTTTTATTTGTCGTTGAACGTTATATCAGTCGACACTTATCTATAGTATGAATAAATATAAGAGGACGTAAACATCATTATTTTCTTCCTTATTCTGGCTTCAGTCGACATTTATATGTTGTATGTAATCCATTAACACGACATATTTTTCTGAAACCTTCCAAATTCAGCTTCTTCCAGACGACATAAGATATGTCGTCTGAACAGATATCAAACGACGGTGTAAAACTGTCGTCTGAGGTCAATCACACGACACAGCCTCAGACGACATAAAAAAAACTGTCAGACGACAGATCTGGACTGTCGTCTGATGAATATTTGGCATAGTGACCATCTTCACTCACCATTATCAAGAAAAATTGAGCAAGTTATTTTTGTTTGACATATTGGTTATTCGTATCATATTAACTAAGTTGCATTTATAATTGATTCTAGCTTGCATCTCTCATCTTACTATCCAAGTACTCTTAGTTGCTTATGTTCAAAAATATATCTTGCAGTTAAATCACTGCTTTCCAAACATGGTTGATCACAAAGAACAGTCAGATGGAGATGCATTAAAAGAGCCAGCCATGGAATGATTGCAGGACAGACAAGAGCAAGGGGATGTTTTGTAAGATGAGGGACTTCCATTTGATGCATCGGAAGAAGCATAAAGTATCTTCGTTTTCTTGATTTTGTAAACTTGCTTAATTTTCTTGTGAACTTGCTAGGTTTAAGATTAGAACGTACATTATTTTAGTTATGGATGCTTATTTTATTTATAGATGATGTTTTTAAACCTAAATTATCAGGATGTTTCAATATAGCAATTGTGTAGTTTCAAACAAGCCATGACTACCAATATGTGTGATTTCAGCTACAGAGGATGGATACAAACATAACAATATCTATTGTCTTTACTAAGTTAAGATGCCAGAAATGTGAGGTCATAAAAAACAACCGGCAACGTAAGTGGAGAGTTCAAATCAAAATAAGACATCACTTATATGTAGCTCAAGCTCATTCATACAATAGACAAATGTCGCCTGAAAATGTCGAAAGCCTAAAAGATATCACGTAGTGAAAGCTTAAAGCATATCAGACAACATATACCTATTGTCTTAAAGAGACCAAATGAAAAAAGAAAAAATATATTTGTCTGAAGATCATTCACCCAATGCATATGTGTCGTCGTACTACATCTAGACCAAAAACAACATCAATAGTATGTTGTGTGGGTTCATCCAGCGATACATAAATGTCGCGTGGAAAAGTTTAAATTCTAGTTCACCAAGTATATGTCGCCTGTAACACTTTCACATGATGTTTAAATGTCGTTTTTAAACAAATTAACCTACACCTATATGTTGTTGTAAGGCGTATTTCTCTCTCACTCGCGGTTAGAAGGCGACACAAAGAGTTGTGTCACCTCACGACAAAAAAAAGATATGTCGCCTTTTAGCATGTCGTTGTTTAAACTATCAGGCCACATATATACCGTGTCGTCTTATCTCAATTCAGGCGACACAAAATGAAAAAAGTCTTCTGTTGCCTGAGGTTCTTATAGGCAACACAACATTTGTGTTGTCAGAGAACCTCATCAATGACATGTTAAAAGGCGAACTTACGATTTTTATTAGGCGACACAACAGTTGTGTCGCCTGATATAGGAAATGGCATAGTGGATGTAAGTTCTTCTACCTGTTGCATTACGTTCTGTTCTCGAGAAGCTGGTAAGATATGCGATCATCAGCTTTTGCCTTTTTTTCAAGGCAATATATGCTAAAGAGATTGACGTTTCGAAGCTAGAACAGATGCAAGCAGATTTGGTGGTTACTGTTTGCCAATTGGATAAGTACTTCCCCCTTCATTTTTTGACGTTATGATCCATCTAACAGTGCATCTAGTGAGAGAAGTTACGCTTTGCGGTCCAGTATTTTTTCGGTGGATGTACCCCTTTGAGAGGTAGATGAAAGTCTTCAAAGGGTGGGTCAAAAGTCGAAGGCATCCTGAGGGATAAATAGCAGAGTCTTACGTTGTTGAAGAGGCGGTAGAGTTTTGTGCTGAGGGATTGCGAAATGATGCTTCCACTGCTGGTATGCCAGAAAATTCAAAACCAGAAGTCTTTCATGCGTCCAACCCGTTAACAGCTCCTACTATGATTTCAGTCTATGGCAAAGAGATGGAACAAGCACATCTATGTATATTGCAGAATACAGAGGATGCAAAAAGTTATTTCAGGTAAGTTTTCAAATTTAATTATTTTCAATTTTCCTTCATTCCATTAATTTATAATTCTTTTATTTAAATTGTTGTTGTTGTTGTGTAGTGAACATATGAAATTGCTGAAGCTTCTTCATCCAAGGTTTGCCAAAGATGAAAAGTGGCTGAAGGATAAATAAAACCAGATCTTTTCGGCCTGGTTGAAGGAGAGGGTATGCGATTTCCTACTAGACACTTTTGTTATCACTACCAGAAGAAAGGCTTTAGCCGACGAAAATAAAAAAACCAGGCCGACGAATGAATTTTTCGTCGGCTAAAGTCCACGTTAGCCAACGAAATTTTCATTCGTCGGCTAATTTAAATTTTCGTCGGCTATGGTAGACTTTAGCCGACGAAATTAAAACGTCGTCGGCTAAAGAATTTATTTCGTCGGCTAAAGTTCACAGACTATGGCCGACGAAATATTTAAAAGTTTAGCCGACGAAATTAATATGTCATCGGCTAAAGTGCTTTATATTTGCAGATCTGGACAACAGCAACTCATCTGGGAAAAAAACGGGAGAAGAAAAAACGGAGAAAAAGTTTAGGTGTTGTCGAAATATGTCCATAATTAGTTTGTGGAGCTATATTTAGGTACGTATATGTATATATATGTTGATTAATTGAGTTTTATTTGAGTTGATCGATTTTGAGTGTGATTGAGTTGATTGATTTGAGTACGTTGGATGTGTATATATATGTGTTGATCGATTTGGTTGATGATTTGATAATATATATGAATTAAGTTGTTGTTAATAAATAGTAGATATATATATATATATATGTTAATTAATTTATAATATTGTGTTGATATGGTATGAAGTTGTTGATGATATATATGAGTTGATGATGATTTGTGATGATGTTGATATATAATATTGTTATGAGTTGATTGATTTTGAGTACATTGGATGTGTGTGTGTGTGTGTGTATATATATATATGTTAATCGATTTGGTTGATGATTTGATATAATATATATGAAGTTGTTAAGTAGTAGATATATATATATATATATATATATATATATCTATATATATATATGTGTGTTAATTAATTTATAATATTGTGTTGATGGTATGAAGTTGTTGATGATGATTTTGTGATGCTGTAGATATATATATCCTATTGTTGTAATTATTCCGTATATTATCTATCTATATATCTATATCTGTGTGTGTGTTAATTAATTTGTTGTTGCTTAGTTGTAGTCGTAGAATATATACGCGTACCAAATGAATTGAGATTTTATATATGGCACGAAATTTAATTAATAATTAGCTAGCGTTATACATATATATTTTGTTATATTTGTAGGATATGAATAAGAGTTGGATTTCGCTTCCAAAATGGGACAAAAGATATGGTGTAGGAGTTATGAGTTTTCTGGAATATGCGCTGGCTAATGCTAACGGGAATACAATTTTCTATTGCCCGTGCATGAAATGTCAGTGTCGTAGCGATATGCATCGATTTGCGATTGACAAAGTATGACAGCACCTGAGAAGTAACGGGTTTTGGGAGAAATACACATGTTGGTTATATCACGGTGAAATATTATTAGGGGGTCCGCATGATCATGGCCAATTTTATGAGACAGGCATTACATCCAACGATCCAACAACGGCATTCATCAACGACACATTTCCTTATGAGAGCGGTGTATGCGCTCAAGGACAGTATATGCCTGACCCGGTGCAGCCCTTCCCTAGAGCTGTCAACACTGCAGGTATTGAAAAATACAACAAACTGCTTGCTTTCCAACAGACCCATGTGTACCCCGGTTGTCAGAAGACCGTTCTTTAAAGTGTGATGGACGTAATGAAGATTAAGGTTGAGACAAAATCGACCGTGAAGGCTGTTGATAATTATCTACAGTACACTGCTTCGATGCTGCCCCACGGTCATCGTCTTCCTACCACTCATCGTAAGGTCCGATGTATCCTGAAAGATCTTGGGCTTTCCTATATCAAGATCCATACATGCAGATATGACTGCGTTCTCTTCTGGGGTAAAGATCTAGAAGGGAATGACCTTGGTGGCCTTGACGCATGTTCAGTATGTCACACTGACAGGTATAAGCCGACTCTTGCAGGCAATAGGAAACCTGTGAAGGTACTTCGGTATTTCCCATTGAAGGATAGGCTGGAGCGGTTGTACATGTCTTCACACACGGCCAAAGCTATGAGATGGCACGCTGATAGAGAATTGCATGACGAAGATACCCTTATACACCTTGCTGACGGAGAGGCTTGGAAGCATATAGATAGTGAGTTTCTCATTTTGCGTCAGAGGTCCGAAATGTGAGGCTGGGGCTCTCATCCGACGGGTTCAACCTTTTGGCAACATGAGTCTTCAATACAGTGTATGGCGGTGATTTTGGTACCGTACAACCTTCCTCCATGGATGTGCATGAAGAAGGAATACAATATGTTGAGTTTGTTGATTCCGGGGCCCGGTTATCCAGGGAAGTGTCTCGATGTGTATTTGAGACCTTTGATTGAAGAGCTTAAGTTTTTGTGGGACGTTGGTCATCCCACTTATGACAAGTATATGCACGAGATGTTCTAGATGCATGTCATGGTTGTTGGTACAATCAGTTATTGCAACAAGATATGCAGATTGGGTCACCGTGCTTTCCTTCCATATAATCACGAATGGCGGTTCGATGACAAAACATTTGATGGGACCGTAGAACACGGTGTGCCTCCCAGAAGATGGACGGGAGAAGAAATTTTAGTAGTGCTTCATGAGTACGATTTTGGGCAGCTCAGCAATCATCCCAATATTGTGGCGGCAATACCTGAAAGACCCGACATGTACAAATTCTGGACACATAAGAGCATATTCTGGGAACTCCCATACTGGAGTAAGTTCTTGATCAGGCACTACCTAGATGTGATGCACATAGAAAAGAATGTTTGCGACAGTGTGGTGGGCACAGTGTTGAACTTGGAGGGGAAGACGAAAGACGGTCATAAGGCACGCATTGATCTAAAAAAAATGCAATTAAGAAGACATCTGTGGTTGAAAGAAGGGAAGAAAAAAATGCCTCAAGCTCCTTACACTGTGAAGCCTGACCAGAAGAACGTAATTTTCAGGTGGATGAGTTGTGTGAAGTATCCTTTAGGCTATGCAGGAAATATAGCCCGGTGTGTAAACTTCCGGGAAAATAAGATGTACGGGTTGAAGAGTCATGACTGTCATATCCTGCTACAACGTCTCTTCCTTATGTTCATTCGACCGTTCCTTCCCCGTCAGGTTGTGGAGCCGTTAGTAGCGTTGGCAAGATTCTTCCAGAAGTTATGCACACGGGAAGTGAAAAAATCTAACCTCCGGGAAATGCAAGAGGACTTCATTTATATCATGTGTAAATTTGAGAGGATATTTCCTCCAAATTTTTTTGACATCATGCCTCACCTGATGATCCATCTTCCCGAGCAATTGTTGCTTACCGGTCCGGTCCAGTACACTACACTTGGATGTATCCCATGGAAAGGTACGTTTTTTACTCCTCATATATATACATGTTCAATAATCATAACATTTAGAACTTGATTTATAGGCAACTTGGAGACTACAAAGATTATGTGGCTAATATATCCACGCCTGAAGGATGTATAGCTGAAGCATATATTGCGCACGAGTACGTCACCTACATGAAGTTGTATTTAGGAGCGTTAAAGGAAACATACGAAGCCATGCCGGTAGATGTACCGAAGTTCAATCTTTCCATACTCTCCAGTGATGTTGAAGTTTATGGAATTTTGCCAGACTTCTACAAGTTGCAACCACATGAGCTAGTCATTGCCCACTGGTGGGTATTGATTAACTGTCCAGAAGTTGAATACTGGAAAGACATCCATCTATATTGTCCAGACATTCATGGTGATCTCAAGTACCACAACAGGGAGTTCGCAAACTATTTTGGCGGCTGGGTACGTAATTCAATATTTATGTTCGTATTTATGTTTATTGCATAATTATCCATATTTACAGTTGAATGGTTGGTTGCAGATGAACCATATTCAATTTGATGGTCACCCAAATTGGTCGCACAAACTAAGACTTCTAGCGATGAAGCCGATAATGTCAAGAGTTTATCCGATGTGCAAGGTGAATGGCGTGTAATTTATATGTGAACAGAGAGACAACAGACGGAGAACACTTAATTCTGGGGTGATGACGCATGGTGGGCGGAATGGAGTTGACTATTACGGTGTTCTCCATTCAGTGGTGGAACTCGTTTACGGTGAAGGCATGACAGTGCACTTCTTCAAGTGTAGATGGTTTGATACTAGCCCGCAGAGCATGAAGACCGATCAGTACGGAATATTATCGGTGAACACTGCTACAAGTTCTTACGAAGATGACCCTTTTTTTTGCCACATCGGTAAAACAAGTATTTTATCTTGATAACCTTACTAAGGGTGACTCGTGGAAAGTAGTCAACCTTATGCGCCCTCGAAACATTTACCGGGCGGCTACACTTGGAGAGGCCGAAGACGAGGAAGAAGATGTTGCGTATCAAGAGCCCAACGCAATAGGTATTCCTAACTCCTCTACCGTTCGCCTTAATAATTTTAAAGCGGGTTGTTCGGTGCGAATTCGTGATGAAGAGCCAAGGCTTATTGATGTTGATCCAAATCAAGAAACAGACGAAGACTCTGGCGATGAGGAAAGACATAGATAACCATAAATTAATTCTGACACCGAAGAATACTCATCGGATGATTCCGATTACGAGCCTTAGTTTTAATTTAGAGGACGTAATACATTAATTTGTAATAAAAAAGAATGTATTACCTTTATAGTTTACATATGTTCAATTCATATTTCTGTTATTTTATATGAATTTTGGTGATATATGAACAGAAAGTGAGTATGGTTTGCATGTATTACCTTCAGTTTTTTTTAAGTATTTTTTATACTTAAGCCGACGAAATACACCATAATTCGTCGGCCTAAACTATCTTAGCCGAGGAATTATAGTATATTCATCGGCTAAAACCATTTTAGCCGACGAATTATATTAGAAGTCGTCGGTTAATATCAGTTTAGCCGACGAATACCCTAAACTTTCGTCAGCTTTATTATTTTTTTATTTTTTATTACATACTATAGCCGACGAATATATTAGGGTATTCGTCGGCTAAACCCTAAAATTTTCTATTACATACTATAGCCCTATCTTCGGTGGTTATTTTGCGTAAAATTTTTATACGACTTGTTGCGTCTCATCGATTTGAAACTATTTTCGGTTGAAGGTCCGGCCAAAATACAAAATTTAGACTGTCCAACGACCTTTTCCGTGCATTTAGAGATTTGACTTACGGGATTGACCGTCTGGATCGAGCACTTAACCTTGTCGGATCAAGTTAAATTTTTTCCCATACATGTTTTGTCATGATGGTCAGATCTAACGGTCAGATTTCTGTTTCTCAAGTTTGATCATCACAATCACAACATGCCTACTAATATTGTATAACTTGTTTACCAAGTGTTAAGTAAATGTTCCGTTTCAAAATAACCTATACGTAAAACCTTCAAACGCAAAAAAGTCGTGAAATAAGATATGACCAGAATGGTGAAATACGTCCACGGGTGAAAAATCATAGTATTCCGGTAAAGTTTCGGGGCCGATAGTTGCGGTCAATGCAATTTTTCATTCTTTCTCCCTATGAGTAGTCCTATCTTCGGTGGTTATTTTGCGTAAAATTTTTATACGACTTGTTGCGTCTCATCGGTTTGAAACTATTTTCAGTTGAAGGTCCGGCCAAAATACATAATTTAGACAGTCCAATTACCTTTTCCTTGCGTTTAGGGGTTTGACTTAACGGATTGACCGTCCGGATCGAGCCCTTAACCTTGTCGGATCAAGTTGAATTTTTCCCATTCATGTATTTTATCATGATGGTCAGATCTGACGGTCGGATTTTTGTTTCTCAAGTTTGATCATCACAATCACAATTTGCCGAATGTATGAAAAGTATTATAGCCGACGAAGTTCAAAGGTTTAGCCGACGAATTTCAAAGGTTTAGCCGACGAATTTGATCTTAGCCGACGAGATTATTATCTTAGCCGACGATATTATTATCTTTAGCCGACAAAATAATAATTTCGTCGGCTAAAGTTGTCGGGTATAACACCCAGCGCTCGACAGCAGAAAAGCCCTAGCCTCCTCTTTCGCATCCTCCGCCCCCTCTCCCTCTCCCGGTCTCCTCCTCTCCCTCTCCTCTCCCTCTCCCGGTCTCCCTCTCCCTCTCCTGGTCTCCGCCTCCGCTCCCTCTCCCTCTCCCGGTCTCCCTCTCCTCTCCCAGTCTCTGCCTCCGCTCCCTCTCCCTCTCCCTCTCCCGGTCGCCCTCTGCTACTCGCCTGCTCCGGCCCTCCCTCCTCCTCCTGCTGCTCCGGTCCTCCCTCCTCCTCCTGCTGCTCCAGCCTCGAGCCCTCCCTCCTCCTCGAGTACATTTCTGTTTCACATTTCATTTTGTGTTTGCTTTTATTTTCCGGTCAAGTGCAATGTTGTGGTGTTGTTAGGAAGTGTATATTTGTATTAAGAAGTGTCTATTTTTATTTAGGAAGTGTATATTTTTATTTAGTATTTAGGAAGTGTATATTTGTATTTAGTATTTTGTGTTTGCTTTGATTTTCCGGTCAATTGCAATGTTGTGGTGTTGTTAGGAAGTATATATTTTTATTTAGGAAGTGTATATTTGTATTTAGGAAGTGTATATTTAGGAAGTGTATATTTGTATTTCGGAAGTGTATATATATTTTTTTTTGACTAATTGAATGGGTTTACATTGTTTGATTTTGTGGTCTTGATTCAAATTAATATTTTAAACAGGATGAGCGGTAATATTAGATTCGACGAAGGGTTCGAAGGGCCAAAGGTCCGAATCGTCTGAAGGAACCTCTAGCAACCCTCAGACGTTGTTTCAGGGCCTTTTGATACGCCTCTTATTTCCGTGAGGGTATCATCATCGGCGACAGAGACGGAATCCGTCGCGTCCGTCGCGTCCGCCGCATCGCCCTCAGGTAATGAAAGATGAATGATTTGTTTTCTTATAATTCTCCGATTTTAATAATCAATTTGGTTTTCATGTGATAGGCACGTCGGAGCGAAGCCGGCAGAAAAGAAGAGAGGCCCCGTCACAGGGAAGGCTCTCAAGAAGATCGTCGGTACCTCAGGGAGGATTGTCATCTGTACTGACGGGGATGGTGACATAGTATCGGGCGGGAAGTCGAGGATGTACTTCGGCCGCGTGGGAGCGCTCATTAGGGATAGAGTCCCTATGTTGTGGTCAGACTGGGGCGAGGTCCCGCAGGAGGTTAAGGACATGATCCACAACGCAATGTCGGTGAGTTTACAAAATGCCTCAATAATATTATGTATTATATTGTCGATTTCTCAAAAAACTAAACTAATAAACGGTTAAATGCAGGTGGGTTTGAGGTTCCGAGCACCTGAAGAGCAGCTGGGTGGACGTTGTGCATGGGGGAAGGTACGTTGGGAAGTTAATGAAAAAACAAAATTGTATGTGATATTAATAATATTTCTAATATTTTTGTTGTATCTGTACGTACAAGGAGTGGAAGAACGAGTTGCGGATCCATTGGATTATGCACGGAAACGAACGTTCTGGTACCCCTGCTGAGTTCCAGTACAGAGAGTATGAGTGGCGTTGGCTTCTAACATTAGAATTCAACAACCCTCGTAAACAGGTATTTAAAAAATAATTAGTTAATTGTCATTTAGTACGTGCATTTTTAAATATTTTAACTAATAGTTTAGTTTTTTCTTTGAATGCGGTTTCCCGGGCGAACGCTCAGAACCGGCAACGGCAACGCAACACAAGGAACCATCATGCCGGTTCTAGACCGTTCGCTGTCTTCATGGACGAGGCGACCAGAGAACATCCAGAAGTCAACCGGTATGTCTATACGTACGAGAAGGCATATCCTGACGCCTAGGAGGATATTGTAAGTCATCTTACGTTTTTAAATTTTTAATTTTACTTATATATATGTTAATTAATAATTTTTTTCCTATCCAATTAGGCGAAGGTGAGGGAGGCTAGTGACGAGGTGATGAGTGCTATAGTGAGGGAGACATGGCCGGACACGCAGGAGGAAGACATGTCCGAAGCCATGTCCCAGATCGACACTTCGGATCCGACGGTTGGGGCGAGGATCATGGGCACAGCCTTCCCACCGCGAGCAAACAACTTCTGCTGCCGGGGTCTAGGAAAGAAGGCGAGGGGGTCCTGAAGACCACTCCAGGATTTCAACGAAAGGCAGCCTCGACCAGCAGTAGGACCACGACCACCAGGACGACTCAGCTGCTAGAGTCGGAACTTCAGAGACTACGGGAACAGCAAGCTGCTCATGTTGCCTATAATGCCGCGCAAGCAACCTATAATGCCGCGCAGGCAGCCCATTATGCCGAGGTACATGCCATTCAGCAGGCCCAGCAGCAGCAGATGTTCTAGTACATGCAGGACTTTACAGCTGCCCAGCTTCAGGGACTTCCGGCTCCGCCCATGCTGATAGGAGCACAAAGTGTGACGTTCTAATATGTTTATACCCTTTATTTATCCTTTGTTAACTCTTTTTGTTGTTTAGCTTTATATTTGTGTTTAGTATAGAATAATTGCTTAATTTAGAAATATGTAGGTTTTAGTGTCAAAATACATAGTAATTTCGGATTTGAATAATTTGGTGTTGAAATTGTGCTAAGTATTGGAAATCCTTGTTTACTCAGGATTCATGTTTTGATCAGGATTCCATCTTTTCTCGAAGCCGAGTCCATGAAGGAGAGGTCTAAACCAAGTCCAATATGGAGAAGAAGATCTAAATTCGGTAGAATTTCAAGAATATCCAAGCCTTGAAAATCCGGATCAAATCGGAGAATTCCTGTGCACGTCTGCCAACTTCAATGGACTCTCCAGGACAGCTCACAATGAATCAGAAAATGTGCCAGATATGGATAGAAAGCTACGGGAGTCTAGTTTCCAAATCAATTGGAATCACCTCAATATCTATTTTCTAGAGGAAGTTATGACGTAATCATCAGAAGGAGGTCATTCTGCCGAAATTGAGAAGAACTAGGAATCCTAAACCAACTTGGTTAGGCTTTGTGGCTGACTTCTCTAGGGTTTTTCCTCTATATAAAGCACGACTTCAAGGACAGAAAATCATCATCAACCCGTGCAAATAACACCAAAGCCTTTGCCGAAACTCCATCAACCTCCAAACACTACAATCCGATTCCACCTTCAGCATTTGTCCAAAGCACGGAGCCTAGGATTCCGCTCACTCGAAGAATAGAACACGTAGGGATATTTTGAGAGTGAATTCCATCTTCTATTTTCGGATTGCTATGTGTTTGTTCTTGTTGATGTTTGCTTTAGGTTTTTGCTTAAGTAAACTTCGATTCTTGTCTATGAGATAGAAGTACTTTTGAACCATGTTTTGAATTAAAGTTTTCAATTTTTAATCAATGATTTTAGGTTTTATACCGTGAGTTTTATGTCTAAATACTTTAAGATTTTCGGTGCTACATTCCATTATCATGTGTAGTTGATACAAGTAGTTGATATTGCATATGTTAATCATCCAAAGTTCGACTTTGATACACGTAGTTGATAAGTTGCATTGTCTTTGTTTTTCACTGATTTTCTATCTATGTTTGATTTGGACTTGTGCTTAAACACATCGATTCTTTATGTGATACGTAATTGCATGATTAGTTTATGTGTGTGACCGATAAGTAGAGCACGTAGCCGAGCTTGTTGTGTCGCGATGTTGAATGAAACCCGTAGTCTAATTCTAAGTTGGTCTATGTCATAGGAACCACGTAGGAACTTATGTGCATATCAAATTTAGGTTGTATAATTGCTCACGGTGTAGACTTAAATGAGATTAGAGATTGTCTTCTTTGTTCTTACATGGTTGTTTGGTTGAGTTTGCATGATTGTTGGTTGATCACATGTATATATGTATAGAAGTAATTTAGGATTTATTTTCAATATTTGTTCCGAAATTATAAAACCCCTTTAAACCCTTTATGCTTATTTTGACATTTTTAATAGATTAGATGGATCTACCCTGTAGTTGGATCCCCGGTTTAGAACGATCCCTGCTTGCTTTATACTACGATTGATTTGTTGACAGGGTTAATTGATGCGTGTGCAAATACGTCTTATCACATGCCTCCACCCATACCGCTACCCAGCCGCCGCAACCTCCGCATCAACCTCTGCAGCAGCCCTAGAAGCGGATATTAATTTAGACGATCTAGATTTTGTGTAGTTGATGAATTATATAATTTTATGTGCTTGTTGTTGGTTATATGGAATTGTTTTGGTGTATTTTGTAGCTTGCTTGGAATGGTAATTTAGAAATTTCGGGTTTTTTTATATACTGGAATGGACTTATAGCCGACGAAATACGCCATAATTCATCGGCGATAATAATGTTAAGCCGACGAATTCTGGAATGTGTCGTCGGCTAAACCCTCTAAAGCCGACGAAATACGGTCTGTTTCGTCGGCTTTAGTTTTTTTTAATTTTTAATTACATACTATAGCCGACGAATATATTAAGCGTTTCGTTGACTAAAGCAGAGAGACTATCCGACGAAACAACTCGTCGGCTAAAGCTGAGAGACTAGACGACGAGTTGTTTCGTCGGCTAAAGTCTGAGAGACTAGCTGACGACAGAAGTTGTTGTCGGCTAAAGTCTGAGAAACTCGTCGGCTAAAGTCTGAGAGACTAGCCGACGACGTCTTCTGTCGTCGGCTAGCTATGGGACAATAGCCGACGACGGGCTATAGTTTGTCGGCTAAAGTCATTGCCGACGACCATTTCCCGACGAAACTATAGCCGACGAATTAAGCTAACAGGCCGACGAAAAATTTTCGTCGGCTAAAGTGTTTGTCCTGGTAATGTATGACTAAAACGAGGCAGATTTCAACTTTATGCTAATGTAATATATTGATTTGTAGGTCTCAAATGAACTGCAAAATCCTGAAAATACTGTTTCAGAAACAATAATGTGGATGTCAACTAGACCAAATAATGTAGTAGTAACATTTAGTGGATACAAGGTTAATGGTGTTGAGTTCTACACTAAGCAACGGGACAATATGAGATCAGTGCAAAACAGTGGTGTTTCTTTGGTTGCTGATGTAATGCTGGTTTTAAGTGCAAAGGATAAAAATCTCAGACATGATGATATGGACTTCTATGATGTCATACAACACATATGGGAGGTGGACTACTACAAGTTTAGGGTGTCGTTGTTTAAATGTGATTGGGTTGAGAATGTTAGGGGCATCAAGGTAGATGAACTAGGGTTCACATTGGTAAATTTGAATAGGAAAGGGCATCTTAATGATCTTTTTGTCTTGGCTAGTCATGTTAAGCAAATATTTACATTGATCCTCAATGGTCAGTGGTAGTAAGAGTTCCAAATAGAGACTACAGAGGGTCTGATTTGGATGAGGAAGAAGGCGTCCACGTGGAAGAACAAGCATTTGATTTCACAATACCATTAGTTGAGACTTTTGATGATATAGATGGTGATCAGGATAGTAATTACATGCGTCCTAGGGATGAGACAATATGTGTTGAAAGTTAAGTTAGTGGTATGAGGGAAATAGTATTGATGTGTTAGCTTGAGTACCTCATATTGTTTTTGTTTTGTTTGTGTTTTGAAGAGTGCCTCATATGTACTGATGTGTTTTATTTTATATATATATATATATATATATTAATATATATATATAGCAAGGTTGAATTATGTTTGAACTTTCATTGTATTATTTTAATTTTCAGTAAAGTTATTTTATTCAGTGGTATATCTGTGTAATGGCTACGTATATGTTAACAAATATTTTACTTTGCTAACCGCATTTGCTGGTTATTTCAGGTGATGGCTGGATCTAGCATGTCATCCCTCAATGCTAGAGCTTTAGCTTTGAGGATGAAGATGAAGGAGTTTTTAAGGAAACGTGCTAGAAGTGAGGTCTCAAACAAGGAAGCATATGTTGATAAAACTACCACACCTAGAAGAAGTCCACATTCAACCAGAGCAAATGAAGTTGCCCAGACCAGCAAGGATGCGCCCAATAAAGCGAGGGTGGTACAACCTAGAAGAATTCCGCGTCAACCAAAGCAACGGATGTTGCTCAATTCAACAAGGATGCGCCCAATAAAGCCGTTGCGGACACCGTGTTCTACGTCCTATCAAATGCCTTGTCATCGAATCGTCATTCGTGATTATATGGAAGGAAAACACGGTGACCCAATCTGCATATCTTGTTGCAATGACTGCTGCTCCCCTCATGGCTAAGGCACTCTGGACAAGCCTTGTATCCCCTAACAACATTGCCCGACAACATCCCACGGGCAGGAAAATCACTGATGGTACCAACAACCATGACATGCATCTGGAACATCTCGTGCATGTACTTGTCATAAGTGGGATGACCAACTTCCCACAAAACTTGAAGCTCTTCAATCAACGGTCTCAAATACACATCAAGACACTTCCCTGGATAACCGGGCCCAGAATCAACAAACTCAACATATTGTATTCCTTCTTCATGCACATCCATGGAGGAAGGTTGTACGGTACCAAAATCACCGGCCATACACTGTATTGAAGACTCATGTTGCCAAAAGGTTGAACCCGTCGGATGAGAGCCCCAGCCTCACATTTCGGACCTCTGACGCAAAATGAGGAAACTCACTGTCTATATGCTTCCAAGCCTCTCCGTCAGCAAGGTGTATAAGGGTATCTTCGTCATGCAATTCTCTATCAGCGTGCCATCTCATAGCTTTGGCCATGTGTGAAGACATGTACAACCGCTCCAGCCTATCCCTCAACGGGAAATACCGAAGTACCTTCACAGGTTTCCTATTGCTTGCAGGAGTCAGCTTATACATGTCGGTGTGACATACCGGGCATGCGTCAAGGCCACCAAGGTCATTCCCTTCTGGATCTTTACCCTAGAAGAGAACGCAGTCATATCTGCATGCATGGATCTTGATGTAGGAAAGCCCAATATCATTCAGGATACATCGGACCTTACGATGAGTGGTAAGAAGACGATGACCGTGGGGCAGCATCGAAGCAGTGTACTGTAGATAATTATCAACAGCCTTCACGGTCAATTTTGTCTCAACCTTAATCTTCATTACGTCCATCACACTTTCAAGAACGGTCTTCTGACAACCGGGGTACACAGAGGTCTGTTGGAAAGCAAGCAGTTTGTTGTATTTTTCAATACCAGCAGTGTTGACAGCTCTAGGGAAGGGCTGCACCGGGTCAGACATATACTGTCCTTGAGCGCATACACAGCTCTTATAACGAAACGTGTCGTTGATGAATGTCGTTGTTGGATCGTTGGATTACTGCCTGTCTCATAAAATTGGCCATGATCATGCGGACCCCCTGATGGTGTTTCACCGTGATATAACCAACATGTGTACTTCTCCCAAAACTTGTTACTCCTCAGGTGCTTCCATACTTTGTCAATGGGAAATCGATGCATATCGCTGCGCATATTCCATAAAACTCATAACTCTTGCACCATATCTTTTGTCCCATTTTGGAAGCGAAATCCAATTCTTATCCATATCCTGAAAATATAACAAAATATATATGTATAACGCTAGCTAATTATTAATGAAATTCCATGTCATATATAAAATCTCAATTCATTTAGTATATATTCTACGTACGTACTACAACTAATTAATAACAAATTAATTAACACACACACACATATAGGTACTTAATAATTACATAATAATATTATATATATATAGATATATATATATATATATATATATATATATATCTACATCATCAAATCATCATTGACATATATACCATCAACACAAGATTATAAATTAATTAACATATATATATAGATATCTACTACTTATAAACAACTTTCATATATATTATATCAAATCATCAACCAAATCTATCTAGCAATTAACATATATAGATATATAGATATATACACACATCCAACATACTCAAATCAATCAACTCATAACAAATTATATATCAACATCATCACAAAATCATCATCAACTCAAACAAATGCATCAACAACTTCATACCATATATATCAACATAATATTATAAATTAATTAACATATATATATATATATTATCTACTATTTATTAACAACAAATTAATTCATATATATTATCAATTCAAATCATCAACCAAATCGATCAACATATATATACATCCAACGTACTCAAAATCAATCAACTAAATTACACTCAAAATTAATCAACTAAATCACACTCAAAATATCGATCAACTCAAATAAAACTCAATTAATCAACATATATATACATATACGTATCTATATATAGCTCCACAAGCTAATTATGGACAGATTTCGACAACACCCAAACTTTTTCTCCCGTTTTTTCTTCTCCCGTTTTTTTTCCCAGATGAGCTGCTGCTGTCCAGTTCTGCAAATATAAAGAACTTTAGCTGACGACATATTAATTTCGTCGGCTAAACATTTAAATATTTCGTCGGCCATAGTCTGTGAACTTTAGCCGACGAAATAAATTCTTTAGCCGACGACGTTTTAATTTCGTCGGCTAAAGTTTACCATAGCTGACGAAAATTTAAATTAGCCGACGAAGAAAAAACTAATTCGTCGGCCTGGTTTTTTTATTTTCGTCGGCTAAAGCCTTCTTCTGGTAGTGAGGTCTACCTGTTTACGAAGTCTGGTCTACTTATTTACGAGCAAGGGTCTACTTTTTTTAAGAGACAAAATGGTCTATCTATTTACTAACAACAACCTACCTGTTTTGTCAACATGGTGTACTAGGTTTTCGAATCATTAACTCACACTACGAGTAGACCAATACTAAAGTGTGCAGAATTCAGAAACAATTGAAGAATTCTTGAGAGCTCTACATGTTTACGAAGCCTGATCTGCATATTTACGAGTAAGGGTCTACATTTTTTGTGAGACAAAATGGTCTACCTGTTTACGAACAATAACGTACCTGTTTTGTGAACATGGTGTACTAGGTTTTCGAATCATTGACTCACACTACGAGTAGACCAACTCTAAAGTGTTCAAAATTCACAGACACTTGAAAAATTCTTGAGAGGTCTACCTGTTTACGAAGTCTAGTCTGCTTATTTACGAGCAAAGGTCTACTTTTTTTGTGAGACAAAATTGTCTACTTGTTTACGAACAATAACCTACCTATTTTGTGAACATGTGTACTAGGTTTTCGAATCATTGACTCACACTACGAGTAGACCAACACTAAAGTGTGCAGAATTCAGAGACACCTGAAGAATTGTTGAGAGGTCTACATGTTTACGAAACCTGGTCTGCTTATTTACGAGTAAGGGTCTACTTTTTTTGTGAGACAAAATGGTCTACATGTTTATGAACAATAACCTACCTGTTTTGTGAACATGGTGTACTAGGTTTTTGAATCATTGACTCAAACTACGAGTAGACCAACACTAAAGTGTGCAGAATTCAGAGACACTAGAAGAATTTTTTAGAGGTCTACATGTTTACGAAGCTTGGTCTGCTTATTTATGAGTAAACGTCTACTTTTTTTGTGAGACAAAATGGTTTACCTGTTCACGAACAATAACCTACCTGTTTTGTGAACATGCTGTACTAGGTTTTCGAATCATTGACTCACACTACGAGTAGACCAACTCTAAAGTGTGCAGAATTCACAGACACATGCAGAATTCTTGAGAGATCTACCTGTTTACGAAGCCTGGTCTGCTTATTTTTGAAGAATTCTTAAGAGGTCTACCTGTTTACGAAGCCTGGTCTACTTATTTACGAGTAAGGGTCTACATTTTTTGTGAGACAAAATGGTCTACCTGTTTACGAACAATAACCTACCTGTTCTGTGGACATGGTGTACTAGGCTTTCGAATCATTGACTCACACTACGGGTAGACCAACTCTAAAATGTTCAAAATTCACAGACACTTGAAAAATTCTTGAGAGGTCTACCTGTTTACGAACTCCGGTCTACTTATTTACGAGCAAGGGTCTACATTTTTTATGAGACAAAATGGTTTACCTATTTACGAACAACAACCTACCTGTTTTGTGAACATGGTGTACTAGGTTTTCGAATCATTAACTCACACTACGAGTATACCAACACTAAAGTGTGCAGAATTCAGAAACAGTTGAAGAATTTTTGAGAGGTCTACATGTTTACGAAGCCTAGTCTGCTTATTTACGAGTAAGGGTCTACATTTTTTGTGAGACAAAATGGTCTACCTGTTTACAAACAATAACCTACCTGTTTTGTGAACATGGTGTACTAGGTTTTCGAATCACTGACTCACACTACGAGTAGACCAACTTTAAAGTGTTTAAAATTCACAGACACTTGAAGAATTCTTGAGAGGGCTACCTGTTTACGAAGTCTGGTCTGCTTATTTACGAGGAAGGGTCTACTTTTTTTTTGAGACAAAATTGTCTACTTGTTTACGAACAATAACCTACCTGTATTGTGAACATGTGTACTAGGTTTTTGAATCATTATCTCACATTACGAGTAGACCAACTCTAAAGTGTGCAGAATTCACAGACACTAGAAGAATTCTTGAGAGGTCTACCTGTTTACGAAGCCTGGTCTCCTTATTTACGAGTAAGGCTCTACTTTTTCTGTGAGACAAAATGGTTTACCTGTTTACGAACAATAACCTACCTGTTTTGTGAACATGGTGTACTAGGTTTTTGAATCATTGACTCACACTACGAGTAGATCAACACTAAAGTGTGCAGAATTCAGAGACACTAGAAGAATTTTTTAGAGGTCTACATGTTTACGAAGCTTGGTATGCTTATTTATGAGTAAACGTCTAATTTTTTTGTGAGACAAAATGGTTTACCTGTTTACGAACAATAACCTACCTGTTTTGTGAACATGGTGTACTAGGTTTTCGAATCATTGACTCACACTACGAGTAGACCAACTCTAAAGTGTGCAGAATTCACAGGCACATGCAGAATTCTTGAGAGATCTACCTGTTTACGAAGCCTGGTCTGCTTATTTTTGAAGAATTCTTTAGAGGTCTACCTGTTTACGAAGCCTGGTCTGCTTATTTACGAGTAAGGGTCTACATTTTTGTGAGACAAAATGGTCTACCTGTTTACGAACAATAACCTACCTGTTCTGTGAACATGGTGTACTAGGTTTTCGAATCATTGACTCACACTACGGGTAGACCAACTCTAAAGTGTTCAAAATTCACAGACACTTGAAAAATTCTTGAGAGGTCTACCTGTTTACGAACTCTGGTCTACTTATTTACGAGCAAGGGTCTACATTTTTTATGAGACAAAATGGTTTACCTATTTACGAACAACAACCTACCTGTTTTGTGAACATGGTGTACTAGGTTTTCGAATCATTAACTCACACTACGAGTATACCAACACTAAAGTGTGCAGAATTCAGAAACAATTGAAGAATTTTTGAGAGGTCTACATGTTTACGAAGCCTGGTCTACTTATTTACGAGTAAAGGTCTACTTTTTTTGTGAGACAAAATGGTCTACCTGTTTACGAACAATAACCTACCTGTTTTGTGAACATGGTGTACTAGGTTTTCGAATCATTGACTCACACTACGAGTAGACCAACTCTAAAGTATTCGAAATTCACAGACACTTGAAGAATTCTTGAGAGGTCTACTTGTTTACGAAGTCTGGTCTGCTTATTTTCGAGCAAGGGTCTACTTTTTTGTGAGACAAAATTGTCTACTTGTTTACGAACAATAACCTACCTGTATTGTGAACATGTGTACTAGGTTTTCGAATCATTGACTCCCACTACGAGTAGACCAACTCTAAAGTGTTCAAAATTCACAGACACTTGAAGAATTCTTGAGATGTCTACCTGTTTACGAATTCTGGTCTGCTTTTTTACGAGTAAGGGTCTACTTTTCTTGTGAGACAAAATTGTCTACTTGTTTACGAACAATAACTTACCTGTATTTTGAACATGTGTACTAAGTTTTCGAATCATTAACTCACACTACGTGTAGACCAACTCTAAAGTGTGCAGAATTCACAGACACTTTAAGAATTTTTGAGAGGTCTACCTGTTTACGAAGCCTTGTCTGCTTATTTACGAGTAAGGCTCTACTTTTTTTGTGAGACAAAATGGTCTACCTGTTTACGAACAATAACCTACCTGTTTTGTGAACATGGTGTACTAGGTTTTTGAATCATTGACTCACACTACGAGTAGACCAACACTAAACTGTGCGAATTCAGAGACACTTGAAGAATTTTTTAGAGGTCTACATGTTTACGAAGCCTGGTCTGCTTATTTACGAGTAAGGGTCTACATTTTTTGTGAGACAAAATGGTCTACCTGTTTACGAACAATAACCTACCTGTTTTGTGAACATGGTGTACTAGGTTTTCGAATCATTGACTCACACTACTAGTAGACCAACTCGAAAGTGTTCAAAATTCATACACTTGAAAAATTCTTGAGAGGTATACCTGTTTACGAAGTCTGGTCTACTTATTTACTAGTAAGGGTCTACTTTTTTTATGAGACAAAATGGTCTACCTATTTACGAATAACAACCTACCTGTTTTGTGAACATGGTGTACTAGGTTTTCGAATCATTGACTCACACTACGAGTAGACCAACTCTAAAGTGTTCAAAATTCACAGACACTTGAAGAATTCTTGAGAGGTCTACTTGTGTACGAAGTCTGGTCTGCTTATTTACGAGCAAGGGTCTACTTTTTTGTCAGACAAAATTGTCTACTTGTTTACGAACAATAACCTACCTGTATTGTGAACATGTGTACTAGGTTTTCGAATCTTTGACTCCCACTACGAGTAGACCAACTCTAAAGTGTTCAAAATTCACAGACACTTGAAGAATTCTTGAGAGGTCTACCTGTTTACGAATTCTGGTATGCTTTTTTACGAGTAAGGGTCTACTTTTCTTGTGAGACAAAATTGTCTACTTGTTGACGAACAATAACTTACCTGTATTGTGAACATGTGTACTAAGTTTTCGAATCATTAACTAACACTACGTGTAGACCAACTCTAAAGTGTGCAGAATTCACAGACACTTTAACAATTTTTGAGAGGTCTACCTGTTTACGAAGCCTGGTCTGCTTATTTACGAGTAAGGCTCTACTTTTTTTGTGAGACAAAATGGTCTACCTGTTTACGAACAATAACCTACCTGTTTTGTGAACATGGTGTACTAGGTTTTTGAATCATTGACTCACACTACGAGTAGACCAACACTAAACTGTGCAGAATTCAGAGACACTTGAAGAATTCTTAAGAGGTCTACCTGTTACGAAGCCTGGTCTGCTTATTTACGAGTAAGGGTCTACTTTTTTGTGAGACAAAATGGTATACCTATTTACGAAGACTAACCTACATGTTTTGTGAACATGGTGTACAAGTTTTCGAATCAGTGACTCATACTACGGTAGACGAACTCTAAAGTGTCCAGAATTCACAGATACTTGAAGAATTCTTGAGAGGTCTACCTGTTTACGAACCTAGTTTGCTTATTTACGAGTAAAATATTTTTTGTTGACAATTGTCTACTAATTGTCTTAGCATCTCATGAACCAGGTCTAACTTTACATGACAATTGTCTACTAATTGTCTCTTAGCGTTTCTCATGTACAAGTAAACTTCGGCATGCATAGTCACCCATGTACAAGTAGACTTCAGCATGCAAAGTCACGTCTTCCATATGAAAAGAACACATTTGACTGGGGTTTTTTTAGAGTATTACTGCTTTTATATGCAAATCTACTCAAAGTCCCAGTTTAATGTGCACCATGTACTAGTTTCATGACACGTTTTGCTCATATAGAAGTAGACATTCTGAAGAGTTATTCTTGAGACTGTTACCTAATGAACCATCAAACTTTTCATTGCATCAATACCATCAAAATACATTATATCCCTCAGTTGCAAAAGTTTTAAACTCTAAACCTAGCACTTCTATTATGACCCCAAAAAAAGAGCGCGTATCTTGATCATATTTATATGTTCCACAATGCTCTTCCTCAACTCCTTTTCACCTTCAAACTCTCATGAGCATTTGACAGTAGTTTCCGTTCATATATCTTGGGTTCAGCTGTGTCATGGTACACCCTGCACACAGTTGAAACAATCACATATCAGCTTAACAAACTTATATCATTTAAACGGAAAAATGAAATTTTTAACAATTAAGATGTAGTGTAATTTGACATCAAAGACTGTACAGAAAAAAAAGTGATCTATGCTAGCTAAAACCTAAACCATATATATCACTGTTTCATTTTGTATTAACAAAGTAAAAAACATGACAGTTAGCGACCTACAACAAATCTATCAAGTCAGTAGTGTTTAGTTGAGTAGGATGCTCATTATGATAGCAATTGAAAGCCTGCTTCTGTCCTCATAGCACTTAAATTCCTAATCTATTTATTATAGTTTCCATGACAGTCTTGGAACTTGTTTTTGCAACTACAAGCATCACATTTCAGAGCTGTAAATAACTATATATGAATAACCTCTAACACTAAAGCAGTTATTCAGGACCATTAAAATTGTATAAGTACTCAACTTAACCTAAAATGAAATGTAGTTAAGAGAAAAAGCAATTAAAATTCACTTGTACACGCACCGAATGTAGTCAAGACAAAATCACAAATCTAAACTTAACTTCCAAGGCCTCATCTGCAACGAATGCAACGCAGAGTAAATTAATTGATCCTAATATGAAAGCTTGCATATGATTATAATACGAATTTTATAACTCAGAGGCTAATGTTGAAACATCACAATTATCACTGTGAGAATTAGGAAGGCATACCAGAAACAAGTTGATACAAAAACAAGAATAACTCATGATTGTTGAGGCATCATGGAATAAAGGAGCCTAAACTCCTAGCACACCAAGACAAAGGTAAGGAAATGGCAAGAGCACACGGGCCATAACCTCCCCGTATTCTTCAAAACACCAAGTTCTCGACATACAACTATACAAGCAACCAAAACACTCACACAAACCAGCCATCAATAACAAAACCAAGAAAACAACGACACTGCAACAAAACAAGGGAAATCTTACCTTATGAACCAACACAGTAGCTTTGCTTCGCTGCTTCAATTCCAAATCCGCCATGGTACCAACATGAAATCCAAAACCAACAATTCAACAACAACTCAATGCAGAACAACCAACATAATAATTCCATACAAGAGAGGTCGAGACTGACCATCTGTTTCTCCAAATCAATGAACCAGACAAAGTCTGAACCTCCTCCTTGCTTACCAAGACCAAATCGGAGAATCAACATAAGAACATGGATCCTCCCCTCGCTAGAAAGCCACTGCTCAACCTAGAACCGCCCCCCGCTACTTCCACAACACCACTTAAACGTACTTCGGCTCCATTAGAACACGATAGGACTCTATAGAAGTCGACGAGGTCACCGGAAAACTTTGACCAAAACCCAGAAATACAAAAGAAAAGAAAATCATATTAGAGCTTTATTTAGGAAATCAAAGCTCAAGGAGGAGTGAAAACGAGAGAGAAGTGATGGGTTTACCTTCACGGAGCACGAGTTCCCAGAGAGGGAGAGATTCGGTCAGAAATTGGATTTGGGGATTTAGGGTTTGGATTTCAATCTTGAGAAGCGGTGGATCATGTCAATCGGTGATTAGGAGGAGGTAGAGGAGAGGGAGATGAGCTAAACAGTGGTACAAAGAGAGAGAGAGAGGGAGAGCAAGGGAACAGAGAAAGTGCGGCTAGGTTCCATTTCCTTTATATACATAGTTTCATACTTATGCGGCGAAACGACTTGTTTGTCCATGCGGTTTAGGGTTTAGGATTTAGGGTTTAGGGTTTAGGGTTCTCTTTATGAAAATTGATTGTAGATGCGATCATAGAACTTTAATTTTATTATCATATAATTGATCCATCATCACAAACCTTGAACCATGTATACACTAGATGTGAGATGTGACTATTACTAGATCATCATAAACTCTAAACTATATATACATGAGAGGTGATTTGTACTCGATTATCATAAACCGTAAATCATGTCAACGTTAAGACATTACTTGATATTAATGGCTGATCATCATAAACCTTATATACATCAAAGGTGACTAGTGCTTGATTATCATATATCAAGTATACACTGGAGGTGATCGACTATTGATCGATCATCACAAACCTTGAACCATGCATACACTAGAGGTGACTATTACTTGATCATCATAAACCTTAAAGTATATATACATTAGAGGTTATTTATACTCGATCATCAGAAACCGTTAACCATATGTCAAAAGGAATTAGGGTGCACTACCAGGACAAGCACTTTAGCCGACGAAAAAATTTCGTCGGCCTGTTAGCTTAATTCGTCGGCTAAGATCCATTGTTGGCAATGACTTTAGCCGACGAAAAAAGAAGACGTCGTCGGCTATAGTCCCATAGTTTAGCCGACGAAAAACATGTCGTCAGTTTTTTTTCCAGACTTTAGCCGACGAAACAATTAAGATATTCGTCGGCTGAACCTTATAAAAAAATTAAAAAATAACTATAGCCGACGAAATATAGTCTATTTCGTCGGCTAAACCTTATAAAAAAATTAAAAAATAACTATAGCCAACAAAATATAGTCTATTTCGTCGGCTAAACCTTATAAAAAAATTAAAAAATACTATAGCCGACAAATATAGTATTTAAATATCGTCGGCTAAAGTTGCTGGTTTTTGAAAAAAAAACTGCAGAAACTTTCGGTCACCTTCAATCACCACCAAAATTTGACATAATCTTCCTCTCAACATTTCGAACAACTTTCTAGAAGAAGTCGAAGCCAATTCTAAGCCTAAACAGGTCAATTGAATCAAAATATAAAAATCCCCAATTTTAAACCCTAAAAACTTTAAATCTTCGATTCTCCTCACACACACTGAATCGAGCTACCAAATTCTAGGGGAATGTAGTACTAATCAAACTCAACTTATCTATATATAGAACTCACCAAATGGTGACCTGAGGAAGGAGAAATTCGATCGACATCGAATCCGAACCGGCGGAGTTTTGGAGCTCGATTTAACCCTCACGGCGGCGTCACTTGATGCACCACCTGTCCAGCAATGAAGTAGAGACGACGGCGAAACTTTTGGGACAAGTGTGGCGGTCTCCGGTGGCTTAATGGTGGAGCTAGGCCGAGAAGAAAATCTGGCAGGCAAAATAGACTTCTTACCATCCACATTTGGTAAAACTCCTATATAAAGAACTTTAGCCAATGAAATTCTTTATTTTCGTCGGCTAAACTCTTTTGAAAATTTAAAAATTTTGGTTGACCGCCAAAAAATTTTGGTTGAAAATTTTGAAAATTTTTCGACTTTAGCCGACGACTTTTCATATATTTTCGTCGGCTAAAGTCCTTTAAAAATTTTCTTCCAAATTTGGTTTACCGCCCAAAAATTTCTGACCTTAGCCGACGACTTTTTTAATATCTCATCGGCTAAAGTCTATAAATTCACGAAAACGCTCATATCTCCCTCTATATTACGTAGTTTGGTTAAACCTTCCACACGAAAATTTTCACGTAGATGAGACGCAACCGCCTATATAAAAATTTTGAGACATTTACCTTCTGACGATAGGGCTCCCCATAAGGAATAATAACGTTAAATAGGGTTGACCGCTACTATCAGCACCGAGACTTTACCCGATTTACGTGATTTTTGAACCATAGCCGTATTTCACCATTCTGAACACATCTTATTTCACAAGATTTTTGATAATTTTGCTTCCTATGTAGAGTTGGTTCACAAGTTGTATAACCTACTAAACAAGTTATACAACAGTAGTAGACACGTTGTGATTCCGATGACTAAAATTCACAAACCGAAATTCGACCATCAGATATGATCATTATGACGAAAGATGTCTATGGTAAAAAATTCAACTGGATCCGACAACGTTAAGGGCTGGATTGAAACGGTCAACCATAATTCATCGTCACTTATCACACGAAAACGCTCATATCTCCCTCTATATTACGTAGTTTGGTCAAACCTTCCACATAAAAAACTCTCACGTAGATGAGACGCAACTGCCCATATAAAAATTTTGAGACATTTACCTTCCGACGATAGGGCTCCCCATAGGGAATAATAACGGTAAATAGTAGACACGTGATTCCGATAACTAAAATTCACAAACCAAAATTCGACCGTCAGATATGATCATTATGATGAAATATGCTATGGTAAAAAATTCAACTGAATTCGACAACGTTAAGGGCTCGATCGAAACGGTCAACTCTAATCAGAAATATAAAACTGCATTTGAAGCCTTAAACGAACTCGGATGGCCAAAAAGGCCCATATGTCATGCCAATGGAAAGATTTTGGCTCGTAGGGCCGTTACGCTTCTGGAAAGGTATCACAATAGTCAATCGGACACCGAACGCCAAATCTGCAGTATAGTGAATAATAAGGGTAAATTGCATTGACCGCAACTATCGGCATCTAGACTTTACCGGAATACCGTGATTTTTCAACTGTAGACGTATTTCACCATTCTGGTCATATCTTATTTCACGACTTTTTTGCGTTTGAAGGTTCTACGTATAGTTTTTTTTTTTCCCGAATGAGTTATTGTCTAATCTGCAAATATAAAACACTTTAGCCGACGAAATTATATTTTTCGTCGGCTAAACTTTTAAAAATTTCGTCGGCTAAAGTTCACAAACTATAGCCGACGAAAAAAATTATTCAGACGACAAAATTAAAATTTCGTCGGCTAAAGTTGACCATAGCCGACAAAAATTTTAAATTAGCCGACGAAGAAAAATTTCGTCGGCTAAAGTGGACTTTAGGCGACGAAAAAATAATTCGTTGGCCTGGTTTTTTTTATTTTCGTCGGCTAAAGTCTTTCTTCTGGTAGTGGTGACTATGCTCAATCATCATAACCCTATATACACTAGAGGTGACTTGTAACATCCTGAATTTTGAAATTTCTCAAAATATGTTTTTCTTTTTAGAATTAGAAACTAGATGTCTCCACGAGTTCGCCGTATTTTTCGGTGAATTTTTCGGATTCTCGGACTATTTTTTATGATTTTTCGAAGATAGAGATGACTTTTAGATCAGACCGTCACGTGGCGATTCTATTGATGGACTTCATCATTGCTAGAGACAAAGTCAACTGCTCCCCCACGTGGGTGCAAGTTGAATAGTCATCTCTTGCCTTTGACATGTTTCCCAAAGCAATCTCTTACATGTTGACATATGTGACTTTGTCATTGGCCGAAATCCTTAGACCGACCCTTCATTGTCGGTTATTACCCCTATATATAGCTGACCCATCAGCTCTCATTTCTTGAATTTCAGAGATAATTTTCTCTCTCTTGTTTCTCTCTCCTCATTTTTTGTATGCTAAGTCTACTATTTTTACGAGACACTTGCTCATATAAAAGTAGACATTCTGGGTAGTTGTTCTTGAGAGTATCACCTAGTAAGACCACGATTTGGAGTGGAATTTGAACTCTGTAATCGAGGTCTGGGAGTTGTCAACTTACCATCAATGAAATCTTTCATCTTTCATTGATTATAATGGTAGGGTGGCTATCCTTGATGATACAATAATATTGAGGTTTATGGTAATTGGGAATTTGGGGATGGAGAAATGAACCATTCTTAACCAAGAAATTTGGGGGTATCAAAGGAATTCGATTTCTGGGTGTTGTTTGTCCCTTGTTTTTTTTGGGCTAATTCATTGTGTGATTCTTGGGTTTATGAATTTTTTTCATACTGCAAGAGGCTCCAACTCACATTGATTTTGATGTTTAGAAAGACTACCCAATTAGTCATCGATTCCAAATTCATGTCTATAAAGGCATGGAATAGGAGTAGGATAGAAAGAATAAAGCAAAGACTTCATGCCCAAACATTTCATTTATACCCAAAACGAAAAACAATAATATAAAAATCATACAGTTATGTTCAAGCATACATGAAACCAAGTGAATCCAAACAACAATGACCAAATCATTCAAAGAGAGAACTCAGAGAAGAATAGAAAAATAGAAAGAAACAAGAAGAAGATAGCAACGCAACTGAGAGAGCATGGTGAATTGGTGATGGCGGAATGAGAGAGCAAAGACCCAGAACTTCGAATCCTTCTATGGTTTGATTGATTGAGTCTCTAAGTTTAGGGTTAGAAATTGGGAGAGTAAGGGGAGAAGAAACATATGCAAATGCGGCTAGGTTATTTAGGTTGAGAAAGTCAGAAAGAGACCAAGTTGGTCTCTATATATACTTACATATATAATATATATAAAAACTAAAATATTGCGGTGGTTTGAATGCGGGTCGGTTGGTTTGAATGCGGGCTGTGTGGTGCCCGAAACCGTAACTGCACCTAATATTTTAGTGTCGGTGCGGTGTGTGTGCAAAACGACGTCGTTTTGCCTACATTCGGTTAACCGCACCTAATATTGCGGTGTGGTGCGGGCGGTGACTGCATTTCGGGCTCAATATGCCCAGCCTACATACAGTACACATCAAAATATGATTGCAAATCAAATGCTGCTGGCATAAATCTATGGGCAAGCTGATGGATGCTTTGTATATATCTCCAAAATAGTACTAAATGAAACCATACACTAGCTTACTATTTATTTGTAAACTTAAGAACATACTTTGCCCACTCTTGCCGAACAACATCAACATTCTCCATGGTGTAATCTGCATCTCCCTTTGTCAACCACTACAAGGACGATAAAAAACATAACAGATTGAACTAACTGATGAGTTATATAGCTCACATACTGATGAATGCAAGAAATTACCTTTTTAGACCAGTCTTGATTTTTGTCCAACACGATTCCCTCATGTAACATAATGAAAATCCACAGATCTTGTCACCAAGCTGTTGCGGAATGCCCTGAATCAAATAATTTTTTGCTTAATAAACCTAATAAACATGAACCGAAATGGTTAAGTGTAAATATAAATAGTTAGCTAAGATAGGGAACCTACTGAACAGTTTTTCCACTGAAGTTTTCGTGCTTTCTTAGTAATGTGTGCATTCACAATTTTGATGGCACTAAAAACAACAAAATACCCAAATTTTATAATCAGAATGAACTAATAATTAAACAATGCATTTTGTATATATATACACCAATGATAAAGATGCAGGCGGCTGCACTTACTGGTTTACTATGGTTTTCCATTCATCAGTGGTAACGTCCATTTGTCTCTTCAATGATCCATGTAATACACAAGGTCTTCGGTGGGACTCACCACAGTTAAAATCCAATGATATCTGACACACATAAGAGAATCAAAGCAATCATATATTTCATCTAGGTACACATAAATTGAGAATTTAAAACATATACAGAAATGCATGAATAAGCTTTCGTACCCTGAGTTATATGGAACCAAAAAAATCTGGCATGGCTTCCCTCTTTTAAAAGCATCAGACAAAGATCGAGATCGCTCAGTTGAATTTCCATAGCTAAGGGCACCCGTCACAGAAGGGTCAATGAAACCGATCATGTGAAGCATATTCGATTCTTTCAAAGTTTCATGAAGGAAGCTGCAAATCGAAAGAGCATATCACTTAATGCTACTGGACATCATGTATTGTGCAATATAATTAAACTAGCTAGCAAGGATAATTCAAAATTATATATATACCTCATATACATCACAATGGTATCGCCAGAAACCTCAAGTACGTTGGTGACGGCAAAAAATCCCTTCTGAAGATGGCGATTTTCCTTTCACGTCCGAATAATTCCTCGCTAAACTTTGTGTGGATAGTGGCCCTACTTTTCAATAACTCATTACCCCATATGCTCAAGGTCTTAAGCGCTGGAGGCAAATCAGCTGGTAGGTTGTCCAAATCACAAGTATCATAATAATCATCATCCATATCAACCCACTGCTTCTTTTTCTTCCTCCCATTCTTACGGGGTGCTTGCTGCATTCCAGATTAGAAAAAAGAAAACAATTATTACATGTTTAGTATTTCAATTTCAAGTAGCTGCTTATCGATATATATGCATGAAAAACTACATTACTTTTGCATTACCAACTGCAGTGGCCGCTATACCCCGTCTTTAGGCCAAGCAACGCAAGTCCCGATTGCATCGCGCATAATAAAGTCTCATTCCTACAGGGACTGGTAGCAAGGCATTCTCCACAAGACATTTGGTCACAGACACTCGGATATTTTCTGCAGCTAATGGTACACCATGAATAGTTTGTGAGCTGGAATCAACACCCGCTTGAATAATGGTTCCTTCAGCCACAATGTTGTCCAATGAACCTATTACAAGATTATGCCTCTAGACAGTGGGGCTAGACTGAACCTAATTCAAACCAAAATAAATAAATAAAAATTCAACATTAGTCAAGTGAGACAGAGGTATTACCAAATGTGCCTATAGGGTATTTCTATTTCGGTAAGTATATAAATACAAAGTGGCGATAATTTACCTGAGCCTTCCCCAGCACATGCACCTCCTCCTCACAGTCAGGGTTTTTCGGTTACATCTGACACCAGCTTGCCCTCCTCTAAATCTAACTTCTTCTTGACGGCTTTGACACCTTCCACTTCATTACATCTAACACCAGCCGGCTTGTCAAGACGTGAACAACTGCCCTGGCCAGACCCTAGATCATTTAGCGGGGTCACAGACTTTGGTGACTCATCTATTTGCTTATCTTTCCCCATAAGAATTGCTTCTAACCTCATCAGCCTTTCCTCCAGTGAGGCCTTTTCTTCTGCCCATTGGGCTCTCTCCACAATAAGGATATTATTGTTCTCCTCTGCCACCATCTTCTTAATACTTTGTCTTGCACTATCATCTGAGCAAAGCTTAGCACGTTTAAGAAGATGGAAATATGCTTCAGGTTTGACGAAGCCACCAACACCTCGCACCCTACCAGAATATTCAGGTGTTCCCAACGCTGTAGTAAGAACATCAACAGGTCTTCAAAACTTTTTTTTTCCTTCTAGCTCTTCCTTCTCCAATTTGTCCTGAAATAGGCGTAAATCAATTGCATAAAAGCATGAACAATTTCAAATCCTGAAATTAATAAGCTAATTTCAAGGACTTGACATACAATTTCATCGACCTTTTTCTGCACTTCTGGCGCTTTGTAGTTGCCATCCTTGTCTTGCCTAGCCACTTTCCACATTGTAGTTCAACCTAATTTCCTCCTAGGCATCGTCGCAGCCTATAAATATATGTTTAGGTTAAATGACATCATATCAGATAAGGACACTCCGACATATGGTAATATATTTCTAAGAAGAGTAATGTACCAGTTCCTCTTGCAACTGAGCATATGGTTTTCGTCCAAGTCGATGAGGGTACTTATTCTCTTTCCTCCTTTCTTTTTGTTTTTGCCGGAATTCCTACAAGACGATAGCCAAATTTTCCATTATATTTTAGCAATTGAAACAAGGAAAAGACTTAGGTGTCTTGGAGTATTCATACCTTGCAAGATGTCATTGTTTTATTAGTCCACATAGGATAACAGCTTAAAAACTTAACAGATTTTTGTAATTGTCTTAACGGATTTTTGTAACTATTCTAACGGATTTTTGTAACTGTTAAAAAAAAAAAACTCTAATGAAAACTCTCTCTCTCTCTCTCTCTCTCTCTCTCTCTCTCTCTCTCTCTCTCTCTTCTCTCTCTCTTCTCTCTCTCTTCTCTCTCTCTCTTCTCTCTCTCTCTCTCTCTCTCCCCCCCACCTTGTTCTTCTTCTTCTTCTTCATGTTGCAGGTTGAATGTGGTTTAAGTGTTAACTATCAGTTGAATGAATGTTTTTATTTCAGTTTGACATAGGTTTAACTATGTAATGCGGTTTGAAGCAAACTACACCGAGTTGCACCGAAAATGTAGTTCAACCGAAAATGCAGTTTGCATTATTTAAAAGCAGTTGCAATCTGCAAAATTAGAACACCAAAAATGCAGCCCGCACTGCGGTTTCGGAGTTAGTTAACTGCACCACACCACACCACGCTCACTCCTAACTGTATGTTTGCCCAGATTAATATGTAGTTCTTTTTGCTGTGTTACCATACTGGACTGCATATATATGAGACAGCTATTGAACATAATAATGGTGTTTTTTGTTAATCTCTTATGGCCTAGCTAGGTTTGTGTACGGTTTATATATGGTGGATTCAATCAATTTGGATGTTGAATGCTTATTTTAGTTATAGATGCTTATTTTATTTATGGATGGTGCTTTTAAACCTAAATTATCAGGATGCTTCAATATAGCTAGCAATGTGTAGTTTCAAACAAGTCATGACTACCAATATGTGTGATTTCAACTACAGAGGATGGATACAAACATAACAATATCTATTGTCTTTACTAAGTTAAGATACTAGAAATATGTGGCCATAAAACAACAACCGGCAACACAAACATAACAATATCTATTGTCTTTACTAAGTTAAGATACTAGAAATGTGAGGCCATAAAGTACAACCGGCAACGTAAGTGGAGAGTTTAAATCAAAAGAAGACATCACTTATATGTAGCTCAAGCTCATCATACGATAGACAAATGTAGCCTGAAAATGTCGAAAGCCTAAAAGATATCACATAGTGAAAGCTTAAAGCATATCAGACGACATATACCTATTGTCTAAAGAGACCAAATGAAAAAAGAAAAATATACGTTGCCTGAAAATCATTCACCCAATGCATATGTGTCATCGTACTACGTCTAGACCAGAAACAACATCAATAGTATGTCGTGTGGGTTCATCCAGCGATACATAAATGTAGCATGGCAAAGTTTAAATTCTAATTCACCAAGTATATGTCGCCTATAACATTTTCACATAATGTTTAAATGTTGTCTTTAAACAAATTAACCTACACCTATATGTTGTTGTAAGGCGTATTTCTCTCTCACTCGCAGTTATAAGGCGACACAAAGAGTTGTGTCACCTCACGGCAAAAAAAAGATATGTCCTTTTAGCATGTCGTTGTTTAAACTATCAGGCGACATATATACCGTGTCGTCTTATCTCAATTCAGGCGACACAAAATGAAAAAAGTCTTCTGTCGTCTGAGGTTCTTATAGGCGACACAACATTTGTGTCATCAGAGAATCTCATCAACGACATGCTAAAAATCGACACTTACGATTTTTATCATGCGACACAACAGTTGTGTCGCCTGATGCAGGAAATGGCATAGTGGCTTTGAATTCTATGCAAGGAATTGGTTCTAGACACAAATTCTACAACCAAGGTGTTTTCACACTACGGAATCTATCACTTATAATCAATGTCAAAGATGCCTACTTTCTACCACAACATCCTAATGGTTAGTCTCAAAAATGAATCTTGCCGGTCCATCTTTATCGTTTTGCCTAGCATCCTCCCCATTCTCTAGGACACAAATCTTTTCTTTACACATAAAGATTTGAATTATCCAATACTATTCCCAAACATTTACAGCTGCTCAGAATGAAGTTATGTCATGTCATGACATCAGTTTCATAAGTAAACCTGCACATTTACATTCATTGTAACACTGATGGTATTGATTTATGAAACAAACCTCGGCTATAATTTCGGCAGACACTACCCCAGTCTCTTCTCGTAGTTCGCTAATAGCTGTTGATTTGGGTCTTCACCATCTTCAATACCGCCCTGAGATTGAAGATCAAAAATAAATAATTACCAAGTTTATACACAACTAAGCCTAAATGCCTAACTCAAAGAACTTGATAAATACAACAGAATTGAGAACCTCTCTAAGAGAAATAAATTAACAAAGCAAACAATTGCAGAGAAAGTTTAGCCAACAAAGCAAAAAATTTAGATTCTGAAACATGCAGTACTACAACCAAGATCACTTTAATTTGCTCTATAGTCTACGATTCAAGTGAAGTAACTCTGTTGTCATCGATTCAAGTGTTTGAAACACACAATTAGGTACACCAGTAAGGCAGTAACTATCTAAACTGAATTCAGTAAACAACGAAAATGATTAGACTTTAGACTTTAGTAGTTAACTTAATCCTAATCTCACCCTATGCAATTAATCTCAAACAGTTAATTACTTGTGGCATCAGCCATGCTCCGGGAACATTCAATCTTGTTCCAACAAAAACCTGCACTAAATTCCCACCACAGTTATACTTTGACTCCAAACTCACAACATAAAAAAATATATATATATTCATAACTTGAGAGTTACGCACAACTCCAATTAAAAAGAAGTTCAAAGAGTCCAAGAAAGCAAATATTACATGAAACAGTATGGTATATAGCTATCTGAAAATTACCAATGATCAATCTTTTAGCATAACAGTAATAGTAACACAACAGTAAGTTCACAGCTAAATTTGACCCCATCAAAACAGAAGAGAGAAATCTAAGCAGAAAATGAAGAAGAAGATATACTCCAGTACTCCACCTTCAAACCGTGTTTTTCAGTAAATCGATTTCGATTCAAACGTTTTGATCATCTCCGCCTAATTGTGCAGGACACTTTACTTGCCGCTAATTCACCCTCTCGACGGCGGAGACGTGGCTGCTCTGTGCAGATCTCCCGCCAACGTAATATTTACCCCCCCTTCTCACCTCACCGGCGATTCCATAAAAGCCCTTCTATCTAAACCAGACGGCGACGATGATGAGGGAAACGAGCGTCATCTGAGAAATCTCATTGATGCCCCTCAGGTTTTGCCTCTGCCGATGAAAAGTCGCCGCGTTTGTTAAGCCCACTTGTGGCGTACGGGACTACGGCGTAGTCCAGCGCTTCCTCATTATTATATTTTTCACCTTTTTCTCTTGACCGTCACACCATTCAAATTTTGAAATTTGAAACGCGTCTTGCGTCCCCTACCGAACCATCCCGGTGGACCCAAACCTTATTCGAACCAGGTCACCGCTTCAATTCTAGGGTTTTCTAGGGATTCAGTGTGGAAATTTGGAGTTTTTACTGTGTAGAATTGGAAATTTAGTAGGGTTTTACGAAAAATTTTACTCTATGGAGCTAGTTTTTATTGCTAATTTAGTTCAATTTTTACTTTTTTATTTATTTTTAACAGAGTTCGGGGAAGTCTTCGGTGCTGGAGAGCATTGTGGGGCGTGACTTTCTTCCCAGAGGATTAGGTGAATTTTTCAGGCTTTTGAGGTTGAACTAATTGTTTGAAATTTTCGTCTTTAGTTTTTTTTTTTTTTTTTTACCGTGTTTTTTTTTTGTGTGATTGTAGGGATTGTGACGAGGCGGCCGTTGGTATTGCAGCTCCACAAGACGGATGAAGGAACTCAAGAGTATGCTGAGTTCCTTCATCTCTCCAAGAGAAGATTCACTGATTTCGTATGTAAATTACCGGCCCCCCCCCCCTCGTGTTTTGTAGTTTCCTTTACCTGAGGCCATGGCTACTTATGAGAGCTTCACTGATGGTAATTGTGCTTGCCTTTTTGTATGTTGATATTTAATTTAGGATTAATTTCAGTTTACCCTCCTAAGGTTTGGGGTTGACATCGTTTCACCCCTATATTTTTAATTTTGAAAATTTACCCCCTAAGTTTCAAATTTTCATAAATCAAGCTCAACCGCTAAAATTCCGTTCAATTTGAAGGTTAAATGCTAGCATGAAAAAGGATCCTAAAAGGCTATTTATGTTGTTATATGACTATTTTAGCGATTTTAGTAAGTTATGAAGTTAAAATTAACATATGAGTTAGATGAAATTTCAACAATGGGCATGATTTATGAAACTTTGAAACTTTATAGAGTAAATTTTCAAAATTAAAAGTATGGGGAGGTGAAACGATGTTAACCCCAAACCTCAGGGGGTAAACTGAAATTAATCCTTCAATTTATTAAAAAGCTGAAATCCTAATCCCTTTGATGTACTTGTAATTAAGGATGTGAAGCCACAGTCACTCCACCTTTTATGAAAACATGTTTAATTCTGCAAACTCAAAATTTCAAAGATTAGAGAAGACTATCATCAAGAAGATAGCAGCTCCTAGCAAGGTAATAATATTATACTAAAGGAAGGGGGAAGCTGCTTCTGGATCTTAGTGGTGTTATATGAACTCAATCAAGTTTGTCATAGATGAAAAGTACGGATAGTAAGCAGAAAGTCAGTAGGCACAAAAGTAACACTCAATCAAGTTTGTGGTAAGATAAGTAGTGGCCTGCCAGGTTGAAGATCAAAACATGTCGAGGCCAGGACACTGAAGATCAAAACACTTCGTTTCTTGTCCAAGTTTTGATATCTTGTAAGGTAGCAGGGAGGGCAGTTGTGCATTAATTCGATCACAAAGAACATCATTGTTTTGCAATTCGCAGTAAAAGTTAAGGCAAAAATAGAAACAGGGACACAACAATCGCTAGTTCCAGTTAACAAATTAAGTTTGCCATAAAAAAATGGAATGACATGCCAACATGAAAAGAGCACAAACATGAATGTGAAATAAACAACAGGAAATCACACTCGAAGTATATTTTGCTGCGTTGAAGTTGATTAACCATTGTCATGCTGAGTTGGGCATATCTCGACCACCCAAGTGGATTTTGAGCCACCTTCGACATCAAAAGACACCGACAAGTCATCATATATGTAATTCAATAATTCAAAAAACACATAGGTCAAATGAGCAAATCTGGAGATCCTAGTAGAAATCCTCTTCAGATATATATATATATATATATATATATATTATATATATATATATATATATATATATATATATATATATATTCAATTGGAAGAGTCTACTATGAAATAGTTTAGCTCAATTTCAGACAGGATTTTGTTTTCATAGGTCAAGGATTCCATATCTACAATGTAACCGGAAAAGAACAGAATGCCAAGTCCAATCAGGATGTACAGAAGCAGAGGTCAAACTAGAAATTTACTTTCATTGTTTACTCACTGTTTCACTGCTCTCTTCTCCAACTCTTCCAGTGCTTCCCACAATTTTGGGTCACCAAAATCTTTAATAACAAAGGAAGCTCCAGCATCTAGCAGTAAACTTGCAGGGTTCCTTGTGCCTAAACCCACCACCGGCATTCCAGCTGCGACTCCAGCTTTCACTCCTGAGACAGAATCCTTCGCAAAGCAAAAAAACGAAGAGTGTAAAGCCAAAATTTTACATTACAAAATATATGTTGATGCAAAGCAGTCATAGGATGCAAACCTTAAAGACAAAAGCATGCTTATGTGACACATTAAGTGCTTGAAGAGCTTTCACGTAAGGATCAGGAAATGGTTTTGCTCGATCACATTCATTTGCAATAACAAGAACTTCAAAGAAACTCAAGAGGTCCAGTGCTGATACCAATAGCTCGCCATTTGGTCTTGGTGCATTTGTTACTGCAGCCCGTTTCAAGCCTTGAACTTCAATCCATTCCCGCAGCTTATGTAAACCCTTCATAGGTTCTAACTGTTCAGATGCCAATCTGCATATAACCACACCATGTCAAAAAAATGGACGGAATGTTTATTGTGCACAGATAGGGTTCTCACTTCTCACCCCAGTCCTCACCTCTTCACAATTTAAGAAATGAAAAATATAAAAACTTGAACTTTAAAGGTGACACATAAAAGAGAAATAGAAGTTCCAAAACTAAGAAGGAGAAATAAAACTATAGTAATCAAGGAAGATGGTGTGGATAATCCTCGTATCAATCATATGTCAAAAGGTCCTGCTCACAAAAGTACAACTCATCTTTCCATAGTGAAAGGAATTATCTACCATTACCTTCGGAACATGTCCTCCTTATCCTCAAAAAAATTTCTTGCTCTTTTGAGATCCCAATCGGGAAACAGAACACCACAAAGCTCCTCATTATGCATCCCACTGATATTCTCAATGAAGAATTCCTCAGTGATAGGAACCCCACCATTAAAACCTACCTGTACACAAGTATCAGCTTACAAGATACAAGATACTAAATGTGTATATGTGAATTTGTGGGTGCGTGTGTGAGAGAGAGACAGAGAGACCAGAGATAGAGACAGAAATCTTACTTCTTGAAGCATTTCCCGGAAAGCATAATAATGGAGAGGATCTGAATCACACAATGTTCCATCTATATCAAATAGAATTGCTTCGAGAGAAGCGACAAATGCTAGGGAACATTTACTGCCATAACATAATGGAGGCGATTCTGGCCAGAGTTAGTACAACAACAATTGGAAAGATAAAGAAATGAAAAGATGATGATTGTCAAGTGGCATGTCTTAGTGGAGGGAAATTATAAACTGAGCAAAGACCTATCACCAATTAAACAATTTTTACTGCACCTCGAACGTCATTGTTTTCCCTGAATGTTGTAGCTATTTCGCAAAGGATTATGGTGCATCAATATAATTGTAATGCTGGTCTCTATGTATGAAATAAACCATTGTCTTTACTTGATTTTCCAAGTTTCTCTAGTTTACTACTTGGTCCTATCAATCTGAAACAAGGGCTAGGTTGGTAGCCGTTGACAAAAATGCAAGCACAACTATCTCTAACATGGTTGTAAATGATGTGCACTGAGAATCTGAGATATAATGTCATGAAAGGTTTACAGAACAAAGTATAAACAGAACACAAAAATGACTGCAATTAGTACTTATTCTCCAACATGATATCGCTGGTCTCCTAGTCCTAGACTGAAATGTAGTAGAGCTAGATTTTCTGTTGTTTTGGGACTCCAGCCCCCCATTCCTCCTAAACAGAAGAAAACAAACAAAAAATCATACAGGTGATGTTCTGATCTTTCATTCCACTCAATGTTGCCTCTAGTCCCAACTCTATTTAACTATCAATGTTGACATCTCCTAGTGTTATTAAAGTGTAGCTGGATAATAAGATACCCAGATTATTAGAAATCACGTTTCTAAGTCATCTTTTGCAAAATGTATTTGGTGTCAAGATTGCATTCATTCCCAATGCATCAGAAGGAGCACAATCCTTTCAATTGAAGGGAGTGAAACCTTTTTAATGAGATATGATGCACACAAAGCTTCTTGAACTGTCCCTCATATTGCCCACGAAAATCATCAATAGACCCACTTACAGTACAAAGCAATTTCACACCTAAGGTCTAGACTTCTGCTGATTTGTAAGCTTCAATGTTATCTTTCTAAGTCCAAAGGATGACTTTGCAATGACCATACTTCAAAAATATTCAATTCTCTCTCTTCCGTTCTCCAAAAATATAAACCAATTATCCAAATTACGTGCTAGATATGGATTAACAACAGAAATTGAAGTTGGGGTATAGCTAGATAACCCTGACAATAGCTAAAACCTTACAAACCTTTACACACTATTCTTGTTAACAATGGCATTCTCATACAAATTAGATATCTGAGAATTAAGACTAACTCATCTAATCATGCCCTTTGGTCTATTTTAAAAGATGCAAATAAGCCAATTACGAGTGCATTATATCCTAATCACACATTTCCTTCCTTAACTTGTATAATTGTGATCATCAACAAACAGAACTCCATGGCATGAATCAAATTGCATATCATTTGAGCCATCTTTATGGTGATGAACAATTTTGCAATGTGATAACAAACAATTGTGAATGGACAAATTGTAAATGAGATAGATACCTGTGAAGTGGGGGAGAGTCTGATGAAATGGACATCCTGGTAAGAAAGGTAGAGCCTCTTTTAGTGAGGTTTGGTGTCTGCAAATGGGTTTTGGGGAAGTGGTGGGAGAAGAGGTTGTGGTGATAGTGAAGAAGCTGAGGTAGAGCTACCATATTATATGGAATGTTGAGAACTGAGAGGCTTCTGTTTGTTGTGTGCCTAGCAAATTGAATGGTTCCTACTCGTCAGTTACTTCGTAGGAATATTTGTGACTGGGTATATTCCTTGGTCTCGAATACTTGAAATTGTTCACCTTGCAATTGCATCCCAATAAAGGCTAGTGTTCCACTCCGGGTCAAGTTATGAAATCGATAACGGGTTTGGATCTTTTTTGAACTGAAAGACCGAAACCGGGTTAAAACCAAAACTGTAAGACATTTTTTTTTTTTTTTTTTTTTTTTGAGGACACAAAACTGAAAGACTAGGAATCTAGGATAAACCATCTCTACTCCAAAAACCTCAAACGTTAATTCGGAAGAAGAAGAAGCTAAAGAGAGATGAGCAGGGCTTGCAGTCTCTTTCAACTATGGCACAGTCCCCAAGACACCAGATTATTACTCTCCATCTCCAAAGGTTGTGCCTCATTCTATCTCTATATATGTCCTTTAGTTTCTGTTATTGAAAATGAAAAAGCACCAAACTTTTCATCTGGGTCTGCCTTGAAAATGCTTTGCTCTTGATTATTGCCGCCAAGTTTTGAACTTGGGTGTGTCGAACTGCTTGTTATGGTGATTTTGATACTGGGTTTTTGGCTTAAATGAGTTTTGCACCAATTGCAAATGCAGGGAAATACTTGACACCTAGTGCCAGAAGTTATCCGGGTCTGTGCTTCTGTAAGGGTTTACAGACTTCTGCATACGAAGTTGTTAAGGGAAGCTATGTACCCACTGCCCAGATTAAACAAGAAAGCAAAACTGAGGTGCTTTTACTTGGTTTTGATTTCGATTTTGTTTCGTGTACACATTGAACAGAAACACAAAACAATTTACTAGGCAAGCATTGTGTACTTGTGGCAGTAATGGTTTCTTCAATATTGTGTTTGAAGGAAACAAACACTACTTTAGCTGTTTTAGTACCAATTTCTTGTTGAGAGAGTCTGGTAGACCTTAGGAATGAGTATCAGGACGCTAAAGACTTGTTTTATTACAGTTGTTAAGTGTTAAGCGATTGACAGTATGATGGGTATGCCCATTTGTAGGACTTTGGGTTTTGATCAATGACTGGTCTACACAGGTTTTGTTGGAAATTTGATTTTTATTAGGATGGCAGTTTAGGTGCTGGGAGATATTGGAGTCTAACAAATGATTGACTGTACAATGTAGCAGAAAAATTATTGAAGATAAGTACAGTATAAGAAACAGTCAATGCAGTGGACCAATTCACATTGTTTTGGCCTGTTACTGAGGGTAATTCATCAAGTATAGAGCCATATAAGTGAATTTATGCATTGATCAATATAAAGCAATGCATACAATTCTGAGGGTCGTTAACAGCTTTGCTTATGAGTATTAAAGGTTGAAATATCCCTTTTTCATTTAGTTTTACGAAGGACAGGTGTATACAGTTCATTTCTTATTATTGGTGCATTGAAATGGCTTTTAACCTCCTGAAGTTGAAGTTGACAGTTGGGAAAGTTTGACATTTTGGATCTTCATGCTAGTTATGTTGTTGCACTGTTATTGTTTTTGTTACTTAGATAGTCTAGTTTGATAATTTTGAAGGGCTTGCTCTCAGGTTTAAATAAGCTTTAGCTTATCAACTCGTTTTTCCTATCAGCATAAATTTGTTTTGCATTTCATGCCTTTTGCATTTATATGCAGTTAAGATTTCTTGATACCATACTATTGGAAGAAAAATGGTGATATAGTGTCTACATTTTCTACATCTAGGAAAAATCTCCGGAGATACTTGAAGGTGTAGGTGCATTTCAAAAGCTACCAATGGTAATGCCATCTGTTGACATTCTGTATTCAGCACTAAGGAAGGCTAAGAAAGTTGCACCAACAAAAGGTATTTGCAACTGGCATGTGGTTTATATTGATAGTGACCGGACTACAAAAGATTCACATTAGAACGGACTTCATTTGTAGCACCTGCTGCTACCCTTGATGTGCTTTTTTGTTTTGTTTTGTTTTTGTTTCAGGCATTGCCAATATTGCAAAGAGAGAAAGAAATAGAGGTGCAAAGCAACTTGATGCATTGATGAAAGTTTGTTCTTAACTTTATTTTTCAATTTTTTGGACATAGAGCTTATCTCTATTTTACTTTTCTCATATGGAACGAATTTTCAGGGATGACAGTTAGCCTTCTGTTAATGTTCTCAGGAAATAGCAGTTCCGTTGAGGACTTATTCTGAGAAGTTTCCCAATAAAAAGTATCTTCACCCTTATGAGCGATCTCTTATTGAATTAACTCTCGGGGATGGAAATTATGAACAGGTACCTAAGAAAATCATGGGCTATTTCCATTTGTGTAAATCAGGAATCTTATTAACTCTTGATAAACAAAAATTAGTCAAAGCGCATGGTATACCACATTATCGCATCCTATTTCTGTACTACCAATATGAGTTATGCATGTACTTTGATGCTTAAATGTGTTCACAATGCGACAGTTACACACAGTTTTTGACTTTGAGCTAAGTTATAATTTCGGCTTCCACATCTGGAGTTATGTATATAATTCACTATTTTGTTACACTAGATGAATGCACAAAGGTATGATCTTTTAGACCCTTTTCAATTGCCCTACTTGATTGTTTATGATATGATATTACAGGTGTTGGGAAAGGTGGATGCTCTGAGGAAAAAGGTTGTGTCTGTTGGCAAGGAACATGCATCTCTTTGTGCAAAGGTATGATGTATCGATTTTTAAGTATCTATGACACAATATCAGCAATGGAAATTATGACCTTTGATTTTCTTCCTTTTATATTGTCCAGTCATTGTTGTACATGATGTAATTCTAGTTGTCATCTTATCTCGTTCTCTCTTAATTTCAAACGACACCTGCTAAGCTATATCTGTATGTTGGGTGGTAATTTAGTAATGAATTTTTTTAGAAGTTAGTAGATCTAGGATGGTTGGGGAAGTATGTTGGGTCAGTGGTACAAGGCTTTTATACACTATAAGTTCTTATACTGTCATACTTTTCTGTTGCTTTATAAGTGTGGTCATTGGTCAGGTTGTTCTTCTTTTACCCTCCCCAGACATGCAATTAATATAAGGGAAGGACCACTCATAGTGAGCAACATAAAAAGTCTAGAATGTAAGACTTTTTACTAGCAATTTTGTCTCAACATCCCTGTATAAGGGATACTAGTTTGAATCTATGTTTTAGCCCAGTATCGAGAATTAAGATGAAGAGGGAATAACTTCCTCTCATATTTCAATAAAATTTAATCAAACACTTAGTAGGTTAGGTTTTTTTTTCTCCTTTGTGTCTTCTCTCTCTCTCTCTCCTCTCTCTCTCTCTCTCTCTCTCTCTCCCTCCCTCTCCCTCTCTCTCTCTCTCTCTCTCCTCTCTCTCTCTCTCTCTCTCTCTCTCTCCCTCCCTCTCCCTCTCCCTCTCTCTGTGACTAACTTTAACAAGCTCTTCATTAATAATTTTGCAGTCAACATCGAAGAAGGAAGCAGAGACAAGACTGAGTGAGGTAATTTCTAATCTAATCTCTTACCCCTCCCTTCTCTATCTCGTGTGGACATACTTACAATGTTACTATTTTATCCAGGGTTTAAAGAAAGTTGAAGAGACATATATTGACAAGGAAAATATGTTGATGATTTGTTACACATAGCCAAGGTTAGTCCTATTAAGGTCTTTTATTTTTAAATTTTACTATTTAGATTACATCAGTGTGCAAGTGTTTTGTTGTATAACACATACCTTAACTGTAATTCTTATGTATGCATTGTGTTGCATTTTTGTGAATTTGTGTGTGATCTGATGCATTCTCAAGGGCATTATTTTTTGTTCTCTTTTGGACTTTGTGGGCCTTTAATAAATGCTATTAAAAGATTAAAGAGATTAATCTAGAAATAATTTGAGATATGGAAGCTATAATTTCTAACTTGTGTCATAATTCAGTACTTTTTTTTTTGTCCTGGAATGTTGTTTTTTTCTAACCAGTTATATATGCAGACATTGCGAGCAATGCCCGTAGTTGATCTAGAAACGCCAACACTTTGTCTTGTTGGAGCACCTAATGTTGGAAAGTCATCTTTGGTCCGTATACTCTCCACAGGGAAGCCTGAGGTATGCACAATTTCAAATGGACAAGTATCATATGCATGTCTGCAGAATTTCATTTATATAATTTGATACGTAAAAGCGAACCCCAGTTAGATTCAGGCTTGATACACTTTTTAGTTATTGGGAGAACCCAAGTACTCTCCTTCGGATCCAGGAAACAGCTCTCAGAGATCTTTTTTCCTTTTGGAAGATACAGGAGCGAAACAATAATGAAGCTAAATAGAGGTGTTAATAAGCCAAGTAGAATGTATGGTGGAGCTTATTTCAATATTAATAGGGAGTCTTAAATGATGTAGTTTGAAATAGTCAGTATAATGTAATCCTTACATAGGAGTTTTGAAATGTCCCCACTTTTGGTGTTCTCAAAAAAGCAATATCTTTTTCTAAGATAAATAACTTAGCAAAATGATGAATACAAAAAAACGGAAGATTAGAGAGAAAAATCGGCATTTATATTTAAAAGGTGGATCAAATTTACCAAGGAAAAAAAAAAAAAACACACATGGTAGACTAAAACTTTCAGATAGTAGAAGGTTTTGGTGGATTTTATTTTTGGTCTGGTATGTCTAATTTAGCCTTAAAGTTTGATTAAAGTACCAAAGGTGGAGTGTCAGAAAAGAGAGAGAGAATGCCATACATGTCTTCCTGCATAAAGCTTTCATGCTGGTCAGCTGAAAGGAATTAAGGTGGCTACACATTTGTATCAACATAGTTTCTCTGAGTGAGCTTCAACACTTGAAATTTGAAAGATTTATCCCCGTCGATGATACACACAAGGACAATAATTGAAGAAAGGGAGACTAATGGTTTTGGACCTCTGGGCGGTAGGCTCTCCATTGGTTGGCAAGAAGCAAAAAGGATTCTCCCTTTGTTATATACTTATATTTGGCACATGATGATAAAGGAAAGCAAATTGACAGAGTTCTTGACATAGCTTTAGAGTGGAGACTAGTTTTCTTACATGGAGGATGTGTATCAAAGGCAGAATGTGTTTAGTGTAAAATAGGGGGTTTCATAGTGGGTGTTGCATGCCATTGCAGTGATTGCACTTTTCGTAAGGTTGGGAGTGGCAGGATATATTTTTATTTTTCGTGTTACCAGGCACGCAGTATGGTTTTGGTGAGTTCTGCTGGTAGCAGGATAGTCATACTAAGAGAGTAGCTAGTGTTTGTTAAGCTGCTACTGTACTCATCTCTCAGAACTGTGTTTGTAACTTTGAATAAGCCATTCTTGATTGGTTCGGAATCTGTTATTTAGGAAGTTATGATTTACTTCTGTCATAATATGAAGAGTTGCTTTTCATTATACCTATCAACTCTGATCCTTTGGTTATATTTAATTTAGGTTTGCAACTACCCTTTCACAACAAGAGGAATACTTATGGGTCATATCATTTTAAACCATGAGACTTTTCAGGTCAGTCAGTCTCTGATTTTGCAGTGTAAATCTTGGATCTTATAATTTAGTTTTCGTTATATCTTGAATCTGTCTGCAGGTGACCGATACACCAGGTCTGCTGAAGAGATGTGATGGTAAGCCTCCGAAAGTTGTTGATTTTCTGTATTGTATAGGGTTCTTATAATTAACTTGTACTCAGTAATCCAAAATGCAGAACATCATATATTATGTTGCACAAGTTGAGCTAATTTCATTTTATCTAGTTGAACTTTTGAGTGGAGCTCATTTTAGACTATCTCACTTCAGTTTTTTTAGTCTGTTGTATAAGGTTCTTATATTTAACTTGCACTCAGTAATCCAATATGCAGAACCTCATATATTATGTTGCACAAGTTGAATTCTCTCAAGTTGAACTTTTGAGTGTAGCACCTTTAAGACTGTCTCACTTCAGTTTTTTTATCTGTTGGATATTTGGAAAACATGTTATTAAAACAGCATTTTAAAGAAACATTAGTTTCTTTTTAGTGTTAGAGCAGGCTATTCATGTAGGCTCTACAGGGACATGCACTCCCTGTCACCTAATACATGTTCGTGTGTTTAGCTTAACTCATGCCACATGTGAGATGTTGACAGTATTTCCCACATTGTGGATAAAGCTTTACCTAACGATTGGCAGTTTCCAGTACCTTGAAACCATTTCCAACTGGATTTGTGTTGGCTGCTTCAAAATTGAATATCCATAAATGATGAAATAGTTTATGCTTTACAAAGAATCTTGTTGAGTAGCGTAGCCTACTATAAACTGGATCTTTTGGCCTTCTATATAAACCAATAGGATAGAATATGTATACATTGGCCTTGCTTTTGTATTTTCTTATGAGAAGATAAGAAAGAGTACCACAGAGGACTTGGAGTCTCCCGTATTTCAACAAGGTCATTAAGAAACAATACAAGCCTAACAGCCCTAGGAGAGAACATTTAGCAAACAGAGAGCAAATTGAGTCTAAGATGCAGCAGCTCTCCAATTTATTTAGCTGTCCCAAAGTTCAGGTCTAACAGCCTGTTTTTGCCCCCATGAAAGGACCATCTTTATCTGACGTTTTCAAGGACATATAAATCCCCTGCTCAGGATATAAGTAATACTGATGTTTACTGTATTGAGTTATGTGATCTAGGATACTGAACAGAGGTGTGTCATGCTTCATCCCATCTTTTGTCCCTTCATGGTGCACAGCTCCATTTTTCAGTTACATAACTAATTATGATTAGTGAACATTTATGATAAGGGTCTCCAGTTCGTCATTATTGCTCTGGTTTGTCAAGTGTTAGTTTTGTATGGATGTGCTTGGTTTTTGTCATTATTGCTGTGCACTATTCACATCTTAATAGATTTGGCTTTTCCGAATAATGAAATATGCTGTCTGTGTTGCAATGGGTGCAAACTTTTTGTTGTTGCTATTGATTTGTCATTGCATCTTCTCTGCGTTTCAGAGGACCGAAATAATTTGGAAAAGTTGACACTTGCTGTCCTCTCACATCTACCAACTGCAGTACTGTATGTCCATGATATTTCTGGCGAGTGTGGGATGTCACCTTCCGATCAGGTATTATTCGGTTTATTTGAATCCAATACAAGATCAATAACATGATTTCACGTATTAATTATATGAACCGGTCTTTTACAGCTCACAATAGATGAGCAATTGTCTGTTGCATTATGTTACATGATTTGGTGCAATTTATTTTTGCTGTTGGTTTTTGAGTTTTATGACTGATGTCCGATGCTTATCTTGTTTTCCCTTGGTGAAATAGAAAATTCACTAGAATTTGTCTCCTTCTGCTCTTCGTTATTCCTTTCCATTATGTTAACTCCACGTTTGTTGTGACGGTCATGCAGTTTGTCATTTACAATGAAATAAAGGAAAAATTTGGTGACCATCTGTGGCTTGATGTTGTGTCGAAATGTGATCTGTTGCAAGAGTCTCCAGTGATATTTGCTACTGATAATGACGATGATAATGATCTTAGCCTGGAAAGGTACCTGAAGTTGGGCCCTGAGGGAGCTCTTCATGTGTCAGTGAAAAGTGAAGTAGGGCTCCCAGAGGTAATCTTTACTATAATGATTTTACTCTCTGTAGTCGGTGCCTTTATTTTACAAGGGGCATCATCTACGACATCTTTAATCAGTGTTGAAGCTATCTGTTAAACTCACTTTGCGGTGCCTCTATGTGTTACTCTACTAGGCAATTATGAAAGTTCAGAACCCTGAGCGGCACGTTGCGCCAAAATGCCCTTTCTTGAACAAACTTGTTGTTTACTGTTTTAGTTTCATATTGAACATGAAGCGAAGTTAATAATCCTGTATTTTTTGCAACTTAGTGACTGGAGTTTTTTGCGCTGCAGTTGAAAAGAAGAGTGCATGAACTGCTGAATACCCAAATGAGCATGATCCAGAAAAGAAGAGTGCATGAACCGCTGAATACCCAAATGACCAGGTTCCAAAGTCAGGAAACCAACCAAGAAACTCTTCAAGTTCTTACTTGAGAGATCATATTCTAGGTTCAGTGATTTGTGGCTGCTGGATGAAAGTAACGATCAATTTCCAAATTTCTTCATTCCTAAGGATGAGAAGCCACTTGTGGGCACTAAGCTGTACTTTGTGAAAAGATGAAATTCTGGATCGTACAAGTGATGGTCAATACTAGACTGCCGAGTTTTCTGATTGCTTTGGTTATTGCCATTGTGAAAATCTATTTGGCAATCAAGATGAAATATAGGAGCTGACTAAATGCATCGTATACTGCATTAACCTCCTATTCATAATGAGTGAAGGGAGAAAAAACAGTATGTAAGGTATTTTCTTTTTCCTGCCTAACTGGTGAACAAGCTGTGGTAAAACAGTTGCCCACATTTGCATGGTCAAGTTTGGATTGTTGATATTATCTTATGCATCGCATGTACAGTTTTGATTTTCTTCTGATGAGGTAAATATAGTGGTAGACATTAAGACTAAGCTTCGGTCCTTTTGTATACTTATGATGTATTTTTTTTTGGTCGAATACTTGAGATGTATTACTTCTCTGTATTGAGATATACATTTTTTTCATAATATACCTCTTCTGTCTGTGGCTTCTGGGATTGGATTCTCTGGGTTTACCGTGCAATCTGTGTTTTAATTCCATTTCAGTGCTGACTTGTTCTAGTTATGAAACTGTGTGCGTTAGTTGGGAAAGACACCCTTGATTTTATTGATTCAGCTATTCCTCTGATGGATTGGAAGGCCACTGCCCAATGTTACTAAGACAATGTGCCTTTTAGTAGGCTCCGGCTGACTTTTGAGTTTGGCACTTTACTTCTAAGGGAGCTTTTAAGGTGCAAAAAGTGTGCGTCTCTTGGCAGAGGGGGCGCTAATCGATTTGGACTTGATAATGCTTTCTGGCACAGATTTTGGAGAACAAGCTCCCAGCAAAACTCAAAATCCTGTGTCGGGAAGATTCTAAATGGTTATGTAGCTAACATGGACAATGTAGTCATGCGGCAAATGGAGGTCTCAAGTCTTTGTGCTGTTTGTGAGAGCTCGTGGAATCTGTGGAGCATCTCTCTGAGATTGTGTCTTTGCAGTCTATTGCATACGGTTATTGGCTAAATGTCTTACTCAATATCATCTTTATTTTGAGGCTGTGGGATGCCCCAATATTCCTCTCCTAACTGGTGTTTGTTTCTTGTAAATGAGAGTATGTATAAGCAGTTTTAAGATGGTAATATGCTAAGACGAGTACTTTGTTAGTGAAACTCGTGCTTTCTAAATAAGCGATTGATTAGCTTCGCAATTGGTGAACTACAAGTAAGCACTGTATGCATTTCAACAGCATGAACTGCACTTTTCGACTCGCAATGCTATAGTCTTTCACAAGCTACTGGTTTCATATTACACTAGTTATGACGGTTTATTCATAGTTATATGATCACGTCTCGATTAATTCATCTACTTGAACCAAAATGGGTAGTTAATTTTCAATTTGTTTATTTGTTTTAGATACTTTCATTTGTGACATGAGAAAAATCATAACGTGGATGACAATTTTTTTTTTTTTGATAAACATCCTTTTGCTACGTTGGCCAGAAGTAACCATAACGCATTGCTTTGTTCGCCAAGGAGCTGTAATCTGAATGGTTACCACTATCTCCACTATGAATCCTGTTGAGAACATCTCTGCCCTCTTCTGGCGTTATGCATTTCAAATGAGGGAACTTCAAACTCTGGCGGTTCAACTTGCCTTCCATAATTTTATGTCTTGTCGCCAGTGACGGACGCAGAAAGTCACGCAAGTGGGGGTAAAAATTTGAGGCTAAGCAACCTATAGAAATAGCTCACTGTTCATTTTCTCTTCCTCTCCAATCTCCATTTTTATAGCTCTTCAGCTAGTTAATCTATATACTATTCTGGAATATATTGAAGTTTTTTTTCACTAATTATATGAAATCCTAATCAAACACTATAAAATTACAGGCTTTCCATATCAAACATCTAACATGAACACACCTAAACAAACTCAGTGTTCCTTTTATAGAGAATAAAAGGATTCCAAATTCACCGTTCATTAATCTTTCATTGAAATCCGTCAACAAAGAAAAGCCAGATGAGAAAAAAAACACGAAAATTGATCACCTAATTCTGCAACAGTTGAAGTGGACTCTATTGATTAATTTTGGGCTCAATCATTATCTAAACACCAATTTTAGGCCCTTTTGGTGTGATATACTAATCCCATAATTATAAGAATTACAATTCTGTAATATATATAGTAAGAGTGGGATATGGAACGTAGGGGAAAGAAAATAAAAAAATAAAAAGAGAAGCGCCAGACGTCAAAAACTGAGTGGGGACAGTGGCCCCCGCTGGCCCCCACCTGCGTCTGCCATTGCTTGTCACTCTTCTGATCAGAGTTTCAACGGCTATCTTTTTTTCCGGGAGTGTTCCATCCTTTTTGTATGCTAAGATCTCGTCCATTCACGAGGGACCTACTTCAATGTGAAAGATTTCCGTTACTGTTTTTGTGATGGACGGTTTGTCCAAGATTTCCACCCTCATATCGTCCATGTGTTGATGGGGTTGAGCCGTTGCTACTCTTGCTAGATTATCTGCCTTGGCGTTTTCTGCTTGTGGGATTTGAGTGATATTGTAGAACTTGAACCGCCCCAAAAGCGTCTTCACATATCCTAGATAAGCGGTTAATTGAGATTCTTTTGTTTGAAACTGAAGATGTTGATATCCTTCGCCCATGAATCCGCTGCCAACAAGAGCCCTGCTATGAGTGGTTCGTATTTCACTACGTTATTGGAAGGTTTGAAGTTAAACTGGAGGGCGTATTCCAATTTAAGTCCCCCAGGTCCAGTCAATTTCTTTATGGCAATCCTTATGTCCTTCTTCAAACTTTTTATCTCTTGAACAAGTTCTGAAGTGCTAGGTCTTTTGTCTGGGTCAAGATAATTCCTGCTCCACTAGCTTTTGTACAAAAAGAACCGTCAACATATAAGTTCCATTGAGAATGTTAAGCGGGTTCCCTTGCCGTGACAACAGAGTCTTCAGACTCTGTAGCCGCTTCTTCTGTTTTCATCGGGCATCTTCCCGTTTTGTCATTTCTACAATGAAATCCGCTATTTCTTGGCCTTTCATGACTGTCCTGGGTTTGAACTCGATATCGAATTCACTAAGTTCAATGGCTCATTTGCTGAGGCGTCCCGAATGCTCTGGACTTTGTAGCACTTGCTCATTTACAATATACTAATTCTGAGTTGGGAAAAACACTGTTTATTTACTGTAGCAGTGGGCCTTTGATCTTTCTTCTGCCATTTATCCCAATCAGCCCAAAACTGTTTTTGGTCCAAAACAGCTGCCGACTCACTTAAATGCTCGAAACTAAAGTCAAACATGAGATCCTTCCCTTCCTCATCTTGACTTGATGAAGTGTAAATCGACGAGAAACAAATACTCAAATCCATAACCAGAGTTCGGTTCAAGTACTGAGCCTCACCCAAAACACACAAGAAAGACAATTTTCCTTGCCTCAGATCTTCTCTCTCTCTATCTCTATCGCTCATCGCGAAATAATTTTTCCGTGCCAACTGTCTTCAACAACTTTCCTTGGTTTTTCTTTGTATCTCCTACGCCGTTCTTCACCGTTTCGGTATATGATTCATCCTCTCCTCTGTTTTTTTTCCTAGCAATTCTCTGATGGATCGAAGCTCTTTCTCCTTCTGATTGCAATAACCTTCTTCACCGTGTTTTTTTTTCCCTTTTCTGATCAATTTCTTCTGATGTCTTCATATTCTGTAATCGATTGCTGTTCTCACGAGGGGGAGCTTTCTCTACACCAAAATAGGTACTTCTTCTGCTTTGCGTAATCGATTTTTTGATTATAGATTCGTATTGATATTTTCAATTATTTTGGGTTTTCTTTTCTTTTCTTTAAGAATTGGATAAGTGTGGGAAGGAATTGAATCTGCTTATCATAGATTGGGTTAATATGGGGATGAGGAGTGGATTGTCATATTGGAGGGATTGAGCTCCAGGTAACCTTTTGATTTGGTTGAATTGTTAAAAAACTCCACAGCACTAGAAACAACACAAAAAAGTACACAGAAGAGATCAAACAATTAGAGGAACACCCTGTTCAACCAATACTCAGGGGGGTGTTTTCAATCCAGATTTTAAAAGATTTCAGCTGACTTGTAATAATCCATGGATTTTACTCATTCCATAGATTATTTTAACTCTACATGGAGTCAATCAGATTTTATTAGATTGATTTCTCTAGAGTTTATATGTCTATAGATTATTGCAACTCCAATAAACAAAAGAAAAGATCAATCAAAAATATAATAAAAATGATCATGACGACAAACAAAATACTCTTATACTTGCAGCATATGAATAATAATTACGGTTTTGTTACATTTGCTTAACATATGTACTTGAATCATTTTTTCATTCACTCATTAATAATATAAACATGAGAAGACAAATAAAGCAAATGCAATATCTTCTCATGAAATTATAATTCCAAAAGGTATGAGTCAAATGTTACACAGCTTTTCAATATCTTTTCAATTTAGGCCTTTACAAATGAAAAATGGGAACCTGAACTTCTAAACCCAAATGAGTAGTTAAAGTTCATGTTAATCATTCTTTGCTTCATATCATCAACTGCTTTGTCACCCAAAAAGCCTCCTAGCATGCTCTTCTCATTCTCAAACTCCTCCTTGTATGCATTCCGATGAGTTGTCCATTGTATGATCTCCATATATAATTACCATCTGTTTAACCAGCAACCCACAACTAGATAACAGGGATTGTATACCAAACATAATTACAATATTTTTCCAAATGAAAGGAGATGTCCACAGATGCTAAAGTTGAATATACCTTGTATACCAAACATAATTACAATATTTTTTTAATGAAAGGAGATGTCCACAGATGCTAAAGTTGAATATACTTAAAATAAGGGATTTCAGAATTCTCATCTTACAAATTAGGGTCAATTATTTTGTACAGCAATTAACTACAATGGGTTTCCATCACCCAAAAAGGCAAAAACAACCCAATTTTTCACAGCAAACTATAGTGACAAGCATGAATGCCCCAACTCATCTACTCAGATTTAATTCAGAAATTGGTTCACAAATCAACACACAATCTTAAAACTCAGTTGCAATCACAAGGTTCTACTGCATTCAACAGCACATTCCTCCATCAATAAGATTGCAAAAAAGTATAATCAAAAGGCATAAAACGTGAACACAATGACGGATTTCCCATTCGATGACAAAATGCAAAACACAAAATGTGGAAAATAAGCCATTTTCATTGATATCATAAACCCATTACATAACATAAAGCTTCATATCTACATCTCTAAACAGCCACCTAAACCCTAATACCAAACTTGAACCATTTCATCAAGTGTTTGACGAAAGGTTTCTCAAACAAATGTGAGAATACCGACAAGAAGCAAGAACAATGAGATTCATATACGAAAAAATAAGAGCAAGAAAGAGTGAGGTTGATACCTTCAAGGGTGATTGTGCATATTGTTTCTGGAGCGAGTCGATAAAGCCGCTCGCGTAGGCCAATTGCTTAGAATTCGTTTCGGGCAAGAGGGGCCGCCGTCGCTACAGGGCTTTGAGCACCATCTTCGGTCCTTGTTTAGGGCGAAGGGATCACCATCGTTGCAGAGCCTCACCGACTTTCGATTTGGACGAAGAACCTCTCACGAGTTCTCCTCATCTTCTGAGAGAGAATCTCAAAATCTTGGGGGAGGAGGTGAGATTTCTCAATAGATTTCGTATTTATACCCAGCCCTCAAACTCCTTCAAAATCCATCAACTAATGAAATCTGTAAGAATCTGTAGAGTTTCCAATATATACCATCGTATTATGATGGAAAATTTAAAATCTTAATTGAATACATCAAGATTTTTTAGGACTTTTTAAAATCCTGATTGAATACCTATAGACTTTTAAAGTCCAAAAAAATCTAATAGATTCTCAACTGAATACACCCCGTCAGTCACTGATCCAAAATTATTTTGCTCTTTAGAATCTATTTTGTTGTTAGTTAAAAGCATTAAGAGAAAGAAAAAAGCATAAGAGCTGATTCAATTAAGAGCTTTCAATTTTCATTTACAGTAGAGTATTGATGGAAATTCCTAACTTCCGTCTAGAGTAGTAAGACATAAAAGTGAACTTAGCTTATCATGTTGTCTAATGTCTATTTCTTGCACAGGCGAGCATTGCAACCAGTAGAGGGCTTTATGGATACCAACCAAACTTCAGTTTTAATGTAAGGATCTAAATACATGTATCTTATCGGTTGATTTATTTGAAATCATGTTCGCATGTTGCCAAGTTACATAGGTGATAATCTAAGTTTTGGTTTGATTGGCTCTGTAGAAAGACGCATGGAAGTATGCACCTTTCCTTTTCAGTCATAATGTTATTGCTTAGTGTTATATCATTAATCCATATTAATCAAGTGTATGGCATGACAAAATCATAACAGTATCGTAGTTATACAAGTTAAGGAAAATGAAAATATTAAGGGAAGAAGACAAAAAATAAAAAATTCGAAAGAACACAGTACGAACTCAAGCTGAGATATGAGGCACCAAAACTTTTAGGTCATTAATCGGGTGTGATTATATCTGTACTTTGTGGATAAGTAACCGACTAGCTAGCTTAGTAGTAGGAGTATTGATCGAGTCAACTGATGCGTGAAGGTAGACAGGTACATGTAGCAAGAAATTGATCCTGTCATTATGAAAATAGTAAAGGAAATTGAAAGGAGCCTTTTCAAAAGTATTAGAATATAGTTGTGATGGATTGAACAAGCTGCTAGTATAATATCAATTTTATTAAGGTGTTAGTTGGATTTTACGTCGAATCTTATCAATATTTTTCTGTTTTTGTAGGTTCCAATCAAAGCCTCTGGGAGTCGGTTATTGTTTTGAAGCTCTGTGTTCTTTTCCTTCTACTTGATTCAAGGGTATGTCTTTTTAATCCTCTTTTTTTTTAGTTTTGCAGTTATATGTTTCACTATTGGGGTTTGATTCTATTAGTAATTGTTTTCTTTAGTTCAACTGTGTTTTGGTGGTTTTGGTTAGCAGAGAAGGATAGAAAAACTGATATCAACTGATATTTAATTACTGAAATTGGAATATTTTTATTATAAAGTAAAATGAGATGATTGATGTCTGTGTAAAAGCTGGAGAAACTGGTGTTATAGAGCTATAAGGTGATTCACCATTATTTCGTATTGTCACAAAACCTTTCAATTAGAGACTTTGAAAGTTTGCATTTATGTTTTCGGATATGATCATGGTGACATTGGGAGAGTACATAACAGTGATGTATAAAATCAAAATTGGAAGGCCAGTGTCCACCAGTATAGAATAATGAAACAAATATCTGTGATATTTTGCGTATTTGAATATTGGCTTAGAGTAATGGAAGATCTTTGAGTTCCTAAGCTCTAGTAAGATTGAGTTCTGAGTGCTATTGATTTCCATTTTGGTGTATTATTAAGTAAAGCATATGAAGTATCTGTGTGATCTTCATTAGTTTGACAACAATAATAACTTCAACTCAAACTTAGTTTTTCATTAATGGAAGATGTTTTATTAGAGTTTTAATATCAACCACCTATATTGACATATATTAGGCCTGAGATTGAAGAGTTAGTTCATTGTATAACACTGGCCAGGCTTCATTTGATTTTATGGTAGTCCTTGCTCGGAATGAAATGGAGTGTAATAGGTCACTTCTCATTTGCAGGAAATAAACAGTAGAGGACTTATGAAAAAAACAGGGTTGCACGATTGCACTAGGGCTTCAAGGAAGGCTGAAGATTCAGGTTGGTTGGTTCATCTTCCAGTCATTTTCGGTTTTGTTTTTTCAGTATAAATTTGCTCATGTAAACCTTCATATCTCCCTCCTTTTCATTCTCTTCTAATTGAATTGTATTTATGCTTTTGTTTTACAGCATGAAACGCAGTAGCCAGCAAATTTTGATATACGAAGGTTGACTTCGAAACCGATTAAGTCATTTTTCTGATGAAGTTCTATTATTACATTCATTTGATCTATTTCTGATTATTCTAAATCTGGGTCTTTTAATTTTTGTTTCTGTTTAGTTTCTATAGTTTTGTTGATTGACCAAGAAGCCAAGCACAACAATCTATTAATCCTGAGTATGATTTCTTCACCACCTCTGCTATGAAAGGCTACTAGCCACAAAAATCATATCAAGGTAAATCTCCTACTGATCTTATGAATATTAGTTGAGAGGTTCCATTTGTATGGTTTGTGGTTATCCTGTTTTTGATCTGTTGGGCCTCATTTCAGTTATATATGCAAAATGGAAATTCGTGACAAGATTAGTTTTCTTCAAGCGTATTAATACAACTTTTCTGATGTTGATTTTGCGTGCTAGATTGTACTGACAAGAAGGAATAGTCTAACTGGAGATGCTTACAAAGATGAACCGACTATAAAGGCTTGGGAGCTGATGAATGAACCAAGAAGCTGTGGATACAAAGTTATTGATGTAATACAACAAATGTATAGATCTATTATTGAAAAGCTTATGTTCTATGTTGCCTCCACTGCTAATCTAATATGCTATTAACAATACATTATTAATAACAAATTTTAGTTTGGGTAACAAGTATAATAGAAGCTACTGTTGGATTATGAGTGTTCATCTATTACATATTAAGCCCCATAGAAAATAAAACCCACAGCAAAGCGCGGGCACAAAAACTAGTGTTACACTAGTTATGACGTCTATTCATAGTTATATGGTCACGTCTCGGTTAATTCATCTACCTGGACCAAAATGGGCAGTTAATTTTTAATTTGTTTTATATTTTTATCACATGTTTGTTTTAGATATTTTTATTTGTGACATGAGAAAAATCATAACGTGGATGACAAACTTTTTTTTTTTTAATAAACATAAACTTGGTAACCATATAGTTTATATGACAATGAATAGCAATGAGCTGGTGAAAACTATTGGTTTAAAATCAAAGGAAAAAATTCAGTTTAGTATCTTGAACTTTAAGGTTAAAATCAGTTTGGTCATTCTTTCTGAAAATCTATTTTTGGTCCATAAACTTCTAATTTCCATCACTTGGATCTAAATTTCAAAATTTACTTCTATCATGACGTCATAAGCTAACGTGGCACCGATAGGATGACCCATTTTTAAATTTTAATCTAAATGAAGGGTAAAATCGATATTTATGTTTAAAATAGTTTCTATTTCTTTTTTTCTTTTTTTCAATTTTTTTTTGTGTTCTTCTCTCTTCCCCTTGATTCTCAATTGTCTTTTTAACACCACACAAGACCTAATTAGTCTAATCTGCCATGGAAATCTCAACAGCAACAGCAACATCCTCGAATGCCACATGCCTTAATTCTTCCTCACCTTCCTCAACTCTTTGGTTCTGAATTAGACCCACTTCTAAGCTTACCCATCTCTCAATCTGATAAATTGAGTTCCTCTATGAGCTAATCAACACCACCACATCAATCCTGACCTTCATCAACTGATCAACTCCTCCAATCTTTTCTTATCCGACCACCTCGTCCTTATTGCCACCTCAATCATCCACGATACGTCCGACCCAATTGACTCGTTCCTCAATTTGAGTACCCTTGGTCGAAAACATCGTCACTTTGGTCCTTTTGATGTGATCTTTGCGTAACTTGAAGACCGGGTTAGAGAAGAAAGGGATGCAGTGGAGCTTGACGGTACTGATCATGGATTGAAAGAGGGAATGAGATTGAAGTTAAAATTGAAGACATAATTCTTGGTGTATTAGGTTTTTGATCTGAAATGGGATTAGAGCGAAAATGGGAATGAGATGGAGATGAGATAAGTTATAGATTTGAGAAAGCAGGGGCTAATAGAGGATAGACAAAGAGAAGAAAATAGGGAAACAAAAAAAACATATTAGAAATTCTATTAGAAATTTTTATCCATTTTGCCCTTTTTTGGGTTTATAATTTAAAAAATGGGTCCTTATGTCTGTGCCACCCAGCTTGTGACGTCATAATTGAAACAAATTCTAAAATTTGGACCCAAGTGATAGAAATTAGAAGTTCAAGAACTAAAAAGATGGATTTTCGGAAAGAGAGACCAAACTGATTTTAACCTTAAAATTCAAGGTACTAAACTAATTTTTTTTCAACAAATGACAACAAACTTGACATGAATAATGTACCACACTTTTGTGAGAAACTTGGTAACATACAAGTTACATAACAACAAATGATTGACTCGTTTCGGGCATTTGCTATTTAAATGAAGGAAAATTACTTTTTTTTTTTTAAAAAAAAAAACTTTTTATTAATAACGAACACACCCTACATATGTTAATGAGATTTGAACCCATGACCTCAAAGTTATCAGTTAAACACCTTAACCAACCAAGCCACAGCTCACCAACAATGAAGGAAAATTACTTAAACTCAAGAATTCTTCCAAATGTAAACTTAATTAATTTTTCTTTTTTTGAGGCAGACTTGCTTTTATTTGTGTTATCACTTGCACAACCAAAATGATTGGAGGCATTGTTACGTTATCTCCTCCTTCCCACATCTAAACCACCACTTCCATTTTGTTTGATTTTAGCATCTCATTATTGCCCCAATATGCATTTGTAGGGCTTCTTCTTCTAAAAGATTATAGATCATATGCTTTTGTTTAAACCTTAACATTTGTTCTAACTCCTACCATCTCAAGCAGTAGCATTCCGAAACTATAGACATTCGACTTATATGACACATTACCAAAGTGGCTAGAGAACTCTTCAGGATCAATGTAGCTAGCCCATGGTTCCCATTGCTGTAGTCATTGACACTATACTCTGATCCTTTGGAACACAACTTGCAACACATTTTATGGTTTGATGACAACCCTGGTGAAGATATTAAATTGACACTATACTCTGATCCTTTGGAACACAACTTGGCCAAACCAAAATCTGAAAGTTTTGGTCTAGCAACACATTCTGTGGTTTGATGACAACCCTGGTGAAGATATTAAGGGTGCGTCTATTGTCACCCCACAAACCACTTTGATCACCCCACATTCTTTTTACACCCCACTCATATAATTTTAATTGTAAGTCTGTTTTGTTCACCCATTAACAATACCTAAAAAACCATTTTCTCAATTCTACTTTGTTCACCCTACATTCTCTTTATATATTTTGTCAAATTCAGAGTTGCTCAAGGTAAGTAAAATCACCAAGTGAACAAAAATTCATATGAAAGTATAAATAAATCCAAGTTAAAGAACAAGAAAAAATTCTCAAATTTAACAACTTAATGATATCAGTCGATATCAAGATGCACAATGTTTGTAAATGTATCTCTAATAGCAACGTCTTCCATACTTCTAAGTTTCTTGAATTGATCAATCTGTTGTTCATAAATACGGTACAATAGTTTTCCGTGAGAATTTACATACAAAGTCGACATGGGAAATAATGAATAAAGGGATAGACGAATCATCAACAAAGAAAAAAAAATACAAACACTTTGTCTCATCTTCAGGTTAAATGCTAATGTCTTCAGACTCACGACCGAATATGATAAATCTGGGTTAGAGTTATGAAATTTATGTTCATCCAAAACAAAAAAGATAAAAAAGAAAAAGAAAAAATTTGTAATTTGTAACAACTTATTGTCCCTTGCTGTAATTTTACATCAGGGTATTTTAGTATTTCAATAAATCAACAATGTGGTGTGAACAAAGTAATTTGTGGGGTGGCAACAGACGCACCCATATTAAATTCCTTTGGGTACGCCTTGAGCAATATGATGGAAATTTTCCGAACCAAGAAAATCATTCTGATTGAGTTCTGATGAAATGAACTCATGCAACGAGCCATTGGATAAGAACTCATAAACAAGAGCTCGTCTAAATCCATCAACACAGAAGCCAACCAAGCGTACTACGTTGACACGGTGAATATGACCCATTGTCCCTACTCCATCTATGAACTCTTCCCCATTCCCCATTTGTTGAGGACTTAACAGCAAACTCAGAATACATCTAAAAGCTTTCCTGTGAAAATGGTCCCATATGCTCCTATTCTTGAATTGATTTGTAATCCTCTTAATACCTGCATAGGAATATCTGCTTTTTATAGAGAATTTGACCAGAGTATCGGGAGTTCAAGAATTAATTCATGTCTTTCATTGCAAGATACAACAAAGCCAGGATTATCCACAGTGATCAAAGTGACCTTTGAGCCTGGATAGAATAACGACAGCTGGGCGAAGCACCCCACACTTCAACATATTGCACTCATTTTGGCTTGCTCCAAACTCTTCAGATATCACCATCAGTAATGTCAAGCAAAAGGAAGAGATGGCAGCTTGCTGAGTTTCTGAGGTTAAAATTTTGGAATTCTGAGTCTTAGCATAATATGGTCAACTGAAATACGATGAGTTTTGATGGATGTGCTCATGATATATGTGTGTGAGAAAATCTTGGTCAACTAAAATACTCAGGTCTGGCAATACGATAAGTGGTGTTATGTTGACTTGGGAAAGGGATTCTCTAGTCTCTACTCATCATGAAATAAGTGAGGTGTATTGACTGGTTCTCTATACCTCTCCCAAACTAGTCAAGTCCAAAGACAGATGATTACTCCAAGCTCTGGACAGGACTTTATAAAATTTGTGATAGGGAGGTGAAATGAAATGTCTACGAGCTAAATTATCTAAGTTTGGGACACTGTAAGTGTTTCGTTCCAATATCTCCTTTATCATCTGCCTTATCAATTCTCCGTATTTTTCCTTTTAGTATCATTTTTGCTTGTGCGAGGGATTTGAGATGATATGACATTTTAATTGCATAAACCATTATAAGTTAGTTAATCTCTAGTTGTTACTTAAAGATAAACGAGAACTTGTTGCTGGTATTGTCAATTGCGAAAGCACACCTTTATCGTGGAAAGGGGGGAGAAAATTATGCGTATGCTGTTTCCCCGCCTCATAGAATGTATATCTGTATCTTCTGTGTCATAAGTCATAACCAGAAAAGATAAAGCGCATTTTGCTTGATACTGTTAATGAGATCTCGAGACATCCTGATTCTCAGATTCAGGTGGATATCTCTTATTGTTAGGAAAATCTAACTGCTTCTTAATTTATTTCTTTGTGATATCTGAATTTATATTCAAGTTTTTCCATTTGCAGGAATGCAGGATGCAGCGCACGGTTAAAGCTCTAAAGAATGCAAGAATATATATTTTGCTGCAGATGTTGGAGGTACTAGTATAATATTTAAGTACCTGGACTGATCCAAATGTGGCTTTATGGAGAGGACCAGCGCTGGCAATAGGTGTTTTTCCCTGCGAACTTCTTGCCAATAGGTGGAAGGATGTGCTTCTGAAGCTCTGTAACTCTTGTGCAATTGAGGTGCAACTCTTTGTGATTAAGCTCTTTCGACAAAGAATATACATAATCATCTCCTAATTGGATGTGAACCATTTTTTTTTTTTGGGTTTTTCAAAATTAAGCTTCAATCACTGTCTGGCAAATCGTCATCTAGTAGCAGGAAAAGGAGACAAAGAAAGGAGCTCTCAGGAAGTACATGGAATCCGGTGGAGTTGTGAGGGCATCTAGAAAAGATGCAAAGGTTTGTCGCTCTATGTTGTTTTTTCATTTCATAAATCTAAACCTTAAATCAAGTTTTTCTTTGTGTTTTTCATTCTAGGATTGGATTTTCTTTGGTGATTAATTGGTATGCAGTCTCATTCAGTCTGGCTTTTGCTGTTAAAATTTGTGGGAAGCTTTCAAGAACTACTATCCTCCACTGGAATCCACAAAGCTGCATAGTTTGGGTTACTGGAAGTTAAAATTTGGTTTACATGTGACTAGGAGTGTGAAGGGATTTATATCTGTTGCTCTCATTCAGGCTGCTTGTTTTTTTCCTGTAAAATGTTTCTGGATAGTTTTGGTTGCATTACACGAGCAGAATGATAAACCTTCCTCTTCGCTCGAGTTACTTCAGTAGAAATATGTAGTAGTTAAAACAATGTGCCAAAGTAATGAAAGCTCTAGAATTTGTTTGAACGCACTACTAAAATCTAGGACTTGTATTACCACTGAAGTACAAACTACTAAACTTCTACAGCTTAATGTTTTCCACTGACATAAACCATGAACCCCATCTGCCTCAACTCGTCGAAATCAACATCCATATGCCAGCCCATAAATAAGTGTCGACCGCCTGGTTCATTTCTCATCTCATTAAAAATTGCTTGAAAATCCAATTGTAGCTGGGGCAGGAATGGCACCAAAAATGCAACCGCATCTGCGCCATGACATGCGTTTATCAGATTACCAAAAACGGTTACTCTGGTCGGATTACCAAGAGGTTGCCGTATACGTTCCTCATTCACTAAAGGTTCGTATATCTGGAGGAAAACACCCTTTCTTAGGAGGGCTTTGCATATGCTAATGGCGGGTGATCCCGTAAGATCGGGAACCCCTGTTTTATACGTGACTCCAAAAATAGCAATCCTTCTGTTTCTTAGTGATAACAATTTCTCCAACATTAGTTGAACAAACTCTTTTCTCCTCTTCTTGTCTAAGTGAGCAATGTTGCTAGTGAGCATTGCCTCGTTGTACAATCCAGCTTGAAGAAACGCATACTTCATGTACAAAGTATCTTTCATCAATTCTGATCCACCAATTCCGAATGTGGGAGTCATGTAGTTGTTCTCAAGTCTGTAATCTTCCCCAAGGATTTGTCAAACAATGTTAATGTCAGCCGATCTTGTTTTGCTGCATAGGCTTGATATTGCATTGATGTAGGTGAGCTTCATGCTGAGCATTGCATTGGTCGCTAGTTTAGCTATCTCCACATTGACAGCATTAGGTAACGGGACTATGCGGATTGCTTGTGCATTTTGCACTAGCCCCATGTACAGCTGTTGTAATGGAAGAACGTCCCCTACATTTGATTTCAACCCAATAACAACTCTATCTGGATTCCTCAAGTCTTGAAGTCTAGTGCCCGGAGAGGAGAAGATAGAACGGCAAATTGCACGGCAGGTAGGTTGGCTTCTCTTCGAGTTAAATATCTGGTCGTCATATTAGCATAATCAATTGGCATAGTTGATCTTTCAACAATAATCTTGGACGTTTCAGCCTGTTTCATAATCCTCCTTATGGCTTTTGACCATGAGACCCTAGGTCAAATCCTTCCCTCGGCGTGATAGGTATTTCAACCCAATAAAAATCATTTGGGCATCTCAGATCGATATGTTCACATTATGGCTGAAGCTTAGATTAGCATTGACCATCTGCTGCAACAACTCTTCCATGCCTTCCTCTTCAAACGCTATTTGTTGTTGATTCCAGTGTTGGATTAGATTTTCATTGAAATCTGCGACAACTACATCAAGCCTCGGGTATCGCTCTGCAATTACCGCCATATGCATAACACTGGATTGCGTGGCACCTATGCAACATATGTTGGTGATATCACCAAAATCAGCAGGAAGGCCGTGTATAACTGGACCTGGATTACCGCCTTCAACCGGACCTGGATAACTGGATCTGGAGGATGGATTGATAGAGGAACAACATTACAAGGAATGCGAGGACTGCGATTTGTAAGATTCACTGTCAAAGGAATAACACGACGAGGAATCGCCATCGAACACAAGCGAGAGAAAAACTCTATGAATTCAATCGATGTTTGAGGACCATACCTGGTTATATGGGAGTGGGCTTGGGCCTCACAAATACATCAGTTGGTTAATAGTATGTGTTGGTATCATATTCAAGAGAGAATGAGGTCGACAGACTATCCTTGCTTGCCTTTAAATCTGAAATAGTCAGCGATATTCTTGGCATCCTGAAATGATACTTACAACCTATGTGGTGAGTGGCAAGGGATTACTTGCGGCCAAAAACACCAGAGAATCACCGGTTTGGACATCCAATCAAGCCAGCTGAAACAACCAGATAAAGGAAGAAGAAGTTACCTAGCATCAATAATCAAAGCACAAGAACTTCATCAGTCATTATTCAAATTAAGCTCAACATTACCCAGCCATCCCATCATCCAGGCGAAAAGCAATAAAAGCTTGCAACAACAGTAAAAGCTAGAAGCTTTTTTCTATTATTGGTAAAGAAGTAGAAACCTTCTTATATCTATGACAAAAGAGCTTTAAGAAAGAAGCGCATGTAGGTATCAACAAAGTAACTCGTACTGCTTCATTGTACTCATCCACTATCCTTCTTTCCCTCCTCATCTTCACTCAAACAAGATTTCAGTCGGTTTCATCAGTGGGTTCTCATAGGGTTTTTTTTCAGAACGAGACATGGATGTCCATTTCTTAATAACAAGTTCAGCAGTGGCTTTAGTATAGGGTAGGTGAGTCCTTCTGTACTCCTCCAAAAATACGAAGAAGCCCATACTTTTAGCATTTTTCTTTTAAAATTTCCACAAAAAGTACAACCCCATCGACACAATGGAAGTCGAAATAGGTTCCGCACCTGCAAGTAGTTAACCCAAAATGGATGTATAAATCAGAATTGTTGTACACATTATATTTACCAAAGCTACTCGAACAGTATAAGATTAGCCATTCAGCAAACACCAATATATATATATATATATAGCACAAACAAATTATGAAGTGAAATGAAAAGACAAGAACGATAAACAGACCTGCATCGTATTTTTTTGCAGCCTCCTGCTTTTTCCACAAAGATCCCACACCTTGGGCACCTTCTCCAGTGCTTCTTGTAAGCAAGTTTCTCCATCTTGATATCCTCCTTTGCAGTGTCATCCTTATTCAGCTTCTTGAACTCTTCACAAGTAATACCGGCGTGCCAAGGAACCTTACACTGCGCACAGAACAATCTTTTACAATTAGGGCACTCCGACTCCCTCACTACCTCTTCCCCATCATCGATCAACATTGCGGAGCAATCCTTAAAGGGGCAGTAAAATTTCTGAGACCCAGTAATCACATCCTCACACAACCTCGTTCCCCATTTCTCAAACACCTCAGGTTTCAGAATTGAACAGCAATGTTCAGGATCCAGTGACCCTTTTTTGCAATCGGGCACAAGGCACCCTATGCTTGCTATATTCTGTTGGAGCTTCGAGTCCACGTATTTGACCACACAATCAGTACAATAAACATGGCTGCAGTTTTTGATACCAAAAGGCTTGTGTGCTGACTTAGTTTCTAAACAAATTTCACATGTAAAAGATGGGGGTTCGGAATTGGAACAAGAACCCTCGATTCGCTTCCTTTTCCCAAAAGAAATATTGGAGGGTTTGAACCTAAGAAGCCTAAGCTCTTCATCACTGTCGTAATAGTTTGGGGTTTCAGCCGAGAGATCGATGAAGTTACCTGCTTTGGTAACGGGACTCGGATCAGATTTTAGGGATTCAGTATGAACACCTTTCTCTAATTCATGAGCTTCAAATGCTTTCCGGCATATATGACAATTAAGCAAGCAATCCAGAATGTCTCTATAGTACTGAAGCTTTGTGCAACAAAAGGGGCACTGTGTCCAAAATGTGTTCGGTTGCTCCTCGATACTGCTCCTGTTGCGCTTCATAGATAATTCAAAGTTCCTCGATCTGTTACACAAGAAGGCATCATTCTCATCTAATAAAAAAAAAGGAACTGAATATTATTGATTGAATTTGTTTTAAATTGTATCATGTAGTCTTACATACAAGTCAGACTACTTGATGGACAATTGAAAGTATGCTACAATTAAGTGATAGCCTGACAGATAAGGAATACAATATATCCAGCTGTTCTACAAGACAAACTTGAACGATGTGAGAAAGACGTCAAAAACCAAAGGTAACAGAAAACATATATAATACATAATTCCATAGTCCATTGTGCAAGAACAACAACCTACTTCAGCCATATGTAGAGGAATCATGAGGTCATGAATATACTACCTAACACTCTACCAGGTGGAATCCATTCCTTTCTAAAACCATGTCGAATCAATTTATTCATTCTCTACTACTGGGAATTCTGTAAATCAGATTCCCTGCTTTAGTAATCTTTGATCCATTCTTATACAACCGAACCGACTAGTATCAGTCTTTAAGGAATAAGGAGCTAGACAGAAAAGAACATACAAAAAAAAAAAAATAAAATCTTGCCTGACGTTGATGAGAGAAAGATTTGAGTTTTGCTGTGAAATTTGGAGAAACTGCAACAAATACTTGAAGAGGCTGTGGAATCTAGTTTGTGATGATAGTCAGAGTTACACAGTATGAGTTTCTCTCCCAATACGGTTTGGGACGAAAATGGCGTGCTGACCCATATTTATAGAAGAAAAAAAGTTGTAAAATTCGGCCATAGATTAACAAAATCTGGCAATTTATACCATCTGATTGAACACTAATTCGAAATACAATCACACTACACAGTATTGACGAAAAAACCAAAGAACAAAAAAATGAGTAGAAAACTGAACCCAAAACCGTCTCAATCAATCCCAAACAATTGAATTCCTAAAGAATATACCATATAGAAAGATAAACAAAACCATCATAACAACTTTGCCAACCAAATCGAGCAACTCAAATACAGAAACAGAAGGAATAAAACTAAAATCTATGCAAAATATAAAAGAAAAGGCTTCAAAATGAAAGAAGAAAGAACGAAGGATCATACCTTTGACTGAGTTTGCGACTGTGCGTCTTTTTTTTGTCTTTTTCTGGCGTCTTCTGTTGAACTTGTGATCACTCTCAGTCTCGGGCTTTCTTATATAGTCTTTTACCGCAAACCCTAGGATCAGCCCGTTTCGGTCCGTATAATCACTGACAGTAACGATCATGCCATCAGGTATAAACGATCCACTCGGTGAAAGAGAGCATGAAGAATACGAACACAAATAGGCCGGCAACGGACCGGACCGTGCGGATTCTTAATGGGCTGGGCTCTTAACGGGTTAAATCCGTTAAAAACTCATTAGCTAACGGGTCAAACTAGGTCGAACCCGACGAGTTTGCGGGTTTCAACGCTAAGACCGTGAAATTTTTTTTTTTCCAAATCCCTTACCTGTGACATGAATATCCAAATTGTTCTTCCTCAAAACCGCCCACAAATGCCGTACCTATCATTTCCAAAGGCCTGATTCTCAAACCAGAAATCCAATTCTTCAACTAATTACTTACTAAAATTGCAAAAACCATTTGTTCTTTTCAACGACAAAAAATTTGAAAAAAAAAAAAAACAACCTCTTGTTCTAGAGCAATGATTCTTTCATCAGCAAGCATTCCAAACATGCCAATATTAGTACTGATGGTACGTAAATGTAATTTATTGTTCAAACAACTATTGAGAGTTCCTAAAGCACCCTGTAAGGCTTGTTGAAAAACCCGTTGTCGAACTTGATTAATTGCTCTTTGTTGTTCAAAATGAATAGTTTCATTTTTGTAATTTTCTAACTGTTCCAAAGTCTTAGAAGTTGCATTAATCAAATTTAATTTTTCTTGCTCTATTTCAGAGTATCTAGTTATTTAAAACTGATTCGCTTCTATTTCTACTTCCCGTAAAGGGGCCCGAGCTTTTTCTACAACCTAAAAGTTAAAAATTAAAAGAAATTTTATATTTAATTAAATATAAATTTAACTAAATTACGTATATTATCTATATCATAATGATATAGATATTATAATCTAGATACTATGCCATTTCTAATATTCTAACATATATAATATATATATATATATATAATAATGATATAGAAAGAAATTATATAGAAATATATTCGAATTTAGGTTTTGCTTATTTTCTATATTGCACTTCCTGTTCTTTAAAGAGAAAACCCGAGGTGCAGTGAAAACGAGAGTCTTATTGTATTAAGTTTGAAGTTAAAAGCAATCTACTTTTATTTATTATATATATATATATATATATATATTTTATCGTTATTTTATCAAAATTATATCAAAAAACCAAAGGAATTACAATAGAATTAATTCGAGCGGCTGAATCTTGAAACAAGACATGAACCATAACAAACGAAATTGGGTTGTTCGATCAAAACGAATTGTTGTTTTAACTAAACAGTTATGTCTAATTAATTATTGGAATAATTGTTGGAGGCAAAATGGTGGATATGCAAGCATGATAACTTATATGTTGTTCTGTATCTCTATGAATCTAGGAACTTTTGCTTGCATTGTATCATTTGGTCTACGTAAGTCTTCTTGTGAGTCACAAATGAAATTGCATATATATCATCATTTTCCATGTTCATATGAGCTGAATGGAAATGATTTTGAAGATCATCTTACCAAAACCCAATGGCTCTCTCTCTCTCTGTGAGATCAAAGATGCATTGGTTGCTCTGAAAACCCAGAACCCAAATCACAGAAAGAGTCAATCTTTGAGAGAGAAGTAGTGAGATATGTGATGGGTTAATTGTGTAGGGTTTTGTGTTTGCTTAGAATCAAGTACAGTGTTGAATCTTGCCTATTGTTTCTTTTTTGGGTTTGGCTTAGTTTTGTTAAATTTGGTATCAATAAATTTCTGATTGTGAAGAAGAGATTTATCAACTTTTCTTTCTTTTATGAATTGTTTTGCTTAACGGGTTCCGACAGGCTCCAACAGGCACAGCCCGCATAACCTGTTAATTGGCGGGTTTCTGACGAGCGGGTTTTTTTTAACACGTTTTGTAAAACGGGCGGGTTTTTAATGGGTGGGTTTCGGGCGGGCTCGCGGTCCACGGGCCAAATTGCCAGGCCTAAGCATAAGATATAGCTAGCAAACTCCAAGCAAAGAAATCAAGAGCAAAATCATGAGTGAGAAACGAGTCAATTTTTCTTCATCTATTTTTGTTTGATGATTAATTATCTCCTAAACTCATTATGTATATTGTAGCTACTAGAACTTTTGTCTTGGTTTTGTCTTCTATATATGCCGCTTGATAAAGTAGTATGCATGGGTTCACATCTAAAATCAATTGGTAATGGGTGAAGTGACCTAAACCCTTATAAACCATAAGTAAAATCTCATATTCTCGATGTGAGATTTATATCTCAACACGCTCCCGCACGTGTGGCGAATTTTCAAACCTAACACATGAACAACATTTGGGGTGACATGGAGTTCGTGTGGCCGTTACGCATTCAACATGGTATCAGTAGTTTAGGTGTCTCATATGATCCTTGATCAGTCCTCCTACGTCTCCAATCTTTGTCCTCGTAGCTCCTACTCTATCATCTCATTTTCTCCATATCCTTATCTGTGATCTTCTCTTTTTCATTGTCTTGTCTTACGTTTTCTTTTTCAGTTGTGTCTTCCATTTTCATTCCACCATTATCTTTCTTCTTCTCAATTAAAAAAAAAATAAAAAATCCTCCTATCTTCATGGCTGTAAACAATTTCCCTCTTTCTTTTGTTGGCCAACAACACCAAAGATGTCAGCAACAGTGCAATTCGCAAAGCAATCTTTCACAAATAATACCGGATCCTGCACAATATCAATGTCATCACAAGTTCACCGGACTCGCTCCCGCTCCTCCTTTTGTTGGAGCTCACCTTTCCAGTGATCGAAACTGGTATCCTGACATCGGCACCACTCATCATATGACTGCCATGCCGCTTCATAACACTCAACCATATAGTGGCTCTCATAATGTCTATATGGGTGATGGTAGTCCTATGCCAATATCTCACATTGGCACCCTTCCTTTTCCCTTAGATTCCTCTAATTTTTCTTTACGTAATATCTTTCATATTTCTTCCATTCGTAAAAATCTTCTCTCTGTTGCTCGTTTTACCAAAGATAACCTTGTCTTGTTTGTGTTTGCTCCTGATTATTATCAAATCTATTGCTTACGTACTGGTCATCTCTTGTTTTAGGGCCCATGCGAAGATGGTCTCTACCCACTTTGTTTGTCTTCCGAGTCCACCGTTACTCAGGCATTCTCTACCATTCACTCATTGCTTTGGCACAATCGCTTGGGTCATCCTTCCTCTTCTGTTCTTGCTCGTTTAGGATCTACTATTGGATCCAAACCATCGTCTGATTCTTTCTCCACCGACTACCCTTTCCATCTTCTCATATTTCTGTTTCTTCTCTTTTTGATATTATTCTTAGTGATGTGTGGATGTCCCCTACCTTATCTTTTTGAGCTCAGGGTGAGATATGATTGTTGCGTGACCTGAGAATGATGGGACCTAGTTATCATTGTAGAGATTTCTATGTATTTTGATATGTTTGATTTAGGGTCCGTCTATTGTCACCCCACAAACTATTTTGTTTACCTCACATTCTCTTCACACCCCACTTATATATTTTTAATTGTAAGTCTACTTTGTTCACCCATTTACAATACTTGAAATACAATTTTCTCATATTTGCTTTGTTCACCCTAAATTCTTTTTTCACCCTACATATATTTTTTTCAGTTTCATATTTGCTTTGTTCACCCTACATTCGATCTCTTTTCACCCAGCTTATATATTTTTTTAATTTTAAATTTACTTTATTCACCGATTTACAATACACATAATATCAGCCTCTTTCAATAGTCATTAAACTCTAAAAATAAAATGAAATTGAAGAAAACCATAAGATTAATATCATTTGGGTAAGTAGAATCGCAAACTGAATAATAAAATTCACATTAAAGTATAAATCTCAATTAAAGAACAAGAAAAACTCTCAAACTTAACAAGTCATTGGTATCCGTCGATATCAAGATGCACAATGTTTGTAAACTCTACTTGAAAAAAGCTCTGACGCCGATAAAAAATAAAATCGAATACATATAAGTGAGTGACTAGACATGTAAATTTACATACAAAATCGATATGAGAAATAATGAGTAAAGAGATAGACGAATTATCAACAAAGAAAAAAAAATATATATATATATAAACAATTCACCTGATCTTCAGTTGAATGCTTGTGTTTTTTTCAGATTTCATAGAAAGATCGAATATGTTATGAGTTAAGGTTTATTAAGTTCGTGTTTATCTTTTAAAAAAAAGAATTTGTAATTTGTAACAACTCATAGTCTTTTGTTGTAATTTTACATTATGATATATTAGTCATTCAATAAATCAACAACGTGTAGGGTGATCAAAGTGGTTTGTGGGGGTGGCAATAGACGTTGTTTGTAATATTACGTTGCTACCCCCACAAACCACTTTGATCACCCTACACGTTGTTGATTTATTGAATGACTAATATAAATCAATAAACGTTGTTTATAAATCAATAATTTTACGTTGCTACCGTCGCAAAGCTTTAGTCGCAAATGGTGGCGTCTCTAATGATATTGGCAACGGCAAATCTTTGCCGTCGCTAATGCTCTTGCGACGGCGTATTTGCCGTCGCAAATAGCATTGGCGACGCGGATGTTTTGCCGTCGCAGCGTAGTCGCAAATGCTGTTTTGCCATGGCAAAAGGGCTATTGGCGACGGTTTTGCGCCGTCACCAATCTACTTTTTTTTTTTGTAGTATCTCTGGTGTAGATCCATATATATCTGGTGTCTTATCCACCAGAGAATATAGAGTTGATGCTCTCTAAAACTCTCACTAGATTCGACATCGCAAGCTTCCCAAGTCGAAGGGGCTATCCAGGAAGGCCCTTCTGTCCCTCACCTCTCTTGAATATCATGAGATTGCTGATTGTCTAAAGTTAGCATACATTCTAGAGAAGTATCTGCCTCTTTCACTTGCAAAATTTCACTTATGCATGTAAAGCTAAAAGATCGATACACTTGAAACACATTATACTGGTTCAAAATAGCTCACATCCCTTGCGTACATATTGGAGTATTTAAATCCAGTGAAGACTCACAGCTAACATCACTGCTTGCCCTCAAGGTACTTCAGTTCAAGCCTTTTTTTATTTACTTTGACTCTAGTGTAATATGTAACTACCTTTCTTCACCTCTGTTGTTTGTAACCTTGTATTATAATTTAAGCATATATAATTTTACAACTTATGCATTCCAGATTATGCTGAACACATCTGGTACTTGTTCTATCAATTTTCATAATTTCTAATCTGTACGTTGAATATGATGTGGGTTGATCGTACATATCTAAGTGTTTACAGGTTGCTAAGCTGTTCCTTTTTCTCTTGTATGATTACTTAATAGGTTGTGATAGAGAGCCTCAGAAACCCGTAGATGACAATTAGTCGATTCAGAATTAACCAAGAGGTGACATGTACAGACAAAAGTAGGAAGGAGGAAGTAGGGGATGACTGAAGTCTGAAGATCCCAATATGCGGTGTACATGCATCATGATCTCTGAATCATTCATTACACAGTTAATTGAGACTTTGATCTAAAGTCCCTAGGCAATCAATCATTGTACTTGCTGCAGTTTCTGTCTTGAGTGAGTCCATTAACGCAGTATTATCATCATCAAATATATCTCTTTTGAAAAGGAAAAGAAAAGAAATTAATTGAACTCTGACTTATGAATTGGCTAGTCAATCTTAGGGATACCACGCCTTTGTTTAGTGCCAAGGATCCGCTCTCTATTTCCATCCTATTGAAGGTTATATGTTGTTTCTAACATGGCTAGTCAACAGCTAACTGTATAAGGATGAGAAAGCTATTAGGCAATGCAGTGTAATGTTTACTCGTCCAGCTAGTTATCATTGTTTTTTGTCATCATTATTCATTATTATCAATACAACGCAATAAGGACTTCACATGTATATCCCAAGATGGCCTTTCCTTTCTTAGTCTATCTTCAGATGGTCTGTTGCATATGAAAACCGGGTGCTGGAGCTGTCGGTGAAACTGGCACTCTTAAAAGGCGTTAGGGCAGAAAACGTATATATAATTATATATGCAGTTGTTCAGGTTCTTTACTATTTTTTCGTTTTATGTTGGTGTATCATATGAATAACATGTGTTTCTGAATTTCTGGAAGGCTTATGTCATATTAATTTCTTTCTCTGTTGTTGGACCATATGAATAATAACCTGTGTTTCTGAAATTTTGGAAGGATTATGCCATATAAATGACCTGGAAATCCGCATGAAAGCATGTTAGTATCCTCAGCTTAGCCCTACTTATAATTTCTTGGTGAATTTTTTGAAGAGCCGAGGTACAAGAGGGTCTCATGCTTGCATAAAATCATTGACCGCTGGTAAGTCCATATTCTGTCCCTTTTGTTTAATTTGCAGTCCAATAGTGGATTGTCACATACGAATAACATGCAGTCAAAAAAAATGTGCATATTGCAGTCCACTGCAAAACTCCTTTTCTATGCCATGCGGATTCTTGTAATATACAAATTTTCCTTAAGGTGCCTCCTCAGAACTCAGAAGTTTGATTCAGTACTGAGGAATGTAGTCCTGCACTTCGTGGTTTATTAACTTTTTCTCTTTTTTCTTTTTTTTTGACAAATAATAGGGGCAACTACTACTAGCTAGTACACGTTTTGGAAAGCTTTAAGGAATGGAAAGCTCAAGAATCTTTGTCTTGCCTTCTCAATTCTGGTTTGATTTCAAGGTACCATTCACTTATTCCTATTGCGGTGTACACCATAATCAAAACAGATGAATGAGATTCATTATTTTGAGGTCTGCTTTTCTTTTTACTTCTGCTGTTGGAAAGACTCAACTCTCTTAAAGAAGGTACTACTGCTCCCTGAATCTCTCATATTGGAGAGTTCCCAAATCTGAAGCGTCTGTACGCCATCTTTACCAAATAATCCCTTTCTATTATTTGTGAAAATAATAGATGTTCAAAGTGCATCTTTTATTCCCCAACATAATCAAGATCCTCTGCCTCTTTCCCTTTGCACAACTTGATCAAGATCAGAAAAGAAATATGTTTATATCTGTTTCTTTCTTTTTCTGGCTTCTGTTCTGCTTTTTTGTGTCTCATTATCTCTTCCACTGATTGCCAAACCCTAAACCAAAATCACAAATGGTTTCACGTTTGACGCTTTTTTAGTTTGGATCAGTGGTTGATTAAAACCAAAAGAGAACAGAAAGCTCAATTAAGTTGCATCAGAATGTTATGTTACTGCATTTGCCCCTTTTCATATGACATGCCTGCTATTTTTCCTTTACTATGTATACATATACATTAGATAGTCCATGCTGATTTCTCTTCATCTGAATCCTAGGTGCAACGACCCTGAAGGTCCTTTAATGCACAAGGAAAGTTAAGACAAGTTTATATATACACTACAGTGCCCTCTTCAAATTTAGAGACAAAGAGCAATCAATTTCTAGACTAAAGTTCCAAAGCCAATCATCATTTACCCAAACTAACTTCACAACTCATTATCACATCAAACATCACCTAATCTTGAAGGCGCTGCTGATTCTGCCTTCTTGATCAATGATTGCGGTGTCTGGTAGCTTGCATATGACAAACCCCCTCTGCCCCGTGTTTTCAAGTTCAGTTATCTGTGGAGTTGCTTGATGCCAAATTTGATAGAACTGACTTGTTCATTAGTCTGATTGTGATCATTACTGTTTGGATTGAACATAACTCAAAAATTCTTATCTGTGGAAGTTAAAATAATTTGTGGTTATGTTACAAATACAAAATAGAAGCTCATATCCAACACAGATCTGCACTGTGCTGCAAGACAACATGTTGGGGTAAATTCCCTTCAAAGCTCTTGTTTGAAATAAATCAAGTATACATTAGAAATATGATTGTCAAGACATCATCAACAAATCCATAAAACCAAAATTCCAAGTGAAGTTGAGAAAATAACAGGCATATGTTGATAAAGAAGCTACGTACAAACAACCGTTCTACCATTTCACCAGATAAATCACATTGAAACACCAGTATGCACTTACCGAACCAACCTTTCTACAAATTCACCAGATAGATCGCTAGGTTCAGTATACTTCTTTCGGTTATCTATTTTCAAATCACCAACATCACAAATCAAAATACTTGCGGGCAAAGAAGCAGGATCTAGCTCAAAGGATCCTGAGGGAACACCACAGTCTTCATGACCAGTCATCTTGAAAGAGGGAATTTGATGAGAAAATCTATATAGCTCATCAGGCGGTACTTGAAACACCTGCTGCTTGGTTCGCTGAAATAAGCTAACAAACCCTTTTACTTTGCGTAAAAAAGAAACTGCAATTCCATCCAATATCCCAACTCTGGTAGATGGCCCAAGTTTCTCCCCTCCTAGGATATACCAAAATAGAGCTTCTACGACTACCTTTTGTGTAGTGCATCTGATGAGAAAACATAAGGTGAATTTCATCAGACTCTCCAAGTATGAACTTCCGCAAGCAACTGGCAACTGCTTGACACACCAATCAATCTCACCTTGGACATCTGGTTTAGCATCAAGCCATCTGACTTTCAGCTTAAATCCAGGGGTGAGGACCTTCTCGATAAAAACATAACATCTGGGCATGTCATCTGCTGGATCATAAAGAGCCCATGTTTGATTAGGTTGACAAAGACTTGCCAACTTATCTGCATCAACTACTGCAAACTTATGAAATTGAGGATCAGGAACCTCAGTTCCTTCAGCATCTACTTCTGACTCAAATTCGTCTGCTTTCTTCTTGTTTGGCAAATTTCTATCTAGAGGGATACCAACTTTCTTATGCACAGCAGCAGCTGAAATATTTCTCTTCTTCTCAGCAGCACCAGAGACTTGACCCTTCCTCAAACTTTTGATGGGTAGCACAAAATCGTCGTCGTCGTCGTCACCATCGTCGTCATACAAACTGTAACCAGCAGAAGTTCCTATCTTTAACTGATCAGGTTTGCAGGTTGCATCTTTAAGTTGCAAACTTGTGATATTTCCACCATTACTTTCTGAATGAACATCTTTCTTCAGTTCATGAGCTTTAAATGCTTCCCCACATATTTCACAAACGAGCAATTGACCCAGCTCAGAGTAGTAGTATTCAAATTCGTTGCAACAAAAGGGGCACCGTGTCTAGAATGTGTCTGAGGGGTCTTCTGGGTGAGGAACATCTCTCTTCAATTCACGAGCTTCAAATACTTTCTGGCATATTTGACAACGGAGCAATTCACCCAGCTCACAGTAGTAGTATTGAGATTTGCTGCAACAAAAGGGGCACTCTGTCCAGAATGTGCTTGATTTCTCCATATGTGTGATCTGAAAGGACAACACTGAAAACAATACTGGAGCTGTATGTAATGCATCAAGAGTTTCGATCTAAGTTTCAGATTAAAAGACAATCTCTTCTTCAATTTAAAGCCTGCAGCAAAACTAATCTGAGGTTCAATCAATGCTTGAGGGGCGGCTACTTATATAGCCTTTTGCTTTCTGGTTCAATTAGGAATGTGCTTTAAGTCAAAATTTCCACCTAATTCAATTATGGATTGTCATTCCTAGATTAGGCTAACCATTTAACATTTGCTCAACTACTATTAAATTAGGCTCATTTTAATCCAATAGATAAGAAATAATGATGCTAAAATTAAACTAAAATTATTATTTTATATTTTTTTAATTATTTCAAATGACAATTACACTACCAGAAGAAAGGCTTTAACCGACGAAAATAAAAAAACCAGGCCGACGAATTATTTTTTCGTCAGCTAAAGTTCACATTAGCCGACGAAATTAAAAAAAAATTTCGTCGGTTTTAATCTGTGAACTTTAGCCGACGTCTATATAAAAGTTTAACCGACGAAGTTATATATTTCGTCGGCTTAAGTTTCTTATATTTGCAGATCTGGACAGCAGCTCATCTGGGAAAAAAAACGGGAGAAAAAGTTTGGGTGTTGTCGAAATCTGTCCATAATTAGTTTGTGGAGCTATATATTGGTACGTATATGTGTATATATGTTGATTCTGTTTTTTTAATGTATTTTTTATACTTTAGCCGACGAATACCCTAATATTTCGTCGGCTAAACCCTAAACCTTAGATGATGAATACCCTAATATACGACTTGTTGCGTCTCATCGATTTGAAACTATTTTCAGTTGAAGGTCCGGCCAAAATACGTAATTTAGACGGTCCAATTACCTTTTCTGTGCGTTTAGGGGTTTGACTTACGGGATTGACCGTCCGGATCAAGCCCTTAACCTTGTCGGATCAAGTTGAATTTTTTTCCATACATGTATTTTATCATGATGGTCAGATCTGACGATCGGATTTTCGTTTCTCAAGTTTGATCATCACAATCACAATGTATAAAAAGTACTATAGTCGACGACATTATTGAAAATTTGTCGGCTATAGTTAATAAAATAAAATAAAACAAATAAATTGAAAATATTAAATAAAAAGTACTATAGCGGACGAATTTCATTACTTTAGCCGACGAGATTCACAGGTTTAGCCGACGAATTTCACATGTTTCGTCGGCTAAAGGTATCATTACTTTAGCCAACGAGATTCACAGGTTTAGCTGACGAATTTCACAAGTTTAGCCGACGAAATAAAAATTTCTTCGGCTAAAGGTATAGGTATATAATTAAACCCAGTGCTCGATAGCCTCCACAGCCTCCACCGCCTCCTCGAGCCCTCCACAGCCTCCTCAAGCCGTCCTCGAGCCTCCTCCTCGAGCCATCTCTGTTCTGCTCCATCCCCGATCCCTCCTCCTCTTCACCGTCCTCACTATCTTCAAGGTGTTCATTTGCTTACTAATGTTCGATCTTTCACCGGGTAACCCACTTTCTTCTTTAATTCTTACACTTTTTTGTTATCCCTGGACCCAGAGAATTTCATGGATAGAATTACCATTCTTTAGTTATTTTTTCCCTTAAAACTCTTTGCTTTTGTTATATTTGTAACTTTTGGACGATTTTTAAGTGCTCAATTCAACTGGTTATAGAGTATGCCATGGGTGGGATATTTTCCGAAAAGTCTGATGTCTATAGCTTTGGTGTCATGGGTGGTATTGGAGATTGTTAGCTGCAAAAAGAATAGCACCTTCTACTTACGTGACCAACAGCTAAGCTTCCTTGCCTATGTACGTTTATACACTAAAGTCTAAATCCTAATGTAATAGTTGTTTACAGCTTTAACAGTAATGTATGGGACTATTTCAGGCATGGAACTTGTGGAATGAAGGCTGGGCATTGGAGTTAGTAGATGAAGTATTAGGTTATATATGTTCCTCATCAGAAGTAATGACTTGAGTCCCATGCTCTCACTTCCCTCTAACTCGTCTCAGGTATTTTCAGTTCTTGTTTCAGTTAATGTAAATTGAGCATTGCCATATGGCCCATATTGATATTTTAAGTAATTTCAGGTAGCATATTCCAGTTCTTAGTACCATTTTTTTTTATTATTTTCCTTGCATGTAATCTGGGCCTCTCTCAAGATGACAGTACAGTTATTTTGCTTCCTTCACTTAAACTTCAATTCTTTTCTTAATTCTACATCTTTTCTTAAAGATCAAAAGGTAACTCTTTTCTTCCTCAGCCTTGATTCAAATTAATATTTTAAACAGGATGAGCGGTAATTTTAGATCGACGAATGGTTCAAAGGGCCAAAGGTCCGAATCGTCTAAGGGAACCTCTAGCAACCCTCAAACAACGTTTCGGGGCCCCATGACAGTTAGACGTGCGACCCTTCTAGAAACGGCGCAAAGGCAGCCAACCGTTTCCCATTCCTCGAGGCAGCCGAAGGTGCCCCCTTCATCGAGGCAGCTATGGCCTCAGACCCAGACGGAGGTGTCTGCACCCCAGAATCGGATATTGTTTAGACAATCTAGATTTTGTGTAGTTGATTAATTATATAGTTTTATGTGCTTGTTGTTGGTTATATGGAATTGTTTTGGTGTATTTTACAGGTTGCTTGGAATGGTAATTTAGAAATTTCGGGTTTTTTTTTTTACTGGAATGGACTTATAGCCGACGAAACATGTAAGATATTCGTCGGCTATAGTATTTTTAATTTTTTTTTAATAAGGTTTAGCCGACGAATTATGACATATTTCGTCGGCTTAACCCTTCTAAAGCCGACGAAACAGACTATATTTCGTCGGCTATAGTTATTTTTTAAAATTTTTATTACATACTTTAGCTGACGAATATCTTAAATGTTTCGTCGGCTAAAGTCTCAGACTATGGTCGACGAAACATTTAAGATATTCGTCGGCTAAATTCTGGGACAATAGCCGACGACGTCTTCTAGTTTCGTCGGCTAAAGTAATCGCCGACGACTCTTTCCCTACGAAACCATAGCCGACGATAGCTCGTCAACTAAGATCTTAGCCGACGAATTAAGCTAACAGGCCGACGAAAAAGTTTCGTCGGCTAAAGTGCTTATCCTGGTAGTGTTATGTCAATATTAAAAAGAGACACACAAACGTCATATCTATCTCTCTCTCCTTCGTCGTCTCTTCTTCTCCTCTTAGTCCCAAATTCTTAAAAGTTTGCTGAAAACCCAGATCGATTTCATATTGCTGTCCAGCTTTTGGTTTCATTTCATCTTCAGCATGACGGATATATACTATCTCAGCTTCTGTTGGGGAAAACTGCAATTCCTCGGAAATGGTTTCCATAATGTTCACACATCTCTAAATAGTAAGATTTAATAACATCAATTGTACACAATGATATCATCAAACAGTAACAAGAACATAAGATTCTAACTTTGTTGGAATCAAGATTTTATATATTATAAAGAATTGAAATTTGTTTAGTCCTTATGGTTTGAAGTCATATATGTTTAGTCTTTGTGGTTTTATTTTAATCTGAGCATATGGGGTAATGAGTTCTTGAAAAATAGTGCCACTATCCACACAAAGTTTAGCGAGGAATTATTCGGACGTGAAAGAAAAATCGCCATCTTCAGAAGGGATCTTTTTGCCGTCACCAACGTACTTGAGGTTTCCGGCGATACCATTGTGATGTATATGAGGTATATATATAATTTTGAATTATCCTTGCTAGCTAGTTTAATTATATTGCACAATACATGATGTCCAGTAGCATTAAGTGATATGCTATTTGGATTTGCAGCTTCGATTCCTTCATGAAATGTTGAAAGAATCGAATATTCTTCACATGATCGGTTTCGTTGACCCTTCTGTGACGGTGCCCTTAGCTGTGGAAATTCAACTGAGCGATTTCGATCTTTGTCTGATGCTTTTAAAAGAGGGAAGCCAGGCCAGATTTTTTTGGTTCTCTATAACTCAGGGTACGAAAGTTTTATTCATGCATTTCTGTATATGTTTTAAATTCTCAATTTATGTGTACCTAGATGAAATATATGATTGCTTTGATTCTCTTATATGTGTGTCAGATATCATTGGATTTTAACTATGGTGAGTCCAACCGAAGACCTTGTGTATTACATAGATCATTCGAAGAGGCGAATGGACGTTACCACTGATGAATGGAAAACCATAGTAAACCAGTAAATCCAGCCACCTTGCATCTTTATCATTGGTGTATATTCTATACAAAATGCATTGTTTAATTATTTAGTTCATTTGATTATAATTTGGGGTATTTTGTTGTTTTTTAGTGCCATCAAAATTGCGAATGCACACATTACTAAGAAAGCACGAAAACTTCAGTAGGTTCCCTATCTTAGCTAACTGTTTATATTTACACTTAACCATTTCGGTTCATGTTTATTAGGTTTATTAAGCAAACAAATTATTTGATTCAGGGCATTCTGCAACAGCTTGGTGACAAGACCTGTGAATATTTCATTATGCTTTACATGAGGGAAATAGTGCTGGACAAAAACCAAGATTGGTCTAAAAAGGTAATTTCTTACATTCATCAGTATGTGAGCTATATAACTCAATCAGTTAGTTCAATCTGTTATGTTTTTTTATCATCCTTGCAGTGGTTGACAAGGGGAGATGCATATTATACCATGGAGAATGTTGATGTTGTTCGGCAAGAGTGAACAAAGTATGTTCTTAAGTTTACAAATAAATAGTAAACTAGTGTATGATTTCATTTAGTACTATTTTGGAGATATATACAAAGCATCCATCAGCTTGCCCATAGATTTATGCCAGCAGCATTTGATTTGCACTCATATTTTGATGTGTACTGTATGTTTGCCCAGATTAATATGTAGTTCTTTTTGTTGTGTTACCATGCTGAACTGCATATATATGAGGCAGTTGTTGAACATAATGATGGTACTTTTTGTTAATCTCTTATGGCCTAGCTAGGTTTGTGTACGGTTTATATATGGTGGATTGAAAATCTATGTTATCAATTTGGATGTTGAATGCTTATTTTAGTTATGGATACTTATTTTATTTATGGATGGTGTTTTTAAACCTAAATTATCAGGATGCTTCAATATAGCTAGCAATTGTGTAGTTTCAAACAAGTCATGACTAACAATATGTGTGATTTCAGCTACAGAGGATGGATACAAACATAACAATATCCATTGTCTTTACTAAGTTAAGATACCAAAAATGTGTGACCATAAAACAATAACCGGCAACACAAACATAACAATATCTATTGTCTTTACTAAGTTAAGATACTAGAAATATGAGGCCATAAAGAACAACCGGCAACGTAAGTAGAGAGTTTAAATCAAAAGAAGACATCACTTATATGTAGCTCAAACTCATTCATACGATAGACAAATGTCGCCTGAAAATGTCGAAAGCCTAAAAGATATCACGTAGTGAAAACTTAAAGCATATCAGACGACATATACTTATTGTCTTAAAGAACCAAATGAAAAAAGAAAAAATCTACGTTGCCTGAAGATCATTCACCCAATGCATATGTGTCGTCGTACTACGTCTAGACCAGAAACAACATCAATAATATGTCGTGTGGGTTCATCCAGCGATACATAAATGTAGCGTGGAAAAGTTTAAATTCTAATTCACTAAGTATAAGTCGCCTGTAACATTTTCACATGATGTTTAAATGTCGTCTTTAAACAAATTAACATACACCTATATGTTGCTGTAAGACGTATTTCTCTCTCACTCGCAGTTATAAGGCGGCACAAAGAGCTGTGTCGCCTCACGGCAAAAAAAAGATACATCGCCTTCTAGCATGTCGTTGTTTAAACTATCAGGCGACATATATACCGTGTCGTCTTATTTCAAATCAGGCGACACAAAATGAAAAAAGTCTTTTGTCGCCTGAGAATCTTATAGGCGACACAATATTTGTGTCATCGGAGAACCTCATCAACGACATGCTCGAAGGCGACACTTACGATTTTTATGCAAGGAATTGGTTCTAGACATAAATTCTACAACCAAGGTGTTTTCACACTACGGAATCTATCACTTATAATCAATGTCAAAGATGCCTACTTTCTACCACAACATCCTAATGGTTAGTCTCAAAAATGAATCTTGCCGGTCCATCTTTATCGTTTTGCCAGTCCACTTACGCTGCCGGTTGCCGGTTGCCGGTCCATTCTCTGGAACACAAATTAATCTTTTCCTTACATATCAAGATTTGAATTATCTAATACTATTCCCAAACATTTACAGCTACTCAGAATGAAGTTATGTCATGTCATGACATCAGTTTCATAAGTAAACCTGCACATTTACAGTCATTGTAACACCGATGGTACTGATTTCTGAAACAAACCTTGGCTATAATTTCAGCAGACACTACCCTAGTCTCTTCTCGTAGGTCCCTAATAGCTGCTGATTTGAGTTCTTCACCATCTTCAATATTGCCCTGAGATTGAAGATCAAAAATAAATAATTACCACAGTTTATACACAACTAAGCGTAAATGCCTAACTCAAAGAACTTGATAAATACAACAGAACTGAGAACTTCTCTGAGAGAAATAATTAACAAAGCAAACAATTACAGATAAAGTTTAGCCAACAAAGCAAAAAATTTAGATTCTGAAACATGCAGTACTACAACCAAGATCACTTTAATTTGCTCTATAGTCTACGATTCAAGTGAAGTAACTTTGTTGTCATCGATTCAAGTGTTTGAAACATACAATTAGGTACACCAGTAAGGCAGTAACTATCTAAACTGAATTCAGTAAACAACGAAAAGGATTAGACTTTAGACTTTAGTGGTTAACTTAATCCTAATCTCACCCTATGCAATTAATCTCAGACAGTTAATTACTTGCGGCATTAGCCATGCTCTGGGAACATTCAATCTTGATCCAACAAAAACCTGCACTAAATTCCCACCACAGTTATAATTTGACTCCAAACTCACAACATAAAAAAAAAATATATATTCATAACTTGAGGGCTGCGCAGAACTCCGATTAAAAAGAAGTTCAAAGAGTCCAGAAAGCAAATATTACATGAAATAGTATGGTATATAGCTATCTGAAAATTGTCAATGATCATCTTTTAGCATAACAGTAATAGTAACACAACAGTAAGTTCACAGCTAAATTTGACCCATCAAAACAGAAGAGAGAAATCTAAGCAGCAAATGAAGAAGAAGATATACTCCAGTACTCCACCTTCAAACCCGTGTTTTTCAGTAAATCGATTTCAAACGTTTTGATCATCTCCGCCTAATTGTGCAGGACACTTTACTTGCCGCTGATTCACCCTCTCGACGGCGGAGACGTGGCTGCTTTGTGCAGATCTCCCGCCAACGTCATATTTACCCCCCCTTCTCACCTCACCGGCGATTCCATAAAAGCCCTTCTATCTAAACCAGACGGCGACGATGATGAGGGAAACGAGCGTCATCTGAGAAATCCCATTGATGCCCTCAGGTTTTGCCTCTGCCGATAAAAAGTCGTCGCGTGTTTAAGCCTACTGGTGACGTACGGGACTACGGCGTAGTCCGGCGCTTCCTCGTTATTATATTTTTCACCTTTTTCTCTTGACCGTCACACCATTCAAATTTTGAAATTTGAAACGCGTCTTGCGTCCCCTACCGAACCATCCCAGTGGACCCAAACCTTATCCGAACGGGTCACCGCTTCAAAACCCGACCCGTCATTCCAAAACCATTACATAGAGAGAGCCTCTCGAAATTTTTGACCCGTTTTGATTGTTCTCCCATTTCTATTCCAAGTCCAACTTCCTCTCCTTCTTCTTCTTCTATTTCTTAACGACCAAGTGTAACAGGAGCTAGGGTTTACCTGAAGATGACGACGATGGAGAGCTTGATCGGTTTGGTTAATCGGATACAGCGGGCCTGTACTGTGCTTGGCGACTACGGCGGTGGCGACAACACTTTCTCTTCCCTCTGGGAAGCTCTCCCTTCTGTTGCCGTCGTCGGCGGCCAGGTCAGCTTCTCCGCTTTCATCTTCAATTCTAGGGTTTTCTAGCGATTCAGTGTGGAAATTTGGAGTTTTTACTGCGTAGAATTGGAAATTTAGTAGGGTTTTACGAACAATTTTACTCTATGGAGCTGGTTTTTATTGCTAATTTAGTTCAATTTTTACTTTTTTATTTATTTTTTAACAGAGTTCGGGGAAGTCTTCGGTGCTGGAGAGCATTGTGGGGCGTGACTTTCTTCCCAGAGGATCAGGTGAATTTTTCAGGCTTTTGAGGTTGAACTAATTGTTTGAAATTTTCGTCTTTAGTTTTCGATTTTTTTTTACCGTGTTGTTTTTTTTTGTGTGATTTGCAGGGATTGTGACGAGGCGGCCGTTGGTGTTGCAGCTCCACAAGACGGATGAAGGAACTCAGGAGTATGCTGAGTTTCTTCATCTCTCCAAGAGAAGATTCACTGATTTCGGTATGTAAATTACCGGCCTTCCCCTCGTGTTTTGTAGTTTCCTTTATGCTTGTATGTGTGAGATTGATTATTGTAGCGGAGAATGGGTAGATGGTTTTTTCGGTCCAGAGTTGGTTTTGCTCAACTAATAAATGTAGACAGTTCAAGGAAACATATGTGAGTATACACTATTTAGTATTTAGAACCTGCTGAGATTGCATGACCTCCTCTGATTAGAATGAGAGTTGATTGAGTTCACATTACACGTGTTTTGAATTATTTTGAAAGAACATCCGAATTTGTGTTTTTGTTGGTTACTCTATGAACAGAATAAACTTTTTTTTTTTGCCTACTGATTTCTATTGTATTTTTTTTCTTTGTTAATATAATGCTCTTGATAGGAACTTTCTGTCATGAGTTAGAGCTACACGACCACACAAATTTATGTGTAGATAATGGAATCGCTTCATATAACATTAGTTGTTGCAAGATAATGCCATGCCAAAGATAATCTATTGTTGTCTCTGCAGCCGCGGTTCGAAAGGAAATTCAGGATGAAACTGATAGGGTAACAGGAAAGTCAAAAATGATATCTCCTGTTCCTATCCATCTCAGTATCTATTCCCCCAACGGTGTGTTACTCCTTCCCTTACTTTCCCCAATTTTTGAATAAGGTCCATGAGATCCCTAGTCACCCATGCAATCATTGGTGAAATTGTGAAACTCTTGTATCTTTTTATGTTACTTTTTTTCATTTCATCTGTGCATCCTCTTGCATGTTAATATGATTGTGTGTTTGTCATTCTTGCTCCAATACCTCCCAGAAATTAATAGTTCATTGCAGTTTTCTCAGATGATATTTCACATAAACTGGTAAAATTGTATAGAACATAATGAAAACAAGATGATTATTTCTCTAAGTTTTAGGGCAATAGCAATTCCTATTAACACATTGTAGAATTTTCCTATGTACTCTTAGAATTATCAAAAACGAAGTTCTTTTTGTAATTCCTTGTACATCAACATCAACTTGCATTATTATGTGATCAGCTTTTACCCCATTTATAATTCCAGACATTGTACTTTTTTCTTTGCACATTATTTCATTTTTCCAAACTCCTCATTGTGCACTTTGATGACATAAGTGAGGGAGGAATTGGAGTCTCATCTTATGTACTCTGTTGTTATCCAAACACTTAACTATTCATTTTCTTCATTTGGCAGTTGTCAACTTGACCCTAATTGATTTACCTGGTTTGACAAAAGTTGCTGTTGGTACGTTTTCATTCAAGTGTTAGTTATATATTAAACTGCTGTTCTGTATTATGTGATTTTATTTGTCAGTCGTCAATAAGTCAGCTATTCTTTTCAGAGGGCCAGCCGGAAAGTATAGTTGAAGATATTGAAAACATGGTTCGATCTTATGTTGAGAAGGTAATGATTAATGTAGTCATAAACCCACACAAACACATTCATACATACATGCATACACATTCATATGAGTTACGAGGTCACCTAATGTTTGGAAAAAGAAAAAACACAATATCTTGATTAAAAAATGGACTGAAACATGCAACTATTGTTGATGACACAAATTATTTGTCATTGCACATTTTAATTTTTGTGGAGCAAATAATGTAACTTGCTTCTCTTTCTCACATGTTGTGCGCGTTAATTTTATCATGTTTGGCGATAACATTAAGCCAGCCAAAGTTTAAGCTGTTAGGAATTGACTACTAATTTATGCCAACCTAAGAAGTAAATATTACACTTGATTTCTGCACACTGTTGAAGGGATAAATATTACAACATTAACATAGCTTTATCAAAAGAATTGTTCTACCACCTTCTTTGTTCTTCTATTTTCTGTAATCATCAAGTTGTTTGATATAGAGTGCACATAGGGTTTTCTATTCTTGGTGGCATCTTTGTATTTCTATCTATTCCATCTTATTTTCACATGATGAACATCATTTGTGTCCTGATTGAATGATTTTGTGCTATTGTAGCCAAATAGCATCATACTAGCAATTTCCCCAGCCAACCAAGATATAGCTACATCTGATGCTATCAAACTTGCACGGGAAGTGGATCCACAAGGTATACCATGTCTTCTTGTCAGAGTAAACCATTTCCCCTGCTTCTGGCCTGTTTGTACAGTTAATTTGTCGCATTCACTTATATTTATAACTTGCACACAGGTGAAAGAACGTTTGGGGTGATGACAAAGCTTGATTTGATGGACAAAGGAACTAACGCTTTGGATGTATGATATCTCCCTCTCTCTCTCTCCCTCTCTTCCCCTCTTCCTGTTCTGTACCATGTTCTCGGAAATGTGTTTTGCAATGAGCTACTGTTCAGTGACATTATAAATCTGAAAATAGTTTTGCATTCCAAAAACAACTGTTGTCAACCATATTAAAGGCATGTATTGTTTTAAATGGGTTTGAGCCATAAAACTCTTTTATCGTTTTGTTTACATTTTCCCATGCTTGTTGCATGCGTGCCTTTTGCACTCATTGTTTGATATAAAGGTTTTTTTTTTGTTTAACAAAGAAATAATAGTATTACTAATCTCTTACATGTTTTACCCAAAAGGTTATTGAAGGAAGATCTTACCGCCTGCAACATCCTTGGGTTGGAGTTGTGAACCGTTCCCAAGCGGATATTAATAAGAACACGGACATGATTGTCGCAAGGCGCAAGGAACGTGAGTACTTTGCAACTAGTCCTGACTATGGGCATTTGGCTAATAGAATGGGTTCGGAGTACCTTGCTAAACTTCTGTCACAGGTTTGAGCACGAATGTCTATATTGCAATTAAGAGTGTCTTGGTCGTTTAAACAAAGTATCCATTTTGATGAGTTGATCTTGTTTATAGCACTTGGAGTCTGTAATTAGGGCTCGTATCCCAAGTATCACATCGTTGATCAACAAAAGCATTGACGAACTTGAGTCTGAGATGGACCATCTTGGTAGGCCTATAGCCGTTGACGCTGGAGTGAGTTAACTACTCTATATTGTTAATTTCATCTTGTATTATCTTAGACAATTTTGAGTTTGTAACCAAGATTTTGTATTGCAGGCTCAGTTGTACACTATTTTGGAACTTTGCCGTGCATTTGACCGAATATTTAAAGAGCATTTAGATGGAGGGTAAGATTTGTTCATTGAATTCAATTTTTACTCGTCACTATATTTAAAATTTTGTTTTTAGGTGCAAAACTCATGTAGATCTACAAGGTCAGTTTGCAATCTAAGTTGAGATGGAGCCTATAATGTTAAATTGATTAAATACTTGATTTTTTTTTTTTGTGGGATTTAACTTTAATATAGTCTTTGAATAGTCGACTATCTATCTCTTTAGTAAATGTGGTATATTCATCTCACTCATGCATTATACTGAAACTTTGTAACTTGTTTTCCCATATCTAACTAGAATGCTTAATAAAAAGTGGTTTCTTGGGCAAATTATTACATAGGATTTCAACAGCCGAGGTTTGACAATTTGTAGTAGTCAATAGTGGGGTTTTAGGTGGCAGAGCTAATCTTTAGTTTCTAGCTGAATAGTTTAGGTAGGTTGAGTGATATGCATTGGTGCTATATCACATTGAGTCATTGACCATATTACGTCTTTGTAATGTTAAATGAACATAATATGAACTGGTATGCATTGGTTGCTTCTTTATTTTATCAATCAGGAAGCAGGGTTTGATAGAGAACCTAACTTGCATTACCCTTAATTGGAATTGGTTTATTTATTTTTCACGAAAAGAAACCCTTTGCAATACTAATCTGTGTCTATAACTCTGTGCTTGATTTTTTCATGATAGGCGACCCGGAGGTGATAGGATTTATGGTGTCTTTGACAACCAGCTACCTGCTGCTTTGAGGAAGCTTCCATTTGATCGACATCTCTCTTTGCAGAATGTAAGGAAAGTGGTTTCAGAGGCTGATGGTTATCAGCCTCACTTGATTGCCCCAGAGCAAGGTTACCGCCGTCTTATTGAGGGATCACTGAATTACTTTAGAGGGCCAGCTGAGGCTTCTGTTGATGCTGTAAGTATTCATTTTTTTTCGATCTTCTAAAGTGCAATCAGTTAAGAACTGATAAGTTTGACTGGCTGAAAATCGATACTACAGGTCCACTTTGTCTTGAAAGAACTTGTGAGGAAGTCATTGGCAGAAACTCAGGTGAACCAAACTTGTCTGGTATTCTTTCTTTCTTTCAAAAACAAGTGTTATTTCAGTGATAAAGAGATTAATGATTTTGATGTTTGCTACTCTTAGGAGTTGAGACGGTTTCCGACTCTGACAGCTGAAATAGCTGGTGCTTGTAATGAAGCATTGGAAAGGTTCCGTGATGAGAGTAAGAAGTCAACTCTCCGCTTAGTGGACATGGAATCTTCATATTTGACTGTGGAGTTCTTTCGAAGACTTCCACAGGAAGTGGAGAAACCAATAACCCCAGGAGGAAAACCAGGAAACCCAGGTGGAAATCCAGCTGCAAATGCTGCTGCTGCTATGGACCGCTATTCAGAGGGTCACTTTCGGAGGATAGGATCAAACGTGTCCTCTTATGTGGGAATGGTGTCTGACACTCTGAGGAATACAATTCCCAAGGCTGTCGTTCACTGTCAAGTCAGGGAGGCAAAAACGTCGTTGCTAAATCACTTCTATATTCAAATAGGAAAGAGAGAGGTACTCTCTCTCTCTCTCTCTCCTCTCTCTCTCTCTCTCTCTCTCTCTCCTCTCTCTCTCTCTCAGCACACACTCTTAGAGATCATTGACTTCTACAGGTCATGCAGTATATAAATAATAGTTTAAGACTTATTAAATACTGAGCCTCTTTAAAGTTTCCATGGGTGTTTACTGGTGTATTTCATATGAGCCAGAATTTTTATCTGTAGAGTTGTGGAGCCTAATTCATTTATAGGACAAGCTTGTTATGACTGTTTTTTTTTTTTTTTTTTATATATATTTTATTTATTTAAATGGTGGTGTTTTCTACTATCTAACTATCAGTAATTTAAAATTGTGAGTTACTACTATGAGAATCAGGACTTCCACTGGTGGCTGTGCCTTCAAGCATGACTTGTCATAATTCTAAGGCTTGATTATTTGAGTTAAGAAAATTTTATTTCATTCTGTTTTAAGTTAATGGTTTCTTTGGCTTGTGTTTCAGGGTAAGCAGTTGGGTCAACTGCTTGACGAAGACCCGGCATTGATGGAGAGGAGGCTACAGTGTGCTAAAAGGCTTGAATTATACAAGGCAGCTAGGGATGAGGTTGATTCTGTATCATGGGTCCGCTGAGAGTGTCTGAATGTCTTCATAATTTCTGCTACGGAGGTTTTCTCTTTTCATCTGATTATGTTGTTGACACAAGTTTTCATGCTTTGGGATGGGGTGGTGAATTCTTGTTTTATTGTTTGATTATATTTGCTGTGTATTTATCTTTGTATATGTGTAGAACTTATGTATGTACTCTTTTATAGTAGTATCAGGTTAATTTTGCATGGCTTATGTACTTGATTCTTCCCATTTCCCCCTTTTCTCTGTTATTTTGCCACTGCAAATTCAGTGTTGGCCAACTTGGTTTCATGGTTGCAATTGGTCCAGCTCCTTTCTAAGGGCTGAGATTACTATGTTGGAGGCGCTTTGTACTTCTAACTGATTGACACCCTACTTGTCTACACATTTTGAGACCATGATAGATAAGCAAGAGCTTCTAGTGCGACAATAGAAGGGTTCGAGGGCAGCTACTTGTGCCATGCACACATCTTCTCTCCTTTGTATCTTGCCCAACCATGCCAAGCTTAGCCAGCTTCTTTTGTTTAAAGTCTATTGCTGCACCAGTATTCAACTTGGTACAGCAGGTGTCCATATGAAAATCAGCCTTTTCGATTTTGCATCTCTGGTGACAATCTCATCTATTGATTATATAGCAAATTTCCTTACAAATTTATTTACTTTTCCCACACACACCTCTGCTTTTCAAATTCCTTCATAGCCCTCGTGTCGTAAAGCTTAATGACTTAGATCCTTGGAATCAGTTAGCAGCAAGATGCCATTTGGGTTCCACTTATCAGATAAACATGAAGGGATCAAAGCTCTCGCCCTGTCCTAGCATCCCACGGTTTGACAACACTGGCATTCCCACCTGAGTCTAGTAGAGACTTTGTAGGGTGTCAGACTGTCAGTCAACTAACCATGGTCAGTCAATCTGTGCTCTTCTTGGCACCGTTAAAAAACCATATCTTAACAGTAGTGTCATCCGAAATATGGACATAACTTCAAACTAGTCCTGAAAAAGCTCTCAAGTCCCAAACCGGTTCTTGGTGAGCAAGTTCTTGACTAGCACATTGATCATGTTACTCTTCCAATACTTTATCGATCCCCCATCATCTTCACCATAGATTCAACCTTCTTCATCATAGATCCACACCATAGATGCGATTGCTTGATCATGAGCCTCAACACTCGATTCATGGATAAATGACTGACCATTCCAAAGAGTGAACACCTCCATTTTGTGAGCCTGTGATGAGACGCCTCCCCATACCGGTGCTACAAGATAATGGTTTCACAATACCCAACTATGTATATCGCCATTCAACCTGAGGCCATGGATACTTATGAGAGCTTCACTGAGGCCAAGTTTGGATTCTCAAGCTGTAGCAGTTGAAACCGACTGGAAACTCTCTTTTAATAAAGGAACGTACTTGATGTTGGTTAGCTAGCCTACACCATAAAGATTATGGGTTTAAATCTTTGCCTATATGCTGGGCGCCTTTGCGTTATGTTCTTGTTTTTTATTTAGCCTTGCTATGGTTGATAGTAATTGTGCTTGCCTTTTTGTATGTTGATATTTGATTTATTGAAAGGCTGAAATCCCAATCCCTCGGTTTACTTGTAATTAAGGATGTGAAGCCACAGTCACTCCACTTTTTATTGAAAACATTTTTAGTTTCTGCAAATCAAAGATTAGAGAAGACTAATCATCAAGAAGATAGCAGCTCCTAGCAAGGTAATAATATTATACTAAAGGAAGGGGGAAGCTGCTTCTGGATTTTAGTGGTGTTATGAACTCAATCAAGTTTGTCATAGATGAAAAGTATGGTAAGATAAGTAGTGGCCTGCCAGGTTGAAGATCAAAACATGTCGAGGACCAGGACACTGAAGATCAAAACACTTCGTTTCTTGTCCAAGTTTTGATATCTTGTAAGGTAATAGGGAGGGCAGTTGTGCATTAATTCAACCACAAAGAACATCATTGTTTTGCAATTCACACTTTCACAGTAAATGTGAAGGCAAATGAAATAGAAACAGGGACACCAAAATTGGAAATCCAATTTCAGATATATATTCAACTGGAAGACTATGAAATAGTTTAGCTCAATTTCAGACAGGATTTTGTTTTCACAGGTCAAGGATTCCATATCTACAATGTAACCGGAAAAGAATAGAATGCCAAGTCCAATCAGGATGTACAGAAGCAGAGGTCAAACTAGAAATTTACTTTCATTGTTTACTCACTGTTTCACTGTTTCACTGCTCTCTTCTCCAACTCTTCCAGTGCTTCCCACAATTTTGGGTCACCAAAATCTTTAATAACAAAGGAAGCTCCAGCATCTAGCAGTAAACTTTCAGGGTTCCTTGTGCCTAAACCCACCACCGGCATTCCAGCTATAGACCTTGTGCCTAAACTTTCAGGGTTCCTATGCTATAGACCTTGCAATATTAAATTCCAATGAACAGCATATCTGTGGAAAACCAGTTACTGAGAACACTCTCCATCTCTATTGTCTACATTCGCAGACTCCAAATCCAAGTCCACCTTCGTATTCTCTCCACCTCCTCTGTCCTCACATTTATGTTCCAAATCCAAATCCAGCTCCATATTCCCACCACCAGCTAAACGGCCATTCACTCTCCTATTCTTCAAGATCACTGCCGACTCCCTCATCAACCTAATATACTTCTTTCTCACTGCCAACAGTGGATGCTTCTCAATAGCAGACTCATCACAGTAAGCCTCTTTAAGAATTGCCATACAAGTCTTGTTCTTATGAGACAAATAGAAAATCTCGGGATGTCTCTCAAATGCTCTGTGCACTTTCTGTGGAAGTCCCATATACTTCTTAAGACAAAAGAGCTTCTTCCTCTCTGCTGAATGCTCAACAAATAGACTAAGCACTCATGAAGAAGCCCCACAACTCGTTTCTCACATTCATCAGAATCCGGCTGCAAGTGTGAAGAATCCTCATAAGGTGAAACATAGGGAAGTTTCTGAAACTCCTCTAACCAATCTTTAATCTTGTGTCTCAACCTCAGACCCTTGGAAGGGAAACACGGAAACTCAACTGCCTCCATTGAGGCTCCAGAATACACTCCATTTTTCATTGCATTCCTTTGCACACAGACAAGACCTTTTCACCACTGTCAACAGCTAATCCCTCTAACCCATCTTCCATCGTCACAAACCGAAAAGACCGATCCAGATTCTTTTCCGTGTAATGCAAAAAATCATCAGGCAAACCCAAATACCACTCCATCCCCTGAATAATTTTCAAAGGAAAAACCTTCTCTTTACTCATCAAGATCAACTTTTTCAGCCTATCCCTCAAATCCTCCCTACAATCCTCATAAACCCTCTTCTCCTCCCTATCAATCTCAGCTGCTTCTGGGGTCAATTTGAACCAGGGATAATTGTATTCCCCAGAAAACTCCTAAAAAATTGACGGGTATTTCCTCAAAAACTTGGCAACCTTCATGGGTACATCTAATGCAAAACCCCTTTTGGACACTCGATAGATTGGGATACACCCATTGGGATCCTCAGTAATGCAGTTCTTGAGGTTTATGATGCTTGTCAATGTGCTCAATGGTGTCAAAGTACGAGTCTTTCTTCCATTTCATGTAGACATTAACATAGTTGGCTTTCTGGGTGTAAATGTAAGCAGGGTTTGGGGTTGGTACAAACAAGAAAAGATTGGATTTTGATAGGGGAAGAGTAGCTTTCTGAGGGTTTTGGAAGTGGGTTTGTGCAGTAACATTATAGGGTTTTAGGAGGTATCGAAGCAATAAATATATGGGGGATTTGGAAAAGTTAGGGATTGAGGAGTACCTGATAAGAAGGAGAGATGTGGCTGCAGCAATGGCTTGACATGGTTCTGTAATTCTGTCGAGGAAGCAAGGAAGATGAACAGATGATGACTGAGACTCTGAATTATTGTAGCTATTTCGCAAAGGATTACGGTGCATCAAATGTAATTGTACGCTGGTCGCTATGTATGAAATAAACCATTGTCTTTATTTGATAATCTAAGTATCTCTAGTTTACTAATTGGTCTTATCAATCTGAAACAAGAGCTAGGTTGGTAGCTGTTGACAAAATGCAAGCACAACTATCTCTAACATGGTTGTAAATGATGTGCACTGAGAATCTGATATATAATATCACGAAAGGTTTACAGAACAAAGTACAAACAGAACACAAAAAATGACTGCAGTTAGTGATTATTCTCCAACATGTTATCGCTGATCTCCTAGTCCTAGACTGAAATGTAATAGCCTTATGAGCTAGATTTTCTGTTATTTTGGGACTCCAGCCCCCCATTCCTCCTAAACAGAAGAAAACAAACAAAAAATCATACAGGTGATGTTCTGATCTTTCATTCCACTCAATGTTGCCACTAGTCCCAACTCTACTGAACTATCGATGTTGACATCTTCAAATGTTGGAGTGTAGCTGGATAACATGATACCCAGATTATTAGAAATCACGTTTCTAAGTCATCTTTTGCAAAATGTATTTGGTGTCAAGATTGCACTCATTCCCAATGCATCAGAAGGAGCACAATTCTTTCAATGGAAGGGAGTGAACCTTTTTAATGAGATATGATGCACACAAAGATTCTTGAACTTTCCCTTAAATGGCCACGAAAATCGATAGACCCACTTACAGTACAAAGCAATTTCACAGCTAAGGTCTAGACTTCTGCTGATTTTTATGCTTCAATGCTATCTTTCTAAGTCCAAAGTATGACTTTGCAATGACCATACTTCAAAATTTTCAATTCTCTCTCTTCGATTCTCCAAAAATATAACATAAACCAAATATCCAAATTACGTGCTAGATTTGTATTAACAACAGAAATTTCAGTTGGAGTATAGCTAGATAACCCTGATAATAGCTCAAACCTTAAAAACCTTTACACACAATTCTGGTTAACAATGGCATTCTCATACAAATTAGATATCTGTGAATTACAACTAACTCATCCAATCATGCCCTTTGGTCTATTTTAAAAGATGCAAATAAGCCAATTACGAGTGCATTATATCCTAATCACGCATTCACACATTTCCTTCCTTCACTTGTATAACTGTAATCATCAACATACAGAAATACATGGCATGAATCAAATTGCATATCATTTGAGCCATCTTTATGGTAATGAACAATTTAGCAATGTGATAACAAACTATTGTGAATGGACAAAATATAAATGAGATAGATACCTGTGAAGTGGGGGAGAGTCTGATGAAATGGACATCCTGGTAAGAAAGCTAGAGCTTCGTCTAGTGAGGTTTGGTGTCTGCAAATGGGTTTTGGGGAAGTGGTGGGAGAAGAGGTTGTGGTGATAGTGAAGAAGCTGAGGTAGAGCTACCATAGTCTGTGGAATGTTGAGCAATCTGGGAAGTGAGAGGCTTCTGTCTTTGTTGTGTGCCTAGCAAATTGAATGGTTCCTGCCTGTCTGTTGTTACTTTATAGTGTTCCACACCGGGTCAAGTTCCGAAACAGAAAACGGGTTTGGGTCGTTTTTGAACTGAAAGACCAAAACTGAAGGACTAAACCTCTACTCCAAAAACCTCACAATTTCTGTCCTTTTCACTTGGCCTTTGATTTGTACCCAAAACAAATTCGTCAGAGGAAGAGGAGAAGAAGAGATGAGCAGGGCTTGCAGTCTCTTTCAACTATGGCACAGTCCCCAAGACACCAGATTGTTACTCTCCATCTCCAAAGGTTGTGCCTCGTTCCCTATCTCTCAATGTCCTTTAGTTTCTGTTATTGAAAATGAAAAAGCACCAAACTTTTCATCTGGGTCTGCCTTGAAAATGCTTTGCTCTTGATTATTGCCGCCAAGTTTTGAACTTGGGTGTGTCGAACTGCTTGTTATGGTGATTTTGATACTGGGTTTTTGGCTTAAATGAGTTTTGCACCAATTGCAAATGCAGGGAAATACTTGACACCTAGTGCCAGAAGTTATCCGGGTCTGTGCTTCTGTAAGGGTTTACAGACTTCTGCATACGAAGTTGTTAAGGGAAGCTATGTACCCACTGCCCAGATTAAACAAGAAAGCAAAACTGAGGTGCTTTTACTTGGTTTTGATTTCGATTTTGTTTCGTGTACACATTGAACAGAAACACAAAACAATTTACTAGGCAAGCATTGTGTACTTGTGGCAGTAATGGTTTCTTCAATATTGTGTTTGAAGGAAACAAACACTACTTTAGCTGTTTTAGTACCAATTTCTTGTTGAGAGAGTCTGGTAGACCTTAGGAATGAGTATCAGGACGCTAAAGACTTGTTTTATTACAGTTGTTAAGTGTTAAGCGATTGACAGTATGATGGGTATGCCCATTTGTAGGACTTTGGGTTTTGATCAATGACTGGTCTACACAGGTTTTGTTGGAAATTTGATTTTTATTAGGATGGCAGTTTAGGTGCTGGGAGATATTGGAGTCTAACAAATGATTGACTGTACAATGTAGCAGAAAAATTATTGAAGATAAGTACAGTATAAGAAACAGTCAATGCAGTGGACCAATTCACATTGTTTTGGCCTGTTACTGAGGGTAATTCATCAAGTATAGAGCCATATAAGTGAATTTATGCATTGATCAATATAAAGCAATGCATACAATTCTGAGGGTCGTTAACAGCTTTGCTTATGAGTATTAAAGGTTGAAATATCCCTTTTTCATTTAGTTTTACGAAGGACAGGTGTATACAGTTCATTTCTTATTATTGGTGCATTGAAATGGCTTTTAACCTCCTGAAGTTGAAGTTGACAGTTGGGAAAGTTTGACATTTTGGATCTTCATGCTAGTTATGTTGTTGCACTGTTATTGTTTTTGTTACTTAGATAGTCTAGTTTGATAATTTTGAAGGGCTTGCTCTCAGGTTTAAATAAGCTTTAGCTTATCAACTCGTTTTTCCTATCAGCATAAATTTGTTTTGCATTTCATGCCTTTTGCATTTATATGCAGTTAAGATTTCTTGATACCATACTATTGGAAGAAAAATGGTGATATAGTGTCTACATTTTCTACATCTAGGAAAAATCTCCGGAGATACTTGAAGGTGTAGGTGCATTTCAAAAGCTACCAATGGTAATGCCATCTGTTGACATTCTGTATTCAGCACTAAGGAAGGCTAAGAAAGTTGCACCAACAAAAGGTATTTGCAACTGGCATGTGGTTTATATTGATAGTGACCGGACTACAAAAGATTCACATTAGAACGGACTTCATTTGTAGCACCTGCTGCTACCCTTGATGTGCTTTTTTGTTTTGTTTTGTTTTTGTTTCAGGCATTGCCAATATTGCAAAGAGAGAAAGAAATAGAGGTGCAAAGCAACTTGATGCATTGATGAAAGTTTGTTCTTAACTTTATTTTTCAATTTTTTGGACATAGAGCTTATCTCTATTTTACTTTTCTCATATGGAACGAATTTTCAGGGATGACAGTTAGCCTTCTGTTAATGTTCTCAGGAAATAGCAGTTCCGTTGAGGACTTATTCTGAGAAGTTTCCCAATAAAAAGTATCTTCACCCTTATGAGCGATCTCTTATTGAATTAACTCTCGGGGATGGAAATTATGAACAGGTACCTAAGAAAATCATGGGCTATTTCCATTTGTGTAAATCAGGAATCTTATTAACTCTTGATAAACAAAAATTAGTCAAAGCGCATGGTATACCACATTATCGCATCCTATTTCTGTACTACCAATATGAGTTATGCATGTACTTTGATGCTTAAATGTGTTCACAATGCGACAGTTACACACAGTTTTTGACTTTGAGCTAAGTTATAATTTCGGCTTCCACATCTGGAGTTATGTATATAATTCACTATTTTGTTACACTAGATGAATGCACAAAGGTATGATCTTTTAGACCCTTTTCAATTGCCCTACTTGATTGTTTATGATATGATATTACAGGTGTTGGGAAAGGTGGATGCTCTGAGGAAAAAGGTTGTGTCTGTTGGCAAGGAACATGCATCTCTTTGTGCAAAGGTATGATGTATCGATTTTTAAGTATCTATGACACAATATCAGCAATGGAAATTATGACCTTTGATTTTCTTCCTTTTATATTGTCCAGTCATTGTTGTACATGATGTAATTCTAGTTGTCATCTTATCTCGTTCTCTCTTAATTTCAAACGACACCTGCTAAGCTATATCTGTATGTTGGGTGGTAATTTAGTAATGAATTTTTTTAGAAGTTAGTAGATCTAGGATGGTTGGGGAAGTATGTTGGGTCAGTGGTACAAGGCTTTTATACACTATAAGTTCTTATACTGTCATACTTTTCTGTTGCTTTATAAGTGTGGTCATTGGTCAGGTTGTTCTTCTTTTACCCTCCCCAGACATGCAATTAATATAAGGGAAGGACCACTCATAGTGAGCAACATAAAAAGTCTAGAATGTAAGACTTTTTACTAGCAATTTTGTCTCAACATCCCTGTATAAGGGATACTAGTTTGAATCTATGTTTTAGCCCAGTATCGAGAATTAAGATGAAGAGGGAATAACTTCCTCTCATATTTCAATAAAATTTAATCAAACACTTAGTAGGTTAGGTTTTTTTTTCTCCTTTGTGTCTTCTCTCTCTCTCTCTCCTCTCTCTCTCTCTCTCTCTCTCTCTCCCTCCCTCTCCCTCTCTCTCTCTCTCTCTCTCCTCTCTCTCTCTCTCTCTCTCTCTCTCTCCCTCCCTCTCCCTCTCCCTCTCTCTGTGACTAACTTTAACAAGCTCTTCATTAATAATTTTGCAGTCAACATCGAAGAAGGAAGCAGAGACAAGACTGAGTGAGGTAATTTCTAATCTAATCTCTTACCCCTCCCTTCTCTATCTCGTGTGGACATACTTACAATGTTACTATTTTATCCAGGGTTTAAAGAAAGTTGAAGAGACATATATTGACAAGGAAAATATGTTGATGATTTGTTACACATAGCCAAGGTTAGTCCTATTAAGGTCTTTTATTTTTAAATTTTACTATTTAGATTACATCAGTGTGCAAGTGTTTTGTTGTATAACACATACCTTAACTGTAATTCTTATGTATGCATTGTGTTGCATTTTTGTGAATTTGTGTGTGATCTGATGCATTCTCAAGGGCATTATTTTTTGTTCTCTTTTGGACTTTGTGGGCCTTTAATAAATGCTATTAAAAGATTAAAGAGATTAATCTAGAAATAATTTGAGATATGGAAGCTATAATTTCTAACTTGTGTCATAATTCAGTACTTTTTTTTTTGTCCTGGAATGTTGTTTTTTTCTAACCAGTTATATATGCAGACATTGCGAGCAATGCCCGTAGTTGATCTAGAAACGCCAACACTTTGTCTTGTTGGAGCACCTAATGTTGGAAAGTCATCTTTGGTCCGTATACTCTCCACAGGGAAGCCTGAGGTATGCACAATTTCAAATGGACAAGTATCATATGCATGTCTGCAGAATTTCATTTATATAATTTGATACGTAAAAGCGAACCCCAGTTAGATTCAGGCTTGATACACTTTTTAGTTATTGGGAGAACCCAAGTACTCTCCTTCGGATCCAGGAAACAGCTCTCAGAGATCTTTTTTCCTTTTGGAAGATACAGGAGCGAAACAATAATGAAGCTAAATAGAGGTGTTAATAAGCCAAGTAGAATGTATGGTGGAGCTTATTTCAATATTAATAGGGAGTCTTAAATGATGTAGTTTGAAATAGTCAGTATAATGTAATCCTTACATAGGAGTTTTGAAATGTCCCCACTTTTGGTGTTCTCAAAAAAGCAATATCTTTTTCTAAGATAAATAACTTAGCAAAATGATGAATACAAAAAAACGGAAGATTAGAGAGAAAAATCGGCATTTATATTTAAAAGGTGGATCAAATTTACCAAGGAAAAAAAAAAAAAACACACATGGTAGACTAAAACTTTCAGATAGTAGAAGGTTTTGGTGGATTTTATTTTTGGTCTGGTATGTCTAATTTAGCCTTAAAGTTTGATTAAAGTACCAAAGGTGGAGTGTCAGAAAAGAGAGAGAGAATGCCATACATGTCTTCCTGCATAAAGCTTTCATGCTGGTCAGCTGAAAGGAATTAAGGTGGCTACACATTTGTATCAACATAGTTTCTCTGAGTGAGCTTCAACACTTGAAATTTGAAAGATTTATCCCCGTCGATGATACACACAAGGACAATAATTGAAGAAAGGGAGACTAATGGTTTTGGACCTCTGGGCGGTAGGCTCTCCATTGGTTGGCAAGAAGCAAAAAGGATTCTCCCTTTGTTATATACTTATATTTGGCACATGATGATAAAGGAAAGCAAATTGACAGAGTTCTTGACATAGCTTTAGAGTGGAGACTAGTTTTCTTACATGGAGGATGTGTATCAAAGGCAGAATGTGTTTAGTGTAAAATAGGGGGTTTCATAGTGGGTGTTGCATGCCATTGCAGTGATTGCACTTTTCGTAAGGTTGGGAGTGGCAGGATATATTTTTATTTTTCGTGTTACCAGGCACGCAGTATGGTTTTGGTGAGTTCTGCTGGTAGCAGGATAGTCATACTAAGAGAGTAGCTAGTGTTTGTTAAGCTGCTACTGTACTCATCTCTCAGAACTGTGTTTGTAACTTTGAATAAGCCATTCTTGATTGGTTCGGAATCTGTTATTTAGGAAGTTATGATTTACTTCTGTCATAATATGAAGAGTTGCTTTTCATTATACCTATCAACTCTGATCCTTTGGTTATATTTAATTTAGGTTTGCAACTACCCTTTCACAACAAGAGGAATACTTATGGGTCATATCATTTTAAACCATGAGACTTTTCAGGTCAGTCAGTCTCTGATTTTGCAGTGTAAATCTTGGATCTTATAATTTAGTTTTCGTTATATCTTGAATCTGTCTGCAGGTGACCGATACACCAGGTCTGCTGAAGAGATGTGATGGTAAGCCTCCGAAAGTTGTTGATTTTCTGTATTGTATAGGGTTCTTATAATTAACTTGTACTCAGTAATCCAAAATGCAGAACATCATATATTATGTTGCACAAGTTGAGCTAATTTCATTTTATCTAGTTGAACTTTTGAGTGGAGCTCATTTTAGACTATCTCACTTCAGTTTTTTTAGTCTGTTGTATAAGGTTCTTATATTTAACTTGCACTCAGTAATCCAATATGCAGAACCTCATATATTATGTTGCACAAGTTGAATTCTCTCAAGTTGAACTTTTGAGTGTAGCACCTTTAAGACTGTCTCACTTCAGTTTTTTTATCTGTTGGATATTTGGAAAACATGTTATTAAAACAGCATTTTAAAGAAACATTAGTTTCTTTTTAGTGTTAGAGCAGGCTATTCATGTAGGCTCTACAGGGACATGCACTCCCTGTCACCTAATACATGTTCGTGTGTTTAGCTTAACTCATGCCACATGTGAGATGTTGACAGTATTTCCCACATTGTGGATAAAGCTTTACCTAACGATTGGCAGTTTCCAGTACCTTGAAACCATTTCCAACTGGATTTGTGTTGGCTGCTTCAAAATTGAATATCCATAAATGATGAAATAGTTTATGCTTTACAAAGAATCTTGTTGAGTAGCGTAGCCTACTATAAACTGGATCTTTTGGCCTTCTATATAAACCAATAGGATAGAATATGTATACATTGGCCTTGCTTTTGTATTTTCTTATGAGAAGATAAGAAAGAGTACCACAGAGGACTTGGAGTCTCCCGTATTTCAACAAGGTCATTAAGAAACAATACAAGCCTAACAGCCCTAGGAGAGAACATTTAGCAAACAGAGAGCAAATTGAGTCTAAGATGCAGCAGCTCTCCAATTTATTTAGCTGTCCCAAAGTTCAGGTCTAACAGCCTGTTTTTGCCCCCATGAAAGGACCATCTTTATGTGACGTTTTCAAGGACATATAAATCCCCTGCTCAGGATATAAGTAATACTGATATTTACTGAATTGAGTTATGTGATCTAGGATACTGTACAGAGGTGTGTCATGCTTCATCCCATCTTTTGTCCCTTCATGGTGCACAGCTCCATTTTTCAGTTACATAACTAATTATGATTAGTGAAAATTTATGATAAAGGTCTCCAGTTTGTCATTATTTCTCTGGTTTGTCAAGTGTTAGTTTTGTATGGATGTGCTTGGTTTTTGTCATTATTGCTGTGCACTATTCACATCTTAATAGATTTGGCTTTTTCGAATAATGAAATATGCTGTCTGTGTTGCAATGGGTGCAAACTTTTTGTTGTTGCTATTGATTTGTCATTGCATCTTCTCTGCATTTCAGAGGACCGAAATAATTTGGAAAAGTTGACACTTGCTGTCCTCTCACATCTACCAACTGCAGTACTGTATGTCCATGATCTTTCTGGCGAATGTGGGATGTCACCTTCCGATCAGGTATTATTCGGTTTATTTGAATCCAATACAAGATCAGTAACATGATTTCACGTGTTAATTATATGAACCGGTCTTTTACAGCTCACAATAGATGAGTAATTGTCTGTTGCTTATGCATTATGTTACATGATTTGGTGCGATTTATTTTTGCTGTTGTTTTTTGAGTTTTATGACTGATGTCCGATGCTTATCTTGTTTTCCCTTGGTGAAATAGAAAATTCACTAGAATTTGTCTCCTTCTGCTCTTCGTTATTCCTTTCCATTATGTTGACTCCACGTTTGTTGTGACGGTCATGCAGTTTGTCATTTACAATGAAATAAAGGAAAAATTTGGTGACCATCTGTGGCTTGATGTTGTGTCGAAATGTGATCTGTTGCAAGAGTCTCCAGTGATATTTGCTACTGATAATGACGATGATAATGATCTTAGCCTGGAAAGGTACCTGAAGTTGGGCCCTGAGGGAGCTCTTCATGTGTCAGTGAAAAATGAAGTAGGGCTCCCAGAGGTAATCTTTACTATAATGATTTCTCTGTAGTCGGTGCCTTTTTTACAAGGGGCATCATCTACGATATCTTTATTCAGTGTTGAAGCTATCTGTTAAACTCACTTTGCGGTGCCTCTATATGTTACTCTACTAGGCAATTATGAAAGTTCAGAACCCTTGAGTGGCACGTTGCGAACCCAAAATGCCCTTTCTTGAACAAACTTGTTGCTTACTGTTTTAGTTTCATATTGAACATGAAGCGAAGTTAATAATCCTGTATTTGCAACTTAGTGACTGGAGTTTTTGCGCTGCAGTTGAAAAGAAGAGTGCATGAACTGCTGAATACCCAAATGAGCATGATCCAGAAAAGAAGAGTGCATGAACCGCTGAATACCCAAATGACCAGGTTCCAAAGTCAGGAAACCAACCAAGAAACTCTTCAAGTTCTTACTTGATAGATCATATTCTAGGCTCAGTGATTTGTGGCTGCTGGATGAAAGTAACGATCAATTTCCAAATTTCTTCATTCCTAAGGATGAGAAGCCACTTGTGGACACTAAGCCGTACTTTTTGAAAAGATGAAAATCTGGATCGTACAAGTGATCGTCAATACCAGACTGCCGAGTTTTCTGATTGCTTTGGTTATTGCCATTGTGAAAATCTATTTGGCAATCAAGATGAATTATGGGAGCTGACTAAATGCATCGTATACTGCATTAACCTCCTATTCTAGTGAGTGAAGGGAGAAAAAACAGTATGTGAGGTATTTTTTTTTTCCTGCCTAATTGGTGAACAAGCTGTGTTAAAAAAGTTGCCCACATTTGCATGGTCAAGTTTGAACTGTTGATATTATCTTATGCATCGCATGTACAGTTTTGATTTTCTTCTGATGAGGTAAATATAGTGGTAGACATTAAGACTTTAAGCTTCGGTCCTTTTGTATACTTGTGATGTATTTTTTTGGTCGAATACTTGAGATGTATTACTTCTCTATATTGAGATATACATATTTTTTCTTTCATAAATATACCTCTTCCGTCTGTGGCTTCTGGGATTGGATACATTTTCTTATTCTTGCTTTCCACAAATCTCACAAGTTCCTCCCATTTGTCTGACTGCTACAATCCCAAACTTTGCTTAACCCAAGCTTGAAACTGAGATGATATTGAGTATACATTTAGCCAATAACCGTATGCAATAGACTGTAAAGACACAATCTCAGAGCTCCACAGATTCCACCGAGCTCTCACAAACAGCACAAAGTCTTGAGACCTCCATTTGCTGCATGACTACATTGTCCATGTCAGCTACATACCATTTGCCTCTATTGAGATGTTATTATATGCCTGGATGGGGCTTCTAGCTGTGTGTTTTGAGGGGGTGTGGGAGCTGTGGCTAGAGATAGCAATGGGCATTGTTTGGGGGTAAGTATATGTTCCCACAACATGCAAATTCTACGACTCATGTGGTGTTGCAGGCGGCTCTTGAAGCGCTATCACTGGCAGGTGAGCTGAGCTGTTGAGGCTACCGAATGTGGTCTTTGAAAGTAATTGTTCTCAATTTGTGCATGCCCGTTTCTGTTCCTGCTATGAGACTGCTCTATATGGACTTGAAGATTGGCCTGAATGTTTGGGTGGGAGTTGCTTCAAGCACACACATATATATATATAGGAAAAAAGAATGAAGCTGTAAAAGTATAGAAATGGATAAAATCACAGATAATAGACAAAAGATATTTCAAAGACTTGGTGCAAAACCTCAATGAGGGAAAAAAACATCAAGCAATATTATTACTTCAATCTATAAATCAGAGTTTACAAGATGTAGTTCTCACACAACTACAAAACCTATATCTGTTTACACTACAAGTGATTCAAATTCATGAGACTCTATTGAGAGAAACTGAATTGAAATACTGAGATCTTGATTGAGGACCCATTTTAGAACGCAATGGAGGCATAATTGACACATAAACCGAATAACCGAAAATGCATAGATGCGAGATATCAGGCTCATATCCAGTGACCAACTGGTACGCACTGAATGGTTGTTTGGCAGTGGGTCTTAAATGAATAAGTAAGGCTGCATGCAATATTGCATAGCCCCATGACGCAATTGGGAGGTTGGTGCGCATCACCAACGCTCGAGCAATTAGCTGAAGCCGCTTAATCGTAGCTTCGGCGAGACTGTTTTACATGTGAACATGGGGTACGGGATGCTCGACTTTAATCCTGATAGACATGCAATAGTCATCAAAAGTCTTTGATGTAAATTCTCCAGCGTTATCCAGTCGAATTGACTTAATTGGATAATCCGGGTGGTGAGCCCGAAGTTTAATAATTTGTGCTAGGAGTTTTGGAAATGCAGCATTAAGTGTTGACAAGAGCGCGACATGAGTCCAACGCGTTGAAGCATCCACCAGGACCATAAAGTATCGAAATGGTCCACATTCAGGATGGATGGGTCCACAAATATCACCTTGGATACGATGTAGAAATAGAATGTTCTCGTGTTATCTTTAGCGTAAGACGATCTCAATACTATTTTTGCTAAAGAGCAAGCTTTGCAAAATGAAAATGAGCGTTTGAAAGAGTCAACGACACATCAAGGGAAGAACGACGCACCTCAATTGCTTGAGGGATCGGCCGAGCGGCAGCCAGGAAGTTGGTGCCGAGCCCGTGAGACATCAAAGTCCCCTTTGGGCCGTGGTGATCAGTTGAGGCGTCACCACCATGATTCAAAGTGATATCATTTCCTAAATGTTTTCATTTTGATCTGAAGAAGGGATGTCCATGAGAATTACGCAGATTCGGATCATCATGTCCCTTCCAGAATGACCAAGTCGATCATGCCAAAGCTTGTATGAGTCAGAGTCCTAAAGATCATGTTTGACGACTACATGAGATTCAATAATCCGAATCGTAGTAAGGTAAAGACTACTAGATTGACTCATGAGTTTCTCCAATATACATTTACGTCCGTATTCATGAGAAGTTATACACAAGAACTCAGTTCCATCTTCACAATGAGTTTCCAAGTGAAAGCCATTAGCACGAATGTCCTTAAAGCTCAACAGGGTTCGGTGCCTTTTTGGGGCATAAGAGCGTCCGTGACGTGGATCATAGTGCCATGAAGCAGAAAGAAGCGAGCGGTTCCACGTCCGAGGATCACAAGAGAAGATCCAATCATTGTCGTCACAGATGATTTACAAGGCACTAACTCAAGAAATAGTTGCCGGTTCCTTAAAATTGTGTGGGTTGATCCACTATCTGTGAGGCACTCGATCTCTCCAAGAGACATACCTACAAAAAAAAGTAGATATATGAGTAAATAGGTCGATATCGAGCCATTTAGAAGGATTGAAAAAACTAAAAGTAGCAACAATCCCGAGAGTGCTGAAAATTTCTCGCGTAAAATGACCTTTACGCACTAAAACAGTCATAATTCCTTCGTTAAAATAGATATGCACAAACCGCAAAATGTTCTGAAACTAACTCATAGAGCTTTCCAATGATATAAAGCTCACTGTCTAGTTCGTCCGGAGCTGTTCACAAAGCTCAAACGAAGTGACTGTCCAAGGAGGACAGATTACTGTTTTTCGCAGATTTGGCATTAGCAAAGCTTTTAAGCTTGCTGGTGGCATGGAGGCGTATGCTCAGCCACAAAGACATGTTGATGATCAAATCCAAGTTCAGAGAACCTACAGGATTCGATGGTGATCCGGTTTTGCCAAGTCTTTAACGTCTTTTACAAGACGACAATTGGAGTAATAGCGTAAGGGGAATCCAAAATCAAAAGCTTTCGGTAACTCCAAATTAAGTATGACATGACCTGGCATGTCCGTGGAGGGTCGGTAGTGCGAGGCACACTTAAACCACTAGCTCCTTAATTTCGGACAATTCTAAGACATCATACTAACTTGGATGAGTCTAGTTGAACAATTGATGATGGAAAATCCGCTATAAGTAAAAGACTTGGACCGGAAAACACGTTAGTAACTCTCCTTGAGAGTCACGGCGCAGTATGTCACCTCCTTTAAGGGAGAGACAAAGACAGCGTTGATGCCATGTGTTCTAAGATAGATGTAAATCAATTCGAACCATGTAGAGACAAGAAGAACCAAAAAAAATTTCATTAATGCGCTGAAAAGAGTACATAAGGGTCTCAAAAAGAAATTGAGAAGAAAACTAAGCATGGCATGCTAACGATGCCTTATTACATCATGACTTGTAAAAGTGAAAACAATCTAGCTGGTGACGTCAAAGTCAGGGGCATCTAAGTTAGAACAATGTCCATTGGGGTCTGCGACCTTGAAGGTAACATTATGTTCAACTCCATTGTTTTCAGTGGAATTGACTTCCATCAATTCCTTGTATTTCTTGTATGCGGCAACAACATTTGCAGAAGCGCGACAACTTTTGTACCAGTGGTCCTTGGACCCACATTTGTTGCATTGACCATTAGAGACAGAAGAAGAGCGAACATGCTGCTTTCGAGGAGGAGCGGCGCCGCCCTTGGGGCCGGCTGCACCGGTGTCTCGACGCCATGTGTTGGTACGGCCACTAAAGCCACTACCTTGTCCCCGAGAACCAGAGGCACGGTGGTGTTGATTCCCACGTGCATAAGGTTCATTCTGATTTTGATCCTTGCGTTTCGGAGCTTTCTGACTCCGTTTGTTGTTGTAATTAGATTTCGGAATTTTTCGGGTGCCTACAGGACGCAAATTATGCTGTTCTTTTCTTCCATAAGGAGTTACGTCATTAAGCCGCTAAATGTAGTAATCCTCTTATTGGTGAACTCAAGTCGATATTGGTTCATTAGGATCTTAGCAGCTGAAGGGAAGGTCGAGAAAGTCTTTTCAATCATGTCGGCATCACTTTTCTCGACTCTACATGAGCTCAGTTGAGCTTGTAGGCAAAGCATATCCCTGTTGAAGTCATCAACCTTCTTGTAATCCAAAAGTCGGATTTCATCCCAGCGAGCAATTAGTTCTGGGAGTAAGGTCGAATGGATATTGCCGAAGCGTTCGGCAAGTGCATCCCACAGATCTTTTGGATCATGCTTCGATTGATACTACCTACGCAGTGTGGGATCGATATGCTTACGAAGGAACATTAGCGCCTGAGATTTTGTTCTCTTGTTAGGCGGTTCTTGAGTTGGATCGGGGAATATGGTCTCAGTCAGATCCTTAGTGATGAAGGTCTGCTCTATGTCCGAGACCCAGCGATAGTACTCGGTACTATGGGCGTCGATGACGTCGAATTCAATGCCTTTGTCCATCTGCATACAAGAGAGAACAAGTCGTATTAGTTTTCTGTTGAGACCTAAAATGATACTCAAATACGATGCTTTTATATTGGTTTTTTCTCCAGGGTTGATCAAACACAACCCTAAATGTCCGGAGTCGATCAAACACGACCCGGAAAATTTGTGTGAAGGTGATCAAACACACCTTCAAAATAGCAATAACCAAAGTTGATCAAACACAACTTTGGACCTGGGGAGAAAAACCGGGATTTTAAACCTGCAAATACACCGTCCCAAGCATAGAATGGAGTAAAAGAAGGGGAGAAATCATTTTATCTCCCCCGAGGTATTGAACTTGGAAGAGTTTTACGGTTGTAAAGAAAACATACCGTAAAACTTGGATGCTTGATCGGACGAGAAGAAAACAGGGGAGCAGGCTGCCGGAAGCGGCGGTCGGAGAGCGATGGCGGCGGCGGCAGCAACAGCAGCGGCAGCGGCGGCGGCAGCAACAGCAGCGCAGCGACGGCGGCGGCGGCCAAGGCAGGGCCGGGAGTTTTCGGCTTTGGATGTTTAGGGTTTGGGAAAAACTATTAGCTCAAGAGTTGAGCCAAGAGCTGATAACGTGATGAAGTGAAAGTAACTTGAGAATAAAGAATCGTGAAAGATGTATATATTATTCATTGATAGCGCCCTTTATATAGGGAATTACACAATACCATATGGTAAGAATATGAATACATAGATCTAGTCAAACTACATATCCTATTGGCATAAGGCCAAGACACATATAAAGAATATCCTAAAAAATTTGTACATTTTTGATCACACCAACTTCTCTTCTTGTTTGAAATTCAAATCTTTCTTTCTGCCTTCTCCTAGTTCAATGGGAAAAATTGTGTTGAATAGAATAACCAGTATACCAATAAGCTGCACATCACTTGGCCGGTTAGGTGCTGCGTACTCTAGTTTTTCTTATCCTCTTAGTTTTCTTGTGGATATTTTGATCATTGGTACTCGAGTCCATTTCTAAGGAAGTGTTTATATTTCTTCTCACAAAAAAAAAAAAGATGATGTTCCTCAATGTTGCAATATAGTTGTAAACCAAAAAAGAAATATGTTGCGATATAGTATGGAGATGAACATTAAATCATTGAGCCACTTCATTGTGAGGCAATGGGATGCCCAAATATTCCTCCCAACTGTTGTTTGTTTCTCGTAAATGAGAGTATGTAGAAGCCCTTTAAGATAAAAATATACTAAGACGAGTACTTTGTTAATGAAACTCGTGCTTTTTAAATAAAAGCGATTGATTGGCTTCACATTGGTGAACTACAAGTAAGCATTGTATGCATTTCACCAAAGTTAAGCATGAACTGCACTTTTCGACTCGCAATGCTATAGTCTTTCACAAGCTACGGTTTCATGTTATACTATTTATGACGGTATATTCATAATTATATGGTCACATCTCGATTAATTCATCTACCTGGACCAAAATGGGCAGTTAATTTTCAATTTGTTTTATATTTTTGTCGTATGTTTCTTTTAGATATTTTCATTTGTGACAAGAAAAATCATAACGTGGATGACAATATTTTTTTTTGATAAACTTGGTAACCATATAGTTTATATGACAATGAATAGCAATGAGCCAGTGAGAAAAACTATTGGTTCAAAATCAAATGACAACAACTTGACATGAATAATGTACCACTTTTGTGAGAAACTTGGTAACATACAGGTTACATGACAACAAATTCTTTTCCAGCATTTGCTATTTGAATGGAGAATGATTTACATCATTGTCTTCAGTTTCTCAATGATATATGTAGTTCATTATTTTTTTTTCTCTTAGAAAAAATCTACCGAAGTGGCATATATATGATTTGTAGTTAGAAATATAGTTTAGATATGGGAAGAAACTAATGTACGTCAAGTAATTAACCAATAATGTATGTAGTTAGAAATATAGTTGATTGTTTAAAGCGTAATTAACCAATAAGTTTAGAGTTCTATGGTTACGAAAGTTAAACTAGATGCAGTAGAGATGAAAACGACTGACATTCTTTAATTATGAATCTGAATTTCTCTCATGATGTCCCTGATTGTACACTATCTTTTTGTGTACCAATCTAGGTTTACCTCAGCAAGTAACATTGTGATCACGGTATGAGTAACTATCAAGATTTCAAAATCTTGATTTGATGATAACTGTTTAAGGTGTCTGCATAAAAAATTGGATGAATAGCAAAAATAAGGATAATGGTTTTATGTTATGAAAGAGTCAATTATTCTGCATGCTTTTTATCTAGTTTTTATAAAAAAAATTATGTAATCTTTTAAGTCAATGTTTATGAACAAGTCAATAAAAATAGCTCAAGATGATGCGCAGATTACTGTCTGGGAAGTAAGGATAGGAATATGATCTTCAAGGGCCAAACCACCTATGGTGATCTCCCCAAGGCCCAAGCGCTTCTAATCTAACCTGAATCTGTGTTGATGGAGTTTTCCTAGTTTACCTTAGCATGAACTACCCAACTTCCACTTGTAGGAAGACAAGTTGTTTGCCTACAGAGAACCAAAGTAATTTTAAATCGCTAATGTCTTTACTTAGTTATATTAGCAAGCATAAAGACGAGCTGGAATCCAGCAACAAAGGCACACATAAAGTTTCGAAGGACTAAGAACACAAGCACCTTATCAAGAACGATGAGACGCATAACTCGAACACTTCACAACCACCAAGCCGGTTAGTTTAGGCAGTTTACCTACATATGCTTACAACTGAATTCAAGTCGGAAGCTTTATGGTTCTCCTAATATGCAAAATCTCTTCCATGGCTGATTAGTTTCTTAGGGGCGATTACATGAAAACAAATTCCGATTCAGAAGACTAAGTGCTGATAATACATACTTGCTTCTCTCATTGTACTGATGATAATGCTTGTTGCTCTCTTTGTACAGTTGATCGTGCTCCTTTCTCTGTCTTGCTGTGCTTCTTACGCTGAATGTATTGCTGATGAGCCTTCTTGCCCTCTTTCTATTGCTGATAGTGATTCCTTCGCGGCTTCGCTCTTTCTACTGAATATGCTTCTTGCTCTCTTTGCATTTTCCATACACATCACACCCTCAAACTGTTTAACTGGACAATTACACCCAATTTCCTCGTCCCCCCCCCCTAAAAAAAATTACTAAGAATCTAGGGTGTTTGAGATAATCCACTGTGATTTGCCATAAGTGATTACAAGTAAGAAGTATTGTTCTGTATTGCATAGATTATTTCCTGAGAAGATTTCAATTGATTTGAGCCATGATTCGAGTGATGAGGTTCATAAATGATAAATCATAAAGGTGTGAAGCCATGCATAAATTGAAAATGTATATGTTGCGTGCAACAATGGATGATCACGTACTACTCTAGAATCTAAGTTGAAGACAATCATGCATTTAAACTAATCATAATTGTTTAGTTGCCACCATAGTTGTAAAAGCATCTTAGTTTGTAAATCCACTATGGATCGAGTTAAAAGAATAGGATTGTTGCATTTGATGCCATTGATGATACCTCTAGCTACCACAAGCATCGACATCGACGACGTCGGCCAAGAGAAGCTTTACATAGAAATCTAATTTTTTATAGACGGGTATCCTCTCCTGGGGTTTCAGAAAAGTTCAAAAAATTGAAATCTAGTTCTAGGGTGTGTTAATAAATTTCTGTATTACTATCAAAACCATTTCTTCTTGAAAGAACTCGGTTGCTTTGTGCTATTTAAACATGGCATGATTGATTTTATCGATACTGATATCAGATATGGGTTCAATGGGTTGATCATCACTGGTCATTTGACCAGAACTTGCAGGATCCCTACTGAACTCATATGCATAAGAGAATCGAGGGAGCTGAAAGCCTGAAAGAAAGACTCGAAACTTCAATCAAACAAAGAAGACAACCACCACTCACCATATACTGTATATAAGGAGGATGGGGGAGGGGTGGACATAAAGTTGAGACCGCAGTAAAATACTAATGCCAATGCAACTGTCATCATTGCATAAGCTGGCACAGCCAATGCCCAATACCTAAAAACAATATACCAGGAATTTCCAACATAAACCCCAAGTGTGACAAGATGATGTAGCTTATCACACTGAAACACAAAATGAGAAATCAAGAGTTGATTAAAGACAGAAAGTATAATTCCACATCAGTTGTCATGAACTATATATTAGCCTATTAGGACACAAAATATCAAGGGATAAGAATCTGAATTACCAGCAGAGTAATTCTTCTTCCGTCGCTAGTTGTTTGTAGGAAAAATGATCCAAACAATATCTCAACTTTCATATAAGCTAATCTTTAGTATCTCATGTTTCAAAAACTTCAAAACGGTATCTCACGTTTTTAACCGGATCGAATATTAGTGTATGTAACCGTAACCGTTAACTCCCCGTTAAGAAGACTAACGGCATAAATATTTTGAAGGCTATTTCCGTCCTTTCTCATTCTATTTCTTGTTTTTTTTTTTCTCTATCTGTTCTTCTTCGTCATTCTTTCCAGATCAAGCTGGACTGAATCATGGCTTTCTAATTGAAAAGAATACGAGGGTTATGATCAGGAAATAGCAATCTCGTCGAGCAAAGTCTTCATCAACAATCAACAATAATAACAACCCACTCCAATAGTCTGTTCCATGAATTCAATCTGATAATTATGAAAATTATTATATCAAACCAAGAACTTGATACATCTCTCACAAAGTTCAGTATTGAACGATTGATATGAGAATCATGGATCTGATGACATATCTTTTACGAGAGGGATGAAGACGAAGGCGACTCTACCAAGGCCACCATGGCCAATTGCAGACGAGGATTATTGAATATTGATTATGCATCTCATCTCTTTGATATGTGGAATTTTGAAGAAGCATGGTATATCTTTTTTCTCACCATATGCTCAAGGTAGAAGAATCAAGGAATCTTTAATTTCTGGATTTTCGTTTGCTTCTCATGACTATAATCTCATATCATATACCTTTAAGAAAAAGTCCCAAATCCAAAACAATACATGAGTTTCTTTCTCATATACATTAAAGTACGGATAGATGGAATGAAAGAGAACTAGTGGGCAGATGAGATTCAGTCTTTTGAGAGGGAGAGTCGGCGTGGACTGTGCAAGAAGAACAAGATGGAACTCTAGAGAAGTTGAAACCCAGCAAAACCTCATCAAGAAATAAAATTCGCCAGAGCTTTCTGGCCTTAAGGGGGGTGGTGCACTGCATTTGAAGAATATAAGAGGAATAGATAGGACAAAAAAAAAAACTTTTGTTTTCATTTTATTTGGATAAAAATAAGAATGACTAATTTCAGTTTACCCCATAAACTTTAGGTCGATCATCATGTTAATCCATTGTCTTTCAATTTCATCAAAACACCCCTCAACTTCTAATTTTCATCAGCCGTGTCCAAACATCCATTTTTCATCCAATTCTCCCGTCATGTAATGACTTGCATTAAGAAGAAAACCAAATTTGAAGTCGATGGGCCCATAGAAAAAGGTTAAAATAGACAAATTGCATTCAATTCCACCAAAATCATTAATGTTAGGGAGTTGTGATGAGAACAGAGATGTGTATCGATATGGGGGGAAATGGTCAGAAAGGTTATTTTTTCAGAATTTTATTTTCTTCTTGATGCCACGTCATCACTACACAGGGGAATTAGATGAAGAACGGAAGTTTGGACACGGCTGATGAAAATTGGGAGTTGAGGGGTGTTTTTGATCAAATTGAAAGAAAAATGACTAACATGATAATCGACCTAAAGTTGATGAGGGTAAACTGAAATTAGTTCAAATAAGAATAAAGGGTAAAATTGGTATTTTATGACAAAAATATGTTTGTCGTCAGGCTATTTAACAAACTAAACAATCTCAGATACCATTCTTCGGTCGAGGTAAAAACGTCAGATACTGTTCTGAAGTTTTTGAAATGTGAAATACCAAAAGTTAGCTTCTCTAAAATGTGAGATATTGTTCGAACAATTTTCCCTTTTTTATAACTATGAGTCCACAGATCTTATAGATCTCATATAGCCTATGCGCGACTACATGACTTTAGCAGGTGATAAAGAGATAGACACAAGATTGAAGACTAAAGTTTGCCTTCAAGATAACCAAAAAAAATTTCTAAACTATATCAGGCAAACTTCATGCTGACTGACCATCACGGTTCAGTGACGACCAGAAAGTCTCAGCAACAATGGTTGAAACTCTTGCTGACCTACATCTCTCCATAGTACATAGATAATGGATGACAGTCTGGGTTGATACCAAAAATTCAAGAAGGCCAAGTTTCTACACCCTGACAACAACAAAATATGCAGCCTCAAATGCAGCTTCCCCAATGTTTTGCATTAAGCCACACTGCTCAGGAAGCTCCAATACTTACTCTCATGAACCCCCAGTCCTAAAGAAGTTTATCTTGCCAATACTTGTGCGCTAAAAAAAAAAATGCAGACTCTTTTGTTACAATACCCTGCTCAGGTCAGGCTAAAAAGCCATGATACTTGGATGGTTCATCCAAATGCTACTAGACAACAGTATCCTGTATGGCTAATCTCATGATTTTCCAAAGCCCAGCTGTCAGGCCATTACCATGGATGTTGACAAGTCTTATAGACTGGTTGCTGAAAATCAGGCACCCTTCAAAACAATGAAACTGAACAATGAAGGAGCATCTTTTTCAGCAGGGGGTCTAAATTTGTGAAATGCCAATGGATCTGCTTTGCTCAATAGCTCTGGAGCCAATTTGTTGCATGGAAATCCTGGTCCAAAATCAGAAGGCATGCATTACCATGACAAACAACCTTCTGAGTCTCAGATTCGACCTGAGGTGGAGTCTGCTCTACTGCGACAATTCCTGATCTCAACACCTTAAATGTTAAGCATGTTTGTCACCGAAAAACAACAATAAATCATTAAGCTCCAACAGATGCTTCAGCCAGATCAGATTCAGCCATCAAAGCAGTCAAGGTCATAAGTGAACCACTTATTTGATGCAGCAATTTGTAACTTGTGCAAGCCCCAACTTGCTTGTACAACACAAAGCTTGCTAGTTGCTACTCTTATCTAAAGTCGAAAAAAACTTTGCTGGTAACATTATTCGAGTCAGGTCAGAGGATCTGCAGAGCGTGAGCTCTATTGATCCAAGTAGTGTATACAAGCTCGTGTTAGCGTAGTCAGTAAATAGAATAGAACACGACTTGTGTTGGTCATAGCAATTGAGATTTGACTACTTTCATGGATCTCATATTGGCCTGAGGTAATGATGAAAGGAAGACAACATGCTTCATAAGTGAGTCGTTGATCCGATATCCTCGACTTAGAACAGTATGTACGGTTTGTTACGTGTTAAAAACGAATACTGTAGAATTAAACAAACAAAGTAACAGGAGTAACAGGAACATCATAGTTTCAAGTAGCTAATGATTGAACAAGATTGTAGCTGACAATCCTAAACAAACCACAAAAACAGATGAAAGAAACCAACCAAACTGACCTACTGGGGTAGTAAAAGATTCCAATCCAATGTAGCCAAGACTCTGGAACATATGCCCACACCAATAGAATAACTGATCAAACACAAAAATGCCAAATTAACACAAAACCAAACAAATAGTTGCCCACAAAATATTCAAAGCAAGAAAAACCCAGAAGGAAATAAACGTGAGAAATGGACCTGTAGCCACAACAGTAGTGATAGAACCCACAAAGCCATAAACCTCAGCAGGTTTGGGACCATGAAACCCAGAAGCCCTGCTATCAGGATCTGCAAAGGACATTGTTGCCTCCCTCCTCTTCTTCGACACACTCAGAATTCTTCTGGGACCACAAACAGAGTATGACTCTTCCATCCCTAATATGTTCTGAGAATCTACATGCATTACAGCAAGAACAAGAATGCAATTTGGTGGGTCAGTTTGTAAATATAGGCAGACAGATCACCAATCCATAAACTTTTGGAGACAAGTAACGGGATTTGCAGAAAATGGAAAACAAGTTGTGAAATTGATGCAAGAATTGTTTGAACATTTTAATTTCGTTTATGAGAGAGGGAGAGAGAGAGAGAGTAGTAGAATCGACCAATTTGAAGCCAAAGTAAAATGAGGGACTCGGAGATGTTCAACTTGCTTTTCAGGCTAGAGAATGTGGAGAAATTATTATTGAATTCACAAAAATAAGAAAAGTGAAAAGTGACACATATTTAACTTTTTAAAATTTCTCGACAATATATCTAGAATACAATCACCATAGATGGTCAGCCGGGTTTGTAAGTGTATATTTTTGGACCCTCATATTACTACACCATGTGTAATTAAACTTCATAATTCTCTAATCCAGAATTATTCTTACACTTTCTCAAAAAAAAAATTTCACTTACTTCTCAATTTTATTCCAAGTAACCGTGCCAATATTACTATAGGATTTTGAGAAATTGTAAGTATTCGGGAGGACCACGTGACAGTCTGACGTGGTTTTACATTCCAATTAAATTTAGGCATGTGAATTTTTTACAACTAAAATATAAACTAATATTTTCTATTTTTTTTATGAAATGACATTCATGGGTATTTAGCAAGTTCAACATAGGGTCTAGGGTTTAGGGTTTAGAGTTTAGAGTTAGGGTTTAGGGCTTAGGGTTTAGGGATTATGGTTTAGTATATTAAAAAACAACATAAACCCAAAATGGTCTTTAACAAAATAGCTGAAATAATTTTCATGAAGAAAATCCACATATCTAAATTTGATTGAAATGTAGGACCACGTCAGACTGTCACATGGTCTTCCTGTAGCATTAAAAAATTCTCGTTGACTTTGGACCACTTGGTTTTGTGGCATAAGTTTTCAATTTTTTGTAACGTAGTAGTCTTCCAATTATTGCATGATAATTGAAAATAAATTCCAATCAAGATCCGAAACCAAATCTTTGTTGCTAAACTGTATATTGTATTGTTATTAGCCTGCTAAACAAATTCCAATTAAATGCATGCATCTGACCCTTTCTTTCCGATCCTAATCCATATATCTTCGTTGTCATAACCAAAGGAAAATTATCGGAGTCCTCTAATCGATCCTAATCCAAATCTTCGTTAACATGATTCTAGTGATATTATCAATCAAGACCACCACATCACAGTGACGATTCTATTTAAATGCATGGATTAGTGTAGGTCAAGTACGTAATTAAGATTTTGATGCCAAATAATCCACAGTCAAGGAAAAAGTAACTGTACGACTGTAATCACAATTACACCCTAAACACAACTCGACCAAAATTTTATCTTTGAACAAAATCAAGAAACCATGGATTGCTTTCCTTATTACAAGGATTCGATAGGCTGCAACTCTGAACATTTGAGGATAATTTTTCCTATAAAAGAAGCCTAGCTAGCTAATCTATAGTGTGCAAGGCATATCAATCAAAGGAGCCATGGCAGGAACTAGTGATGATCGAGACTAGGGAAGAAAACAAAGCTTTCGAGGTTGCCCTAGCGGCAAACTGGAAACTGCATTGAGAAAGGGGAATGGGAGAAAAACTTCATCGATTCGGGGAAATCCATTGATCAAATAAAAGCACAGTTCGGGCAGCTGTTGGATGATGTAGCGGCGATCGAGGATGACCGAGTGCCCCTTCCTAGTTACGCAGATGAATATTATCCGATCAAGGAAGTGAGAAGTGTCGTCCAGGATGGTAAATATGTGGTGGTGAACCAAAAGCGGCGGAGAGCAGAGATATTGAAGAAAAGTAATTCATTCATGCATATATACATGTTTTTGTGGAACTATTTATTTGAGATGATCGATATTGCAAATTCTAGCTAGATTTAACGGCAATGATTTATTCCGTAGGAATAAGATAGTTTTGGTCCATATTATGTTTTTCTTATGGTATTGAACGATGTAAACTATCCCGTTAATCGATTGTGAGAAAGGCGCAAATTCATGAAAATGGCGTGCATATATAATCTTGTGTTGTGTCTAAACCTACATCCCTTTTGATTTTACTATGAGAATATTGTTTTACATGAATCAAGCCTAACTATGTGCATGAATCGAAACTCATAGTAATCTTAAGAAGTAGCTGTAACAAGACTACAAACACTTGGCTAAAATAAACAGAGTATTGGCTAATAGGCAACTAAATTACAATAGCTGAACGGCTGAACCCCTCGTCAGTCGACACATAAAACCTACGAACACAGTTGCAATGATCTTGGCAAGCAAGATCTTGAACCATCTCACGTACCATAATCTTTGTGAATGGCTTTCGATAAATTTTTCCTTCTCAAAAATAAGTAATTAATTTCAAATCAAACTTGATTTATATGGAACAGTCATAGACTTGGCTCGATTTCAGCACTTACACATAAATTTTAATGATGTTGAATTAAAATATAGATAATAGTGTTATATATTAGTGAAGATGTCCTTAATTAGATACCCATGCATGCCCATCCGATCCATTACCGGCCAAACTAGGGTTCCGAACAATAGCCGGTATCGGAAAATGTATATAAGAAAAAGTGAAAAACCAAGGCTAGGGTTTCGTTCAAAACGAATGAATCTACAGGAAAAAACCTAAACCTCAGAATTCAAATGTCTATCTATGAGGAATTCACAGCCATGCATGGGACTCCCGGTGAGGAATGATCTATATGCATGCATTATTTAGTTCTATAAAATGAACGGTGGTGATGCGGAAATATGACCGAAAAATGAGTAAAATAAGGAACTTTACACTTAATTTCAGAGCAAAGCTTCGCTCTGGATAGGAACTGTGTATATATATATATATTATATATATATATTATATATATATATATGGACATCTTCCTTCTGAATGGTCTCTCACTAGTGAAAACCAGTCATCCAATGCGCAACATAGTCTTTCTGATTTAGACTGTATTCAACAGTTTAATAATGACAAGGTAAGAATTAATTTTCAAAACTCTAGGATAAGTCAAAATTCAAGAATCCAAGAAATAGGAAATTCTTCCAGACATTCTTTTGCCACTGCTAGACATTCATTTGCTGGCTCCACTACAGTCGAAACAATGTCTAGACAAGATCATGATTTAGATAAAGAAATAAAAAACATTAGAATTAGAGAATTAGAAGAAGAATTGCAAAAACTCAAAATTAAACACATTAGAACTACTTCCCAATTAGTTACCCAAATTATACAGAAAATGAATCTCAAAATATTTCAGCCACGGATGAAGATCAGACTTCTCCAACTGCTTCTGATTTTTAGTTACTCCCCCACTAAATCCTCAATTAAGTACACTTACCCAACCTTTGTGATCAACTATTTTAGATTAGATAAACACCTTGAACTAGAAGAAAATATCCTTAAAAGAAACCTTTATAGGATGAAGTTCCTTTCATAGATCAACGAAAGCAATTATTTCGTGATTGGCAAGAGTTTATGCTTGAAACAAAATCTGAAATATTCTTTCTTGATTTTATAGATCAATTAATAAACGACCAGAAAATTCAAACATTAACAAAAGTAAGATGAAAAACCTCCACTAACTCAGTCATTTCTAGTCATCCTCTGTTGAAACAATAATAATTGATCATCTTAACAGTCCAATCATAGCCTCACCCTTCAAAATTGCTGTAGAAGATCCAGAATCTAAGAAAATTAACCCGGAAACTAAAAAAATTATTGAACAGAATAATTACACAAACCAAAGCCTAGTAACCATAAGAGCTCAGTTAGATAAAATAGAAACAAAAGTTGACAATATATCCTCTAAAGTTAACATCTTACCACAAACTAAAACAGAAACTTTAATTCATTTTAGCGAATTAAATAAACCTCCCCTAAGGCCTACTTCATCGATTCAAAAAATCGAACAAATGAGAAAAATTAAAAACTGAAACAGCAGAACCTAGTAGAATTGCAGTAATCCATACCCAACAACACTCTTCATCCATTTCCTCGGATAGCGATTCTAGTAACACTAGCCAAATTTCAGAATTAAACCAAATGTTTTATTTATTGCTTCCGTGTTATGATATCAAAGCCAAAAGCCTGATATAGTTAATCATTAAAACCTCCAACCCCAGGAGGCGGATTACCGCCCATGAGTGGTTCTGAGTTTTCTTGTGTATGCTCATTATACCCTTCTCAATCCCCAGGTGACGGACTACCGCCTAGGAGTGGATCTTGAGTTGATCTATTTTGCTTTACTTATTTTGTGAAGTGTTTTGTTTTCTGTCCCTGAATTTTAAGGATTACAGTTTTATTTTCTTTTCTTTATCTCCTTTTAAGCCTGTTATTTCTCCAACCAAACAATAAGTCCAGGTCCAAACATTAAGTCCCAAGTGAGGTATGAGCGGATGCGGCATAAGCGGTGTAAAAAGAGTGTTAGTCTTTAGGGTCTTAAGGTAAGGATCTTAAATCCTCCTATCATTTTAGTTTCGGTCCAATTTTCTCTTCCCTTCCCATTATGAGTCTACTATTTAGATCAAGCTCAGTCACTTCTAGTTCGTCCAGGTCCTCCCTCAATAGAATCTCAGATATATATATATATATATATATATATATATATATACACACACACACACAGTTCCTATCCAGAGCAAAGCTTCGCTCTGAAATTAAAATGTGAAGTTCTTTGTTTGACTCACTTTTCAATCGTATTTCCACATCTCTACCATTCAGTTTATGGATACTAATGCATAGATTATTCATGCAAAATTTTATTCAAATTGATGATCGTTTAGATACCGTATTAGGTTAAATCAATGAACGGACCATAAACCTATCTAACCAGAACTATTTGTGTAAATCACGATTATGAACACCCAAACGATCATCAAATTCGATGAAATTTTACAAGAATGATCTATGCATTAGTATCAATAAACTGAATGGTGGAGATGTGAAATTTCGACCGAAAAGTGAGTCAAACAAGGAACTTCACATTTTAATTTCAGAGCAAAGTTTCGCTCTAGATAGGAACTGTATATATATATACAGTCCGGATCAGAGGCGGACGTCCCTCCATTCTCCACCGTCCGACGCCGACGACAGTGTGCCTCCACCCGAGCAGATACCAGAGACGTCCCCGATCACTTTCTCTTCCCGGCGAATTCGCCGAATTCCAGTTTTCCGGCAAGATCTATCTTGTCTGAAATTTTGGGTGGAGGTTGCTACCTAGACCTTCAAATCGATCTCACCAAGAAGAGAAAGCGATCGGGGACGCCGATGGTGTCCGCTCGGGTGGAGGCGCGTCGTCGTCGGTGTCGGACGGTGGAGAACGGAGGGACGTCAGCACTTTAAGAGTTGTGCGGACGTCCGCTCCTAATCGCCGTATATATATATATATATATATATATATATATATATATATATATATATATACAGTTCTTATCCAGAGCGAAGCTTCGCTTTGAAATTAAAGTGTGAAGTTCATTATTTAACTCATTTTTTTGTCATATTTCCACATCTCCACCATTCAGTTTGTAGAACTTAATGTATAGATCACTTCTGCCAAGTTTCATTGAATTTGATGATCGTTTGAGTTTTCATAATCGTTATTTACACAAACAGTTCTGAATAGACAGATTTATGGTCTGTTCGTTGATTTAATCTAATTCGGTACCTTAATGATTACCATTTGGATGAAACTTGGCAAAAGTGATTTATGCATTAGGTTCTCCAAACTGAAAAGTAGAGATTAGGAAATATGACCGAAAAGTGAGTCAAATAAAGAACTTCACACTTTAATTTCGAAGCTTCGCTCTGGATAGGAATATATATATATATATATATATATATATATAATATATATATATATATATACAGTCCCTATCCAGAGCGAAGCTTCGCTCTGGAATTAACGTGCGAAAGTCCTTATTTGACTCACTTTTCGGTCATATTTTTCGATCATACCCGGTCAGTGTCTAGATACATATCGTATGATCATCCTTACAAAGTTTCATCCAGTTTGGTGATCGTTTGCACATCGAATCAGATAAAATAAATCAATAGAACAAAATCTGTCCAAGTAGAACCGTTGGAGTAAATCATGATTATGGAGGCTTAAACGGTCACCAATTAGATGAAATTTTGTAAGAATGATCATACGATATGTATCTAGACACTGACCGGATATGATCAAAAAATATGACCGAAAAGTGAGTCAAATAAGGACCTTCGCACGTTAATTCCAGAGCGAAGCTTCGCTCTGGATAGGGACTGTATATATATATATAATTGAGTTGCGCACCTTCCGAATGACCATAATATAACAACAACAAAAACATCTAAATAATAATAATACATGATCCAAGCATCACTAGCCTCTTCATCCCCATAGGCTCGCCAATGGGTTGGACCTTGACATTCACACACACACAAAACCCTAAAAATTCCCCTTACGATCGATCGAGCAACTAACGATATCCCAAATATATTTTCCATATTTTGTTCGATCGAGCAACTAACGATATCCAAATATATTTTCCATATTTTGTTTAAGGTCAAATATTCCTACTTAAAATGATTCTTTATAAAGCAAGAAGTTCATGATCATTGCATCACAGATTTAGTGACTTACTTATTGTTAATCAGAACCGTTCTTCTTATCTGGAAAAAGAAATTCCAAACAGTCATCTTTTCCAGACCGTAGTTGATTGAATAGTTGTTTCGCCAAGACAAATTAGACCATATCAAAGTTGTAAATCATTTCCGTAGAATAGTTGAAAGTTATACTAAATAGATAATGTTAAGAAGATGCTTCTAAATGTTTATGCTGCTGATTTTCTGATGCGTCTTGGACTAATTCCTATAATTCGCTCTATCTAAAATATTTTCACCAGCAAAAACTAGCCGTAATCTATTTTTTATAAACTTAATTATTGTCAACTGTGTGGATTAATAAAGATAACAACCATTGATATTGAAGAGCGTGATCATTCTTCAAAATAAAATTGTTTTTATGGTGTATATATAGAATAGTAGTTAGACCTAGTGCATATGTGGTTCAACTTTTGAATCATGAGGTTTAGTGATTCCTAAGTAATAGATAAAAGGTGCGTCTATTGCCACCCTCACAAATCAGTTTGATCACCATGCATTCTCTTTGCACCCTACTTATATAATTTTTATTGTAAGTCTACTTTGTTCACCCATTAACAATACCTAAAAAACCATTTTCTCATTTCTACTTTGTTCACCCTACATTCTCTCCATATATTTTGTCAAATTTAGATTTGCTAAAGGTAAGTAAAATCACTGAGTAAACAAAAATTCACATGAAAGTATAAATCCAAGTTAAAAAACAAGAAAAAAAACTCTCAAATTTAACAACTCAATGGTATCAGTCGATATCAAAATGCACCTGTAAATGTATCTCTAGCAGCAACATCTTCCATACTTCTAAGTTTAATAAACTGATCTATCAGTTGTCCGTAAATACGGTACAATATTTGTCCATGATAATTTACATACAAAGTATCGACATGAGAAATAATAAGTAAAAAAATAGACGAATCATAAAAAATAAAAAATAAAATAAAAATACAAACAGTTTACCTCATATTCAGGTTAAATGCTAATGTCTTCTGATTCACAACCGAATATGATAAATATGGGTTAAAGGTTATGAAATTTGTGTTCATCCAAAACAAAAAGATAAAAAAGAAAAAAAAAAAATTTGTAATTAGTAACAACTTATTGTCCATTTTTGTAATTTTATATCAGGGTATTTTAGTATTTCAATAAATCAACAACGTGTAGGGTGATCAAAATGGTTTGTGGGGTGACAATAAATGCACCCTAGATAAAATATAGTGTCACAATGTTAATGACACAATGTTTTGGGTAGAACTATAATTTAAAGTCCTCCGTTTCCATTGGCTTAAGAGGAAATTTTTCAAATGGTACCCAAATTAAGTCCATTCATCATTTTGACATCTCAATCTTGAAAACTATGATAATGGTACCTCAACACTTAAACTCAACCTAACATTAGTTTCCTCCGTGATTGACACCGTTAAGTTGGACTTTGTATATGGGCAAGATTGTCTCTTCATGTTTTCCCCTCCACAAACCTTATCAGTTGAATTAGAGTTTCTCGACCTTAAGATATCAACTGTGAATGTGAATCCTACTACCTAGTTATCGTTGATTGTTCTATTAATTAAGTATATATGTTTCATGAAATTCTGTACTTGATACAAAATGCATTTTAATCAATGTTGATTCTTTCTCTTACCGGTGGGTTGCAAAAGCTGTTTTTAATGATGGATATTAATGGTCAATAGTGTATTATAATTTCAAGATGTCTCTAATTTTTGTATGCAGCCAACACATGACTCACCAAAAATTATGATACTGATCGGAAAATGGATATTATTCTGGAGGGAAAAGATTTGCGGAGGAAAAACATGAAAAGACAATTTTGCTCATGGATAAAATCCAACGTAACGGTGTCAATCACGGAGAGAACTAATGTTCAATTGAGTTTAAGTGTTGAGGTACAATTATCATAGTTTTCAAAATTGAGATGTCAAAATAATGAATGGACTTAACTTAGGGCACCATTTGAAAAATTTCCTGTTTGGCTTAATTATCTGATTTTTATATCTTTTGGTTCATCAGCAAATCTCTGAGAGGAAGTAATTAGCTTGTTAAGACGAGGAACAATTCAGAATTAAAGTGAGCGGGAATAATGCCGCCTTAGAAAAGCTGGTTCTTTGGAATTTTGATTGCTTTTGTCACAAGTCATAACCCAGCCATATCAATATTAAGAGTTTAAGACTTGTCTACAAGGGTTTATTTCTTAGGGTTAAGATTTTGTCTTAGCACCTCTATCGATCTTCTATCTCAAGCTGCCGGAGATCAATATATCGATGAAGGCTGATGATCGAGTTGGTGAAGCTGTCATTCACAGTGTGAAGATTTTACTGAACGATGTAGCTAGCAGCTGAGTAGTGCTCCACGGATGGTTAATTAGTTGCATAACTTCCGCTCTTATGTTCAGGCTTGATTTTGTTACTGAGAGAAGACAAAGTACTACTCCGCTGGAAGCTAATTAAGAAGTTACTAACTCAAATAAATTCACCCAGGTGGTTAACCATGATCGAAGACAGACCCCTAAAACTAAAGGAAGCCATGAAGCAAATTAGTATTGGATTGGTTGACCTAATATTAATATCAATTTTAGTCGATTGTTAAACTATAAAGCTTTGACATTATACAAACGCATACCCAGAAATTTTCAATAGTGATCAAATTAGCTAGTATTCTTCAATAACTAGGTTATAAGGTTGCCACATCTTAAGCAAATGGAATTGCTGCGACTATTGCCAATGAGAAAACTAAACAAGTTTCAAAACTATAATATTCTTTCTCATCACTTCCTTAATTTCTCACCATGTCGATCGATCGTTGGCTCAACATGTCCGTCTTGCTACAGAAGATCAGAGTCGACTGCTGGAGATCGAGGTGGATGGATAACTATATATACTACTACTTCTCAATAAGGGTCACATTTAACATTTCTCCAAATTGGTTTCTAATAGAAACCAATTTATATTAGGTTAATTTGTTATTGTTCTGTATATATTTGACTGTCAAAATCACGAAGCCAGAAAGCAAATGCACTGCACCCATCAAATTAATCTACACATTAACTAATATGGGTTTCATGGACCTAATTTTAATATATAGTTGCTAGTCTCTACATAATTTGGTGGATTTGTTAGATTATTATTAAGCTAGATTGGCTTTTGTCTTGTATAACAGACCGACTATAACCTAGCTTGGAAGTTCTTCAGAGGTTGCGTGTTATTGTTGATTAGTTTAAGATAGATTCATTAGACCACTTCAATAAGGTAATCAGTTCCTTAATTTTAATTCTTGATTAAAAGCACTCTGCTTCGACAATGCATGGTTAATTATAAGATGCTATCCAACCATAAATTTGATTACAAATCAATCATCATTAGACAATTGTTTAAGTTGTGTGAGTGCACTACAATTATCTCTAATCTTTTTTCTTTCTTTTTGAATAATCTCTAATTCTTTCAATGGAAGCCAAACTTGATATCAAATACTACACCAAATTTGAAATGCTCAAAATGCCTATCTCTAAAGTAAAAACTAAAAATTCATAATGACATTATATAAACTTGTATGGTAATTAACTTGAAAAGCACAAAGAACATGAAATTGAGGAAGTGGATGAGAGAAAAAGTTCCACGGTCACTTTCTTTCAGCATTAACATGTGCGTCGAATTGGTATGACCGTATGAAATTATTGATCATAAAAGTATAAACAAATAATTAGTACTAAAATAATATGTCATTCCATCTTCTTTAATTTCTTGACATTAACTGGTCAATTGTATACCATCAATGGCTTTTTTATTTTTAGTTAAATTGTAATGGTCTAGTTAATATATCTGTCCAAATCAGTAAACATGGCATCGGTCACTCTACCTAAAGGAAGCAAGGAAGAGTTTTCAAAGTAATATGGAATCAGAATAGAATTACGAGGGTGTTTGGTAAAAAAGTTTGTCATCTAAAAACTGTAGGAAAGCATATAAAGATTGAAAAATGAAAATTATGAAGAAATTGACTCCCTGATACAAGTTCGTTTTCACTACTGATACATTATGGAGTGACTCAGATGTTTCTCATTCTAATTAGTCATTGCATGGGATGACTAGAAACTTGGGTTGTAAACATTTTTTGGATTCAAACCTCCAAAGTCATTTTGTTTCGTCACAGGGATAATGTTTAATTTTACATACTGTTGAATCATTCACTAACCGATCAAACTCTAGGGTTTCATTTCAACCTGTAGTCATTGTCAAATCAAAATCTCCTAATTACTTGTTCAACTTCAAACTTTTTTGAAAGTTACTTGCCAGAATCTAGATGATGCGTTATATATAGTGATCGATCATGACCATTTATTTACAAATGCAGAAAACCCTATTGATTTTACAGACAGATCGACCATATCATGCATTAAAAAAAGCCTTCCTTTTGTTCTCAATGGGTTGGTGATGCCCTTCTTTAAACTTAAGTAAAGCATATATCTACTAGTATTGTGGATTATCAGCTGCCACACGACTGCGAGTCTGCGAGACTAAGTCCAAGCACATATACTGCACTGAGGAAGCAAAATGTGACATGCTCGATAAAGTTGCAGTGTCTTTAGGGTTTTCTGAAAGGTGGGTTTGGTGCTATACCATTTATCACACTAGCTTCTTTGCTTAGATGATTTGAGTCCACAGCCCTTTCGGCAATGATCATCATATTGATTCGTCGTGTTTTATTGTGATTTTACAAGAATACAAGATAGTCATAATAATAACTACATGAATTAACAATGAATAATACTGTATATTAATTCTATTTATGTGTTTCTATGCGCTTTTGTAGCTACGTTAATAGGTAATTGTAATCGAAATGGTTGAATTAGGGCAACTCAACCAACGACTTTATCACACCAGGTGATTAAAAAACATTATATTGTACTTGATGGTTTAATTTATTTGTAAAAAAATAAGAAATACGTTTTTTTATGGGACCGGGAGTGAGATAGCAAGACACTTTAGTTACTTTAACAAGTTAGTAACACACATACTCAATTCGAACCGAGGTCCACGAGAGTATCCTAACAAAGTCAGACTAATAAGTTGCCCCACACAAACTTAGAAGCCCCTCAAATCTGCTGACTACAAATTGGTGGGAGTTAGAACTCGTACTCTTAACGTAAGGGTTTCATACTAAAGAACTCGACCAACTTTACTAACAATATTTAATAATCATAATTTTGTGAGTATTCGATAAAACATAAATAATAAGAACTTTTTGTTAAATCCCACTGGCAAGAGCGAGTTGTAGAACAGTGCTAATGTACTAGCTAGCTTACCTATTCTTAAATATATGCGACGCACAAAATTGACAAGTCGTGCAGTACTGAGGCTATAATATCTGATCATCTGTTATAATGAGAGAGTGACTTGTTCATTCCAGACTTCCAGTGTCTGGTCCATTATCTCTATAATGATCCAACAGCTCTCTGTTGGTATATTACAGCACCAAATTTACTGTTCTGCCTGGGTTTGTATGTATGTACGACAATGCAAGTTTTGCATTTGGACAACATTTCCATTTCTAACGAGCCATTAGGTAAGACATCAATCGACCAAAGAAGCCTTTAGGGTGCAAGCGATGAAGCAAAGGCGACTACTCGTATATATGTTCTTTGCTAGCTAGGGCAGCAGGCACAAAAGACTTTGTTACGTGGTATAGAGGCTTCTTGTAGATCATCCTTTTTTCTTTTTCTGATTTGATGGCATGGATATGATGATTTCATATATATATTTTGGACACCATTTACGTGATAATCAATAAAAGAAAATTGAAACGAAAGAAGGTTCTTCTGGTGGTGGGAAGCTGGAAACGAAATAAAAGCTCGAGCAACACACAGGGACATATTAGGTGGTAGTATTTACTACAAAGCCAAGACTTTGAATGATCAAAAAAACCCAGGCGGGTGTAGGTGAGCAAGGCATGTGATCCCACAGTCCCATTTTGACAATATAGAACTAGAAATTAAAAGTAGTCTGCATGCAATTATGTTTGAGTATCCCAGCCAGCAGAGAGACGAAGCCATTTCTAGCTCTTTGGGTTAGTCAAATTAAGCAGCAAGCTAAGGGATTCGGCTCCTCTAAAGTAACTTTAGGTGAAGTATAAAATCTACACCATAAGAATATTTTGATGGTCTAGATTAGGTAATTATAATTAAATGAGGAATTAAGATGTAAAAAAGAAAAGAAATAAAAAACACCTGACGGTGTTATTCACTCTGCCGTTACATTCTATTCCGTCCACTGCTTCTCTCATATGAACATATATCATTGTGATCGCATGCATTCATATCAGCAACCAAGTATATATGTTCTTCAAATCCTCATATATGATAGGGACCTAGATCTGATTTTTTCGATAATCAAAAACTTTAAGTCCTTGTGAAAGATGCTTTTTTCACCAAATTCAGAGTATGGGGTATAACCTAGATCTGCGATGCAGTTATCAGCAGGTGAAGTACTAGCTTGATCTGCGAATCTCAAATCCAACATTGAATTGAATCAAACCTCATAATGTGATTCTCATGTTTCTCAATCCTCACAGTCACAAGGCCATATTCTCGTAACTGCTTTTTCTACTTCTTCTGTGTTTAGGCGTAATTCTTCATCGCCAGATTGTTTCATCGATCGAATAAAGAATCAATGTTCTCACCTTCTAAAATTCAAATCAAATCAAATTAAAGTTCGAAATTACACAATAGAATCATATATAGAATAGATTACTTGTAAATTGCAAGAATGAAAAGAGAAACCTTATGTTCATGGAAGAAAGATAGAAAAGAGGATAATAGGACGATAGAAGGGCTATCAGAACTCAAAAGTACATGAATTCAGTTCGTTACAGAAGTCTTTTTTTTTTTTTTTCTTTCACTTCAACTTAACCACGTTAACATTCATTGCATGACTAAAATTGTAAAAATGAATGTTAGCTTATGTGGCATAATTGAAATCCATTAGATTAGAAGGATGCTTAAGATTTTATGAAATTTACATAAAGTTAGGATTACTAACTTTAGAGGACCCGGATCCCAAGCTAAGTGAGTTGGGTGGCCAAAGCTATCACCACAGACACGAAAAACGTAATGAAATGCCTTCAAATCAAGGCATGGAAGATGGAAGCTTCTTGTTTTAGATTCAACTTTAATTTACTTTGAGGTTAAATGAAAGTTTGAGACATGGGTCTACAATTCTTAGCTTATAGTTAACGTGAAGGAAAATACGAGAAAAGAAGGAGAAAAAGTGGGTAATCATGAAGAAAAACATATTCATTGATTCTATGTTTAGTCTTAAGATTCTGGTAAAGGGAGTTTAGGTGGAAGTCGTGGAACAATTCAGTTGAAGTTAGTGGGACTAAAAAGGGTTTTGCTCTCCCTCTCATTCCAAGCTCGAATAGAATTTAAATGATTAGTGGCATCTCTTGTTAGATTTCCTTTTGCTTTTGTAAAAGAAGACGTGTGACAATACCAATATTTAGATGCAATCATATATGTTCACAAGTTTATTACTTAGTTTTTACTCAGTTGTGCAAAACGGGAAATTCTATGGTACATACCCGTATATGATACCTACATTTACAAATGTGACAACATATTTGTAGTCAAAGTGGTAATGTTGAGTCGTATTGTATGTAATCTTATTCTAATAATTGTAATTACAAAATGTACAATCATTTTACAACTTTTTGAACAAATTCTCATAGTTGTAATTTTGTTTAACTTCATGTAAATAGCGTAAATAAATTTGGTAAATTTGTTCTCAATGTTGTAATTTGATTCATAACATTGTAATTTTGTTTAAGTACATGTAAAATAAAAGTAAGATATACATCTCAGTACCATAACTTGTCTCGTGCGAAACTATCATTGGAGTTATATCTAACGACAATACAAAATATGAGTCAAGTAATTAATATAATTTTGACAATCTTATCAGCCAACATTTTTTTTTTGACCAAACACATAACTATTATGCTAGAACGAGTATACTGTGAGTTAAACTTACGACCTCTTATTTACAAAGGGGAGACTGATTCTCAATCTTATCAGCCAACATTGGTATATTCAAATCCAGTGACAACTGAGCATAACTAGGAAAATAAAAATGTCCATGACTCGCTTTCGATAAACAATATAGATATTCAAAAAAATTAAACACAAAGTCTACTATGATAATAAAATCTCCATGAAAGCTGATAAAAATAGTAGGAAAGCTGACAAAAATAGAAATTTATGACTCTGCATTATTTTTCCGGTATATCGCCGAATTTGTAAAGCAAATGAAGTACGTAGCCAATGATGCACTCTTTGCTAAAAGATGCTTGTTAGAATGCATAGATTTAGACATGCGTAATATTATTGTAGGGTGTTCCTAAAATATGGGGTTTAGGGACAGTAACCCCCCAACCTCTACCCCTTTATATTTTGCGGTTTCATTGATGGTTATGACATGAGCGTAACAATTATAGCCCTTTTATTCAAAACAGAAAAATCTCCAATGTGGACAATATCCAAGCACCAAAAACAATATCTAGTTATAGGGATTTTAGTTAAACTGAATTAAGTAAACGTTAAACTAAATTAAGTAAACGGGAAGTCGATGAGAGGAATTTGACTTGATATACTACCAATCTCTAACACAATATGCGTTACCAACAAATCAGGAAATATGTCTCAATAATACATGCCGTTGAAAATAATGTTCAGAACAAAAAATGTCATTTTAATTTTGCGAGGTTGTTAATGTGATTTAGAATTAATTTTTTGTATGTGTGTGTACACAATTGATTTCATAATCGAGAATCATAAAAGAATTTTTAGATCCAACAATATTGGATGTGCATTTTTTAGAAGTTAATAACATGTTATTCCCCATTGATAATGCTTCCGAAAAGCCTATATGTTTGGCTTTTCAAGTTTAAACCCACATTAAGGTTTAACGTGCTCCATCCACAAAATAAACTAGAATAAAAACAGAGAAATTCCTTTAAGTCTCAACCACGCGCCCAGTTATATCAACATTTCCTTTAATTACATAGTAAACCACAAGCAGAAGATAAAGAAAACGAGACAAAAGATAACAAGTCAAAGATTGATAAGCTCTTGTTTACCCAATGATTATGATTAAGAGCATGGTTTACCAAAACCCAAACCAACAGTTTTAACAAAAAGTCAAAAAGAAAACACCAAACCAAGAAACACCACGCGAGGCCGACAGCCGATTATTGATGTATGTAAAATTTTATGTACACGTAACGTCTTACTAATTTGTTTTTTAAAAAATAAAATCTTTTTCGGCCAATTAATTATCCGGCTGGCCGCTGTTTTTACCATAAATTCTAAATTAACGTGGGTAAATAACAAGCTAGTACAAGGTACATGAACATAGATCATCATCAACCTCAATGTACAATGACCTCAAAAACCAGCACATGTTCTTCCTCCTCTGCTTCATCATCCCCTTGGTTCTAAGTTCTAACTTTGACCTCTCTCTCTCTCTCTCTCTAGAATTTAATATAGATACCAAATACCTATTGCACACCTCACCCACACTCGCACACAAATTCCCAACCCACATAAAAGCCCTCACCCACCCCTCTCTTTCTTTTCTCAAAGCCAAAAATCCAAACCCAAGAGCAAGAAGAAGAAGCAGCAGAAGAAGACAAACCCCTCTACCCTCACCCAAGAGAGAAGAAGGATCTGCTTCAATTTCTACAGAGAGAGACCGCAAACTTACAGAAAAGCACAGAGCTTCTGTACAGAGTTGGGGCATTTGGGGTTTTTGAAACTTAAATGTGTCAATGAGGTGCAAGAAGCACGCCGCCGACCTCACTAGCGCCGTCGGCGTCTGCGCCTCTTGTCTCCGTGAACGACTGACCGTCATCATCGAGGCCCAGACCCGAGCCCAGGCCCAATTACAAATCCAGGCGCAGCTCTCCCGCCTCCACTCCCGCAACAACGGCGTCGCCCCGGAAGAACCGCAAAAGTCCGACCCGAACCCGCCACCGGCGCTCATCTTCCCCCGCTCCGTCTCCCCTTACGTTTCTCGCCGTAAATCCGACCAGCACAACCGCTCCGATCACGACCACGACCACAGCCACCACCCGCGCCACCATATCCGGTTCTACAGTACTCCCCAGGTGGGGCCCACCTACGACCGGGGAGGCTCCGCCGCTATCGGAGGCTCGTACAGGAAGAGCAAGCCGAGGTTTTCGCTCCTGACGAGCCTGTTCCGGTCCAGATCCGACAAGTTCTGGACGGATCCCAGGGTCTCGTCGCGGGACGCGATCGCGACGTCGGCGTCCTCGCCGTCGTGGTTCTCGGCGATCTTCGCCGGAAAAAGAGGGAAGAAATCGAAGCAATGCTTCGCCGACGAGTCCACGGTGCGCGTGAGATCTCGCCACAGAAGAGCGCGCGGAATGTCGCCAGATTTCACGCACGACGGCTGCGTGGACGACGGCGACCCGTCGGCGTCGGGAAGCGGAGACTCGTCGACGCCGGATTGGAAGCGGACTCCGGTTCAGGCGACGCCGTCGCGGCGGACGCGTTCGGGTCCGGTAAAGAACGTGTCGGGTCTGACGTTCTGCCTGAGCCCGTTGGTTCGGGCCAGCCCGAACCCGCACTGGAACCAGAAGGGCATGCAGGGGTTTCCGCCGGAGCTTGGGATCACCGGCGAGATCAGGGTGGCGACGAAGCCGCACTTGTCTTCTGCGGCGTCGTTTAGCATGAACCGGTCGAGGAAGCTGGCCGATTTCGGTAGAGCCACTTCCAACCGTTGATCTTGCTGACCGTTGCGTCGTTGACAACGCAGACGCTGCCGATGATGTATTTCCTGGAAAGTACGGTTTTACCCCCTCTTAGCTTCGTTTTACTAGGAAAAGAAAAAGGGTATGTTCCGGTTCCCCCTCTGTACACTAATCGTTGTTTGTTACCACAGGACGGATATTTTTTGTTGTATAATTTGGGAATCTTATAATTTTTTTATACAGTGAGTACATTGCTTCACAATTCCCTCCTCTTCTTTTTTACCGTCGCGGCTTAACCTGTGATTTTTCGAACATTTTATTTAGACTGATTTACACAGTTTCTAACTCAATTCTGATGGAAAGTTAACCAACAGCCCTGATATTTTTACAGTATTTCATAAAATGTTTCCTAAATGTCTTGAAATTAAATTTCTGGGTACACTAGCGACACTCAGTGTACCGATTTGTTTGATAGACTAGGTCACTAGATTTGAAACAGAACTAGATCGAGGTCGCCGTGAATAGTAATTAGTAAAAATTAGCTTGATTTGTATCAAATGCCAGTCTTAAAATTAATCTACTTGATATATCGGTCACGCATACAATGTAGCCAATTTCGAATCGAGGCTTGGGGTCCGTAGAGAGGCTCGGAACCTTAGCGTGGGTCGGGGATGGTGGTTCTGATATAGTTTGTGCGATGGGTGGCAATGGTGGGTCCACGAGGTCACTTAAAGTATGGAAGGACCCCACAAGGGAAGCACTATTTAAGCGGGACCCACGGGGGTGTAAATAAATAAAACTGGCGAGTCATCCACGCGTTTGTGTGAGCGTAGAGGCTTGTGGGCTGTGTGTGTTTAATTGTGGGATTTGGGGGTGGGCATGGGATTCTGACCTCACTTTTTAATTAGAAGAGGGGCCCATTTGGTGGTGTAAAATGTGAAGTGGGGCCCGGATCGGGAATGGTGGAGCTTCTTGTACTTGAATATCGAAATCTACTTTAGTAACGGTCATGGACGAGAGAGTGCTCTCGTCGGAAAAGTAAGGTCAAACAGGAGAGAAAAGGATGTTCAAACTTCCAATCTTGTCTTGATCCCGGAATTGTTAGTGATTTGTCCAACCACATTGAGGTTGGCAAGATGTTGGTTCATCTTTCTAACAAGAATTCAAGATGCCGTGACATTTTTTCCCCTACTCTATGTAATTAGGATTTTGATTTTCATGTTTGGATCAAAGACGAATTTTTGAAGTTATCTGATGTTTGATTCAATACTTTTACTATTTTTGAAGAAGCTCTCATGTACGATACTGCTTAGTCTGACGTTTCTTAACCGAGTATGTTTGTAATTAGGATTTTGATTTTCATGTTTGGATCGAAGACGAATTTTTGAAGTTTATCTAATGTTTGATTCAATACTTTTACTATTTTTGGAGAAGCTCTCATGTACGATACTAGTTCACGATGTACATAAAATGTTAGGCTGTTAACAAAAAAAACCAATATTTATCAATAAAATGTGGGTCTTTTATTTTTATTTTTATAACCCAACATGGTGTATAAATCGAATCGTAACATGGATCATCTGTTAAACCTGAGTTTTTGTAGTCATTCTCTGTATTACAAACTTTTTAGGAATTTTGCGCTTTTATTTCTTTTTAGACCGAAATATTATGTTTAGTAACTCTAGCTATTTCACAATGTCACCAAGGCATGTACATTATGCTTCACCAAAACAAAAGTTTTGTTACAAAATCATAAGTGTGGAACCAAACAAATAATTGTAATTAAGCAAACATCGTACGTATGAATGTTATTGGATCTAGTACGGTCAATGTCCTTTTTGTTTGAAAAATAGAGTGAAGTCTTCAGCCCCCCTCCTTTTTCTGTTCATTGGGTGGCGTTCTTATTTGATTTGTAGTATTTTTAATTGTTCCGGGGACCTAGGCCGCTAGGTGTTTCAAAACTCGATTCCCTTCCAAATTTTCCAGTTTGTAATTTTCTTTTCCTTCATAATTTATACAGATCAAACTCAAATCAACTAGAACAAATCTACCAAGAGGAAATCGTAAAACCGGTGAAAATGAAAAATTATTCAGGATATAGAACGGATCAATATTATCTATGTCATCTGTTGTAGCATATTCTAACAATGTGACGCTGGAGACAAAAGATGAAGACTCTTCTCCCTGGTCTCATAGACCAAAGCTTCTATATTGTGTCCAAAGGCGTAGCCAGTCACATTTTAGAAAAAGTTTAATTAGTCATAATAAATATTGGATATTAATAGAATGTAACATATTTCGACCTTTTTCCTCTTTAATATTCTTCAACATTAATGATGAAATACGAATTTGTACTAGTAAAATATTCAATCTAATTAATAAAAATCATGTCAAGGGTTTCTTATCTTACTAATTCAAATTCCATGTACGATTTTTTTTTTTACAAATAAGCTAAATGGAAGTAGAACTTTAATATTTATCGTGCATTGACATTATCTCTAAGAAACAAAACATTATTTTCAATATTTATCGTGCATGTTCAATTTAAGAATCGATGTAGAACAAAAATTAAGTTTGCGTCATTTGTTTGTCTTTTTTTTTTATAACAAAATTATGTTAGTAACTGAATTTGAATTTAACTTGTTAGTTAATAAAACTTGACCCTTCTAAATGTGAGTTCTGGCTACGTCACTGATTGTGTGCAACATAATCAGGTTTACGTGAAAATTGATAACGGTAAGATAACTTTAACATGAGAGATTATTTCATATAACAATTTAAACATAAAATCGTATATAACATAAATGTGAATTGGTTTTTTCTTTCCTCCGTATAGAAAATGAAATAATAGTGCATTAGGGACAAGGCATAATGACACTGACAATAACACATTCAATAATCATCTCCAACCTCCCTCAATTTATGATACCTAGTTCTATAACAACTCTAGTTTTCAATGCATATGCTAGAACTTGAAATTCATCCATGTAGTAGCTAGACTTGCTCTATCATGTGCCATAACAATTACTATGAATTTTACAAATATGAAATTTTCATGCACTTTAATCACAAATCAATAAAGACATCTGACTTCCCATTTTCATTTTCTTCATGTCTTTATGTCCATTCTGACTTCAATACTCTATCTGTCTTTGCACTCCCCAGTTGAATCCCAAATCTAGTTTCCATTGTAGTATGACCACCTTGATAGATTAAGGAAAATGGGATAATTTTTCTCAATATGTCGAGCAGATTTTAATTGCATTAAACTGGCTTCAACCTGCCTGTTGAATTAACAATCTTGAATTAAATCTCATCAACCCTTATCAAACTCCATTATCACTCATGTCACTCCAATAAATTTGTTTCTTAACAAAATTTCAGACACTCGGAGTAAGAGAGGTTGCGGTCGGACTTCCAAATGTACGTAGTATATTTTTCGAAACTAGCCTATTTCCTGCATTACGATAATTGGTCTCCGATGCTCTGTTTGAAAATTGTGAAATTGTTACCAACTTCAGGTGATGGAATTGCAAAAACATCGACTTACATCAAAACAATGATACTGAAGATGAAAAATCTTACAGTCAATCATTGAACTATGTATGAACTCAAAATGCTTATATAGCTAGAGTAAGGAAAACGGGGACAACTGAAATGTTTGAAATGCCATCTTTCCTGTTCTTATGCTTTATATTTAAGCTCAACATGAAGAGAGTAGAGCCTACATATTTATGGCACACCCACCATCACTAAAGTACGTACTTATTGATGGAAGCTATATTCTTTTATATCAAAATGAAAATGCAGTCTCAATAAGTAAGCTCGTCATGGTCATATACCAAGAGCACCTCACCATAAATAGGTTTGTTAGAATTGGGACCCGAACAAGTTTATGAATTATGAACAAAGAAATGCAACTCCCACATATAAGTTACATTTAGGAAACCAAAAAGTTGTTACATTTCAGGCAGCCCGCCTTTGCAGTTGCTATTTTCTATCTTTCGGTAGTAGTTAGAATTTTCTTGACTTGTTACAGTTCTAGCTGATTCCTGCTTATCGTTGAAAATCGAGTCTACTGGGGCAATGTTTGTAACCAAACCACTAAAAAGTTACTCAAGTTCAGGCACCTATATGGTAGCTCGGATAACCTTGTAGAGTTGTAGTTGTTATAATCAATCTTTCAGTAGCAGTTGGAATTACCATGACGAACTTATTACAGTTGTAGCTGATTCCTTATCATTGTAAATCTAGTGTGGTTATTCTTGCGGAGCGGATTTTAAACACCAACGTGCACTTACATCATAAATGTGCAAGTCTTCAAATCATTGTATGTAAATATCCAATGAAAATTAGAGACCTTAAATTCCTTCATTTCATTTTCATTTTTGATCCGATTAAATTTAGCACTCATAATAAGAGTATCTCTCATTTAACCTCAAGTCCTCACCTCCTGTGGTGGAATAATTTAGGACTATTTTTTTGAGTTTTAATTTTGTTAACGGTATTAGAATACATGCATGATAATGTGACGTGGATAACTGAATCAAAATATTGCATATTAATTGCTCGGTTCACTTACACCTTAGCGCCTAAAATTTTTTTCGTAAAAGGAAAAGTTACAAGATTTAAAGATGAGAATCCCAAAACCGCACTCCATCTCCATCGACATCAATATGTGAATCTCTCGGCTCATTCTTTATTTGGTGGGTAGAAGAATTTTCGTAAAAAAAAAGTTACACCGGACTCCATCTCCATCAACATCAATATGAATCTCTCGGCTCATTCTTAATGGAGATTTGGTCTATTAATTAATTGTATCACCTCAAAGACTTAATTTGGAAACGGGTAGTCGGGACCCTTATAGCATGCAGATTAATTCGGGAACACAAGTTTGGTGAGCTTAACTGGTTTCATAAAAGGAAGACATGACAAGTAAGGATACATGAATGAGCACCTAAAGTTTTCTTCGCAAGTTTTTTCTTTCTTGCGTTTCTGCTACGTTCCCAATTTGATGATCTTGAGTTTGTGATGGTTTAGCTTCCCCAACGTAGTACCGCTAAAGAGCTACATTCATCTTCCACACTCACGAGTTAATCGTTCTTTAGCCATACAAATATATAGAATTCTGATTCAAATAATTTATGCGATTCATTATCTGTGTAAATGTACGTGTCTGCATTCATTATCTGTGTAGACGTACGTGTATGCCTTCAACACGATGAAAAGGAACCAGAAACATTTGAAGAGTGCATTTATCTAAACCTCATTGGTATCACCTTCTATTTCTTTACCAAGTATGGTCAAACACGTACACAAAACGAATAATGTGATTAGAAGATGAGAGCTATGACAAAGAAATTTAGAATAGCTATAGTATCACCAATATTGTTTTCACGTTTCCTCTTCCTTCAAATTGAAAAAAAATTGGACCCAACGTTAGACTCATTTGATTTTAGCTTATCAATTAGAACTAATGAACAACTAGCTAGCTCATAGGGTACGTGCATGTAATGCCCTTCACATCATATATATGTACACTACTTATTAATTACCATAATACATCATTATCAGAAATCTTTTTCGCATCCTGCGACTTCCAGAAACCCTTACGAACACGAAAGTTAAAGTACCAGAAACAATCACCATCCCTTCTCTTAGATTTTTATTAGTCAACTATAATCTTGCTACTAATCTATGTGATATCCATTAGACTATTCATATGGATTGTTACATCGATCTCTAATATATATAGGTAATTAGGATCTCGACAAAGTTTGCACGTATCAATCATGGTCAACTTGCGGCCGCCATCACTAGACCTTTTTTGTGCTCTATTCTATTAGGATCTTAGTAAATTTTACATCCAAATTGGCTTGAATATGACAGGTTCATAAATCCACTCGGTTAATCTCCACTCCTATAATCAGAAGCCAAGTTTTGGTGTCAAAGGTTCACTAAAAAATTGAACTCCTGAATTTTGCCCATAATCTCTACTACAATATATAAAGCTAGACGTATACATAAACACAAGAAATTTAACAGTTGAGGGTAAAACTAGAATTAGCTATAAAACAGAAAAATAACTACCCACCATTTTATTTTTTTTAGAAAAAATGCAAATTGACATGTGCGAAAGCTAGTATATAGAGATTGATACGCAAACTAGACTATTACGGGTTGAGCTGAGTCAAATAAAAAGGCATGCATAGTAGCTATTATAGTTAATGGTCCTACTTGTCATAAATCAGATGTAAGCATATAATTTTTGTTTGAGAGGAAAGACGAACGGTCTTATATTCAGTAAAGAGGAAATTACATGATTAAAAAAAATCATTAGTGCTTGTACACAATTGGGTCTTCATACCTCGTGCCGTTTTACAGGTTTGTTTTGTTGGCTTTTTAAAGTTAGAAACGATTGTTTTTTCTCATTTCGTTAAGAATGTAGTCGAGAAAATGGAGTTGTTTTAGGATATCTCTACTTTATTTTGTAAGGTTGTATGATTATCATCAATGAAGTTTATTCGTTAATTTTCATAAAAATATATATAATCATCAGTTTGCAAATCATTTACTTATGTCCAGTGACGCAAACATTTAAGATATATGTAAGAAGGTCTTGCTTGTTCATCATCGGCGGCCTTATGACAATGGTGGACTGATATTGATCCACCTTTCCCAGCTAGATAAGAAGGCATTGAGTTTTTGATTGAATTCTAATAATTCAATTTATATATATATATATATATATATATATATATATATATATATATATATACGTACATTAGACCTAATTTGGTGAAGTCAATAGTCATTGTATCATATATAATCAACCTAATCTGTCATGTATTGAGCGCGCGAGTAGACAAGGATGATGAGTTGACCATGAAATATATACGCAGTAGTGTCTTATAGAAAGAAATCAAACATACATAATGTCTACCAATTAAGTTGATGATGAAGTACGTTGTACGAATTATTGCTTGTTGCGGATATTTGATTATACACGTACACAATTTATATATATATATATATATATATATATGTATATTTTGGTTAGGTTCAGATCGACTTATGCATGCATCATCTATCTCACTTATTAGGCAGGTGTGTTATTTTCATGTTTTTCTTTTATCTAATCCAGCTATTGATGTACGTTTTGCTACTCGATGATTTCCCAAAAACATAAGAAGAAGAAAGTTAAAATAAAATTTAGAAAATACATGTTTGGTTTGGTGGGATCTATGAAATCCATTTCTGTTTTATCACTGATCTAATTCGCTGTGATGTAAATAGTTGAACACTCCAATCGATCCACATCAAGTGGAAAATTGGAGCACAAGTAAGTTTTTTGCTTTTATTCATATAGCTAGGGCCTCAATCCCACTATCACAGTAGCAAACAAGCAAGTGTTGCTGGAATTACTTGCAATCTTGCCAGCTTTCCTAGGTCCCTTGTGTCTCCAAGTATACATAGAGAGAACCAGATCTTTAAACTCCTGATATGCATCATTGAATCATACCGGCCTCTTCATAGGGCCAAACAATCCAGAACGATTTTATTAGACGAGTACCGTTATCATGTAACCTTTCCCTTTAATTATCAGTCTTCTTTGGACACTATATTGGATCGAAATCATTACAATGAATGATATGTAGGAAAAAATGCAGCTGGTTAGAGGTTTACTAAATTTCCAAAGAGCACACATTTGCAAGTGTTCAAAAAACGATATGAAAAATCGCATAGATATGCAGAAGATCAACAAACCAGAATCGCAGATGATTTAGTATTCCTACTTACTAACTTGAAATTTTAGGTACGGTTAGAAGTACTACAGCTGCACTGTTTATGCTAAATTGAAAGGCTATACAACAAGCAAGTGTGTTGCAGCAGTATTAAATTTTGTAGGAGATGAATACAAATTTGTATAGGAAATGATAACAATTTTCTAACATATCTTTGTTCAATTTAGATGCTACCGTATGGAGCCACAAAGGAAGGACTCAGATTCATTTACATGTGATACAAGTAACAACCAAAGATAGTACTAATTTCATTCCAGAATCCAGAAGAGAGAAGGAACTCCTCCAATCTTCACTACTCAAGCACCAGTTACAACGTTCGATAGTTGTTTGTATATATATTTTTATTCCAAAACCACATTGAATGTTCCCTTCTTCAGAGAACATTCTGGACAAAAGACGCATGAGGCGAAGCCAGTAACATGTTTTCTTATTGAGACTCCTGGCCTGCTGGTCTATCGGAGTCATCAATCATATGAAAACGAATAAACACAGAAGAGCATAGCATGCTGATTTAAACATCAGTGCATTGTATTACTGGGAACTGATGAAGCACAAAACCACATTGAGAGAATGAGAGTTGATTGAGTCAATGAAATGGAGTATACAGAGGCACATAGGGTATAACTTGTTGATTAAGTCGAAGAAACGGAGTATGCACCATGGAAGAGTCCAGCAGAATACAACATCATGTCACCAGCCAAGAAGCTTACAAACAGAAAGATCAACTAATGCAGTTCCAAGCTTTTCCACAGATCAACTAATGTCAGCTGACTTCAATACAAACATACAACTTTAAGTAAGGTAGACCCTTGTTTTATCGTGCAGATCAAATTTGAAGACTATACTTTTATGGATGATTTATACTTTTCCTACATCTATCTTGAACTTGTACATGAATACGAGAGCTTCTTCAAGTTTCAGAAAACCTCTAAACTTGAAAACAGAAAGAAATTAAGAGGCCACTTTCTCTTTCTTCAGAAATTAAACTTAAAAGGTATATTATGCCAGGGGGTTCGGATGCCTTAGCTTGATACAATAGGCAATTAGGCATATACAAATATCATTTATAGAATTAAATTCTTTAAGTGCATTTGGATAGCAATATTACTACAAGCAACATGAATGTGTATGAAAAATTCATTTTGCATTCTTGAAATGCAATATCTACACCGGCAGGCTCAGTCTGTATAAATCTTAGGTGACCATAAGTTATAACCCTAGCTAGCTTTATTTTCTGTTTGACCTTAACTTAGATCCTTTCGAAATACTTCATGAACAGTAGTTGGAAGTTCTCAGCTTAGGGCAGCAATCATACATTGCAGCCAAAACAAATCAGCCTATCAGCTGATCTGAATGGTGTTGCAGAGCAGATAATATATTGCTTTCACTACCACACTCGGTCATGGATCGTGACCCTTCTCCACTAATATCGAATATTTCATAATTGGAGACTGCCCTGATCCCACATCTAGTGGAAAATTGATAGTCAAATAACTAATAAGTTGTTTTGCTTTGTTCCTAAGCATTTATCTAAGGCCCCCAATTCCACCAACACAGCAGCAAACAAGTAGAGCTACACACACACACACACACACACACACATACACACACAATAATTGCCCACTTCGCAGGGCATTTGTTTCTACAGTTAGTGGATTGGCCAATAGAATAGCAGATCAGTTTTCTTTGAATGATTGACACCTCTTCAAAGGGACAAAGAGTCCAAACAATCCAGAACAATCTTTCTACAGAAGGGTACACTATTATATTTGCATTGAAATGTGCTATGAGATCAAGGCCATAGAGATTTTCATGATGAACTTGAGTTATAGTATATTTAAAGGTTTACTGTGTACTAAATTTCCAAACAGCAAGCAGTTTAGTAAGAAAACAATATAATCACAGAGATATGCATAAGATCAAGAACCGAGAAATGGTTTCAGATTAGACAAGTATGATATTAGCAGCTGTACTACTTTCTCCATCAAATTTGAAGTTCAATAGTAGAAAAATACTAAATCAACTGCAATTCTCCAAAGAAAAAGCTATTTCACACCATTGTGTGCTGCAAATGCCATAGTATTAGTAGGACCTGAACCACGCACCCATGTTAGAAACAATTATACTGCTTCACAACTTCTGTTAGTTTATCATTGATTCAAGTTATTTAACTCAGCTTCACAACTTTTGTGAGTAACAACAAAGAGAGTACTATTTACATTTGGAAGAGAGAATACAATTCAAAAATTGAACTCCAAAGTCATAATACAGAAAGTCCTCCCTTACCGGAACTTTCCATTTCTCCATTCAAAGTCCTCCATTATTTCCCATGGTGAAGCCATAAGGTGCAACAAGTGCCTCATAAATTTGCAATTTAAAAGCCACAAAGATAGTTTCTTTTTCATGACCACCTGGAAACATAGCTGCATAAGGAACAGAGAAGGGAGAGTAAATTACAGAAGCTGCAAGCCTGCAAGGGTATGCATGAAGCCATGCATCCCATTTTTCTTTATTGAGACTCCTGATGTTCCATCAGAGTTGTGATTGATCGTTTCACACGAAAAGACATGGACGATGGCAGGATAATCATTGAAATAAAAATCAATACCAACTTCTAAGAATCAATGAGTACGAGAAAGTCACATTGAAAACTAATTTAATTGAAGAAATGATTGAGTTTATAGAGGCAGATAGGTACAAGAGTCCAACAGAATACAACATTGGAGATGTGATTTGATTCTAATAACGAAGTAAAGTGATGTTTTGTTTTATTTTACATTCTAATGTTGGGTGAAAATAACTATGCTGGCTGTCTTGGCATTATCATAGTTTATCAGTATTTAGATAACTGTACATCAGAATTATACATCCTCACCAAGGAATTTCACCCCAAGGCTATGAGTAAGACGTAGAGACATAAAAATTGACCTCCTTGAAGTGTTCGTACATGGATGGACATTCCTAAGACCTTATCAAACTTTTCTTTCATCAAGTTTATTCCATAAGATTCCTCATAATGAGAATGAGTCATTTCATTCTGAACAAGAACAACAACATGTGCGCTGCAGTTCAGACGCTTGTGTGTGTGAAACAAGTGAAACAAGATGTTGCAGAAGAGTGGGATGAGACCATGCCATTGCCTGGAGACATAATCGAAGGCTTTTACAATTGTGAGAGTGATATTCATGCTGATGAGTTTTTTGTGCCCACTAAAGCCAAGTCTGAGCTTAGTTCACAACTTGCTAAGATAAACAGCCAACATATAGAGGTCATATGGGTCAAGGTTAGAAGGGGTGATGTGACTCTCAAGCTCCGGGCGCGTGTTGTGGTGGAGAGGCCTTCCATGCTTCAAAGAAAGTATAGCATTAGAGCAGCTACAGATGACAGACATGTTGCAGTCATAGGGGACTTGACCTCGGATGAATGCACTGAGCTGCAAGGTATGTATTTATTTACGCTGTTTTGGATATAAGCACTTCTATAACAGCATAATATTGTATTTCTGATACGGATATGATATGTGATTTTGCAGAAATGAGCAGGAGTTTGGTAAATGTGGAAAACAGAGGGTATCACAAAAAGGGAGTAAAATATGACTGGAAGATGAAAGTGAGCAAGTATTTGCCTGACCACCGTTGCACGGTTGTTAGCTCTATTCTGTTCATGCCAATGCAGGGGGAGCATTGCACTGAGGCCACAACAGCAAGGTGCATGGCTTGGTTTTCTGCAGCAGTTTCTTCAGGGGCTCCTCTTGTTTTTGTTAATATTCAAACCGAACAGATTGTGACATCGGTACGATTATTTCGCCTTTAATTCTTGTTTAGTCATGCTGAAATTCTTGCTCTAGTACGTAGTCAATAATGGTTTTGAAATCATTTTTTTTTGTCTTGAAGGAGAAAACTAATTTAACAGGAAAGGAAATGAGTTGGAGTAAACAGCAACAAAACCATGCAACGACGGTCCAAATAGTCCAGGGCATAAGACTCTGGTTTATGCCTGGAGTTGCAGAAGTGTCACTTGATTTGGTACCCCAAACCGGTGAAGTCCGATTCGGATTGGACATCAAACGGACTGAAGAGGTTAAATTTCCAATATATCAAGTCACATTAGTCTCTTTGTGGCATTTTATCAAACACATAAATCATCTAGGGTCAACATTAATTTGTTATCATGTGCAATAATTTGTTAAACACCTGCAGGGATTGATATGCATCTACTCAGTTGCAAAGGGATCACCAGCAGACCGAGCAGGGCTTAGCAAGCTTCATGAGGAAGCATATGCAAATGGTTACCTTCTTGTGATGTCCAGACTAGAGGGAAAGAGCCTAATGCCTTCGCATGCCGACATTTCGGGGCTCATTCACTGTTGCGATCACACCGAAATCAAGGACACTCTAGTCTCGGCGATAGACCAGATGGAGAGAATTCAACTTCATGTTATGGCGTGGTCTAACCAAGCACGTCCTACTAGTACTCCCAATACCACAGCAGTTGGTTCCACAATGCTACGCCCAAGACCATTGTGATCATACAAATCAGGTTCTCAATGCATAGGGTACCATGCAAGATCGACTATGATGTAAAATCACTTATGAGTAATATTGATAATATCTTCTTACTTTTACTATATTAGGAGATTATTTGATAGGTTACCATTGCCACTACCGGAATAACATCAAACTCTTCACAGAAAATTATGAATCTTTCCTTCTCCACACAACGAAATGGGAGCTCATCCATGATGGAAAATACTTGCGTCCGGACTAGTATGTGCGTGTGCACAAAATCAAAGTAAACAAAAATCGTTTGCTTAGCCGAATGAATCAAACAAATGGACGGTTAATCATGACACTGTTAACTTTCACCAAAACTATTCATTTGTTCAATGCAATCAGTTAAGCAAACGAATTTTGTTTACATCGATTTTTTTTGCAGAGAAGATCTTTATTGATATCCAACTTTTGAATGTTTAAGATTATGATTTACATTGACAAATGTATGTAAATAAGAGAGAGTCCAAACGCACACGTACATACTAGTCCGAACGCAAGTATTTTCCATCCATGATAATCATACCAATGTACCTATCATTACTTCTTATTGTACTTATGTTATCCAATGCCTCCAGTCACATTAGCCCTATTCAACTTCGATTGTTCAAATTAAAACAAGCAGCATATTCAAACATCTGAACTCAGATTTCGTATCAATGAACATTTACAATTAACAGTCCCACATCAAACTTTGCAGCGGAAGAATCTGACCTATCATTCTCCTATTTTGCTCAAACTTCAAAACTCGAATGCTTCAGAGTCCAGATTGGAAGACTGGAAGTGTTGCTCTTTGTAGCTTTTTGCTCGAATTATAAAAACATAGAGAGAAATCAGAGAATGTGAAAATCCTTCATATTTCAGATTACAATTTCATTCCAGACACAAGAGTGAGAGATCAGAAATTGAAAACCCAAAACAACTCACTAGCAGCAGAATTAGAGAGTGATAGATTGGGAGAGGGCTTGCAGCCTTCGATTGTTCAAGAGAGTGAGAGTGTGAGACTGTAAGACCTCCACGAGAGAGAAATGAGGGAGGCGAGAAGTGAGGTTGCATTCTTCTAGAGAGATGCTTTAGGGTTTGAGACTTTGAGTCTTTAATATTAGAGAAAATTATATAGTAACACATGACTAAATTTAAAAACACAAAAAACCAATTTTTAATAATTTTTATACAAATTAGGACATGAGCCTCAAACCTAAAACTAAATAATAGCAGACCTGATCCAAATATTAAATTCAAATGACCAAAATGTTCTATTTTCTAATAAAATTACACCAGATGCCACTCTCACTCCCTTTCCTTCTCTCATTCCAACATTTTTGTTTCTTCTTCTTCTTCTTCTTCTTCTTCTTCTCTCTCTCTCTCTCTAATCTACCAGATCTCATCATCACCAATTTCAATCCATGGCTCTCTCTCTCTCTCTCTCTCTCTCTCTCTCTCTCTCTCTCTCAGATCTAGCAGATCTCATCATCACAATTTCAATCCATGACACGATTTGATATGCCGCACCTCCATCACCATACCTTCCCCTTCCATGGCGACGAGCGCCTTGAACGACGAACTCATCGTCTTGTGCCACCGGACATGGTTGCCGATTGTGTCTAAGGAGTCGACCGACATCGTGGAGAAGACCGTCGATATCCTTTCGCGACAATGTGGGGAGGAGCTTGCCCTAAAGAAGGGAATTTGTCGTCGATCGTGTTTTTTTCGGCATCTACAAGGCGATGCTGCTACTGTCCTTATTTGCTTGCTACAAGGCGCTGCTACTGTTTGGACAGATGATTTCACTGCTACTGTTTAGACAGATGATTTCGCTGCTACTGTTGGAAAGGTAAATTTGCTGCTATTGTTGGAAAAGTAAATTTGCTGCTAGTGTTGGAGGGAATTTGATGCTATTGTTGGAAAAGTAAATTTGCTGCTACTGTTGGAGAGAATTTGCTACTACTGGTCAGAAAGTTAAATTTGCTGCTACTGCGAGATCTGTGGGTAAAGTAAATTTGATGCTACTGTTTAGATATGTTGGAGGGAATTTGCTGCTACTGCAAGATTTGTTGGGAGGGTTAATTCGCTGCTACTGTTTAGATCTATTGGAAGTGTAGGTTTCAAATCTAGTAGCAGCAGTAACAACGTCCTATTATTAGGTAGTAGCAGATTTTAAAGTTGGCATCCAATCGGCAGTACGTAGCAGCGACAAATATCCTAGTCGACAGTAGCAGCAGTAGAATATATGATTAAGGGTAGTTTCGTAAAATATGTAATGACAGATGACATGTCATGCATGTGGACATCAATTTGTCATAATTTGTTAATTTTTGTCTTTAAATGTGTATGATATTGTGTAAATGATGTATTTGTAAATTGAAATTTGATTAGTAACTTTATAGTAATTTACTATTAATATTATGGTCGACTCATAAATATATTAATAATCAACAACTGTGGTTAATAAATATAAAATTAAAATTAAATTATATATATTAAATACATAATTACATAAGTAAATATATTTTAAAAATTAAATATATAATTAAAATTTTAAATTATATTAATTAGGTTACGGTAATAAGGACTACCATGCAGACTTCAGTAAAATTAAATACCACAGCCATGCATAGATAAATTCACAGTCCGGCTTGGTATTATCGTACCAAGAGTTAAGCTACCGACAGTCCGACTCGAATCCATTTGGCCGGTTTGACTCAGGCCAAAAATGCCAAGACCAACAATGAGAAAATTAAAGACCGGAAGTCGAGAACCGTTATTTTCCATTTATCTATAATCCTTGCCTTTTATGACTACATGAGTTTGAAGCTGTTGCATTAAGATTCTTACGTAAGATATCCTTAAATAATCCAAAAATTCTTCTACACATCAAGGTGTAAGTGAACCGACCAACTAATATGTAATATTTTGATCCGGTCATCCATGTGGTATTATCATGTGTGTATTCTAATAACATTAACAAAATTGAAAAAAAAAATAGTCATAAGTGTTTCCAACACAGAAGATGAGGGTCTGAGGTCAAATAAGAGGTACTCTTATTTTGAGTAAAGGTGGCAAATGGGCTGTTAAGCACGGACACGGCACGTTTAAAAGCGGCCCAGCACGGCCTAAGCACGTTATTCTAATAGGTCGGGTTGGGCTTAGAAAAATGAGCCCATGGGCCTGGCCCGGCCCGCTATAAAATATATATTTTTTTTCCATTTTTAATATGAAGATAACATATTTATAAATAATAAACTTAGTTTTGAGTGTGAACAATATACTTATATACTAATAATTATTTATTTGAGTATGAATTTGCATTCTCCTAGACTCATAAGAAGTTTTTGCCTAAAAATTTATTAATTGTGAACAATAAGCATTGATCACTTATTTCTTTAGTTTGTTAACAAAGAAAAAAATGATCGATAGGTTGTATGAATTAGTTTTGGTTTGTAATCATATCATGTATAATTAAAAGTTGAGATTATGAGAGTAGAAGCGGTGGTATAGGACATTCACCTCGACCATTTTTAATTTTCGGCATGAAACGGGCCTGACACGGCCCGTTCATGGGCTTGGGCCGTGGGTCGGGCTAGGCCTTACATTTGAGTAAATGGGCCGGCCCAAGCCCGAGCCCATTAAGAAGTGGTCCGTCGTGGGCCGGCCCAAGCACGACCCGAAACCCGATTAAGCGGGCCGGGCCCGGTTGGGCCGGCCTGTTTGCCACCTCTAATTTTGAGCGTTTAATTTGATCGGATCAAAAATAATAATGAAAAGAAGGAATTTAGGGTCTCTAGTCTTCATTCGATTTTCGCATACGGTAATTTGAGGACTCACATATTAATGGTACAAAGTGCATCTTGGTGCGTAGAATCCGCTCCGTAAATAATCTCAACTAAAGTGACAATCATACGACTTGGCTGATAATTACAAAAGTTGAAGAATTACAAGATTTGAAGAATGGAAGTCTAGTACGTTTATTTTGTCAATTATGTGCAAGAGGATAAAACAGCATGATCCAAAGCCGTTGCCTTGATGAACACAATTTTTTTCCGTTGCATTTAAGTTCTTATGTAAAAAATCCTTAAATTTCAACTAACGTGACAATTAGATAACTTGGCTGATAATCACAAATAATGTCTGCTTGATATGAAGTACCAAAATTGGTTAATGTCTTAAAATCATAAGCATTAACGATCCCACCAAACATTTTCCTTTTCTATATGATTCATTTCACAATGGCTGTGTAGGCATTTAGGGAAACCAATATACAAGGAAAATAAAAATAAAATTCTGACTTCCAAATTTAACCCTCTTGGTCTAGATTCAAAATCTGAGGTAAATAATACACTATTTAGGTAATGGCATGGTATACTTCAATCTTGTGCACTGTACTGATTATATAGGGACTAAGATGTTTATCATGCAACTCGTAGTGCACATATGTTCACGTCCTCCTCAGTGTTCCTAGGCAAGTCCACCTCAGGTTTCAAATTAACCAACTCATCTCCCAATTCATCCCAAACGGTAATTTAACTGTAACATGCATGCACCTCATCTTGATCTTCTTCTATTTTTACCTCCTCTACAATTTTCTTATTCACACTCCTCCTTTGAGAACCCTTGTTTGTTTCAAAACTCTCTTTCTCTCTGGCCAACTTTGGTGCTTAGGAGCCAATTCCATCTATCCATTTTCATCATCGGAGAGCATGGCAGATACACCATGGGGTGTTGTGCCCGAAGTCTCTGACAGATTGAGTTTCATGAATGATTTTTTCAAATTAAGCCCTAAGAACATCCCAGATCTATTTGACGATGTAATACCCCCTCCATCCCCTCATTACGATCCTCATGGCCAAAACATGAATTATCTTACTCCCTTTGATTCTCCAATGTGGAATTTCTGTAACAATGCTAACATGCCCAGTGATGTAGGTGGAGAAGGAGGAGAATCGAATACTAATCCACTAGAGCCTATTGTTTCACTAACAGATCATCAAATGTATGAAGCAAGGAGTGCTTCAAATTCTGTAGACGATGATCCGTTGCATATTTTAAGAGCAGAAGCAGAAGCAGGTATTAATCCACTAGCGGAGATTTTTGGAAGAAGGAGGATTAGAATTTTACTAGAGGATCACTTACAAATTCTCCCAGCAACAAATCAGCCCTCGCAGTTGTATGGAGCAGGAGAGAGTGTTTCAAATCCACTGGACGATCATCCGATGCCTATTTTTAGACCTGAAGGAGAATCGAGCATTAATCCGCTAGCAGAGATTTTCGGAAGAAGGAGGAGTACAATTTTACTAGAGGATCCCTTGCAGATTCTCCCAGCAACAAATCGACCCTCACAATTGTTTGGAGTAGAGAGAGTGTTTCAAATCCACAGGACGATCATCTCATGCCTATTTTTAGAGCCGGAGGAGAATCGAGCATTACCCCGCTAGCAGAGATTTTTGGAAGACAAGGGAGTACAATTTTACTAAAGCGTCCCTTGCAGATTCTCCATGCAGAAAATCATCCCTTGCAATTGTATGAAGCAAAAGAAAGTGTTTCAAATGCACTGGATGATCATCCCATACCTATTTTTGGAGCAGGAGGAGAATTGACCATTAATCCGCTAGAGGAGATTTTTGGAGAAAGGAAGAATGCAGTTTTACTAGGGCATCATTCCTCACTAGACGATCAACTCCAACACATTTCCAGAGCAGAAGGAGAACTGAGTTTGGGTCGGAATCTGAATCATAATCCAGAGAGTTTCAGGAACAATAATATGTTGCCGGCACTTCTAATGGATCAGCTTTCACGACAGCCAATCAACTCAAATTGCATTGGTTGCCATGTTTTGAAAGAAGTCCTCTACTACAATCGTAAGTTCTTGATCAAACAGTACCATATTGTGTATGTTTTTTTTGTTTTTAATCAGGTAAACAACTCTAATATTATAACTTGGTGAGTCGAACTCACAACCTCCTACTTACTAATGACAGACTATGCCGTTAGACGCTATTGTGTGTGTTGACTTGCTAATTTTATGTATATTAAATTTCACGTTTATTTTGGGTGGATAGACAATTACTTCATCAAACTTGAAATTCATGGAAAATGGGGAGTCATCTGCCATGCAATTCAAGAACGCCGCGCTAGTGTCTTGAACAATTATGGTGCTTGTAAGGAACCTATCTATGAGAGATTCGAGTGAGTACTTCACGTTTAGTGCAATGATTAAGGTATTTATATTCACTTGGGTGTTCATGACGTACTCTCTTATTTACATGTTTTTTTTCATGTCATTTTGACCAACAGTTTTCATTCCAAAAGCTTAAACGAAGTGAAGCACCTTCTAACTCATTACTGCGAGGAGCGAAAGGCTGAGGGCTATGTCAGGCAACCGAATCATGTGCAGTCGTTTTTGCAGGGTTTTTATGTTGCAATGGAGGATGAAGATGAGTGGGAAGAAGTTTTAAGCTATCCTGAAGAATTCATCTATGAGGTGTTTGATATTGAACACTACGGTCCTCCTGATGCAAATGCAATGCAACACCTACGTGTCGAAAAGGTGTCATCGTCTAAAGGGAAAGGGAAAATGAGGGGTCGCCCTCCTAAGCTTCATAGGTTTTACCTTGCAGAACAGGTTTCTTTTGGGCATTGTCAACTCTTAACCGTGTGTACGTATATACATGAACTTCTGTTATGTAACATGATATTGTGGGACTGTGCGCAGAGGGAGAGAGCGGCGAAAATGAAATTGGATGCGCAGAGGGAGAGAGCGGCGAGCATGAAATTGGAGGATCTTCGTGTTTACTTTCATCTCAGCATTGAAGAGGCTTCTGAGAAATTGCGGCTTCCCGTAGATATTGTCAAAAGGCTCTGCCATAAGTTTGGAGTATGCAGATGGCCGAGTAGAAAGGTATGTTCTTTCGGGAATACAAGACCTTGTATGTGAGTTTATAAGGATTTGAGTCATTATATCTATTCTTAATTGATTTTAAATGTGAACTTTAAAATACTTTATCACTTTCTTCCCTAGAAAATTCTATTATATGATGTATGCAATTCTTATCTATTATTTTTTACATCACATCAGCAGCTCAAAGCTATTTCAAAGGAGATTTCAAGTCTACAACCTATGTTGTTGTCATATAGGAAGGGCACCAGAGATTATATAGCAGCTAGAATTGAAAGTTTGGAGAAGGAGAGAGCAATACTTTTGCATTATAGCTTTAATTAAGATCGAAAGTTTGTTGCTTAAACAACAACTCACTTGATCGATATTTTATTTTTATTTTATTGATCAGAAGATGATTTTATTATAACTTGACTCAAGATTTACATCAAAACTATTTCAAACTTGATTGATATTGTAGATGTTATTTTGTTTTATCAAAATTGATCGAAATGTGTTCGATGTTTATTATTATTATTATTATTATCATTATTTAGAATAATAGATAATTATCGATGTTTATTTATTTATATATGTTGTTACTTTGTTATCTTGTAGACATTATCATATATGATTCAGTTTCAGACTAACATCCTCCAATATTGTTCTTGCTATAAGCATAAATGATGTGTCTATTATGCACACGATAAACTTTTTTTTTTCTTTGAGTTTCAATACTTGAAGACCATATATAAGTTTTTATAAAGGGGTGGACTTGCTCTTATGTGCTGCTAATACCACTGTCGCAGACTAGCAACATATAGAGTTGCACCGACACAAGACTATGCATCTTCATTGTACTTTATACAACACCTGAAAGTGGGCAAGTAGAACAATAGCACATCTCTGAACCAATATGAAGCCCAGAGATTATTAAGCAGCTGACTGTCTCTTTCGTTACCAGTCGTGCAACAAACCAAGTTTTCTTAATTTAGATTAGCACATTGTCATGCTTGAAATAGAAATGGTCGAATCTGAATCAACATTTATCTAACCACAACGATAGCATATTCTATGAAATCACTCTTTAACATCTAGATTTCACAACTGTAACCACCATGAATCAGGAACCTTGTAGAGACTAGAAAAACTACTATAACGATATCAGTGACATAATTCACTCTTCCAACCAATATAAGTACAAACAGTATGCTAAAAAATAAAAAATGGTACCAAACAAAGCTAATCACAACATTTGTACCAAGAAAAGAAAAATGTTCGATGTATTTCTATCAGATACTTAAAATGAGGACTCACGCAGTGTGTGATTCACATTCACTAACATCAGCCACTGCTCTTCTTGCCTTTGCATCATCAAGGTAGTTTTGATAAATATAAGAAGCAGAACCCCAGATGGCCATTAGCATAGCAATTACCTTCACACCATTCATCTTGTCATGGAAAGCTATCACAGCAGCGATAGGAGTAACAGCCAACGAAAGAGTACTAATTACGTTTGAGAATAAGGAAGACACCACAAAAATTAAACCCACCACACCAACAGAACAAACTTGCCAAGAAACAGCTGTCCCCACCAAAGTCATCACATATGAAACTCTTCCCTTGCCAAAACTTTCCATTTCTCCATGTAAAGTCTTCCATTCCCCACTAGCAAAAAGACCCACAAGTGAAGCACAACTCGCAACAAGTGCTGTGAAAATTTGCATTTGCAAAACCACAGAGAAAGTTTCCTTTTTCAGAACCTTTTGGAAAGTAAGTTGCATGAGGGAAAGTAGAAGGGAGTAAATTGCAGAAGCAGCAAGGGTACATATAAAGCCAATTATATGTTTCTGCGTTGATACCCCTGCAGGTCCATCAGAGTCGTCATTCACACCAATAAGAGCCACGGACAATGACAGGACAATCACTGAATTGAAAATCAATGCACTGAACTTCTGAGAATTGATGAAGTACGAGAAGACTGCATTGAAAGCTAATTGAGTTGAAGAAATGATGGAGTATGTAGAGGCAGATAGGTACAAGAGTCCAGTTGAATACAACCAGTTGTCACCAGCAATGACCAGTCCAAGAAAGAAGTAAATCAGTGCAAGAACTTTAGGGGAAGATGAAGGTGAAGAAGTTGATTGATCTTTTTGTGATGGAAGAAAATAAAGTGGGATAACTAGAACCGGAAAAGCTGCGGTTTGCACAAGAGTAGCCATCCACTTACTGTTACCACCCTGGTCATAATAAAATCTTCCGAGTAACACAGCAGCAGCCTGCCCGACAAGGAGGAAGAATATGTTGATTGCCACCAAAAACCACCATTGCCAGCGGCCAAGTTTAATCAATAGTGTTGGGTCCATCACAATTTCATTTTTGGATGGGATTGCTTCTTGGCTATCTGTATTCACATATCAAATAAGAACAAATTAGTTTCCTTATTGGCTCATCAAATGATCATAAACAAGAAACCAGATAAGCATTTAAGGCTATGGAGATTCATAAAGCATGTAAAAGATACAACATATACAGAGAGTTATGCCTCGACAGTCCAATGCTTGCTACGGACCAGGTACAATGCCACACCGTACAAATGAAAAGAACACACTGAAAATATGTAGTCAGAGGTCTATATTAAGAATACTACGTCAACATTGTTGATGATTAGCTGTTGTCCTGTATCTCTTGGAATTGCAAATCAGAGGCAAGCTTATTTTGAGTCAGCCAAAACAAATCACATCACAAGCAGCAACATTTACACTTGAAAGGCATTTTGATGTGGTCATAACTCATCAAATACATGTTCAAAAAGTTTAGTGTATACCAGAAAATAAAGAGAGAAAAAATAAAAAAAAACAAATGCAAGGGCCTTTAGTCTTTCTGAAAGTTTCGGTTTGAATCATTCGATTCCAATATCTCTCGGGCAGGTGCAAAGTTGCTTCGATGCATACACCCCACTTATTCACATTACAAGAACAAAACGGCCAACCGAACAAACACAAACAGTTCAGAAACTATAGTCTATACATCAAGCACACAGCAAAAGTGAATCAGAAACTAAGATGTGGGAAATTGTTCCACAAATTCATGCCTCAACCTTGAACCTTAATCTATTCAAACTAGCAAACTGAAGTCAGTTATTGCTTAAAGTTTCAAAGAATTTGCATATACTTGTTTCTTTTACGCATACAAGTTCTCAGCAACCAAACAGAGCCATTAAGATTCTGATTAGTATAACGAAAACCCATTAACACAACGATCAAAACAAACAAAACCCATATCTAAACCATTAAAAACCCAACAAAAAACACAGAAACAGAAACCAGAGAGAGAAAGAGACCTGGCATTTTCGTTCAACTATGGCGTGACTGAACAAAGAGAAAGGAGGATTAGCGCAGTAATCGCTGACCTGAATATTTATAAGAAAGCAGGATTCCAATATCTAAGTGGTATCTACTGTTAACTCAAATTTTGTAACTCAAAACAAGTTTTGACTGTCTTGGTGTTCTTGAGAATCCTAGATTGTACTACGTACCTATCAACGGGTGAGATTCGTCCGCGTGGAGGGCCATCAGATATCTTCGGAGGGGAACGGAGGCGAGAATACAGGAGGGAGGACCCTGAATATGAACAGACGCAGATGGAATGTATCTGTGAACAAGGGGCATTCTTGACATTTCAGGACACTAATATGATCGGTGGGAATTTCCCAGTAAATGTGTAATCTCCTTCGATGGATTGTTGCTCCAGTAGACAGAATCTTTGATACACGATATCATCATGTAGATTGTTTTACATTAATACATATGTATAGCTGTTTTCGTATATAAATAGCTAAAGTTGCGTCCTATTTTTTCCATATACGTATTTTCTTTTTCATCACAGTTGCCCTTTATTCATTTTCCACTCATACGTTATTTCCTTTTATTCATACATGATTCCTTTTATTAATTTTCATCTTTTTTAACAAAACCATTTTCCATACATACGTTATTTCCTTTAATTCATACATAATTCCTTGGATTCATATGTTATTTCCTTACTAGAATGACTCCCTATTTTCAAAATCCACTTGTTCGTGAGTTTGACAGGCACCTACCGCCACAAGCACAAACCACAATAAATTTGATGCATAACTGCGTTGAGTGGACAAATCATAACTGTTAAACAACTATACAATGAAATTTTTTGGAATTATCTTCTACAACTCATTATCGCGAGTTCAATCGCAGATTCAGAATAAGCGCCACAATAATTGAGAAGGTTTTCTCTTTAAAAATAGTAAAAACCAGTCGTCTCAGACATTCAAGTTGTAATGAATCAATGAATCAAATTCGGATCCCTTTACTTCTGGTACAATAATCTCTTGATTTACTACTACTGCCAAAGTGGACACTTATGCATTGTAATATCCCAATCAATATCGAAGACAGAAAATTGGAACTCAAACTGCTGGAATAGGGATAAACTAGCGTTTCAGACACTGCGGACATAAATTACAATCATATAGAGATGTTTCTTCTATTACTTTTAACTTAAGATCTGTAAGTCTCTGGTATTCTAAACAGTGCAAATATCGTAAAACAATCAACCAAACACAATACTCCTCCAATGCTACAAAAAGGCGGAACTCAGAACTGGGACAACAACTAAGCTTTACAAAGAGCTGGATCACCGAAGCACATAAGAATGGCACGAAAAAGTTGAGTCTGACACCCATGTAATTCAAGGATTTAGCATGCGCACCCTCCGGACTGTCCCTGTGACTGTGATGCGTTTGGATTGGAGGACTTGAGGTTTACATCAACCATATCCTCTTGCTTCGTAGAAGAAAGTGTCTCCATTCCAGGTAGGGCTGCTGCAATCTTCCGAAAGAGTGCCTAGAATGCGATTAAATTTTAAGTTAAAAGTGAAAGATTACCCAACAACAAACAAAGATAATAACTAAAGATACATTTTGGTTGAGCCAAAATCTTTATCTTTTATTTATGAAATGAAGATGCCGTGTATCGTTTACTTAAATCTGAGCCTACTCAAATTCTAGTTTATGCTTTGCATCACTGAAAGAAAACACCCAATAAGTTCATAGATTAAATTGATTCTGACCATGAGAAGAAAAAAGAAAACATTTGAGTTTTCATGTCAGTAGTATCTTGACACCTAATGACCTAAATAGCGACAAAGGAGAAACTCATTACTGAGAAACCTGTTCCCTTTGCCAAAAGCAGTATTGTGATTTGCTCCAGGCCCTACCCAACATAATCACATGCATTAAAGATACATGTTGCTTACCTTGATATTGAAGCCAGCCTTGGCACTGGTTTCGATGAACATAACATTCATTTCGCGAGCTTTGGCTTCTCCTTCCTCTATCGAAACTTGCCTGTCATTTATTAACAACATGCATAAAATAAGAGTTCAGAAGAGGCAAGACAAATCAGATGTGAAATGCTAGCCTAATGGACATTGAGATACTTCCTTTGTATCCATCTAGAATACTAAAACTTTGATCACCACACGTGTTTAATGAATATGCTTGCGCACATGGTCAAAACCATATTGTTTTCTCAGATAGGTGAGGCAGCATATGCATTAACACTATGGAAAAGTTTCAATAGAACAGAGCATTTGCCTAGAGTTTATTTGACTGACGGAGCTTATACTATTCTCCAAAATATACTAATAGTGCATTAATATTCAAGCATTCTCTCTAGGGGCTTGGGTTTTAATCTATTTAAAAGATTGGTGTAGTGCTTTCAGGAAAAAGTGCATAAATTAGACTACATAACCCTTTGATACCTTTGATACACTATATATTCCATGATAGCATTGCATTCACATAAGAGTATCCAATAGGACACTGTTAATGGTGAGAACGCTAGTCATCACGTATATAGTATAAAATACTGTTCGTTGTACAACAACACTAATCTAAATAGGAGAATGAATCATGCTCCAAAGCACTCCACCCACAGGAAAACAACAGCTTAAGTAATCAAGCTCAGACACATTGGAGCAAACTTTTGCCAAAGTATGCAATTGAAAAGCAAAAGAGCAGTAGAAGACGAGAAATCAACTTTCTTCTAACCTGGTGCAAAGGACAAAGCAAATCATTACCTTTTATCTACAAGATCTGTTTTGTTTCCAACAAGTACAATGATGACATCACTTCCCCGCTCAGTGCGAACCTCTTCAATCCACTTGGAAGTGTTTAGGAATGACTGCCTGCCTATATCATAAGAATGAACCAAAAATAATCGGTAAAATTTGTCAACCATCGAATATAAACCAATGACTCAATAAGAAATAAAATAAACTTCAAGATCAACCAGTTACTTTTGACACTCTATATTGAAGCCAAAACAACTTCTCCAAATGAAATTTAAAGTAAACCAGACTTTGAAAATAACTTTTAGGTTTCAATAAATTATAGAGAGAGAGAGAGAGAGAGAGAGAGATCATACTGGCAACATCATATACAATGACCGCCACAGAGGAATCCCGGATATAACTTGGAATCAGACTCCTGAATCTTTCCTGCCCAGCAGTATCCCTGTTTACAATTCCAAGATTTATGTTTCAAACAAGATATAGAACTGCCAATCTTGTGACATGGATAACTGAAGTAAGAATTAAGAAGCTATGCTAAGAACCAAGAAACTAAACAATGGCATCAAAGTAACAACAAAATAAAGTTTGCTTCATGAGATTGGAAGCTGAAATCAGATCCTTGAAAGAAGACAGAAATCATATTCGCCAAAATATTATGAAAAGCATCAGAATACATTATTCTTTACTGAAAATTAGTATTATGTTATTATTTGATTGTTCCTATTGAAAGTCAAAGGTAATACAGTAACTATCTTTGCAGCTGTACTTGTGAGCCTGCAGCCCACAATTTTCTTGGACTAAGATTACTTATTAGCTGTCCAAATTTTCTTTGGTCAGTTTTTCAATATTTTCAATAAGTGTCTATGTCAACAGTCCTAGCAGAAAAAAAACGAAAAAAAAAAAACTATATTTATCTTTCATCCTACTCGGTGAAACTTAATATATGAAGTAGGTTAGTTTATTAGAGGCAAGCCCACACCAGATCCATTTCACTCCCCACTATTCATGTCCACCTTCTGAAATTGTAAGTCTTTGCCAGGGTTAATTACACATCCTAGACCTCACCACAACCAAAATTGTAAAAAGTTTCTTAACATCTCTAGATGATTGTCCCAGCCTTAATTGAATAATTGGTTTATTACCAGGTTGTAGATTTCTAGCATATTCATGAAGCATTTCCGATCCTGAATGTTTCGCTATGAAGAAGAAGAGATAAACAAATAGAAAAGATTCTCATGTAAATAAAACAGGACCAACCGGACAATAATGGTCACGCCTGACAAGATAATGGCAATATACCTAAGGGTTCTACACAAATGCCCATTCTCAAGCATTTCGGAAGCTTCTTATTCCACTATAATGAAAGCACCTTTCTATTATTGATAAAATGCATACCAATAAGACACCAGATACAATGCAAATACCCCTTGAGTTTTCCCATCCAAGATTCAAAAGTGCCGAAAATTTAAGTAACTATTATAAGCAGCCTTCACCACAACAAACTATAAAGAGAAAATAAGATAGAACAACTGCATCCAAACTTGAAAATACCGATGAATCAAAACTTAGTTTCACCAAAGGAAGAAACTATTTATATAATTATATTAGAAAACAAGTACAAGTACTTCATGTGCTTAAATTAGAACATCCATTTCTGAGAGTACTAGACTACTAGTGTGACTTCTAAAAGACAACATTTTGTATATAAGCAACCTAGAAACCCAGTCATTAAGTCCTCACAAGTTAATTTCACATGACAGAATGAAAATGCGAGAGGAAGCTTATGTAAATAAGAACTCTAACTCTATATGATGAAAAGTAGGCGACATGCCATCAAGAGTACTAACTACATATGGTAATTAGTAATTACACAGAAAAGGGTAAAGACTGACCAGAGCTGCAATCTAACAGTTCGATCTTCAAGGTACATTGTCTTTGACAGAAAATCAATGCCGATGGTAGCCTGGTTGCCACAAAGAAGCATATAATTACTAGAAAGAAAACTTGAACTATTAACTTTAAAGCATAGGCTAAGTAAACATATGTGGAGTAGCACCAATATGAACTAAACGAATGGTAGTTTAGAACTGTATATGTATGTTTTAACTGTATATGTATGTATTAAATAAGGACACCCTTTTACCATTCTCAGATTTAAATTACTGGCATGCTTTGTATGCATGTTATCGACCATACATAAGAAAAAAAAAATCTTATTTAAGGTCTTCCTCTCAGAATTTAGGCGTGTATATATCTATAACCTAGGTCCTTACCAGATGACTTCTAAAAAAGAACATGTGCGATCTATTTTCTCTACACATCTATAAATAAGAAGTTCCTTCCCACGAAGTTTCCATAAACTCTCACCGTTAGCTTGAACGTGGATCCTTCTTCAAGGATCCCTAAGTTAGGGAAGGTGACACTCCCACTCTCTCCAACCCCATTTCAAACTAGATTCAGTCAGATTCTCACCGCTTCAGGGGAGAGTAATACCATGATCAATTGATTATTTCGCTTTACAATCGAATTTTTGGTTAAAGCTTTTCCTACTGTTTAATGCCTTCTAATGCTAACGAAAACGCTGCACTTTCTTCTCACATGCTAAACTCTTAAGGACTAGATCGCCTCTTTTATCATCTATCATCTACACAACTCTCATTTCCTACTAAACTTCAACAAATTTCCAGTGTCTAAAACACATCCTAAACACTATCATACACCAATTCAATTTCAAAACAGCACCAGATTTCTAGTTTCTTCCAAAAGTTTGGATCATCGTTCTTCAGAAAGTTCAAAAAGGCAAGCGAAAGCTGAAGATCAGAGAAGAGAGTTAGAATACCTGATAGGTGTTGTCGAACTTGTCGTACATGAAGCGAGTGATGATGCTGGTTTTGCCGACGGACTGGTCGCCGAGGAAGACGAGCTTGTACTTGGCGAGAGCGGAGACGGGAGCCATGGATCTAGGTCGAGATCTCGCCGGAGATGAATCGGACAGATCGAGATCTCGGAGCCTCGGTTGGAAATTAAATTCGCTGCTTTGTTTTCTCCTCGCTGATTTCGGTTTGGGTGCGTATTTATACTATGATCTGTTTCCAGAGACGGAGACGGAGACGGAGACGGAGAGAGACCGCGTGAAATTGGTTTGAAGAGCCTTTTACACCAAAAAAAAGGAGCGTGTTCAGTTTTCAACTTTAGTGAAATTTTCAACTCTAGTCGTCTTTTACCGTGTTCAGTTTTCAACTTTAGTGAAATTTTTTTTTTTTGATAGAGGCCGGTGCGGCGACCCTCACGCCTCAGTTAAAGAAACAGGAAAATACATAGGAAAACGTCGCGCCTTAATCCTAGATCATAGTGTATAATAGAGAAATTTCTCATAATAATAACAGGGATCCTAATAAAAGAAATGTATTCTAAAACGCACATATTAGCAGTGGTTACATCGAAGGCAAGTGCGCGTGCTTTATAATGGTGACATACTAAAAATGTTAAACTCACGAAGAGCATCCGTATACAAATATAAGTTGTCTTTCCACCATGCTGCCCGTTGGAATATACACCGACAACACTTTGTTTCATTCTGGCACTAACAGGTGACAACCATCTAGCCAACAATTGTCACCCCACAAGACCAGCCAAGGCACTAAGAGAGTTCAAGCTGGAAGACAGTCCACCGATTCCTACCGTACATCGATAGGATCTTATTGGAAATAAAAACCTACATAAAAGAGAAAAATCTATAAAATATAGAAACCTACTTGAGTCAGCCCACCAGCAAAAGGCCAATGGTGAAAAAGCCCATGACCTAGCCCATAATCCAGAGACTTCAATCGCCTCCATCTCTGCTCTCCCACCGTCAATGCATGCCAACGCAGCAGCACGGGCAAGAATGGCTGGAGCACACGAGAACGCCGATAATGCAGCTGTAACGACGGCAAGAACCGCCTCGCTCTGTTGTTGGGATTCCATGCAAATTGATGGCACAGCGGTTGGAAGTGTCTCCACCGAGGTTGCATCTCGTTCCCCCTAGGGTCCGACGACGAAGGCCAAGAGAGTCCGTCATCAGATTGAGCCGCAGAAAATGAAAGTCGACGAAGAACGACAAGCACGCAGGAGTTGAACTGGTATGGGCATATAACATCTTAAACTCTATGAGTAAGAGAATCATAGTGATATTTAGTTCTTGGTAAAAGTCGTTGAACATTTTATGGTTCTCTAATTTGTCAAATACAATTGTGTTTTACTAACTCTCTGAATCAAACCACTTATAAACCACAGCAAGTGGTTTAATAATCGATGTGGGTATCACCAACATAAACCTTCAAGATGTGGAACCCCCATGTATTAGGTTTAACCGCTGAGTTGCATTAGTATTATTTACTTAATCACAAATGTGACTAGCCCAACGGCTGCGATGCTTGTTGGGTTATGCGGACCCTGGGTGAATCAACCTCTGGTCTTCCCAGTCTTTCGGATACAATTGACGATACAAAACGAGGGTGTAGAAAAAACAAATCCAAACCACATATATATTGTTATGTTAAAGCTTTGTTACATGCATTCGTATGTGATTCTACAATTTTTATATATATTATTAAAATTTGATTGACTCAAAATTTTCAACAAACAAAAACTTGATGAAGGATAAAGTGTAGAGACAAAGAGATAACAAGAGAATCATCATCTTATTCATTGATAGGTGCCCTTTATATAGGGAATTACACAATACCAATATGGTAAGGATATGAATACATAGATCTAGTCTAACTACATATCCTATTGGCATAAGGCCAAGGCACACATAAAGAATATCTAGAAAGATACAGAATATCCTAGAACACTCCCCCTTGTGCCGCGCGCTGATATGCCGATGGTGCTGATATGTTGTCTAGAAAGATACAGAATATCCTAGAACACTCCCCTTTGTGCCGCGCGCTGATATGCCGATGGGGTGTGCAGGAATCAACGGGTGTAGAGGCGGCTTTGATGACCATGCAGGACAGTGTGACAAACTTAACCTCGAGAGTAAACGAGGCAGAAAGACGGGCAGCCTGAAACCCGCTCAGGATGAGATTCGAAGAAAGAGGAGGTCCGTTCACAAGAGCCATCACGCAGACCTTGCGCTCCCATGCAGCGAAACCTCTGAAGTTGAGCTAAGGGGGCGAAGGGGACCCACATCTCTTCTCGACAGCTTCAAATCCTACACTAATGTTAAGGGTTACACGGACGTTGTATGCTGTAACATGTTTCAAGAGACGCTATCAAGAGAAGCGTTGAGCTGGTTCTATGAGCTCCCGACTGGCTCGGTAGACAGCTTCAGACAGCTGGCAGATAGGTTTGTAAACCGCTTCATATTGCGTATAGACGGGCAGAGCACAACCTAGCTATTAAAGGTGAAGCAGAAGCACGGTGAATGGTTAAAAACCTTCGTGAACCGCTGGCAGGGGCCATGACCAAGGTTCGAAATTTCGATAAGAAGGTGGCAGAGGAAACATTCGTCCAAGCCCTGGTGCCCGGAAGTTCCTATATGCAGTCAAAATCGAGAACCCTTGGGGTTATGACGAGCTCATGGAAATGGCAATCATGCATGCTTAGGCGGATCACGACATGTATGGGGATCAGTTAACGGGCAAGCGGAAGAAGAATAGAAGGATGGAGTCCCTGGGGCAGATAGTCCAAGAAGTAAGAACATGGAAAGGGAACCAAGTGGGCTTCACCCCCAGCAAGAGGCACAAAGAGGGAGGTAGGAAGCTCGCCAAGCAAAAAGCAAATGGGATACCAGGATAGTAGTTCTCAAAGGCGACTCCTGCAGCCAGAGAGCACTTCACAACCCTGTCGTCAACTCCCGAGGTAGTATGGAACGAGAACAAGAGTGTGATCCCAAGGGCCCCGACAAGGAAGTTTCCGCCTTCAAGGTTGACCCGGGAGGACACAAGGAAGTACTGTGAGTATCACGGAGAGGCCACACATGCAATTAACAATTGTGTAGAGCTCAAGAGGGCGATATAGCGAGCAAGATACAACAGTATGTGTTGGGACAGCAGCAAGGAACAAGAGTTCGCGTTTACGGGACGATCAACACTATCCTGGGCGGAGCACGATTACCAGAGGAGTAATAAAGCAAAGAAGCAATGCGCAGGAATCAGAGAAGGACGAGAAATATTCACCTTCGGGTGTTGCAATAACCAGCATGTCAACATGAGCTAGTGATTGGTGACATTCGTAGAAGAAGAAGAGAAAGGAATCAAGCAGCCTCATGAGGACTCGTTCCTTGTCACCACGCAGTTGAACCATTATTTATGCAAGAAGATTCTGGCTGACACCGGGGGCATCAGTGAACGTGTTGTTTAGAAACGCATGGCAGGCATTGAGGAGAGGGAATAACAAGCTCACGCAGGATAATGAACCGCTGATAAACTTCTCCGGAGACGTGGTGCAGCCCTTAGGCTCGGATCACATTTCCATGATATAGAAGGGAACATGTTGAAAGTAGGGATAGACTTCATAGTGGTCGATTGTGAGTCATCTTACAACGGGATTCTGGGGAGGCCGGCCCTTTGGAAGATAAAAGGTTTCATCGCTAGACACATGCTAATGATGAAACTGCCATCCCCTACGGGAATAGTGACGATCTGGGGTGATCAGCTGGCAGCGAGAGGTTACTATGCCATTGACCAGGATAACAGAAGGAAGAGAGAAAAAGTGTTGGTCTTAGGGAATCCTAAGGCCCTTGTGACGGATGCCTACGAGGATCCAAGGGTCAATGCTGCAGCAGAGAGCATCCTGATCAAGAGGCCAGGATTCGTTGAGGAGACGAAGTTGGTTTGCATCTCGGACGAGTTCCCTGCGAGGACAGCAAGAATAAGGGCAGGGTTGCCCCCTAGAGTGAGGGAGGAGCTTACGCGTTTCTTAAAAGCCAACAACAAAGCGTTCGCCTAGTCATATGCAGACGTCCCCAGGATCTCGAGGGAGATAGTGACACACCGGTTGGGAATCTGGAAAGGTGTGCCCTCGGTGAGGCAAAAGCGCATATCATTCGATTAAGCCAAGTACGAAATCATCAAGGGAGAGGTGCAGAGGCTGCTAGATATCCAGTTTATCAAAGAAGCCAGGTACCCGCATTAGTTAGCCAACGTGGTCATGGTCCCCAAGAAGTCTGTGAGGGCAGTGGATGTTGTGTGTGGATTACACGAGTCTTAACAGGGCATGCCCTAAAGACAGTTTCTCGTTGTCACGAATATACCAACTCGTTGACTCGACCTTCGGGTTTGAAATGCTAAGCTTCATGGACGCATACGTTGGATACAACCAGGTAATGATGGACGCGGCAGATGAAGAGCATACCGCGTTCACCACCGACAAGGGAATGTACTATTACAAGAGAATGTCGTTTGGTCTAAAGAACGTGGGAGCAACATACCAACGTTGATGAATAAGATGTTCGCCAAGCAACTGGGAGTAACTATGGAGGTGTATGTGGATGACATGTTGGTAAAAAGTCTCACCGCAGTCAAACATGTAGGTGACTTGCAGGCGGTCTTCGACATCGTCCTCGTGTACGGGATGAGGCTGAACCCAGACAAGTGCCTGTTTGAAGTCGTTAAGGGGAAGTTCTTGGGCCACGTGATAAGCAGGAAAGGAATTGAAGTGAACCCGGAGAAAGTCCAGGCCATATTAGACATGAAGGTCCCTAAGCTCAGAAGGAAGGTGCAGTCCCTAACAGGCAAGATAGCGGCCCTCGCTTGGTTTGTCTCCAGGCTCACGGACAAATGTGCGCCATTTTTTAAGCTGCTGAAGAGTCAGCACTTTAAGCTAATCAATTGGAGGCCCGAGCAAGAGGAGGCTTTTAGGAAAATCAAAGAGTATTTGGCATCGGTGTCTATGTTGTCAAAGCTGATCCCTAGAGAAATGCTATACCTGTACTTAGCAGCGTCTGGTACGGCAGTAAGTTCAGCCTTAATCAGGAAAGATGATGTCATCGAGCTCCCGGTGTATTATGTCAGAAAAAGGCTTCACCTTGGCAAAGAGTAGGTACCCGAACATCGAAAAATTGGCTCTGGCACTCATCGTGACTGCTCGGAAGCTAAGGTAGTACTTCCAGGCACATTCTATCACCTTGTACACTAATTGCCCGTTTCGGTAGGTTTTGCAAAAGCCGGAAGCGAGCGGGAGGCTGGCCAAATGGGCGATGGAGTTGGATAAATTTGACATACACTATATGCCAAGAGTAGCCATTAAAGGCAAGTGGCTGCATACTTCATCTCAGAGCTTACACCTATGAAGAACGATGAACCCAGGACTGATTAGTAGTAAGTAACAAAGACCCACCCGGAGGCAAAGCCAAGTTGGAAGATGTACGTAGATGGCTCTGTAACCAAAGCCAAAAGTGGAGTGGGAATAATATTGATCAGCCCGGATGGGTTCAAATACAAGTAAACCTTGAAATTCAAGTTTGCCACATCCAACAACGCGGCCGAGTATGAAGCGTTGATTAGGGGACTGTAGTTGGCACAAGACATCGGGGTGAAGCGAGTGCAAGTGTTCAATGACTCGCATTTAGTAGTGAATCAGGTCAACGAGATCTTTGAGGCAAAGGAATCATAGTTGAGCTTCTACCAGGCACTGGCAAAGGCTTTCTTGCACATGTTCGAATCGGCAACGATCACTCAAGTCCCTAGGAAGGAAAATAGTAACGCGGACACCCTAGCTAGGTTGGTCATCGGTATCCGTCCGAAAGGGCGCAAGAAGGTCAAGATTGAGACCCTAGACCGCCATAGTATTAGCAAAACGATCTCGGAGATTTTTGCCATCACCACTGGCCCTAGGGAGCCCACCTGGATGAACCCAATTATCGAGCTAATAAAGGATGGAGTACGCCTGGAGAATAGGCAATATGCGAGGAAGTTGCAGTTGTTGTGTGCTAGACACACCCTGATAAATGATAAGTTATACCGCATGGGGTATTGCTTCCCCGACCTTAAATGCGTGTCCATAGAGGAAGGTGAGATCATACTCCGGGATATCCATGAAGGAGTCTGCGACAATCATTCTGGGTCTAGATCTATGTCCCACAAGGCGCTGAGAACGAGATACTTCTGGCCTAACATGAGAAAGATGGCGGACAGAGTATCGGCGGGATGCCACAAATGCCATCAACATGCAAACAAAGTCCATTCCCCGTCCATCGCCCTCTCAATCCTGATGGTTCCATAGTCATTCGCGCAATGGAGACTAGACTTAGTTGGAAAGCTCCCCATGGCTCCCGGATAGTTCAAATATGTTATCGTGGCGGTGGATTACTACACAAAATGGGTTGAGGCAGAACCGTTGGGTCGAATAACCACCGACAGTGTAAAGAACTTCCTCATGAAAAATATATACTGCAGGTTCGGGGTCCTAGAGACCATCATTACAGACAATGGTACCCAGTTCAACAAGGATATGGGGACCCGAATGGTGTTCGCGTCGGTTGCTCACCCAAAGACCAATGGTCAGGTGGAGGCAGTCAACAAGATTATCAAAAAATTGTTAAAAAAGAAGTTGGATGACGCCAAGGGGCTATGGGCTCAAAAGCTCCCGGAAGTATTATGGGTCATCTGAATCACATCAACATAATCAACAGGAGAGACGCCTTTCAGCATGACGTTTGGCACAGAGGCAGTCATCCCGATCGAATTGACGGTGCCATCAGGAAGGGTCGAAAACTATGATGAGGAGACAAATGCAGAAGGGCTCCAGCTCAACATGGACTTTATAGAGGAAAGAAGGGAAATGGTCAATCTACACAACCAAGTGTACAAGCAGCGAGTGGCCTGGCACTATGACAGTAAGGTCATACCCCGACCCTTGGGCTTGGGGGATTGGGGGACTGGGTGATGAAGCGGGTAATGACAAAACTGATGGCTCTAGACCCAACCTGAGAGGGACCCTATGAAATAGTGGAGGAAGTTGGCCCAACAACGTTTTATCTACGGGACACAGATGGGGTAATCACAGGGCATCCATGCAACGTAGAGCACCTTCGTTTTATCCTATTTAGAAATTGTAAGTAGTTGGGTTTTGAAATTGTAAATTGTACCCACCGGTTGGCAAGTTTACTCGGGAGGATACCCTTATTTGTTTTGCAAGTTAATATAGAGATGAGGAAGTTAAATTCTGACACGACCCACCCCGAATTTCACCCTAAACCCGGAGTAATCGTGCGGGGACCACCTCCAAGGAAAGATTTACCGCTAACTTTGGTACAACCTCCCTTGAAAATGGACAACCCTTCTAATAGAAACTTACAAACACGTCTAAAGGTTCCAAATCCAACCTTATAAACTCCTGGAGCCTTCATGCTCCCCATAAATTACAACCTCTCCCAATATAGATTTACTAATCTAACAAAGATCCTATAACCAACATATTCAGAGCAACTCTATTTGAGAGGAAATGAACTAGAAATAAATAGAAAAGAGCGGAAGCTATACTATTGATTATGCCTCTTCTCCATGTACGCCCGATCTCAACTATGTAATCCTGCAGACTGGGCATTTTAAAACGAAGGGCCTAGGGGAAGGCGTTTAATAATATTAGAGTGAGTGGACAAAAATAATTTAATAACAAAATATTTATGCATTCCCATTTTAATTTCATAAAAAAATATACTGCATGTGGTGACTTAAAAGTGTTTAACTCATAAACTGGCAATTTCACGACTAGCACTGGCTAGTCACAAACTCAAATAAAATGGAGCCTCTCTGGCTGAACTATATATAAACATATATATTCGTATGTATCTACACTCGTCAGACTCCTTGTATGAATCCTAGAAACAATTCAGAAAAATAGAAATTCATACAAGGCTACAACGCTGGCGTCTAACGCTCACGTTGCGCCATAATGGTATTTTTCCTCATTATGACCGAAAAGGGACGGTGTACATATACGTGTGGACTCCCTATATGAAAACCTAAATAAACTGAAAAAGAAAGAAGTTTTCATATAGGGCTATGACGCTTGTGTCTAACACGCACGACACGCCATAATGGTATTTTACCTCATTATGACGGACCAATCACGTATGGCTAGCTAGCATTTATATACATACTATTCTCATAAAATCCAAAACATATATATCCACCGAAAATCTCATTTTCGGGATCTCTCCAAAGGAGGAAAAATTGTCAAATAGGCGAGAAATTAATAAATCTCATCAGAAGAAATAAATGATTAATAAAATCATTCATCGCATGCTTTTTATTTAAAACAAAGGTCCACTCATAACTTTAGGCCTAAGCCTGACGTCGATCCGAGGTCTCTCCAATTTGAGTCTCCTCACGTCATGTTCCAAATATATAATTAATTTTCCACTAAAATCCAGTATTCATAAAATAGGCAAAATAATCGTGAGCCATAAATACGCTCATCATTGCCTAACTTCAATATTCTTAAATAGAAATGATCCAAACTTTTATATCATACTCGGCAGTCGTAAATACAACCTTTCCCAGAAATTGATTTAAATCCTACGGCCGGATTATACATTATTTAACTGCCAAAATACCAAACTTCGGAAATTCACAAACCTATTCAAAACTTGTCCGAAAATTCCACAATTCACTTCATTAAACTCCTCTAATTATTACACATTTAAAATTATACAAAACCCAAAACGGCGGCGGCAGCGGCAGCAGGAGGTCGATTCCGGCGACGTCCAAGTTCTACCAAATTTTAACAGAATCTTCCTCTCATCATCCCAAACAACTTTCATAACTATCACTAAGTCCAATTTCAAGCCTAACTAGGTCAATCGAACGAAAACATCCTAAAAGCCCTAGAATTTCAACTTCGAATTTCTCCTTACCGAGCTCAAGAGGGATCGAGCCTTTTGGAGGAGTTGTTGCACGGGAGGAGAGCTTCAAAACCGTACCAAGCTTGCCCGGATTGGTGGCCGGAGGAGGGAGTTCCGGCGACGGAAAGCTTTAGGCAGCCGCGCCTTTCGGGCGGCGCTACACGGCCGGTCACCGGCCCAGAAAGAGAGAGGGGACGGTGGGGGTCCGAACGGGACCAGTCCGGCGGCCTGGCTTGGCCGGACGGCGGCGAACGGCGCTGGAAGAAATCCGGCAGCGGGGAGAGAAAGGGAGAGCGCGGGAGAGAAAAGAGAGAGAAGAGAGAGAAAGGGAGAAGAGAAAAGAAAAAGAAACGGGTTTGGCCTTACACCAACCCGGCACAACACTTCTTAAAAATACCCAAATCCAAAATTAACACCCCTAAAAAAATAATACCCTGATAAAAATTACCTTTTACTAGCTAAAATTTACCATTTTTACCGTCGACACATTTTTCTTCTACGAATAACACTCTGGAATAATCGTCCCCCAAAACCCCTCTAGGGACCAATTAAACTATATGTCAATGCCGGAGACGGTAAAATTCTTATTATAAACAAGCTAGTAAATAAGATAAAATTTTACGGGTCGGGGTGTGACAAATTCACAAGTGTAAAATTAAAAATTTGCATGTACCAACGGCAACAAGAAACTTACAACAGACCAAATGCATTGTATTTTCTTAACATGAGCGGTAGTAAAATCAACAAACCAAGTATGTTGTTTAAAGGAAAATTACCGGGAACCAAGCAGATAAAGGGGAACACTAGTACAAAAAAAATAGAATCCACCGGGAACTAAAAGATCCATCGTGAGCCGAACAATAAATAAAGGGATGTATAAATCAACCAGACTACTGGGCAAAATTTATATCACAAAGGATTGGCATGAGGCCACTATTCAAAATAAGATCCAAAATTACAGTCCGGGTAAGAAAAAAAAAGGGGGCAAAAAAAAAAAATTCTAAAGGACAATCTGAGTGTCCTTCTGAGCCTGAGGACAATCTGAGCGTCCTTCTGAGCCTGAGCCTTAGCGGCAAGCAAGTCAGCCACCATCTGAGGGCGGTCAAGGTTCCCATGCTCGCTCCACTCGTTGAATTTTTCCATGATGACTCCATCCTGGGCAGCCTATAAAAGGTCCTTGAACTCTTGGGATTCCTTAAAGTCAACCACCGCGCGATCACGGTGCTCGGGAACCTGGCGCTCAAGCATCGAGATTCGGGGCACTTTCTCCTGCAGCTTCCCCTCCAAGGGACAAAGTTTCTCCAGTGATAAGCGCAAAGACTCAATCTCCGCTTCAAGCTCCGGGATTCGGTTGGCTTTGTTCTCTAGCTCCTAGACATGCAGCTGCAGCATGGCCAGCTTCTCGGCCAGCGAGTTCTGCTCCCTCTCAAGGGACCCCTTCTCATTATGGAGAAAGCTCACGTGACTATTCAGCTTGGCCACCTGCTGCTTCAGCTCAGAAGTATCCTTGCTGGCAACAATCGAGTACACCGCGAAGAGGGCCTGCACCAATAAAAAAAAAGTTATTATTAGCAAAGCAGCTCGAACAGTTTGAGAAAGGGAAAAAGGTTTCCTGGGCATTAACTTTCATTAAATGCTCCCGAGCAATTTGCCGGGACTCAGAGGGAGAGCCTTCCTTGAATCTCACCCAGTCGAGATCAATCCCTTTCAGATCTCGGATCATGGCACGCATGAACTTCTCATCCGCGCAACTGTACTCGTCGAGGACCTGTCTGATCGAGGTCTTCGATACCACAGGAGAGGGAGGTACCAGGAGAGATAGAGACGGTGTTGTTCTATCTCCTCGAGTGTGAGACTACACACCGGCTCGTCGCAGACCCTGCCATCCTCTAGACGATGCAGGGCCCGAGTGATGGGGATAGCCTCGAATATTTCCCTTACACCACCGCTAGATGCCGAAACAGACAGGTGATCGGGACTCGAATAGGAGGATTCAGAGGGAGAAGCTGCGCGAGCGGGAGCTCTCTGCGTTGGACGATGAAGATAGTTTTCTAACCTCTTGTCGTCATTAGCGAGAGACTAGTGAGGTGAACCGAATCCACTGGCGCCAGTTGCCCTAGGATCCATTAGCCCTAAACTAAAAAAAAAACCTAAGACCTATCAGATTACCAAAGCACGCAACCGCCAACCCGGAGGAGAAACACAGGCAGAGTGCCGATCCAACGCGAAGCAGAGCACAAAAAAACTAGAAAATAAAACCCCATAACATAGCCAAAGAAAACACAGAAGCAAATGCTAGCCCGAGGATCCAAACTAGAAAGTCTGCTTCAAATGTAAAGAAACTCAGAAAAAACGTAAAGAAACCCAGAAAGAAAGTACTCACCGGATAACAAAGGCCGGAGATTCGTCGGAGCAGGGACTGGAGAGCACCTCGCAATCACAAAACCGGCGATGACAGCAAACAACAAAATAATGGGGCTTCCTTTCTTCTGCACCTTTTTAGAAATCCCAACCTGGCTTTGAGAAAGAGAAGGAATGACAGAGAAAAGAAAACAGAGAGAACGCAGGGAGCAGACAAGGAGGAAGAGAGCAAAAGTGAGAAAGTGAAGGGAAGAGAAAGTGAGAGGATGGGAAAGCGTATGTAGGAAGAGGGGGAAATGACACCTCCATTCTCCCCCCCCCCCCAATTCACATTAAAAACCCATTAACTGCGAACGAGGAAATCAGAGCCGTTAAGCCTCACCGCAGGATCATGACACGTGCCCCACTAAGAGGTCATTTCTCGAAGAAGAGAAGGTTGAAACGACGTGCATTTATTGCACGTCCCTTCATTCCCCAACATAGTGTCATCTGGCGAACATGCAATTAATGCTCTGACAGAACTCAGAACACCACCACCCAATGCCAAAGCCCAGGATGCCATATGAAACACTCCAGGATCGGTAGCACCATGGTCGAATCTGTTCTAACCAAAGCCACAGGGGCCTTTGCCGACATGCCAAAGATCCTGAGGAATAACTATCGAGAGGACATGCCAGCATCTATCCAGTTTCAGCATCCCGAATAATAATTACCAGGCAGACCCACTAGTGAAAACCAGTAGGAAGCCTTAGGTTGGAAATTAATCTTTGATTAGTGCATCGGGTAGCCGCATACAACTGCTTGAAATCATTAAATACCCGGATAAATGTCACCGGGAGTGCGCTCAACAACTGTGTAAAAAACATGTCCTGTATAAGCCTCCCTGAGAGGCAGGGGCCGGGTAATTTCGATCCTGGATAACAACCAACTGGAAGAAACATAAGATTATTACACCCCAGAAACGTATCACCGGGAAGCATGGGCGAAACAACTACAGCCATGAGAACCGTAAGTCTCTTGTACAGCTCCTAGAGAGTGGGAGTTGGGCAGTTTATATCATTTCCTTTACACAGAGAATAGTGACCTGATAACCAACGCGGGGATTATACCCCGCGCTCGAGCCGAAACACATGATATGAAAAGGCTCGCTACCTTCGTCCATTGCAATAGCAACTCGTTTAAACGTGTCCCAAGTACGAACATGGGGGGACTGGCACCGGGTACCAGTTGGTAATTTGCAAAATCGTGGGCCATATTTGCAAGTCCCTACTCAAGACGTGTCTTGAACGGGAACTTGGGGGGACTTGTAGTCAGTAGTCAATAAATACCTCATCGGCCCACGATGCTACCAGAAGCCCAGCACGAGGTAGACCGAGCAGGCCTCGTCCTGTAGGTCATAGCAGTCTAGGCCGGGTAGGAGGCACACCACAAAGAGCCAAATAAAAAAACCACAGTAGCACATTTTTCCCACATCATATAGAAGGCAACATATAAGTCCACGCGAGGTTATAAATGCAATGTTTGTCACATCCCGACCCTTAAATTTTTACCTTATTTACTAGCATGGTATTAATAAGAGTTTTATCGTTTTCGTCAATGAGTTTATAGTTTAATTGGTCCCTAGAGGGGTTTTGGGGGACGATTATTTCGGAGGATTATTCGTAGGAGAAAAATGTGACGACGGTAAAAATGGTAAATTTTAGCTAGTAAAAGGTAATTTTTATTAGGGTATTATTTTTGGGGTGTTTTATGTTTTGGAGCGGGGTGTTTTAAGTGTGGACCGGGTCAGTTTTTGGGGTCAAAAGCCTAAATATTTTCTGGAAATTTCTCTTTCTCTCTCCCAACTCCCTCCCTCTTTCCTGCCGGAACTTCCCGCCGTCCGCCCGCCGCCGTCCGGCCATCACCTCCTCTTCCTTTCTAGACCGGTGGCAGCCTCCCTAGCGCCGTCATGAAGGAGAAATCACGCTCGGAAGGTCTGACTGTCCAAAGCTCTCCGTCGCTGGAACTTCCTCCTCCGGCCACCAATCCGGGCAAGCCTTATATGGTTTTGAAGGTCTTCAACTCAGTTGCCTTGCCCTAGAAGGACTAAGTCCAGTTTGCTTCATGTGAGGAGAATCGGTGAGTGGAAGTTCTAGGACTTTTTGTAATGTTTTTGTTCGATTGACCTAGTTAGGCTTGGAGTTGGTGTTTGTGCTAGTTACGAACTTGTAGAGCGGGTTTAGAGGAAGATGTTGTTAAATTTTGGTAGGCATCGGAGGTCGCCGGAGTCGGTCGCCGGCCGCTGCTGTGAAGTGGATTGTTAGGGTTTTAAATGTGTAATATTAAGGGGAGTTTAATGGTATGAAGTTTAGAATTTTTGGAGGAGCTTTGAATAGGTTTTGAATTTTTGAAAGATTGGTGAATTTGGCGGTTAATGGGATAGAATGTTGAAATAAATGAATTGAGGCTATGGTTGGAGTTTGGCGTGAATCAGATAAGCTTAACCCTAGAAAGGGTAGTGGATTAGGCGGAAGAATTTTGGGTTATATATGTAAGTATTATTTTTTTCTAAATTGAAGTTTGGTCCTAAGCATGGTTGTTGTGCCAGGATTCGAGGAGACCTCACTTGAGTGACGAATTGGATTTCGTCGGGCATATGCCTAAAGTTGTGAGTGGACTTTTGTTTTAATTAAAAGCATACGATGTATTATATTGTTGATCAGTTATTCTCCTGCTAAAATTTATTGCTTTCTCTGACATTTGACAATTTTCATCTTTTGGAGAGTTACCGAAAATGAGATTTTTGGTGAATATGTATATTGGATGTTGATGAGTATAGTATGTATATAAATCTTAGCTAGCCATACGTGCTTGGTCCGTCATAATGAGGTAAAAATTTCATTATGGCACGACGTGAGTGTTGGATACAAGCGTCGTAGCCCTATATGAAAACTACTTTCCTATTTTGTTCATATAGGTTTTCATATAGGGAGTCCACACGTATATACACCCGTCCTCTTCGGTCATAATGAGGAAAAATTTCATTATGGCGCGACGTGAGCGGTATACGCAAGCGTCGTAGCCTTGTATGAATTTCTATTTTTCTAATTTGTTCATAGAATTTGTACAAGGACTTTGACGAGTGTAAATACATACACATATATGTTTATATATAGTTTAGCCTTAGAGGCTCCATTTTATTGAGTTTGGAGACTAGCCGGAGCTAGTCATGAAATTGCCAGTTTATGAGTTAAGCGTTTTTGAGATGTCGCATGCAGCATGTTTTCTATGGAAATTAAATTGGGAATGCATAAATATTTTTATTGAATTTATTTTTGTCCACTCACTCTAACGGTTTTAAATGTTTTCCCCTGGACCCTTCATTTTAAAAATATCCAGTATGCAGGTTAGCATAGTTGAGGTCGGGCGTACATGGAGAAGAGGCATAGTCAATAGTATAGTTTCTGCTCATTTCTATATTTCTAGTTCCTTTCCTCTCAATTAGAGTTGCTCTAAACTGTGATTGTTGGTTGAGAGATTATTCTTATTAAAGTTAGTAAATAAATTAGGAGATGTAGTATTTTAGGGAACACGAAGGCTCCAGGTGTTTAATGTTGGATTTGAAATTTTTAGAAGTGTTTGCAGGTGCTTTTAGGAAGGGTTGTCCATTTTTAAGAGAGGTTATGCCGAATTTTCGGTAAATTTTCCTTAGAGGTGGTCCCCGCAGGATTTACCTCAGGTTTCAGGGTGAAATTCGGGGTGGGTCCTGACAATGCTAAAGTCAACTAAAAAGGTAAGAAAAACTCCTAGCATTAAATACACTTAACTGAACTACACCATTGACTTTATTATCTGAGAGAGAAAGATCGGAAAGTCTTAGTCGGTCTCCTATTGCAGGTAGCGAGTCGGCGAGGTCAAAATAGAGAGGTCACGCCAAAACTTCTTCAAGGTCTACGAGATCTTGCAGAAACAAACTCATTTCATCAAATCCCAATTAAGGAGCATAGTTTGCATAATAGACCATTTTAATCTGTCATATGCCTTCGAAATATATAACTTGAGGGAGAAAAAACCTTCGATCTGATACTTCAGTGTGTGCATAAAGTGTGCTACTTATGTGGCAATAAGAGTATTATCTGAGATAAGTCTCCTTGGAACATAAGCACTTTGCAAAGGCAAGACAATTTCAGGCAGCCATTTTTTTTCAGTCTATTTTCTATGCATTTGGAAGTGATTTTGTAATGACATTGTAGAGTGCTACGGTCTAAAATGGGCAGGCTCTGTGGGGTTTTTTTTTTGTGTGGAATATATAAGGCAAATATGAGTGAAGTTGATGGGTCTTTCCACTAAGATCTTTAATTAGGGTTTAAATAAAGGATTGAGCATTAGACCAATTTTTCATTGGCATTGCTCTTGATCACAACATTAATAATAAAAGTGGTGTTGTCTTCATCACAACTCGATCACAAAGACATTAGTTTTTTGTGTGATCACAAAGATATTAGTTAATGCTCTTGATCTGAATCACATGGAAGCAAGCCATATATGCAACTATATGAAGAACTATGAAGAATATGGCATTAGACTTCACTTTCGAGAGGATCTTTGATTATATAATCACTAGCTATTGGCCCATTGCCACACGCCAGTCGTGTCACAAGCCAAAAGTCTCTCTTGTTTTCTTGTGTTGCACGTTATTTTCAACATATATGAAATTATGTCGGAGTAAAACACCATCCTCATAAATTTATGGGTTTTTTTTTTAATTTTTTTTATCAGAGGACGGGGTAGATGCCCAAACTTCTATTGAGTTTTATTTAAAAGAAAAAAAATAAAAGAATACAAAAGTAAAGAGGGGACATTAAGTCTAACTCCTTAATAAGAAAAGTTACCAAAATGAAAAGAAGCTCTAACAGACAGATAAACAAAAACCAATATACAACAAAAAGCACCCTGCCGAAAACAAAAGTTAGGGAGTCCCATATAGTCTCTATGGCAATGAGATAGAATGAAATGCGATGACAAATCCCACCGTATCAAACCATTTGAAGAAATGCTACAGTTAGCAAGAGCATCTGCTGCTTGATTACCTTCACGAAAAATATGAGAAAAACAAAAATGCATCTGTGATATCCGATGTAAACAATTCCCCCACTCAACCCTTAGTTGCCAAGGCACTAAATGCGGCGAGCGAAGAAAAGTAATAACTAAGGAAGAATCAACCTCCAACCATACATGTTTCCAGTCTCGCACCCATGCTAGCTCAATAGCTTTTATGACTACCATAACCTCTGCTTCCACCGAACTCGCCATATTAAAATTGGAGCAAAAAGCACCAAGTACTCCACCTCTAAAATCCCGAAATATGCCTCCATAACCCGCTTGGCCCGAAGAGCTACGCCAAGCACCATCAGTGTTGACTTTAACCCAACCAAATAATGGAGGATGCCAATTGACTTCCACAATGCACGGAGCTTTACTAGGCTTGCAAAGGACACCAACCTTCTTCAGAATGGAAAGGTCTAAAAACCCCATTATTCATGCAGCCATAACTGATTTTATTAGAAGCAACCACTTGCCCAAAAATCAGATTACAAGCCTCACTGACATTAGGTTGAACTCCATCAAACCTAGTTTGGTTCCTGAACTTCCAAATACACCACAACGTAACAACAAAAGCAGTGAGCCATAACTCACGCAATTGAGGGCTACGATTATGAACCAAGCCTGCATGCAACATGTCTAATAGAGAACCATGATGAGCACTCAACTGAAACATTGCTGCTAAGCATTGCCAAACTGACGATGCAAAAGAGCATGAGAGGAATATGTGCTCAAGAGACTCCCCATGACGATGACAGAGAGAACACCGGGATGCCATGGAAATGCCTCTTTTTTGAAGGAACTCTTCGGAAAGAACTCGACCCTTTAAAATTTTCCAAGCCAACAGAGACATGCGTGGAGGAATAAAATTCTTCCAAAGCAATTTTCCCCAACTAACAACAACAAATTTAGGACGTAAAAAATTATAAGCATCACGAGCAGAAAGCACACTTGAAGCAGATGGAGTCCATATGAACTGATCGTCCTCATGATCAGTTAATGAAATAGAAACATTTTTCTTCACAAAGTCACAGAGGCCAGGAAAATGCAATTGTAATATTGTGGGAAAATTCCATGCACCATTAGAGATATAATCTGCCACCAATATATTAAGTTGGTTAGCCGCCCTATCATGTAAGCCAAACAACTCATACAAGGGCCTGCCAATGAAGTTATCTTTCCAGAATAAAACTCTCCTGCCATTACCAATTAACCACTTGCCACTTTCTAATATATGAGGCCATAGGTGCTTCACTCTAGGCCAGATTGAAGAAGTAGCATAAGATCGCCTCAATTTTCCATTTCGCCAAAAGCGAGTACGAAGTAAAGTGCATCCATCTGAGACTGAAGTAAATACATCACATGCTTTCTTCAGAAGCAAAGAGGAATTTAAAACCCTTAGCTGCTTTAGACCGACACCACCTTCATCCAATGGTGAACAACATTGCTTCCAAGCAACGAGAGGCACACCACGAGCATCAATTGAACCAGACCATAAAAAGTTATGACACCAAACCCAAACCCTAAACACCACGAGCATCAATTGAACCAGACCATAAAAAGTTACGACACCATAAATTTATGGGTAAAATATTGTATTGTTCTTATGGTTTGAAGTCGATATCTGTTCAGTCTTTGTGGTTTTATTTTAATCTGAATGGTCTTTAAAGTCACGATTTTTCATCCAAATCCAAATGGTCATTCCGTCAATTTTTTCAGTTAGATTGCTGACGTGGCTTTAATTGTCATGTCAGTATTCTAACTGAGAAAATTGACAGAAAAGTCATTTGGATGAAAAATCGTGACTTTAAGGACTATTCAGATTAAAATAAAACTATAAAGACTGAACATATGTCGACTTCAAACATAAGGACTAAACAAATTTTAATTCTAAATTTATTGTTCTTCCTAAAATTTTAATGTTATGCCATGCTATTTGGCGCGCAAGAATGGCCTGGTCTTTAGAAATCATAATACTACTCTTGCTTCTATCGCCTTTGGCGCAACTATAATTTTACAAGATTATGATAAAGCTAATCTTATGACTATTACCACGACCCCTTCTCGGGTCTCTTAGATCAAATGGCACCCACCCCCTCCGGATATGCTCAAAGCCAATTTTGATGGTTCTGTCCATGCTCCCTCCTGCGCTGCTGGGTTTGTGGTTCGCCACTCTGTTGGTAATCCTATGTTGGCTCTTAGTAAAAATTTGGGACATATGGATATACTCAAAGCCGAAGCTTTGGCTTTACAGGATGTCTCCTCCACTTCTCTCAACATACCACCCAAGCCCTTCTAGTTGAAGGGGATTCTAAGTTACTAATTGATGCTGTAATGGATGCACCACTATTCCGTAGCGTATCAAAACAGTCGTTCAGGACATCCATATCCTTTCTCAGCATTTTGTTTCTGTCTCATTCTACCATGTATGGCGTGAAGCCAACTTTTTGGACGATAGCTTAGCTTCTCATGGCCATTCCTTGTCTTCTCCTTCCGTTTGGATGTATTCTCTCCTTTATCCTCGAGGTCTGCCTTCCAGCTTGATCTTTTTGGGGGCGGAGTTTCTCGAGGCTTTGTGTTGTATGTTTCATTTTTCATTGAAAAACATATATGAATGGGAATTTTTATGGGACCTACATGTTTCTCCTACCTATATTTACCGATATGACAATAAATTTGTTGTCGTTTTGGTAAAGATAATCATTACTTAGATAATTTTTGTTTTATTAAAGGTAATTACTCAACTTAAGACAATTTATAATATATGAACAACTTGTTGTCTTTATAGTAACTTGATTAGTTCAATTAAATGTAATGTGTAAAACAATATAATAATTTTGTTGTCAATATTGTAAATTTTACTCATTTAACTTATTATTTTTGTTCAATTAATGGCAAATGAGTGTATAATATATATCTTAGTACCGTAGACAACCCCATTGACTCTCACACCATTCAATATTTATGAAAATTTTCACGTGTATTTGGTATTTACATTCGATTCAGAGGTGTGCTAGAAATGTATAATTAATTAGTTTGATACGATGAGAGGACAAAAAAATAAAAAGACCAGCGGGAAAAAGTAGAAGAAAAAACACTATATATCATATGTTTCTCAAACAACTTCTGTTTGCTTGAAGTTTAGTTTTTGTTTGAAGTTTAGTAACATCTGCGTGTATATAAGTATATATACACATGAAATACTGTATCAGAGAAAGAAAAAAAACATATATAGATTGGCCTTAAACTTAAAACATTCTATACTTGCTGTCTCATGCACTTTGCCCTCAACTCCTTGATTACTTCTTGTTGTTCATTGTATGTTATCTCACTTAACTTCCCTATATGCATCAAAGAAGCCTTTTCAGTTCTCAGAGAAGCATTCTCAGCCTCAAGTTCCTTCACTCTCGTCTGTGCATTAACTTGGTCGTCGGCGGATACCGGTGATGCATAAATCTTTACCACGTCCTTCCACTTGCACTTTTTGTTGCACGTCGGACACTTTGCTTTGGCCTTTTGGTGTTCAATCCATCGTTTAATGCAGGACTGGCAAAATACATGTCCGCATGAGGCTAGGCAGACTCTTTTATGGTCGCCTTCATCATAGGAACACGGCTGTAAGCAAATCGGGCACTGGTCCAACGTCGAAAATCCCAAGCCGTCCGGAGGCTGGGGAGGGCTGCATTGGAAATACGTTTGTGGTGTTTGATATTCTACGACTTGTTCTGTTCCATCCGCCGCGAGCATTCTCATCCCACAAGTGCCATTAAGATATCCGGAAGCAGTCATCGTGTTCGTGGCAGAGTACATGACAGAATATATATCTGAATGTCAAAGAAAATTAGAGAACTAATTCGAACCAACGTTATATATATCTTAGCTTAGCTCTCAGTCTTGGCGAACTGTCACCTTAATTGCTTCAAAATAGAACTCAGAAGACTAGATCAGATCAAAGTTGGTTTTGAAAGTACGTCTTCTTCTTATAGAGCGCCAGGTTTCCCATATCATGCCTAATCCTAATAACTTTGATACCATGCATAATCCCATTAGTGAGGGGCGAGCTTCCTTTTCTTCTCGGTGATGAAAGGAAATTCAAAAGGGAAGCAAATCTTGATGGCTATCTTTAACCCTAGCTTATGGATAACGATCGAATTCCCAATGTTATAAGACCAATATTGAGCCCGAATTTCCCTGTATCAGACTCAATTTGTATAAGAGATTATTCGTTATGGTTTTAGGAACAATTAATAATACATTCCTAGTCTATATAGTAAGCATATGGTTTGGCGATCTTATATACAAGGAAACGATCTCTTGTTATATATCTTCATTCTTAGACCAAATTTGGAAACAAAAAGTTATCAGAATCTCCAAGATTCATCACTTTGTATATCTAAACCCTACCCAAGTACGTACCAAGCAAAGAGATATCAAATCCCCTTTGAAGGTCTCAGGGCAGTCACCATGAAGAAAACTTTCTTCTACAACTTCTTCCCGGCCAAAGACGAAGAAATCAAGGCAGCAATAGCCGTTAATGCCAAGAATTACATAAGCTACGAAGTAACTGAAATCAGAGAGCTAGACTATCAACCACTGCTTAAACCCAACGATCCATGGCACATCAAGAAGGTAGTCGAATCAGAGGAGATCAAAACAGGGATTCTTCGTTTGTCATGGCGTGACACACTTGATCATATATTTCGATATTGGGATGTTGTAACAGCCAACTTGGTAACAAACAAAGGTAAGAAGATATATGTAGAAATAGTAGTGGATACTTCTGATCCCAGCAAGCCATTCAAGGCGTACCGAGGTGAGAACATATATTTGCAGAAGACGTCGAAAGATGATGACTTCGTTTATGATTTTGTGTTGAAGGATTTGGTCGTTGATAGGCATTTCAGATCAGGTGATTTGATCGGTTTAACTTGGGATTATAGATATGGTATTTTTCAGACCAAGGTTTTGAGTAGAGGTAATGCAGCAAGGGATGCTATAATCTTGGATTAAGGGTGATGAGGCTAGGGTTTCCTTTCTGTTGATTAAGTTAGGGTGAGAGAGAGAGAGACTCTTTCTTCCACGTACTCAAATAGCCTAGCGAATCCATTATTTTTCTTTCTCTTTTTTGTACTTGTCATATAATCTTGAGTTTGATTGATACAATGCTATTTTGGAAACGTTTCTGTAATATTATGTCGAATAAGTAATGAAAAGTACATATTGTTGTTTCAAATACGCACAAGAACAGAACCACTGCAACACATGCAAACAAGGAATTATGGTTGTGATATGAAAGCACTGTTTCTGGTGTTGGTATAGGAACTGATCGAAGACTGCAACAGATAGTAGTCCTTCCTCAAGAAGATGACGATCCCATGCATGCAAGCATAAACATGTCTAACTCGTCACAAGATAGTACTAGAAAAAGGACTGAGAGGGTATAGCTAGTCTGCACAAAACTGGCCGAGTTGGTTGTTAACACCTTGATCTTCCATATTGCTTCTACAAAAACTCAAATATTAGAGGGTTACAATTAGAGATCGAGTTGATCGATATATGATGGCGTGTCTAACCTAATTACAATCTGTAAAATTAAAGCCAATCATCTAAGCACAATTATAATTAATGTCATCACATTGACAATATAGCTCAACTAATTTTCCATGATCAATATATTTTTTTGAAAGACTTTCGTATGACTATATTAAAATTAAAATTTACACAGGATATCACCCTTTTTAGAGCATGATTATGAACATATACGACGTCTTAATTAAAGAACTTCAACTGTCCTTAACAGAATTATTAGTAAAGAAAAGACGGTCTCGATCTGGAACCCAAATGATTGAAAAACAAGGAAGTTAAGACTGTATGCTATACATTTCCTTAGTAAGCCAAGAAGATCGATTAGACATCTTGATAAGCTATTTCTTATCTTAATGAGATTTGGGATGGTACTCATGGTAGATTGGTAGATTAAGCCAAAGTCACTAGCCAGATCCTCCTAGTGCAAGGATCGATTGTAGTAGTTTGAGTTCATCAAAGATATGAAGCTATCTCTCATGCATCCTCTGGATGTACGTAGGCGAAGTCAGCTTGCTTCTCTTCTCTAGGCTACGTACACATCTTATTCGTGAAGAAAGGCATGCACCATCTAGATCTTTGCTCTAGGACGTACTAACAGGTCCGGACCTGAGATTTTCAGACCTAAATCGAACTCTCAAAATTGGGCCATCAAATCGTAGTTTGCATCTAAGATATTTTATTTTTTTAAATAAAAATGTTCAAACTCAAAATTTAACTACATATCCAAAGTATTTGGATTAGGATTATTACTTTAGTGATTTTATATACAATATAACCCACGAAAATCATACCTCTTCACAAAATTGGTATGTATAATTATAACAAAAGAAAATCTTACGTACAACGGTCGTGTCACGTGTCCTGTGTGACCCACCAGTCACACAACCACACGTGTTTTTTTTTTCCCCACAACTCTTCTTCTTCCTTCCTCTCTCTTCTCTGGCGAAACCGATCCTCTCCAATCAAAACATAGCAGGTCCCTCTGCCCAGCCACCGCCTCAAACCTAGAACCCCTACCGCCTCCACCATAAGCCTCACAACCTGCCGCCGTCGAGCCACGCCTCCACCAACCTGTTCAGATCACGCCTCCACCAAGAGAGAGGAAGGAAGAAGAAGAGAGAGGAAGGAAGAAGAAGAAGAGTTGTGAAAAAGCTTCGCCGGAGGGGATCGGTTTCGCCAGAGAAGAGAGAGGAAGGAAGAAGAAGAGTTGTGGGGGAAAAAAACACGTGTCGCTGTGTGACTGGTGGGTCACACAGGACACATGGCATGACCGTCACATGTAAGATTTTCTCCTATAACAAACATGGCCCTTTCATTTATACATTTATACCTTTCTATTTCTTTCATTGCACTGATTGCAGTAAAAAAAAAAAGAAGTTAAGAGTTCTGACACAATGGAGAAGAAAAAAATTCCTTTTCATATTTTAACGTATTTTATGATGGAGCAAGTAGTGATTATTCTTTTCTAGACCCCTATAGCTCCAGGCCCCGAGTTGACAGCCACTCCAGACTCGTATCAAGTCCGTACATCCATACTAGGATTGTTATTGCCCTCAATGTGATACTAATTAAGTAGGCAATTTTAGTACGTAATTCTGCATTATCCTTCCTTTTAATAGCTTGTAACACATCTTTCACCACAATTATTAAAGTGAAAGACCATTCTTTTGGATTGATCGCGGTATTTCAAAGGTTTTCTATTTCAATTATGAACTAAATACTAGTCTTTTAAAATACAAGGACTAAATAAGTACTGAAATTAAAAAATGAGGGACTGAAACGTTGAGACACTAAAAGTATAAGGACTAAACAATATTTATTTCTTCGATCAATTATTACCAATTTGTTATACAACCAATAGGGCATTACAGCTCCTCTTATGACCACATTTATAATTCAACGATTATACAGCCAACATTCGAACACATAACGTACTTGACAGTTTCACATCTTCTGAACGTCCCCGTGGCGGATCCCAATGCAACCACTAGATCAATTGCAATGGTTAAAGAAAACAGTGTATATGTTGAGAGGCTTAAATTCTATTGCATAACATAAATTTAATTTGATGTTATTCCTGATACATCGCCATAAGTATATATACTCCCTTTAGAACACAGATTTGGGATAGAAGAACAAAATTTGATTAGGATTGGGAAAGCTGAGGAGGAACCCTCAATTCTAATCCGTCAGAGGGACAAAGATATGACTCTGGACAGAGAAACTAAACTCCTAATCAGATAATACATATGAAAGGAAAGACTTGAAAATGAATTATTGAAAGGGTGGTTCTATTTATACCTCCAAATTTGTTACGTATACCTATTTTAATTTTTATTAATTTTTTTCTTTAAGCGGAATGATAACCAGACTGAAGGTTTTTTAAATTAAAAACTTGCAAAAAAATTAATTTAGTGACCTAGCCGCTCTCAAAAGCTTTGCTAGGGTTTCGTTCTCAACCTTCGAAAACCCAAATCCATGGCTTCCGCTATTGCATCTTTGTCAACGGCTTTTCAAGCCGCGTCATCCAATCTGCTGCTCTTGAACTCTTCCCGACTCAAGATTGGAATTGAAAGGGGGGCGGCGACCAAAGATGATCATTCCTACCTGGTAGGTCGTTTGTTGGGCCCTAAGGATACGTTTCCAGGCTTCAAAGGTACCATCTCAACGATTTGGAGAGTAAGAAGGGGATGTCCGTCTCCGATGCTGGGGATCGTTATGTGTGCCAATTTGATCGAGTTTCGATTCGTAATCAGGTTATCCATGGTGGTCCGTGGCACTATAGGAACACGATGCTTGTCCTTGGTACGTACGACGGGAGAGGGGACCCTACTGTTGTCCCTCTCAATTTGCTTGAGACGTGGGTGGATGTTCAGGGTTTGCCTCACCTCCTTCGAAACCCTACGGCTTTGAGAATGGTGGGTACATGTCTTGGCCGAGTCATTCGGTTCGATCTACAAGCGTTGAAACGGAAGGAAGAGATGTTAGCCAAAAAGCCACTGTCAAGTATAAGGGGTACAAGTAATAGTATAGGAATTTAAGAAACGTTGTCGAACCCACGAGGATTGGATTCCTTTCACTAGCTAGGGTGTTAACCTTAAGAGAGCTAAAATGTGCAAATGTACGATCACAAACCTAAACACACAAGGAAATCTAGGCTCATGGTGAGTATATATGTGCATTGTGGAAGTAGTGATTTGATTTTTGAGTTTTTGAAGTTGTGAACTAAACTAAACTAAATGCTCAAATGTAAACTAAATTAATGTAAACTAAATTACTCTAAACTAAACTAGTGGTCTAATGAATGGTGTTAGGATTCGAATTGTCTACCACTAACCTCTCTTGCAAGTATTGATGTAAATCAACATGAATGATGCTAAGTTAATCAACAAATTTCTCTCCTAAGTATTGATGTAAATCAACATGAATGATGCTAAGTTAATCAACCAATTTCTCTCCTTGCATCCCTTTCGGGTATGACAATGGACATGCTCCTTTTGTGGTATCAAGCAACCCCTCTCGGGTGTAGTACTTAACTACTTAAGTCATGCATTTCAATCCGGTTAGAAATCTAATGCATTATCCTAAGTGCATAAAGTCTGGAGATGAAGAAACTATGCAAACCAACCAAGCTTATCTCTAAGGGATTGTAATTCACAACCCCTACATGCACATCTAGTGTGGTTTCATGCTTTAACATTCAAAGGTTACCAAGCTCTAAATATTATCATGTCATGGTAAACACACATACTCAAAGTGGTAAATTCTAAGCATATGCATTCAACTTTTGAACTAGCATGTAAGAATGTTTACTAAAATTGCATCACATCATATAATAACATCAATCCATACAAGATTGGTTAGGGCTTTCAACCCTAACCCCAACAAGGTACTACTCACTCATAATTACATAAACAAATTTCATAGCCAAATCAAACATCAAATTGAATCTAGAGTAAAAAGAATAGAGTTGGCTTAGTGGTGTGTCGATTTGTCCCCAATCTCACGTCTTGGTGGTGGTGGTGATGGTGTGATTCCCTATCCTTCTTGCTCTTGAAGATTTGATGATGAAATGTATAAGTGAAGCTTGATCTATGCTTTGGGTGAATAGGTGGAGTGGATGGAGAAATTGATAGAGAAAAAAGAGTGGAGAAATGGTGTAATAGTGGTGGTGTTAATGGAGGTTTAGGATTAGAGATTGTGGTGGTGATGGAGGAGATATAGTAGATTGGGGGAGGAAGAGGAAGATGATGAGTTTGGATTTTGGGAGAATGAGATGGAGGTTTGTGGTGGAAAAAAGAGAAAAAGGTGTAGAGTGGTGAATGGGTGGATAATGGGTGTTGTGTATGTATGTTTGATTATATAGATAGCAATAGATGAGTGAAAAGTGGGGAGAGAAGAAGAAAATCAGCTCCCCCATGGTTCAAACCATAAGGGAGAGAAGGGAAGAGTGAAATTGGTGAAAATCTCACAAAAGTCAAGAGAAAAAGTAGGGAAATGATGACATAGGTTAGAGTAGGCAATGATGATGTTTAAAACATGATGATGTCTATTATCCAAGGAATAATATGATGGAAGTAAAGATGTTACTCCATCTCATTTGTCATCCTTGCTCCTCCTTCATGGTGATCGGAAAAGCCATGGCACCACCAACAATGGTGGTGAGCCGCGTTTGTGGTGATTCGCCAGAATTCAGGATTTTACATTTCGCTCCACATTGAACCACAATTCTTTTTAGCTCCGATTCTTCATATCAATACCAAAAATCAATGTTTCCTTCACTCTTGCATTTTACCTAGATAAATAGATAAATGATTTAGTGAAAGCTAAAATGAACTCAAAAACAAGTTAAAGTCAAAGTTTAGGGGAATATAAATATATGTAAATTATGGTCTAACAAGAGATCCAGAGCATCCGTTTGGAATTTGATGTTCGGCGTATTAGGGTTTGGCAAGAGGTTGAATTCAAGGCCGATGAGATTGTGGTGGATTAATTGGATTTCACTTTTGAGAAGGTGAAAGGTTTCTGTAAGAGGTGTGGTCTCTTCATGCATGATGCTACTGGTTGTGATCGGATGGTGGAGCTTGAGAGGGAAGCTATCAGGGACCCTCCTATGTTCTCAAACCTGGTGTTTGTACCTAGGGTTTCTGAGGGTGAGTTGAGGCCTGCTCATGTAGTGCAATCTAAGACAACTTCATTACTCTCAGTAGACAAAGGCGGCAGCTCTAACTCGGTAGTATCACCAGTGAAAGGTAGTAGTGGAGGTGTGGAGCCGGTGGTTCTCTCATCGGTCCCTACGATGGTGGAGGGGCAAGAGAAGTCACATTCTGGTGGGAGTAAGCTTAAGGCTGTAGACTTATTGGAGCGTACTGGTAAACACTTTCTTAATTTCCCTGAACCATCTCTGAATGTTGCTGAGACAGGATCGGTGGCTTTGGTACATCATCAAGGCCAATTGGTTGTTTCCCCAAAGAAGAAGAAGAAGAAGAAGAAGTTAGGTCGCCCTTATGGCAGCAAGAACAAACCTAAAACAATGTCTGCTCCTGTGGTCAAGAGATGGAAGAGTCATAAGAAAGTCTCCTCCTTCGAGGAGACTACTGATCAAGGGCTTGTTTCTGTTGGTTCGGTGAATCCTTTGGTCACCGAGAAGAACCTGGATGGGGAGATAGGAGAAAACCCAATTGTAGGGATGCAAGAGGTTGTTGGTGGTATGGTTTTTGGGGTGGGGATGTTCAAGGAGGCACCAACTCAGGAGCCAGAGTTAGAAGTGCTGATGATTGAGGCGCAAGCTAAGAAGGGTGAGGTGGATGCGTCTAGCGTTCCTCTCACAGAATCTGTTTAATTTGGTTTTGGTCCAGGTAAATTGGTAGTGTTCGTAGATTCTTGATTTCTTTCTAGGAAACTTAGCTAGTTTACTTGTAAAATAAAAGTGCTTCAAAGCTAAATGGTAGGTTTACTAGGAATGTCTTGGCTTATGCTTTGGGTAGTGTAGGATTGAGGATTCTACGAAACGATGCTTTCTGACGACCCCTATGGGGTGCGTCGTTTTTGTACTGCTTACTCATTATTGAATCATATGACCTTTTGATCAAAAATAAAATAAAAAACTTGCAAAAAGAAAGAGAAATGGAATCGTGTTATAAACTAAAGAATACGTAGAGAGAAAAGAGAAGAACAAAATGTAGAGAGAGGAAGAAGTATCTCTTTCATTCTCATTAGGTTCCTTTATATAGGAGTATGATTTACATCTTAGGGATATAATTAATGAGTATTTACAAGGACATCCACATATATTATAATATTTACAACACTCCCCCTTGGATGTCCATTAATAATATGATGTTGGACGCGCTTAGTGTTGTCTCGTTAAAAACCTTGCTAGGTAATAAAAATCCTGTGGGAAAAAATAACCCTGGTCGAAGGAAAAAAAGAGTGCAACGCGCATATGTCCTAGGAAGCATACTTCTGGATGCTCCCCCTGATAAGATTCTCTCCCTGATTGTTGCAAGCTTCATGTCAGTAAATAGCGGTTTGATTTGTCTATCACTGAAGTGAGATCTTGTTCGTTTTGCATACAGGGGCTCATCACAAGATTTTCATACCTACAAAGTGAAGGCAATAACAACAGAGCTATACGATTTAATAAGTCTTATCTCATGTAATAATGTTAGAAACAACCTCACATGTTCAAATTCATACATTATGTAATAACTAAGCAGTAGAAGCTAATTAACACATTACTATGTATGGTTCAAAACCATTGGAAGATCAGCATGGTCTATCTAGCCACTCATATCAATATCTTCGTTTATTGATACATCTCATATATGCTCTTCAAGAGCTTTAAACAATTCATAACTTCGCAAAAGTTAGAATATGTAGCAACATAATCCGAATTCGGTTTTGTAGTCCAATCATAATACTTATCGAGGCAATTTTGATCACGTTAACTATACACTACCAGAACAAGCACTTTAGCCGACGAAAAAACTTCGTCGGCCTGTTAGCTTAATTCGTCGGCTAAGATTTCGTCGGGAAAAGGTCGTCGGCGATGACTTTAGCTGACGAAAAAAGAAGACGTCGTCGGCTATAGTCCCACAGTTAAGCCGACGAAAAATATGTCGTCGGTTTTTTCTCCAGACTTTAGCCGACGAAACAATTAAGATATTCGTCAGCTAAACATTATTAAAAAAAATTAAAAAAATAACTATAGTCGACGAAATATAGTCTATTTCGTCGGCTAAACCTTATAAAAAAATTAAAAAAATAACTATAGCCGACGAAACATGCCATAATTCGTCGGCTAAACCTTATAAAAAAAATTTAAAAATAATATAGCCGACGAATATAGTATTTAAATATCGTCGGCTAAAGTTGCTGGTTTTTGAAGAAAAAAACTGCAGAAACTTTTGGCCACCTTCAATCACCACCAAAATTTGACAGAATCTTCCTCTCAACATTTTGAACAACTTTCTAGAAGAAGTCGAAGCCCAATTTTAAGCCTAAACAGGTCAATTGAATCAAAATATAAAAATCCCCAATTTTAAACCCTAAAAACATTAAATCTTCGATTTTCCTCACACACACCGAATCGAGCTACCAAATTCTAGGGGAATGTAGTACTAATCAAACTGAACTTATCCATATATAGAACTCACCAAATGGTAACCTGAGGAAGGAGAAATTCAATCGACACCGAATCCGAACCGACGGAGTTTTGGAGCTCGATTTATCCCTCACGGCGGCGCCACTCGATGCACCACCTGTCCAACAATGAAGTAGAGACGACGGCGAAACTTTTGGGACAAGTGTGGCGGTCTCCGGTGGCTTGACGGCAGATCTAGGCCGAGAAGAAAATCTGGCCGGCGAAATAGACTTCTTACCATCCACCTTCGGTAAAACTCCTATATAAAGAACTTTAGCCGACGAAATTCTTTATTTTCGTCGGTTAAACTCTTTTGAAAATTTTGGTTGACCGCCAAAAAATTTTGGTTGAAAATTTTGAAAATTTTTCGACTTTAGCCGACAACTTTTCATATATTTTCGTCGGCTAAAGTCCTTTGAAAATTTTCCTCCAAATTTGGTTTACCGCTCAAAAATTTTTGACCTTAACCGACGACTTTTTTAATATCTCATCGACTAAAGTCTATAAATTCACGAAAACGCTCATATCTCCCTCTATATTACGTAGTTTGGTCAAACCTTCCACACGAAAACTTTCACGTAGATGAGACGCAACCGTTTATATAAAAATTTTGAGATATTTACCTTCCGACGATAGGTCTCCCCATAGGGAATAATAACGGTAAATAGGGTTGACCGCTACTATCGGCACCGAGACTTTACCCGATTTACGTGATTTTTGAACCATAGCTGTATTTCACCATTCTGAACACATCTTATTTCACAAGATTTTTGATAATTTTGCTTCGTATGTAGAGTTGGTTCACAAGGTTGTATAACCTACTAAACAAGTTATACAACATTAGTAGACACGTTGTGATTCCGATGACTAAAATTCACAAACCAAAATTCGACCGTCAGATATGATCATTATGACGAAAGATGTCTATGGTAAAAAATTCAACTGGATCCGACAACGTTAAGGGGTCGATCGAAACGGTCAACCATAATCCATCGTCACTTAGCACACGAAAACGCTCATATCTCCCTCTATATTACGTAGTTTGGTCAAACCTTCCACATGAAAAACTCTCACGTAGATGAGACGCAACTGCCCATATAAAAATTTGAGACATTTACTGACACGACCCACCCCGAATTTCACCCTGAACCCGGAGTAAATCGTGCGGGGACCACCTCCAAGGAAAGATTTACCACAAAATTCGGTACTCCTGGAGCCTTCGTGCTCCCCACAAATCACAACATCTCCAAAAAAAATAGAAATGAGCGGAAACTATACTATTGACTATGCCTCTTCTCCATGTACGCCCGAACTCAACTATGTAATCCTGCAGATTGAGCATTTTAAAATGAAGGGCCCAGGGGAAGACATTTAATAACGTTAGAGTGAGTGGACAAAAATAATTTAACAACAAAATATTTATGCATTCCCATTTTAATTTCATAGAAAATATACTGCATGCGGCAGCTCAAAAGTGCTCAACTCATAAACTAATAATTTCACAACTAGCACTGGCTAGTCACAAACTCAAATAAAATGGAGCCTTTCTGGCTAAACTATATATAAACATATATTCGTATGTATTTACACTAATCAGACTCCTTGTATGAATCCTAGAAACAATTTAGAAAAATAGAAATTCATACAAGGCTACAACGCTGGCGTCTAACGCTCACGTTGCGCCATAATGGTATTTTTCCTCATTATGACCGAAGAGGATGGTGTATTTACGTGTGGACTCCCTATATGAAAACCTAAATAAACCGAAAAAGAAAGTAGTTTTCATATAGGGCTATGACGCTTGTGTCTAACACTCACGCCACGCCATAATGGTATTTTACCTCATTATGACGGTCCAAGCATGTATGGCTAGCTAGCATTTATATACATACTATACTCATAAAATCCAAAATATATATATCCACCGAAAATCTTATTTTCGGGATCTCTCCAAAGGAGGAACTTAAATGATGATGATAAGCTGAATAACCCTGATGATTATGACAAAATTGTTCGAGCTGAAATACCAAGTCAAGATGAAGAGCCGACATTGTATAATGCAGTTTTGGGGCACATGATACATGGACCATGTGGAGTACATAAGAGAAATGCCCCGTGTATGAAGCATGGGAGTTGTAAACGGGGTTATCCCAAGTCGTTTTCAGCCAACACATATCAAAGGAATGACTCTTATCCCATTTATCGTAGACGAGACATTCACTCAAATACAGAATTGGATGATAATGTGAACAGACAAGTGGATAACAGATGGGTTGTTCCTTATAACCCTTGGCTACTCACAAAGTATGATTGTCATGTCAATGTCGAAGTTTGTTGCAACATTAAGAGTGTAAAGTATTTGTACAAGTATGTCTACAAAGGTCCTGACATAGTAACATTTGGAGTTCGACAAGAATCTAATGAAGATGAGGTAAGAAATTATGTGGATGCAAGATGGGTATGTGCACCAGAGGCTATATGGAAGATATTCAAATTTGTGATGAATCAGATGTATCCTTCAGTGGAACGGTTGCAAATTTATCTTCCAAACAGACATAACGTAGTGTTTAATGCCAATGAAAGCATAACAGATGTTATGGAAAATGATAGGAACTCAAAGACAACGCTCACCGAGTTTTTTACTATGAATGACAAGTGTGAAAATGCGCGTCAGTACTTATATAGAGAGTTTCCTGAAAGATTCAGATGGGTGGGTACATATAAGAAATGGGAAGAAAGACAGACGAATCAGAAGGTAATTGGTAGAATATATACAGTATCTCCTTCTGAAGGAGAAAAATTATACTTACGTGTTCTTCTGAACCACGTTAGAGGGCCTAAGTCGTATGAGCATTTGAGGACAGTGGACGGCATTTTGCAACCAACATTTAAGAAGGCGGCTGAACAAAGAGGTTTGTTGGAAGACGATGATAGTATCCGTCAACGTTTACGTAAGGCCTCAAGCATACGTATGCCTTCATCTTTAAGAAGATTGTTTGTCACCATCTTGGTTTATTGCCATCCTCATGGAGTACGAAGTTTATGGGATGAATTTTATCAATTTATGATAGAAGATTGTTTGTCACCATCTTGGTTTATTGCCATCCTCATGGAGTACGAAGTTTATGGGATGAATTTTATCAATTTATGATAGAAAATTATGCTACTTCTAGCACCACAAATAGTGCACGGATCACAAACAGACTGTTGCAAGAGTTAAACAGATTGCTGCTGCAACATAGTAAATCTGTTCTTCATTATGATTTGCTAGAAATGACTGAAGATCATGGTGAAGATTCGACATTGTCTCGGCTAATACATGATGAATTTTCAATTATGATTCCTCAACAAGACCAAGATGCAGTTGATCATCTCAATGAGGATCAGACTTTTGCATACCAAACAATATTATCTTCCATCAATTGTAATGAAAATGCCATGTTTTTCGTCGACGGTCCAGGAGAGACTGGAAAAACGTACTTATACCGCGCATTATTGGCAACCTTGAGAAGAAATAATCATATTGTATTGGCTACTGCAACTTCAGGAATAACAGCAACATTATTGCCTGGCGGGAGAACGGCGCACTCCAAGTTTAAAATTCCACTTAATCGTAATGCCTCCTCTAGATGCTCACTTAGTAAACAATCTGACGAAGCAGAATTGATACGAAGATCAACGACGGTTATTTGTGATGAAGCACCGATGATGAATAAATTTGCTTTTGAAGCTCTTGATCGGACTTTTAGAGATTTCACCGGAGTTGATATGCCATTTGGAGGTAAAGTCATTATTTTTGGGGGAGATTTTCATCAAGTACTTCCTGTTGTCCGTAAGGGTACACGGTCGAAGCCAGTTTGATTAATTCTTCTTTTTGGAGAGATGTGAAGATCTTTCGTTTGAGACAAAATATACGATCCATCAATGATCCGGATTTCTCAGAGTTTTTACGTACTGTTGGTAATGGAGAACATCCATCTATTATTGAAGACATGATACAAGTACCATCATGTATGGTCATACCATGGGAGAGTGAAGAATCAATCAACCAGTTAATCAATCAAGTTTTTCCTGATTTGGTTTCTCATGCAAATGATGCATCGTACATGGTTGAAAGGGCAATAATTACTCCAAAGAATGATGACGTTGACGTGCTTAATGACATGATTATAAAACGACTGCCAGGACCGGAACGTACCTTCTACTCTTTCGATTATGTTGAGGACGACACCAGGAATTGTATCAGCAAGAATTCTTAAATTCAATATCACCTTCTGGTATGCCCCCGGTTAACTATAAAAAAGGTGCTCCCATTATGCTTTTGAGAAACATTGATCCCAAAATGGGTTTGTGTAATGGTACAAGACTGACTTGCCGTGGTACATATAACAACCTCATCGACGCAAAGATATTAAGCGGTCAGTTTGCCGGAACTAGAGTATTCTTACCTAGAATCTCCATAAAGAGCGGGGAGAATTTTGGACTCCCTTTTGAGATGACAACAAAACAATTCCCGGTAAAGTTGAGTTTTGCACTTACTATAAACAAATCACAAGGGCAAACAATACCAAATGTTGACATCTATCTTCCAGATCATGTATTCAGTCATGGACAGTTATACGTAGCTTTATCGCGAGGAATTTCAAGAGCTACCACCAAAGTGTTGGTAAAAAAAGGCGCAATCGTAGGCGAGGAGGAGGTGTTCACAAGAAATGTTGTGTATAAAGAGATCTTGCTTCCTTCAGAGTAATGTGTTCATATGAGGTATGTGTTCTGCTTAATGTTTATTGCTACGTATGTGTAACCTTTATGAAACTTTACTTAATATTGTAGCCACAATTATATTTTCAGGACCGTGTAAAAATGCTGATTTCATGGGCTACTCACACAATGGGAGATGGTGACATGCTCACCAATAATAAACCTTCATGTGTTCGGTGATATAAATGACTAATGTTCTATATGTGAAAAGATATTTAGTTGTTTTTTTATGTTTAAGCATTGTATTAAGTTGTTTGACACAAATTCCAATACGTTATCATGTTTATAAAGTTTTTTTTTTTGAACAGATGTACTTTATAAGTTGTTTTTTCTTTGTATATTTATGTTGTTTGTATAAAGTTAATTAATAGTGTAGATATCAACTTTTCTATTACACTTTTTTATGCTAGAGTTGTAGAGGATCAAGAGAATATCGCTTTCACAGATGTCTATTACTCAAGTCTTTTACATCTCCTTGACTTATGCGTATATTTTCTTTTCATAAAAGTAATTTATCGGTTATCGTCACGTTCTCGCTCAAACTATAAAACACATAAAGAAATTCAAAATAGTTACATAAACATAAAATAATTATTCGCACGCGCGAGCGCGGCCCTTCCGCACGCGCATCGCGCGTGCAGGAAGGCTAGTAATTGAGTAATATAAACAAAGTATATATGTAGACAAGATATAATCAAAATAGAAGTGAACTCACAAATCGTGAGTATGGATAATAAGCAACAAAAGTTGCACCAACATCTCATAGATCATCATAGAGTTCATAGAACGAATGAGTAAAAACATGTTGATAAAGTGTTATAAACTAAAGAATACGTAGAGAGAAAAGAGAAGAACAAAATGTAGGAAGAGGAAAAAGTGTCTATTTCATTCTTATTAGGCTCATTTATATAGGAGTATAATTTACATCTTAAAGACATAACTAATGAGTATTTACAAAAACATCCATATATATTATAATATTTACAACAAATCACAAATTTTACATATCTCTAATAGATGAGATATCCAGAGTAAATATGGAGAAATGAATAAAACCAACCTTCCATTGAATTTTTTTTTGTTTTTTTTTTAAAATAGTAAAAGGAAAGAGATGTGCCTATCACGTGACTTGAAAGCTTTTGAGAGAGACCGAGAGAACGAGAGAGCAAAGCTTAACACAAACAGAAGAAGCAGAGAGAGTGAGAGAGATGGCGCTGAGAGCAGCCGTTCTGCGGCACGTGCGAGTTCCAGTACAAACCCTAAACCCAAACCTAACCCTAGCCGGAGCCAGACAGGCCCTACCTTCTTGCCTCCGGTGGATGTCCTCGCACGACGATCATCTCACCAAAAACGAGGTCACCGAGAGAGTCCTCTCCGTCGTCAAGTGCTTCCCCAAAGTCGATCCTAAAACGGTATCAACCCCTCTCCTTTCATTGCTTCCGATTCCGGCTTTTGATTTCCTCATCTGTATTGTTTCAATTTCGATTTGGGCTCCGAATTGGGGGTTTCCGGATCTAATTGACCCGTTTTAGGAGTTGATTGAGTGTTTCACTGTTCTTTGGAATGTAGCTGTGCTGAGTGTGACCTTGAATCGTGCCGAAATGTGCTGCATTGTGTTTGCCATTTTAGATTGTTGTGGTGGTCATTTTGGATCTAATGAATTACTACTAGTGAAGTAGTTAACTGATGTGAGATATAGGTAGAGGCTGGGTTCTTTGTGAATCCTTCTTTTTAGGACTAGTTAAAGTACTCGTGTAGGCTCGGGGAGGACAGCTAGGTCTTGGTTCGAGTGGCGGTTTTTGCCCCTAACTGCAACTTATCCACTGATTCTTCTGCGACTGTTGATATATCGACAATGAAATATCCGATTTGATACCTGATTTCATGCTTGGCACAATGCTTTCTTTGTTTGCTTTGATGCTAAATGATATGAACTTAAGAATTTGCCTTTTGAAAACATACTTAATAAGGAAAGGTGCATTGGAGTTGATGCAGAAATGTTGTCCTGGTCACCCACTACTGGTTTTAGCATCTAGGGTTGAGATTAGATTAATACATTTTTAGATTTTTTATCTGAATCATTGATAATAGATAGATGAGGTGGCACGAATTCCTTGGTTATCAACTGACCATGAGATCATGACTCAGGGATATACCCAGAACTCGCCCATAATTTGCCTGTGTGGAATAAGAACAAGCACAAAACATATAAGTAATAATGGGCTTGTAATGTACATTCTTCATCATCTTTGATTTTGATTCTGGATTTTTTACTGTTCTTTTGTTGGGCTTGTACAGATGATGAAGTTTTGTACAATATATCATCTGAGTAAAGTAATTGCCGTTGTTAACTGGTATGAAGCATAGATTTAATCCTTTGAATTTTGTAGGTCAATTGGTGAGGCAAGGTTTCTATTGATAATGAAACTGATATAAGCCATGCTAAAGTAATGATACATTGATGATAACTTTATAATGAAACTTACTTTGTTTGTCTTCTGGAATGACACTTGGACACAAGTCCCTTTGCACGGAAACTATACCACAATTTAGGTCCTCGACTAATAGGATCTGAAGATATTAGGTTTCATGGACAAAAGTGAACTACGAATCATTAGTCTGCATATACATTACTCTCCTTCAATAGTTTTTAACAGTTCTAAATACATGGTAGAAGCTAAGAATCAATTTAGTAGTACTTGCAGATCTATATAGACGCTTTTGTACTATTTATTAGCGGCCTCATAGATGCAATGGCATAATGCCCTTTTACCTGTTGCAAGTTCTCCTCTTTCCTCTCTGGTTATGAATCTTCATCTCTCTTATTTTTATGAGTATAGACTTGTTGTTCCCTTTCTGAATATCTTTTTCTTCTCATCAATGAATTGCTATAATTTTGTGTTGGTACACTGCTTTTTCTGGGATTACTGATTTTTCTGCAACAGGTGACTCCTAATGTACATTTCCAAAAAGATTTGGGCTTAGATAGCTTGGATAATGTGGAGATTGTAATGGCTCTAGAAGAAGAGTTCAAGCTTGAGATTCCTGACAAGGAAGCAGATAAGATTGATTCTACAAATCTGGCCATTGAGTACATCTATAACCATCCAATGGCTGGGTAACTATCTCTAGCCACAGGATTGTCTCATTATGTTAGCTGTTGAAACGTATTTTTGTTATCAATCATGTGACATTTGTAGGAATTTGCTCATCATGTGGGCTGGAAATAATTTGCATGTGTCTGAAAGAGAGTATTCTTCCTGGAACTGTTATTAAACATCTTTGCAATGTTTCAATTGTAAACAGTGGCATGTTCTATCCAATCAGTTTTCAGGATTGGCTGTGTTCCTTTTCCTGTTCATGTTTTAAGTGCTGTTTTTCATTATAAGTTTGCCTGGTAGCTTGTAATTCATGTGTCTTGGAGTTAAATGTGCATGAACCCCGATAGTCTGATGGCCTCAGCTGGTCACAATATGATCACCTATTCGAGGATACTAGATTCACTTCTTGTTTTGAATTTTCTAGTGATCTACTGTTTGAAGTATTATGAGATCAGTTACCAAAACTATGTATTTAAGTCTGGTTCGAGAGAGCTTATCTGAATGTCATTTTATTTGTTCGAACTTGGTAGCACATGAAAATTTATGAGAGCCTAGAGATTTTTTTCACACTGATCTGCAAATACTTTCTAAAAAGCAATTGCCTAACTTTCCATCTTCTAAAAGTACACATTATAACTTACACGAAGCCTCTTGTTGTCTATGGAAGCTCTTTTCACAGTTTGAAAATCACTCTGGAACATGCATTAATTTTGCACACAGCGTAAAGTTGAAGGCATTTGGATCAATTTGATGCGAATGTAGCAGATACCACCCAGTTATCTTTTTGAATTGCTTTGAAGCACTAGGCTTTGTCTATGACATTCACACCCTGAAAGGAGAACCTGGAGTTCGCACTAGTACTATTTTTTGATGGAGCCTTCTCATCCTTTATATTGATGGAGCCTTCTCATCCATTTATATTGCTCTGTCAATGTGCCATTTCAAATCTGTTTTTGTTCAAGATTTTGAATCGACAGTACCTCATTATGTAGCTTAGCTTAGTGTTATGAAATGCTATAATGTTGTTTAGCATTAAAGTCTAAGATATGAACCAAAGTAACTCTTTCTCTAAGTTACTCCAAAACAAAGATGACATATTTGTTTGACTGCTGCCTTCCCAAAATCATATACTAAAAAGAAAAAGAAAGAAAAACCAAGCCTAATGCTAGTTTTAATATAACTATAAAATGGGATGGGGACCCATAAAGATAAACAACATTTTGAGTCGGTTGTGCTTCATAGGAATTGTGTTAGGGTCAATTGATCACATTCTCTTCGAAAGTTATTATATCCTTTAACTACTATTAGACCAGATGTCACATACAACAATCATAGCACACAAGTAAAATTCTGCTCGCGTCAGCAGCCGGATTTTCATCCTTGAAGCAATCTACTGATTCATACAACTTATGCTGCAAGGTACATCCTCATCATTTGAAAGACTGGATTTTCATCCTTGAAGCAATCTACTGATTCATACAACTTTTCAAGAATTGCGCATATCTGGATTGACATAACCCTGGCATATCCATAATAATACCAACACATGCATCAAGATGATGAACAAATTTCCAACAATTGAATACAAGCTTCTGGTCACCAATAGTACTTCTTATAATAAGAGAACTTCATATAATATGATTCGTTAGAAGCTAAATCTTTCTTGATGTTATCTTCAAACTTGACCAATAGGATCTTTCTATGATTAACTAGGTTTTGTTCACGTTACAGCAGTTACAGCTAGCCGAGTTCGATCAGAACAACCTTACAAACAAGAAGCAAACAAGATTACAAATTCATGAAAAAGAGCCAGCCATGCATACAAATTATCCCCTCTTTATTTAATATAACGACGAACTGACCATATTGATAATCGAAAGGGCTATAATACACAGCTGAAACGTCTCATTGTTCCTCTTCGTTAATGGGGAAACCAACTGTCTCTCCTTGAATCCATCTTCGCAAGTCGTGGAGGCATCGACGATCGAACTTACCAGGATATTGGCGTCTTCGTTGTGCTTCATCTTGTAATCCTTGATGGCTTGCTTGATGGTGGATCTGGCGTCTGTGTAAAGATCCAAACAGTCATACAAACTCGCCCTTACGAACTTGTCCAGCTGCTTGTTCTTGAGAAGGTGCTTGATGTAGCGGTTTGTGTTGGTTACGTTGTGCTGGACTAGCTTCATTGAGATGAGGCCGAGTTGCCGGAGATCGGCACCGGGGCTGTTTGGGGCGGCTTGGAGAGAAGTCAGGCAGAACTTGTAGCTCAGGTTGGGGTCATTCTGAGCAGCTTTCTTGCAGGTTTCAGAGATGAGATTGTTGGCAGTTATAGGAGTGAAGGTTGATGATAATAGGAGGAAGAGAGGGAGGAACGTGAAAGTGAATATGGAGGTTGCAATTGTCATATTGTGGGGATGAGGACTATGAAGTTTTTGGGGTTTGGGGTATCTATAGTTAGCTTGGATAGTTGGATAAGCACGTAGGTACCCTATTTGTGAGATTATGGGGGAGGGGAGAGATGTGCGTTGGGAGACTTAGAGTGAAATACTATCTAAAGAGAATGGAATGAATAACATGAAAATTGAATTTAAAGGTTTGACCTAGTTAGCTGGTGCACGGAACATATGGGATTCGACAGTCGCGACACAATATGAAAATCTATATATTGTGAATTTGTGATAGTTTAACTGGTTTCTAGAATTCTAAAATGAAAAATGATGGCTAGGTGTTTTTTTTTTTTTTTTGATAAATGGACATTAGCCATGAATATATGGATAACTGAATGTCGAGTTACAACATGAATATGAAACACCCTCACGGGCAGATATTAAATATTGAATCATGCAAAACTACCTAAGAACCGAAGTACCCAAGATAATTTCTATATTGCAACCTATAAGCGTGGTTGACACCAAGAGTAACCAAGTAACCAAAAAAAAACCAAAGACATCTAAAAAAACCTAGAAAAACCTCCATTATTCTACACTAACTTATTCAAAAATGACCGGAACCGCCCTACGCAGAGTAGGTAGCCCCAAGATCGAACACAAGAAGAATTGAAATCACCTCCTCTTTAGCTGTGCCACCAAAGCTCTCACTGAGGCCCAGGCCAATTCACCAAACCCTAGCATCCTCTCCCCAGCTAAACTCAAACCAAGCCGAGCCGCTGCGCTGCCAATGATCACAGCAACCCACAGTGCCCTCACCACCATCGAAGCCACCACCATAGGTAAAGCTACTAGCCTTCAAGACACCCTGACCATCCTCAACCTACAGCAAGGCGTTGTGTCCAAACTCACAAGCCAAATCAGCCAACCCAGATCTGATTGGATTGACGCCCACACCATCATCAGGATCCGATTTTGGATTCATAGGGATGCAGTTTCCAACTCTGCCATTGAGAGAAGGAGAAGGACGAGGACTACTGTCACCTTGGCAAATCCAAAGCAATTGCAGACGAAAGAAATCTCTTTTGGGGGTAAAGAATAGACGTTGATGAATTACTTCCTCTCCACCATATTCAAGAAAACGAGTAAAAGCAGGAGACCCCCTATTGTTGGTAGAGATAGCAACGTCGCCATGAGGCACTGTCGCCAGAAACCCTAGAAGCACTCTAAGGAGAGAAAGCATTGTGTATAAAATAGATGGCTAGGTTGGTAGAGCATTCACAACAAAAAAATATTAATTATTTTTGTCAAGGAAGGATAGCCTTTATATTGATCAAAAAGTAGGTAATGACATTAACGCAATCTATTCTCGCGTACTACATAAAAATCGAAGAATGCAAACCAATCTAAACAAGCTATTTTTATGCTGCAAAACCTTAAGAAGAAGTTTCGATCAAAATACCATTACAATGTTAGGGCCTCATTACGATGTTAGGAAAGAAGAGTCGCCCTAACATAGTCGAGATCTAGAGGTCGGCAACCCGACCCAAAACTAGTGGGCCAGGACCGGGCCGGGCTTTGGCATACTTTTTATATTTTTCACGGTCGGCCGGGCTGGGCTTCTTCATAAATTGTAAGCCTCAAGGCTGTCCATGGGTCGGGCCACATAGGGCTAGCCAGACCGGGCCAGGTCAGCCCGGTACTTTAAAGAGTCGAGCCGAGCTTTTCCTAATAAGACCCAAAACAACTTTATTTCACAATTTTTTAGCCTTTAAAGATGAATCTTGTCTAGCTTAAGATATAAAAGTGTTTTGACTTAGATAAGCACAAATCATATACTATAAACTATCTAGCAATCACACATGATTCAAGGCCATTCCCTTTGTGAGTTTTGACTTGGACAATTTCAATACACAATTCATTGAGAAATCAAATTGAGCTAACTAGACAAAACAACCATCTAAAGCCATGACCCAAAGAAGAATACCCGATGACAAACTCATCTCTTCTTCCCCAATATGGTATTCCCAATCCTTAATGTTATAGATGATCTCGTTCGAGCGGCGACATGTCCACCTTCATCCTCAACAAGCCGTTATACTCAAAATATACAATTAGAATTTAAGATTAATCGAAAAACAATTGAGAAACAAGAAATAAGAATGAATAGAAGAATGGTACAAAACTCACACCTTTTGGGAAAAGAGGGAAGGGTATCAGGTGGTCGATGATTCGGCAATCGACGATGTCATGGCCTAGAGTGGAGATGGATCGAGCTTCGTCGATATATTGAGAGGCAATGGAACTTCGAGAGAGCTTTGAGTGATGATATGTTTTGGGAGGCTAGATCAAAGAGTTTTTTTTTTTCAATGAGATATAGATCAGAGAGCTTTGGGTCGATGAGAACAAGGAGATAAATACCAAGTATTTATCCTTTAAAGTCTAACATCTATAATTTTTTTATACCATGGATAAGAAGAGATGTTGTAGAGTTTCCTGTCTAACATTAATAAATATTTATACACCAGGTAATAAAGAAAGACATGGTAGTGAGTGTCTGGGTGACACATTGACAGGTGATATATATAAATAATGAAATAGGCTGGGCCTAGGCTTCAAACCCTCGACCCTTACCCTCCCTTATGCCCTAAAGGGCCGGGCTTTAGTGGGCTTTTCTGCAGGCCAGGCTAGGCTTTGGCCCTTCGAGCCACGGGCCGCCCATGGGCTTTTTAAGCCCGCAGGCCAAATGATGACACTTATCGAGATCCATAAGGTCTAACCATCTTGATTTAGAAAAAAAAAATTAGGGACTAAACTGATTTTAGTTTTAAAAGTTTGAGATGGTAAACTAAATTTAGTCCTTACTTTTATAATAGAAATACATTCTATAATATAAAATTTCTTTTTTCATTTAGAATTGAAATTTGCTTAGTCCTTGTGGTTTGAAGTCGATATCTGTTTAGTCCTTGTGGTTTTATTTTAATCTGAATAGTCCTTAAAGTCATGATTTTTCATCCAAATAGTCATTCCGACAATTTTCTCAGTTAAATGTCATAAGGACTATTTGGATGAATAATCATGACTTTAAAGACTATTCAGATTAAAATAAAACCATAAGGACTATTTGGATTAAAATAAAACCATAAGGACTAAACATATGTCGACTTCAAACCACAAAGACTATACAATATTTTACCCAAATTTCATTTACCAACTAATAGGTAACCAAGAGATCTCACCTGAGGCACCAATTCCCCAACGATCGTGCCACTTCGTGTACCAACGGCGGAGTGCTTCCTCCTCTGCCTTCCGAGCCATTGCATTAATATTTTGTGTCTCTTGTGTCGTGGTGATCATCTCAGCCTGGTGGTTAGAAGACTGTAACGCATCAAACTGCATAAATGGAAGCCACAACACCAGCTATGGTTTTGATGCAAGAATCCACCTTCTTCTCCACAATAACAATCTTCGGCACCTCGACAAACTTTTCAACCTCAACAATCTTCGGTACCTCCACAAACTTTTATGCGGTGATGATTTTTGGGATTATTGGGCAACATGGGAAATTTGGGCGACAAATTTTGGGGATTTTCGACATCTTTGTTTTGGGGGCATCGAGAATGTTGTTTTCTCGCTCATTTGTATCAAGGTTTTCTTTCCTCTTTTTTTGTTTTTTTGTCTTTTTGTTTTTAATAAGTATCTGGTCATTTAAGCTTTGAAGGTTTAACATGGTCCAATACGGCCTTTAAGCTTCTCTTTTTACCCAGATAATCCATATCCACCAAATTTGCAGTTGACTGAAGATCGAGTTGTGAATTACAACAATCATTCATTTTAACAAGAGCCAAAAATAGAATTGTGAAAAGAAAACATTTTAGGAATTTTGTGCATATTGATGTATTTCTTAACATACAATGTTGGACACGTTTGCATACCTTATGTATACACATCAGGTTTGAAGGGCAGAGAGAAACACAAAAGAGGTGCTGCATGTGTGATGAGAAGTTGCTGAGGAAGCAGACATTTCATGTATATTTGATCGACACGAGGTGTCTTGCTTGTGTGGGAGGCTTTAAATATCCTATAGCTGCTCTTAAATGTGGGCATAAGCAGCTAGAAGAGTCCTGCTTTTTCATGTATATTCCTGCTTTTGCAACTCATGTGTGCATGCAATAGTTTGACTTTTGTTATCTCATTTTTAAGGATGGATTCATCGGCTCACAAATGTATGGACTTCCGTTTACCTGTTACACGGGAGAAAAGGGGGCAGGGTTGAGATTTGAATTTAGATTTAATTAGGGTTGGAAATCCGACATTCAGTTGTCCACTTTACCGTTTGTCATCACTCAATGCTTCAAAACTGGTAGATGAGGGATTAGTAATTTATTTGAGAGCTCCTTTATATAAATACCAATATAGATGTTGAACTCTGTCCCTTTGTCACTGGTGTATGTTGTACGTTTAACACTTGCTCTTAGAGGTTAACACTTAACAAGCTACCTATAAAGAAAAAAACACTTTTATAGACGCATTTCCAGTTTCTTAAAAAAATAGTGCAAAGATACGATCTGTTACTTTGATATGTTCCTACTACGTACTATTCTCATTGAAGGCTTACATGCGGAAACTTATATCTAACACATAACTCTAACATCATTTTGGTCCACCCCCACTAAGTTTGAGGGGAGGTGTTGACGCGTCACTACATTGACTCATGCTTAAGGTTAACTGCTGATGATACTAACGAAATGGTGATGATGTGGCTTAGTTTGTTGAATGTCTAGCTAAATTTACCGTTTGCAATAAGTTTGCCAGAATGTTTTTATTTTTCATTTTTTATTTTTTATTTTATTTTATTTTTACAATATTCAAGGATATGGTGACTATAAATGCTATTGGCTTGTATAATTTTATGCAGTGGCAAAGCCAAAATTACAAGCTTGGTGACTATCAACAATTATGATGACTTCTCCGACATTGCGGCCGTCCCTCTCGATTTTATTTAGATATGGGTTGAGATCCTTGGTCTAGGGATGGCAATAATCCCCAGTGGGTAGGGTACCCACGGGTATTCGACCCTAACGGGGAAGATATACGGGTATAAATGGGTAACGGGGATGGGGATCTCCAGTATTCGGATTCTTAAATCGAGTAAGGGGCGGGTATGATATTTTGATATTCGTCCTCGTCCCCACCCATTAAGGATGAAAATATTATTATAGATAATTATATAATTTATTATTATATATATTTATATATAATTTATAAATAAATATTTATGTAAAAAAATTTGTGATTTTCTTAATAAACATTTAATGGACCTTCCTTTTTATTATATATTTTTTATTATCTTCATGAAATTTATCGGTATTGTTCTGTTTTAACCAAGACTTGTATTTATGTTTATTGGATTGAAGCATGAAACTTATTTATTTTGGTATTTGATTTTAATTTCATACTTTTATATAATTGTATTTTGTATTTAAAAAAAATTAATTTAATACATAATTGTTAACGGGTACGGGTACGGGTATAGAAACGTAATCCCCAAGGGGTACGGGTACGGGGAATCCCCATTATCTAATTACGGGTACGAGGATGAGAAATGTAAAAGGGTATGGGTACGGTATTTTGATCCCCGTACCCTATCCTACCCATTGCCATCCCTACCTTGGTCTACCTCCGGGTCTTCTAACGGCGGCGACGATGCAACTGATAGGGGAGACTATCGGTCCGGTTCTCACTATGGATCATACGGCGTCGAGGAGAGGTGTGGCTAAGGTTAGGGTGTCGCTCCCCTTGAATGAACAAGTTCGACTTTCTCGGCGGATCCAGGTTTCTCCAGTGGACGTCATTGAGGTGCTACAAATATGAGCGCCTGTTGGGAAGATGTAGAGAATGCTCCATGATCAATCATTGTCATGCACTGTGTCCCACCATGCAAAGGAGGAGAATGAGGTCTTGGTTGTTGCAGCAGCAGTGCCGCCACGATCTTTAGGGCAATAGCTTCCTCTTTTGTGTTTGCTCCTATCTTTAGGGTTCCAAACCTCAAAACCCTAAAGAAACAGCAAATTACCATTATGGACATCCTTAAAAGCAATGGAATCCTAGCTAGGGTTTCGGGTGTCTGCCGTCCTAAGGAGGAGGACGAGGAGGGCTAAAAATTCTCTTGCCCTAATCCCTCCAGCCCTAGAGCCAAAATAGCTCGGTTTTGTTGAGGGAGGAATGAGATTGATGATGCATGGCTCTTCTGGAGGTAACAAGAAACGTGGTCGCCCTCGAGGTAGTCAAAACAAACCGAGAGTCACGGATGGGGAAGCTTTGGCAAATGTATCAGTGACCTCGGAGGTTGCCTCGACTTCAGACGTGGATAGGGGCGGAGCTACTATTGGGTCTGACGGGGTTCAGACCCCTGTCAGCTCTTTCACATACACAGCAAAAATATGGATTATTCTAATCAACTAATGATTATAGTAGGTATTTATTCAAAATGAACCCCCCCCCCCAAAACGTGATATCATCATTTTTGTAATGGAAATACACTCAATAAAAAAAATAACAACAATAATTAATTTAGAAATAAGTGTTAGAATATGATTAGTCGTATAACATTTAACAATATGTCAACAACAGCAGTAACCATTTGAGTACCTTTATTTATTTTTTAATAACGTTATGATTGTTGCATTATTGATTCCGGTGTTTAAGAACTTTATATTAGTATTATGTTATTATATTTTCAATTTTAATATATGATATAGCAATTGAGTTATACGACCGAATGATCGGTACATTTTTTTTTCCGGTAATGATCGGCACTTTATATATGAACCCCCCTATGATAAATTTATAGCTCCGCCACTGGACGTGGAAAGTGGGAGCATGCAGGCTCAGGAGACTATGTGTGTTGTTGTACATTGCATGAGTATAGATTCGTTGATGGTGAAGGCAGAGATAGGTACACCAGAAAGGTCCATAGGCCTTGTTCTCTTTTATCATTGAATTGTGTCATTGTGCGATGAATATGCTTCCATTTTTAATTTATGTTGAGTCATTACTATTTCAATCCCTAGTTATAGGTTTGTGTCAACATCGTTTTTTTCGATTTGTAGTCCAAAACTGTGAGCAGTGAGATGTAAACGAAAGCTTGCTTGCTTTCAGCTTGACCTCGGAAGGTCGATATAATGAATATCACGAGATTTATTCCTCATAATTAACTACCTTATTAGAACCATTTTTCTCCAAAATAGTACAAGTTTATCAAGGAAAAATAGTCCAATATATGAACTTTCAAAGACTAATTTTGGTATCTCAATTTTCAACTACGTCAAAACGGTATTTCATATTTTTATCCGAATCATATAATAATATCTGTATCCGTCAATTTCGTTAAGAAAATTGACCTGATCGCATGTATAATTATTTTTTTTTATCACAAAAATGACCAATATATAAGAACCAATTTACCCTCCGGCTCCCGATATTCAAATTTCTAGGACATGAGATAAGGACCCAAAAGAAGAGACAAATAAAACCATCACAAACCTACCCAAAACAATATACCCTCTCTCCCTCACTCTCCTCACTCCTTCACTCTCCCCACATTAACAATGGCGAGCCTGAAGTCGGCCATGGACTCCGCCTTCTGGGACCTCAACGTTTCATCACCTCACACCCTCGAAGGCTCCGCCAAGGTCATTCCCGGCGACCCATTTCCTCTCGACGGCGCCCGAGCCAGCCGAGCCCTCAGAATCCAACAACTCTCTCTTTTGGGAAATGGGTTCCCTCTCGGTATCATTCCTTCTTACTCTCCTGCTTCCCACAAGGACTTGGGCTCTTTCTCTCTTCAGTCCCTCTTGCTCAGACCATCCACTTCTAACTGGTAACTAACAATCACCTTAAACCCTGTTCTGCTTGTTTGGTTTTGTTGTGTCTTTGTATTTGTTTGTGCACGTGTGAGTTTGTTGAATTGAGGTAGTTGAGATTTGAGTTGTGGAAGTGAGTTGGGTGGTGAGAGAGGGATAAAGACTCTGTCTTGATGGTTTTTGGTTTGCAAGTTTGTGTTTTGTCTGTGGTTTTTGTGTGACCAACTTGTGAAGGGTCTCTTTATGTCTCTGTTTCTAGGCTTGGTTTGTGCTATGTTTTAGTTTCTAGAAGAATGGGGCTTATTAACGGTATACTTGGGTTAGTGAATTTGGCTTTTGAGAAGTTGGCATCAGTCCGTTTAGACCAAATTATAGGATGTCTTGCCATCATTTTAGGCCAATCTTATAAATGATGACCCTCAATATACGCAATTGAGCAACCGAGTACCGTTTGATTGTTGTAATGGTAGAGTTACAAAAAGTATTATAACATTTTATCTTCTTATAGATAACTTTTTCTTCTCTGGGTTGACTAGTCTGCATTAGATCCTAATTTGTTTTGACTTTTGAGCAATTGGGGGTTAGGACCTACCGTGTCTCAGATACTTACTCATTTGTATGCGGTATGTGCTATATAGAGGAAGAGGCTTCTTTATTGAAGAGCATGTATGTGATCCAATGATGAATTTATTTATCTTTTCTTAACAGAACTGGGTTTTGATACAATCTTAGTGTTACAGTTACATTTTTATTAGAAACAGTTAGGTAACTTACAAAGATTATGTTTTGTGGGGACCTTTTCAAATAAATGAAACAATGTTTTCATGTTTTGAAATCTGAACAATGTCTTAGGTAAACCATTTACAATCTAATTGTTTCTCACACAGTTGCAAAAATATGATATTTGAATTGCTAATCAAAGCGACTTCTGCATCTCAGAGTAACTCATCTAACGCTTTCTACATGTTGCTCATTATCATCCCTGATCATATATATATATATCTAATGTATCAAAAGATGGAGGCGCTGTCCCAATTCTTTGAGCATGCCTCCTGCTAAAGGAGAATGCATTCTGGGTTATTATTGCTTATACCAGATCATCTTTCACTCTAGCAACTATCTGTAGCATTCTCATCTTTTACTTTATGATCCTTCTCATTCCATAATCTTCATGCATATAGGTGGCTTGGCATAATTGGACAGATCCGCCCGAAGAAACTGATTTCTTCTATTAAAGCTGAATTTTTCACTAATGATGAGTTTGAGGTCCCTACATTCAAAGATGCAGCAAGGCATTTCTTGGACAAATCCCTCTATTCAGTTGGATTATGCACACAATTTCTTTTGACTCCTGCATCATCCATAAAGTTGAGCACAGAAGGAGATGGTGAGAAAAAAGGACGCCGCAGCAAAGTGATGCTCTTCCATAAGGCATGGATATGAATTCACAGTTTTAGATTTCATTAAACTGTTTAAGCAGTGATTTTGGAGCATCGATTTGTTTGTTTTCTGTTTCATTTAATGTAGAGTTGATTCATGTGGCATGGTGATTTGGTATTGAGTGTAGTGTTAGAGGTAATGTTAATCTTTGTGGTTTGCTGATATCAGGTTGTAGCTCAACTATTCACCTTCTAATTTGTTTCACACTCTGAAAACAAGTTTGCTATATGTGAATTAAAATTTACCGTAAATAATCTTCAGGAGCCATAATCAATCACTTGGAGATGATATTTGAAATTAATCTGGTCGGTGGTGATTATTTCCCTGATACTCTAAAGTGTTCACAAAATTGAAATTGAAATAAAGTTTGGCTCATATATTAAAATTGCTTAAGAAATCCTTCAAGTTTGATTTGTTTATACATCTGGTTTGTCTGTAGGCTATGCTAGTCAGTAACCTTGATCATGTTGACCTCAATGAACATAATGGCTAATTGAGATAAATTTCATGTCTGGGTCCTTTATCGTTTTGATTTATCTTGCTGTTATAATATTGGGGAATGTTTCACTGAACAGTCTTTCTGAACTTCTAATATGTTTACAGCTTCCTTATCATGACATCACTCTAGAGGCTGCATGGCCTGAGCTGTTCATTGACCATAAAGGACAATATTGGGATGTACCGGAGTCAATTTCCTTAGATCTGTCATCACTTGTTTCCGAACAAGGATTGCGGTACCGGGTTGGTGTACATAAAAATAGTGGCCATCCCCAGGCAGTTAATGCCGTAAATGATGAGGCACCTACATCTCTGATGCCTGGATTGTGTGCAAAGGCTGCCTTTTCTTATGAGAAGAGGAGAGACCTTTGGAGGCAGAAGGAGACACAGAATGATCTCATGGTAAAGACCAACAAGGGTTGGTTTTGGCGGCCATCATATGATGTGCGACTCAAAGAACCTCATGCTGCAGTATCTGGAATTTTTGGTAATTTACATTCTTACAAGTTCCTTAATTCATGTATAAATCATTAATTTGTTATGTTTCCAGCATTAAACAGAAGAAGAATCTGTTCTAAAGCTAATAATTTTGTGCCTGTAAAATGTTTATCGATGGGTTGTAGTGCATGTATGCTGTTGACTACATCTCATATGAACAGTTGTATTATTTGTGGGAAGCTATATATCTAGTCTGCCAAGGCTGTTCTTTGTTTAAGACATCAGCCTCAAAATTTTTGGGAACTGTAAGTGTGAGTGTGCGGGCTTCATAAGAAGAAACATCATAAATATAATGGAATTTAGTCCGGTAATTACAAGCTATATCATTCTCTCTAAAAAACAAAAACTGTGTAAATATAATACATGAGTTTATTGTTGACGACCAAAAAAATGCATGCATGCATTACAAACTACAACAGAAGCATAGACTTTTAGTGAACAAGTCCTAATCAAATTTGTGTGTTTTAATTGTTATTTTTTGTCTAAATCAGTGTGTGGTATCTATTTTTCTTTCATGTTTCTGAAGATTGTAATGCCAATTCTCACTTGTTTCTTCCTTTCCAGGTGGCAACTTTGCAGCCTGGTTTCAGGATGGGCACAACTCGGTCGCTGTTGATCTAAGAGGCAATGTGAATTCTTCCCCAAGTACGAAGAAGAGAACTCCTGTCAGTGCTGATTTCTTTGGTTCAGTTTGCTATAGCTTCCAGCATGGAAAATTTCGTGAGCTCTATGGGGATTTGACCAGGATAGATGCTCGCCTGGATATTGGTTCAGCTTCAGCTCTTGCTAAAAGGGCTTTCAATAGCTTCAAGAGTTCTAATACTTCTATAGATCCTATATCATCCCCTAGGGTCAATCTAATCTTTCAACAGCAGGTATGATTCCATATAAATTATTGCCTTGTACCTACCTATATTAAAGATTTGTATACTTGACTGTTTATAGCAGTGCCTAGCTCAAACTAAAAAGAGAGAGAGAAAAAAAAATATGTTACGGACATTAATGTAATAAACTCAATATGCATGACTAGTAAAAGTTTTAGTTGGTGCTAAAACGCGTATGCATCAGTAGAAATTATGTTACGGACATTACTGTAAAACATGTTCTAGTTGGTGCTAATGGTACTTCTGTCTGAGGACCTGGTGATGGTAATTTATAAATATGTAATTGCATTTTTTTTTCTGTTGGTGGGCATCTGTTATCCGTTTACTGCCCATACACAACAATATCTGACTGATAGATCGTCTTTAACAATGTGAGCTTATTATGTTACTATACTCTTGTAGGTTGCGGGGCCAATTGTCTTCCGAGTGGATTCAAGGGTTTCACTTGCCTCTTTGCCTGGCAAACGTGGCCCACATATGGAGGATTTCATTTACAGCTTGAGCTACTCTTTGAGGCTTTTACAGTCAGGCAAGGTCGTTGCTTGGTATTCCCCCAAAAGAAAAGAAGGAATGATTGAGCTGCGGGTGTTTGAGTTTTAACTCCTCATTTTTGGTCTCGGTATGTATCTTTGGATTTCAAGCCTATTTCTTAGTGGAATTTAGACAGTAGAAAGTGAAAGAAGCTTCTCATGTTTAAGTGCCTTCTAGTCCTATATTTTCTCTATAGAGATATAGGTCTACTCAATTAGAGGTAATTATCGTTGTAGCGTCTATCAAATGTATTTCAAGCAATACTGATGGCTTAAGTTGTAGCATATATGAGTTTGATGCGTCATGATTTAATTTCCCACATTCCTCATGTCTCATTTCTCATTCCTCTTTTTTGCATTTTTTTCGTTTGTGTCAAAAGATACAAAATTAGAAGGAACAGTGAAAGGATACTTAAAGTTGAAGTCCAATGGGAACCTATTTGGAATTAGGAGTTCTCCTTAGATCCTTTGTCAATCCTACTTTAATAACCTTGAAATATTAAATAATCTTGGATAAGCTGTTAACTGTAAGGGATAAAATTATCAAAAACAAAATAATTTATATAAGAATTAGAAAAAATATATATATGTGCACTACTTTGTAAAGGAAACTGCCCACTCTCGTTGTGTGTTTCAGGTTTTTATTAGCAATGAGCGAGAGTTATGTTAGTTATGTTAATAGCTTGATGGATCAAGTCTAGAACATGCTGCAGGCCTCTCTACCCTTCAGGAACTCCGAGTTCTGATTTCAAACCGTCGGTGCGACCTTTGTATATTACAGGAAAACCTATTAGGTAATTCTGAATCCAAGGAAACATTAATGCCCTATAATACATTGACTATATCAACTTCATTAGGAAAAACCAGAGGATAAAAAAACAAACATAGAGGCTGACACCCAGTAAGTACCACAAATCAACAACAAAATTGAAACAAATGGAAAAGAAAATAAATAAGAAGCAGAAAGTAGGTCTTAAAATCTAGCCATAAACACAACAATCCAATTTAAAGAAAAGCAGGCAGAATGCCACACCCAGTTTGGGATGCAAGCCATCATGAAAATCTGCAGCCATTACAACTCCCTTTAGCTTTAGCTTAGCTGCACAAGATGAAGCTATTCACAACTTTCCATGAAGTTTGTCTCTTATCCGACACATCTCAGCCATAGCATCGGTAATGGCCAATCGTTCTCTAGGCAACTCTGCAGAACAAGCAACACCAACTTCTAAAATTGAAATCAAGCTGGCTTCAATCGTTCTCTCTGCTTCAATGTCCTGTGGAACCAGAACAGGATCAACAGTCTCTCTCACTTGCTTAGGCAGAGCTTTCCTCACAAAGTTATGAAGGTTTAAAGTTCCCTGGAACATGTTATCTGTTGGCCTTTTTCCTGTGAATATTTCCAACAGAAGGATGCCAAAACTGTATACATCTCCTTGTGTCCAAACTTCATTGCCCATACCGTATTCTGCATTTTACAATTCATAACACCATATTCTAATTACCACTTTTTTGCTTCAAGCTATAAAATCAAGACTGGAAATAACCGAGGGAAAATGAAAGAAATACTCACCCGGAGGAGCATAGCCTATCGTTCCTTTAACTCCAATAGAGCTGGATTGATGTCCAGACGTTCTGGGAAGAAATCTTACTAAGCCAAAATCACCAACATGCCCGACCATATCTTCATCGAGAAGAACATTGCTCGGCTTGAGGTCACAGTGAACTATTGGTGTTTCACAATGATTATGGAGATAATCCAATGCCATAGAAACATCAATAGCAATGTTTAACCTTTGAGAAAACATTAACCTCATTGGACTCTCATTTGTCACACCAATTTTCTGAACTGGATGCAACCATTCCTCTAAGCTCCCATTAGCCATGAACTCATAGACTAAAGCCTTGAAATCATCACCCTTATAGTCAAAACCTGAACATGCAGACAGTACCTTCAAAATGTTACGGTGTCTAATGTTTTTCAGGGCCTCACACTCAGCTGCAAAACTTTTGGAAGCTCCGTGATGAATAAGGTTCAGAACTTTGACAGCAATTGTTGTCTCATCTTGGTCAAGAACTCCTTTATACACAGACCCAAAACTGCCTGCACCAATCAAGTTTGCAGAAGAGAATCCATTGGTAGCTTTAAGAAGAATTTGGTAAGAAACGTTGAGAAAATTTTCTGACTCACTCGGAGTAGTTTGCTTCTTTCTCTCCTTCCGTACACAACATAGGTACAAAAACACTAGTGCAAAACTGATTCCAAGAATCCCACAAACTAGAGATAGTATCAGTTTGAAGGTTTTGCTCAGTCCTCGCAGTTTGGGATGCTGTACTTTGCATGGTGGCAACTGAAACTCAGGTATGCCGCCGCAAAGTTTGATGTTTCCTTTCAAAGATGTACCCGTGGCATTCTTGAACACACCTTCAGTTGGTGCCATTCCCTCCAAATTGTTATAAGATAGATTCAAAGCATGCAGAAATGCAAAATGCTCCAGAAACTCCGGAATTGTACCTGATAAGTTGTTTCGAGAAAGATACAATTCTTGAATGCCTCTTAGAGAAGCCAAAGACGACGGAATTGGCCCTTGGAGGAAGTTCCCATGCATGTTAAGATATTCAAGCTTCACACAACTACCAAGGGTACCCGGAATTTCACCAAATAACATGTTTTCAGAAACATCCAAGTACTCCAGATTTATTAAATTACCGACTTCCTTCGGCAAAGAACCAGTTAAATGGTTTTGTGATAAATCCAAAATGATATATGAAGAAGAAGATAAACCAAAGACTTCTGGGGATATGATACCACTTAGATTGTTAACCCCAAGTGATGTGATCATCAGATTTTGACAGTCAGCCAAACTGGAAGGGATACTACCTTCAAGTCTGTTTTCTTCTAAATACAGCTCAGTTAATCGAGTCATATTTCCAAGAGAGGGTGGAATGTTCCCTGAGAATGAGTTTGTATTCATGTATAACCCATACAAGTTTGCAAGCTTTCCTACATCAGTTGGGATAGTACCTGAAAACTGGTTCTCAGACAACCAAAGACTCTCCAGGTTAGCCAGATTGCCAAACCCATATGGGAAACTTCCATGTATTTTATTAGCTGCTACAGAGAAGTAATCAAGCGAAGATGACAAGTTAGTTGTGCATTGAGGTAATATCCCCCCAAAATTGTTTTCTTGAAGTTGCAGGATGTATAAACTGGTAGCATTAGTCAAATCACAGAGAAAGCTCAAGTCATCATTGATTCTTCCCCCGTTCCCAAGACGGTTGAAAGCAAGACTCAACCGCTCTAGCTTATGCAAGTTCACCAAAGAAGGAACTTGTCCATGTAGTTTGTTTCCTCCCATTCCCAGATGGTTTAGGTTTGATGCATTGCATATTGAAACAGGAATAGATCCGTCGAGTTGGTTATCATCAATAAAAAGAGCTTCCAGGTTTGGTAAGGCAACACCGAGGTTTGAGGGCAAAGTTCCTTGGATATTGTTGGCTGCCAAAGCAATATGTAAGATAGAAGAGACATTAAAGACTGAGTGAGGGAGCTTTCCAGACAAGCTGTTTCCATCAAAATCAAGATACTGTAAATTGGACATTTTGTTAAAAATATCTGGAATACTCCCATTCAAATTATTCCTAGATGCTTCAAGTATCGTAAGATATGTTAAGTTGCTGAATGAGTATGGGATACTTCCTGTAAGGTTGTTGGTGGACAGCGAAACTATTCTTAGCTCTGACAAACCGCCAAGCTCCCCCGGAATTGGCCCAGTTAGGAAATTTGAGCCAAGAGCAATCCTGAGGAGTTGAGAGCAAGCTGATAAGTTAGAGGGAATTTCACCACTGAGTGAATTATTGTTGAGTTGCAAGTCCTGCAATCTGTGCAGACGGCCCATCTCTGGAGGAAGTTCATGTCTGAAGCTGTTGTTCTGTAGATGAATGGCTCTCAGAAAGCTCAAATTACCAACATGTGGTGATATAGAGCCTGAGAGTTTCATGGAGTGCAGGTCCAACTCTGTGACCCTTTGGTGGCGGCGACCACATATAACACCATGCCAGTGGCAAAAGTGGAGGCTTTTATTCCATGAAGCCATGACTCCGAGAGGATCACTGGTTATCTTAGCCTTGAATTCGAGCAAGGCCATTCGATCTCTGTCGTTTCCGGTAAGGGCCAAAGCAAGAAATGAGGGAAGAATAACAGCTTGAATGGAAAAATATGAGAAAAGCATAACTGAAATGAAGCTGTTAAGCGCCATGTATGAGGTGTTATCAGACTGGTGAAACTGAATTTGGTTCCCAGGTAGTGATTTAGCAACTGGGGAAATGCTAGTATATGCTACTAGCTAGTTTGCAAACAAGACCCTGGTGTATTGATTGGTAGTCAACTAACAATGAATGGCCTACTAGTGTTGGAAAATTTGTAGTGCCAAACTTACTTCTAGTGGTGGAGAAACTGTAGTTCTAACTTTGCATTGGTCAAGCTAGGACTATGATGCAAGCACACGAAGTATTTCCATTAAAACCAAGATATACCAGATCTGCATTGGTCAAGTCTATGTGAACTAAAAGATCAGTAGCCCCAGTAGGCATTGGTCAAGAATAAAGATAAGCTTTCATATCAACATCGGGCTAGCATTCCAAGGATGCAGCTTACAAATTAAGCTGAGGTCCTGTGGGTTCCCCATGCATTGGGTTGCAGACTTGCAGATATAAGACGAGGACAGAGGAAGGAGTACACTGTTGTATAGAAAATTTGTGGCCTTCACTGAAAGGAGTAGATATCTTTTGGCACTGAACTTTTACGTTAGTCAAAAAAAAAAAAAAAAAAGTGTTAGTGTTGGAAAATAATGCCTTGAAAAGCTTTATAGGCAAGTAGTGGGTTGGAGGATTTCTATATGACCTGCCAGTAGACTTGAGTAGATGGACTATTGAATGCTTGGAAATGTGTGTGCAAAATTTGTGATCGGCTGCAGCCTCCAGAGTGCAGACACATAGCACATACCCACACCACCACATTGTGGAGGTTCTGGCCAAAATATAGTGTTAAGATCATGGTTGCTTCTTTATATACTAATCAGTGACTGAATTTAGATACTTTAGAAATATGAATCTTATTATAGCTACTTCCTTGTGGGAGATTTGTACCATTGTTAGGATGTTATCTCATTATGTTAGTTTTTTTTTTTTTTTAATGAAAGGAGGTCAGACGATTTTATTCAATAAGCACAAGCCATATTACACAGTCAGAAAGAGACACCGCTAAAACGTAATACAACTCACCTATTGAGTGAAGCTCAGGGGAAAAGTAAACTAATAAACACTAACAATAAATTTTTCCGCAGCATCCATTAGAATACTCATTGACAACCTTCGATCAATAATCCTGGCAGTTCCTCGCAGGTATTGATCACAAGAAAAAAATTGGTACCGAAAACCACCTAAATCCTAAATATGAATCCAAAATTTTAAAGATCTAGACATTTTTGCTCTAGGTCCCAAAAGACTTGGGCCCAAATTCAAAGAAACACCTTGATCCCACTTCCCCTAGGGGTTTCCCCAAGCAAACACCACGTCTGCGCAGCCGCCGTTAATGCAACCACAACACCGTCCCCAATGCGCCGTCGCCACTTGATCCAACCGGGGTTTCGTCGCTCGCTCTCCAATGTGAACCGTCGCCCGCACACACGGTGGCCACAACAAGAGGATCTTTTCCATTTAGCTTCAAGAAATTCATCGAGACGACCAACATCTCTTTCCACCAAGAGAAACACCGCCGCCGAGGAGAAACTGAAACCCTCCTCCTCCACCAAGCAGCACGGATGGAGCGATACTAGAGACGTGCATCTTGATAGACCCTGGATCTCATATTTGAATCAGATCTGCCTGAGAAAGTTGTTGTCCTCTCCCATCATCCCTAAGCAAAGAAACAACAACAAAGCGTCGCCAGGAGGAACAAAGAAAGTTGCAGCAGGCCGAAGCTTGCCTTGGAGAGATTTGCAAGACCGAGAGACTCGTCAGCCAAGAACTAGGATCAGAAGCGACTCCGTTTAAGAAATCTGGATTGGCAAACCCTAGGAAGGGTCGATACCAAAGTAAGAGAGTGAGAGCTCTCATCATAATTATGGTCGAAGATGGCTGAGGTCGACAATAAACAAACCCTAGCTCAAGAGCCTTTACTAAACAATATATTTTTGTGCTTGTTAGTTTTTCCTACTTTCATCGTAAAAGATTTCAATTATGAGAGATAATTTATATTTTGACAGTAACTTCGGCAATTATCACATGGATTTGGCGCAAGTAAATCTCATTTTTGATGCAGATTGTGCTAAAATCAATGATCATGGTGTATAAATCTTTAAAGATAACCAAAAATGCCAGAGGATCTAAACAAACACAGGGGCTAACAGCCAGTGAGCACCACAAATTAACCAGCACCAAACTTGAAACAGATGGAAAAGAAAAGAAACAAGAAGCACGAAAACAACTGTAGGTCTTAAAATCTAGTCATCAATACAAAGATTTCAGTTACTGTAGCCTGTAAAGTTGCTAGGGGTGCCTAGATTCGTGTGAAGAAATGTGTGATAGCTTAGCTAATGTATATAAGCTTTCTTGTAAATGTAAATATTATGTTTATCCATCGAGACCAAGTCAATATGCTATTGTAGATTGAGAATTTCAGAAAGATAATAAAAAGCTCACTTCCTGGGAATCTTTAGCCCCGCATGCATAAATAGCATGACCCAAAGAAAAGGAATAACAACATAACCATCAACCACAGATAAAAACGAGAACAGTTCCAAATGAAACTACCCATTTTTTAAAAATTACAACAGCTATTCAATAGTTCAAACAAGAACAGATCCACTATGAAATAGTTCTACCAGAGCCATTAGTTCCCCCAACGTTTGTGATAAAAAAAAAAGTAAGGCCTCAAGCAGCAGCGACACCAGCATCCTTGATAGACTCACGCCACGCATACTCCCTAGCTCCATCCTTGTCCACTATCTTGATGACAAAGTTGGGTGGAGCCACAACAAGCCTTGATCGTATCTCAATGATAATTTTGTCAATTAAGGCAATGGCTTCATCAACAGACATACCTTTGTGATACAGTCGATCCATGAGGGAGAGAGCAAAATAGGAACCATAACCAAAGGCGCCCTTGTCAACCTTGTGAAGGGAAGCAATGTAATCAATGTAATACAGTTCTGCGCCTTTCTCTTCATCATATCCAGCCATGAGAATGTTCACATGGTATGGGTTCTGGAATATCATTTGTCGTTAAAACCAGAGAAGAAATGTCATGCATCGGAATAGAAAATTTAACACTTAATTAATAAGATTAGTGGGTTAGCAAAGGGGGGACATTTGACATTAAAAATGACCCGTAAGTGAAAACCTACTGACAGATAGTGCTCAACTATGCCTGTAATACTTGAATATAGCATGCACACACAGACGTCAAAACTTCTGAAACTTGTTATACCCATCACTACATAATCTGAATTAAAAACTAAAGGTAAAGATTAAAAGCGCCAATATAACCCGAGACATGTCCCAGTCACCCAAAGTGGGCAGTTGGAACAGTCAGATGTTAACTACGGCTCATAGATTGTACTTAATTCAAGCTGCGTTATTTGCAGTATCTATCTACACTGCAGGCTGATATGTTTCATTTAGTTAGGATGCACTCCATCTAAACCTCATTTAGTTAGATCCAATTAAGTTTGTAAACCTAAGCAGTTAGGGTCTTAGGATTTTAATAGTTTCGAAGAATTAAGGAGGTGCTGGCAAATAGTTTCCATTTTTAATCTCTTGGATAACATTTTTCACTCTCAATATCTCTTGCAAGGGGTATTTTAGTGAATCTATAGTTACTGGATCCAAATAGCTAAGCACATGAACAGCGGATGGTTATTTGTCTAATTACACAAGATGACCCTCCTGTGAGAATTTACTCTCCCTGTCCCAAGCTTTTTAGAAGTCTTCTAGTGTCTCAATCACCTAGGAAAGCTCATCAGTTGAACCCAAGTCGACCAAACGATACTCAGATTTTCTAGCTGCTCGTAATTCCCAAATACTGAGAACTAAGAAGCATACATAATTTACCACTTTGATTTCAACCTCAACTTTCTAAGGTGATAACACTCACCAGATGAGGTTCTATACACTCAGTGTCCCTAGTCTCTGTTTCATGCTTTCATAAGTTTAGGTGCCATGGTGAAATTCAGTTCTGGAATTTGGTACAGCATCTGCTTTCATAAGTTTAGGTGCCATGGTGATTAAGGCTAGGGCAGTCCAGAGAACCTGCTAAGTGAACTTAAGGCTCTGCTTACTTTTGAGTGAATGATTCTGGTTTTCTTGTAGATGCATATCTGAATGTGTCTAAGTGGTTCCCATACAAGGGGAAAGGCCATAACGCTCTCAGAAGAGCGCAACATTGAATCGAAATCACTAATCCAATACAAAATATACAATACACATGTCTGACATAAAGTTATTCCAAACAGAACAGGACGTGCAAATTCATAATAAATGCAAGAAACATGATAGTTTCACTGGTTAACTAACTTTGATAGCAACCTATTAGAAAAACATCTTGAAGTAAGTAATAGGAACATGCACAGTAGTATCTTTCATTGATATTTTGAGACCATATATCGAAATTGTTTAGACCCTTTTACATATGCTGACACATACAAACAAATATTTAGGCGAGTTCGACTAAGTAAGATGATGAATCCTGTCAAATGTGCCAGCCAAATAGCATTATGGCACACACTAGTTGAAACTCTCGGTCTATAATTACTGAACTTGCAATATAACTCTCAGTCTATAATTCACCCCAGACACTAAAACAAAATCCTAGACTTTCAAAATTGGGGTAAAACCTCGAAACAAGTTCAACATCTTTACCCTATTACCTATAGATCCAAGGCAACAATCTAATAAATATCCAGTACAGGTGAAAACTTTACCTTGCGCAAGGCAGTGGCGAGCTCACCGCGGGTGAAATTGGCAGCGGCGGAGGTGGTAAGAGGAATCCCATTACGAAACTGATAGAGCGAAACGTTCTTCTGGATGTACTCAGTGAACTGAACCCTGAAAATCAAATTCCCCCAAATTCAAATCAAAATCACAAACCCTAAAATCAAATCAACAATCACAGAGAGAGAGAGAGAGAATGAAGAATGAGACCTGTCGCCGGGCTCACCGCTGGCGGCGATGAGCTTGTGGGAGTCGAGGACCATGATCTTGTCCTCGTTGCTCTTGTGCACCAGTATGCTGTGCACCGCCGACGTGTCCGCCGCCACTATGGCGAAGTCGTTTCCAACCAAACCGAAGATTGACTCCATCTCTCTTTCTTCTTATTCTTCTTCTTCTCTTGGATTTGCTTAGCTTTCGATCCGAGTCTGTCTGTGCATAAAAAGGAGGGGACTTGAGCAACAAGTCGTTTTGGGTTCCGAGTCTAATGTTCCCAAATTGTAAAAACTGTAATACAATTTTGACCACCTATAGTTTTCATTGTTTTGCAATTTAGCCCCATTTACTCTTCTAGTACAACTCGGTTCCTAGTTGGTTTGGTTCTACGTTGCACCGAAACTCCAAAATACTAATGTTTCACATTTCGGAAACGAAACATTCCGAAATGTGTTTTCATAAAAACATTATTCTGAAACGTCATCGAAACACGTTTCGCCTTTAGAAAACATTTTGTATAATTGTCTCTAAAACACGGGGGCAAATTTGATCGAGAAAGGCCCCTTCTGTCTCAGCCATTCACTTCGCGCAACCCTTTTTCTCATTATGTCTTCGTTTCGTCATTCTCCTTCTCTCTGTCTCTCCTTCTTGCCCTTCTGCCCCTTCACCGATTCCCCCACCCCTAATTACCCGCCAAAATCCCCCACCCCCTTTTCAAATTTATCCTCTCTTTTCTTCTGCAACTCCCCCAAATTAAAGTTTCCGACTTTCGTCTCCGATCCGATCTCCGCCGCTCTAGGTCTTCGATTCCTGGCGCTTTGAGGCTTACCCAGTTCTTCTTTTTCCTAGACTTGGCTGATTTGGGGGTCAATGTGAATTGGGGCTGGAGCTAGGGTTTCGTGAATTTCAGGTACCCAAATGGTTTAGTATTAGTGTTTCTAGGTTTTTGGTTTGTGAGTTTTGTTTGGTTTTTGGAGGATTATTGTGGGTTTGGTTTGGATCTGTTTCTTATGATTGTGTACTATTTTGTTGATGCTATTTTTTCAATTATATTTATTATAATAAATATATTATATTTATTTTAATTTTGACGTTTCCTCCATGTTTCGTATCAGACTATATTTTGATTGTGACGTTTCCGTGTATTGAATCGTATTGGAAACCGAAACTCGTTTTTGTTTCCGTGCAACATAGGTTTGGTTAATGTAGAGTTACAATTTACAAGTCATGTTCATCTGAGTCACTAACCGACCTAATTCATGTTTAATCGTCTTTTGATATGAATCTAATATGGTACAAGAATAATTTTTCAAGTATAATTTGTATAGATGATCTCCTCATATATATGTACAAGTTAGACGGTCGAAATGTGAATATGTGATCGAAAATGGGTGAAACGAAGAAGTCCTCAACTTAGTGATCCTCGTTACTCGTTAGAACCAACTGTTGTCTAAATAGGCAAAAATGTCTCTCAATCGTTCATCAAAATAACTTTGGTTCCTTTATGTTTGCAATTTACTTTGGTGCCTTTGGAATGAGCGTAATAGAAGGAAGTTTGATGATGGTGAACGCTACATGCCTAGACTTATGCAATTCTTCATTGTGTCGTTGAAAGAATCAGCATCTCTGGTCTTTGCTTCGTCCTCGACTACTACTACTCAAGTCTCTATTTTTGGTTACTTAGGCATCTTGGCTCTGTTGCCTTCGGCACCGCGCTTCATTCCAGTCCTTTGGCAGCCCCACCCCCCGCGGCCGCGCAAGTAATTGGTTTAAAGCTAATTCTGATGTTCTTTTCATGATCTTGACCATGCAGGGTTTGGTGGAGTTTTCAGAACTCTAATGCAACCTTTATAAGTGCTTTTGCTTGTGTTGCCCATGTTAATTGTGCTATTGATGCAGAACTCTTAGCAGTAATGGAAGTAATAAGGGTGGCGATAGACAAAAATTGTTCCCGCTATGGATTGAAACAGATTCCAAACTTGTGGTTCACTATTTCAATAAGCCCGCCAGGTTTAATTTCCTGACGTCTCCGGGTACGATGGTTCAATTCTATTGCTTTGGTTTGTGAGAATGATTTGGCCTAGCTAGTCCCCCTCTCTATATATCTTTTTTACCATTCAATAAAATTTTGACTAAAGACGATGAGCTAGCCTTAGCTCGCTTTAATAATAATTAAAAAAAAAAACAGAAATGTCTCTTTATAGAAGTAGGGCCGGGCATTTAACTGAATGTGTGCAAAAAACCGACTGAATCGAACTTAAAAACCAGATCGGATAACCGAACCAAAACATTTGGTTCAAAAGAGGTAGTGAACCGATCTGAACCGGTTTAAATCAGATTGGATCCGATTCAAGCTCTTAAACAAGCCAAAAATAACCAAACCGACCTGAATTATATAATGTGTGTATATATAATTTATATACATGAAACATTATTATTATTAGTTGATTTCATCTCTACTTACACTTAATCTCTCTATATAAAAGACAATTTCTCATTTAACTCATCTCTTGGAAAAATCTGTTAGTGTAGAAAAAATTAGGAGTGTATTGGATCGCTTGTTGTACTTTAAGTTTATAAAAAATCACATGTTACTCAAGTCAAAAAATTGAAGTTCAACTTTACAGTGAGATATTAGATGAGCTAAAAGTTTTTCAAATATGGATCAAAACCAAAACCGACCCGAACCGATTTGAAAATTCGGATGAGCTGAATATTCGGGTTAAAGGTTTTAAAATCCAATTTCGGTTGGAAAAATCTTAAACCAAATAATTCGAATTAATTTTAGTTTCATGCTAAACCCGATCCGAACCGAAGATGCCCACCCTCTACCCTCTATAGAAGCACAAAGATTGTTAGAGAAGAAAATGGTAGATTCATAATTTGGTAAATGTTTTAAACGGCTAGCTTTATTGTAGTAGAGAAGAGATAAAGAAAGGGGGAGTGAAACACAAATAGCCTGCTCGCAAGTCGCATCCACCCAACTGAAATGACGACGAATCTCCAGAAATGGAGAGTCAGTCCCTCTGAGCCTCCTCCGTCGCTACGACGTCGTTTCCAGTCGGCTATGCACGAAGGCCCGGACACCGTGAAGGAACACTCCAAGACGGACACGTGGTAAAGAAAGAGAAACACATGGACGACGAAGAGGAGGAGCTTCTGAATCGGCGGCGACTGACCACCACGCGCCGTGAGGGTACACTCTTCTTCTTTGATACTGTGATCGCGATAAATGTAGTTCTCTGTTGAGATTTTAAATGCTTAATCAAAATGTTTCACTGAGAAAAAGAAAAAACTATGATTTAGCTTTCGAAAAAGAAAAAACTGACAAAATGGAGATAAGATCAATCTTGAATAGAGTTTTTCAATTAGAACGGAGTAGTGTTTTTGTTGTTGAACTTTCGCGGATAGTTGTTTTACGAAAAGTAGAATGAGCCTGTTCTGTTGATCATAACATTAGGTTGGTAGAGCTATTGCCAGAAATTGGAGTTGTCTACCTACTGATGGGCTACAGTCATTTTTAGGAAATGGTGACTTCATTTTTTAGATTTTAACCTATTCTTCAACTGCTTCTGGTGGACAGCAAACATGCCCTCGAAGAGCTTCTGTGCTTGAAATTTCCAAACAAACCTAGTATATTACATACTCTCAGACTTGTAACTTCTATGATGGTTACATTTAAGCAACAAGTTTAGGTCTACCACATAGATTTAATGTTCCTTTTATTGTTTCTTTTCCTGTCACATGAATTAATACTTGGTAGTTGTAAAATGGGACTGCTTAGGCTTATAGATTTGATGTTGCCTACAGTATATATGACTTAAAATTATCGACTCAAGAATTAATTAGAAGTTCCAGATTGCAAGTTCGAGCACAAAAAATAGTTAAACTCAATTGAGGGAACAGGTTGAAATTTAAGTAACCTGATAAGGTAATATCATAAAGTGTGTATCCGCAGATACATCTTCTGTATATATGACAAAGGTATTGTTTGTTAAAATGGTGTATTCACAATTATATTTGTTTTTATTGAATTTTTACGTGAAGATGTACTTATTCTTACTCTTATATCTTAGGAAATTTATGTTCTTCAGTTTAGATGCTTCTTTTTTGTTCTTGTTAATTAATGTATACTTTTTCTCAGAAATGCTGCGTCATTGTCATTATTTTTATGGTGGAAGAGAGGTGGGTCTGAGAACAGTATGGATTGTGTGGGGTTATATACTTTTTATCTTTGTTAAGTAGTTTGATGAAACCTATTCTAAAATCAGTAGATATTTCAGTGTCTTCATGTAGATAATTTTGGAATTATTTTTTATCTTTTTTATTCGAGATATGTTAGAAATATTTTGAGATGTATTGTCAATTACGTTTCCTGGGATTGTTCCTTCATTAACCATGCAAATTGATATGTATTGGAAAGAGATGGATGGCGACTCTGAATGGGTAGGCTTTTATAAGTTTTATTCCTTTTGATTGCTGTCTTACTTGGAATTGTGTTTCCACCTTTACCAGGCAATCCTTAGAGTTCTTAAGTCAGTAATATGCTTGTCTGTAGGAGTTTTGATATTAGGTTTTTTCCCATCAACTTACCCTTGATACGGTAGAACTAATTTCGCTGACAGGTGGAAGAAACAATATATATGGTGGGATTGAGGATGGCTTTGAAAGCTCAAGGGATGCAATTTCATCCATGTCATCATACAATCCGATGAATGTTAACAGAACCTTTGGAACTTCATTATCATTGCAATCAGCTAGGTCCTTAAACAGATACATATCTCGAAGGAGAATGCACAAGTCTATCTTCAAATCTGGCACTTCCACTGCGCTCCGCTTCTGAAATCATGTATGATACTGGTGCTGGTGAGTTATGTGACCAAGAAAAGTTTCAAGTAGCTTTATGTATTAAACTTCTTGTTTCAAAAGTGGTATCTTTATGTGATCAATAAGAATCCTGTTTGTCTCTTTATTTATTGTCAGAGTAGCTGTTCTCATATCATTTGATAAATAAGACTCTTGTTTTTCTCTCTATTTATTGTCAGAGAGGTAGCTGTTTTAAGTGACATATTACTTTTTTTAAGCAGATCTGTATAGTTAATTTAGGTAGCATTGGGTGATTTGGTATTGAGTGTGGTTTGCTGATACCAGATTGTAGCTCAACTATTCACCTTCTAATTTGTTTGACACTCTGAAAACAAGTTTGCTTTATGTAATTAAAGTTTAAATAGTTAATCTCAGGAGCCATAATCAATCACTTGGAGATGATATTTGGAATTAATCTGGTGGGCCGGTCATTATTTTCCTGATTTTCTAAGTTGACAAAATTAAAATTGAAGACATATTGGCTAATTCTGACAAATTTTATTTCTGGGACCTTTATCTTTTTCATTTATCTTGCTGTTATAATATGGTATGTACCACTGAACGATTTTTCTGTACTTCCAAGTTCTAAGATGTTTACAGCTTCCTTATCATGACATCACTCTAGAAGCTGCATGGCCTGAGTTATTCATTGACCAGAAAGGACAATATTGGGATGTTCCGGAGTCAATTTCCTTAGATCTGTCATCACTTGTTTCTGAATCTGGATAAAATTAGTGACCATCGCCAGGCAGTTAATGCCGTAAATGATGAGGCACCTACTTCTCTGATGCCTGGATTGTGTGCAAAAGCTGCCTTTTCTTCTGCGAAGAGGAGAGAACTTTGGAGGCAGAAGGAAACACAGAATGATCTCATGGTAAACAAAAATGGGGTTGTTTTCGGTGGCCGTCATATGATGTGCGACTCAAAGAACCTCATGCTGCAGTATCTGGATTTTTGGTAATTTACTTTTCTTACAAGTTGCTTAGGTTATATAGAAATAATTAATTTGTTATGTTTCCAGCATGAAATAGAAAAATAATCTTTCTAAAGCTAATAGTTTGTGCATGTAAAATGTTTATTTATGTGTTTCGGTGCATGTATGGTGTTGAACCATGATTATCTCATATTAATAGTTGTATTATATGTGGGAAGCTATATATTTAGCATACAAATTTAGAAGGTTGTGTCTTGAAGACATCAGCCTCAAAATTCAGTTTAGGGACTATAAGCCCCAAAAAGCTGTTTTTCTTTAATTTACCAAACACAATAAAATTTAGAAGTTTAGATAAAAGCTGATTTTTTCTTAAAAAAGCGAAGCTGTACCAAACTAGGCCGAAGGCTATAGTTTTTGTCTTAGGACCTGGTTATGGTAATTTACAAATATGTAATTGCAATTATCTCTGTTGGTGGGCATCTGTTCTCCAGTTTACTCCCTATACACAACAATATGTGACTGATAGATCGTCTTACATAATGTGAGGATTTTATTTTAGTGCTGGTTATTGAAGCAATTAGCTAATTCCAATGATGCTATACTCTTGTAGGTTGCGGGGCCAATTGTCTTCCGAGTGGATTCAAGGGTTTCACTTGCCTCTTTGCCTGGCAAACGTGGCCCACATATTGAGGATTTCATTTACAGCTTTAGCTACTCTTTGAGGCTTTTACAGTCAGGCAGGGTCGTTGCTTGGTTTTCCCCGAAAGAAAGAAGGAATGATTGATTGCGGTACGTGTTTCTGTTTTAACTCCTTGTTTTGTCTCGGTATGATTCGAAGCCTATTTCTAAGAGGAATTTGGACAGTAGAAAGTGAAAGAAACTTCTCATGTTCTAGTGCCTTTTAGTTCCAATGAGTTCTGTATCGAGATATAGGTGCACTCATTAATTAGTGGTAATTACTGTCGTAGCATCTATTAAATGAGTTTGATGCCTTATGATTTGATCTTCATTCATTCCTCATTTCTCTTTTATGCATCTTTTGTTTTTGGGTCAAAAAAATGTGGAAAGGTATTCCAAGTTGAAGTCGCTGCAAACCTACTAGAGTTCTCCTAAGAACCTTTATCAATCAATCCTTACCAAATATTTTACTTCAATAACCTTGAAATATTAAATAATCTTGGATAAGTTGTTAACTGTTAGGGATAAAAATATCAAAAAAAAAAAATAATTACTATAAGAATTAGAAATAGAAAATACTCTACTTTTTCAAGAAAACTGCGCAGTTGTTTTGTGTTTCAGGTTTCAGTAGCTATGGGCGGGAGGTAGGTTATTTGAGTTCGTTAACAGCTTCATAGACGAAATCTAGAACATGCAACAGGCCTCTCTACCCTTCTGGAACTCAAAGTTCCGATTTCAAACCGTCAGGGTGACCACTTTTATGTTACTTCCAACCTATTGGCTGTGTTTGTTTGCCAGGATATAGTGGTTGGATAGGCAAATATAAATCCTGTCAGACAACTTGCTTTGTTTGGAGGCCCAGATTTGTGTGGGCCGGAAATTAAAAATCCGGTCAGAGGTGGATAACAAATCTTGTTAGAATGGTGTTATAAATTAAATCCAGTTCTGATTTCTCTCTATTGGCTCATCCCCAAAACGCAAAACTCATCTTTTTCGTCTGCCTCCGACCGTCTCCAACAGTCTCCAATCTCATTTTGTCGTCTTTTTGGTACATATCTCTTCATTGTTAAATCATCTTTCGTATTTTTCAATTCTGTAGCTGCTATTTTCTCTAAGAAATTGAACTCCAGTCATATGTAATGGATCTTTCTCTCTAATTTAGTGGGTTTTCTTTCCCTTTGTTGTGTGTTGCAAATTTATTTTCATCTGTGATTTTAGTTGAAATTTTGTTTGCTGGGAGGTGATCTCAGATTGTAGAAATTCCTATTGTAATGTGCAGTCATAGTTAACTAAGTTGAAATTTGAGCTACGATGAAATCTCCTTTGAAGCAAATAGCGATCATTTGAATAATCTGGTTAAGTAGCATTATGTTCTCTTTAAAGATTTTAAAGTTCTTTTTAAAGATTTTAAACAGGAAGATATTGCCTTACAGTAACTTGTAAAGGTTTTCTTAATCCCAATAAAGCTATTATTTTCATCTCTGAGTGTTTTGATAGGGGATATTGGGTAATGATGGCATATGAGCAATGTGTTTAACCTGTTAAAAGACTCATCAATTGCAATGCAGAATCCCATAGTCAGAGTACCAATAGGAGTGCAAAATTTTTCTTCTCTGTCCTTGAAGCCAGCCTTGTACTACAAATTAGATTCAATTTCGGATGCTTCAAAAACCCCTTTGAGGGTAGCTATTTGTTGACCTCATTGATATGCTTCATCATTATTGATAAAAAGATCAAATAAACCACAGTGAAATTCAGGTAGTTGTAGGTTGTGTTTGGTGTGAAGTTAGTCCCTTGAATCCTCTGCATCTTTAATTATTGACGTGTTCATAATGGTCTTAAATTATGTTGGATGCAGGGCTTGGTCACTTGGCTTTATCATACATAAATGGTCTATCCTAACCATGCCAGGTACAATTCTCACTCCTCAAAATTGTCAACTTTTGAACCTCATGTTGGAGCCTGTTGGCCCTGATCGAGCTTGCTTGACACACATTTGTTAATTTCTGATGTTAACACACATTTGTAAATTTTTGAACCTCCTGTTAGAGCCTGTAGATCACATGATATTAATTACGAGTATTCTTCTACTTCTTTGTTAAATAGAAAACGTTTCCCCAAGTTTATGCTGAATTAATCAACTTTTGTACACGAATGTTAGTTACTGATTACCTTTAATAATTATATATTGTTCACATTGGTTTGGAACTACCAAAACTTTTCTTCTATTTTCGGGGAAATGGGGTTTTGGTTTAGCATTTAACATCCTAAACGGATTTACCAGTTACTGTAGTTTTATATGCACTTATGCTGAGCATTTAGTTTTCTTTAGAAGTGAAGTTAAAGAAATAAAATGTACTGTCAGGTGATTTCTCGTTTATGGATTTATATAATGATTACTTGGTGTTTGCTTGGATCACAGTTTGTATATTACAGTATCAGTAGTTCTTGAGGTTGTGCGAGATGCATGTGAATCAAATAAAGTGTTGCAGTTTATCCTGCAAAATTGACTTAATAGTTCATTTTGCAAACAAATTACCTTTGATGATTGGAAAATGAGGACCTAATGATTAAGGTCTGAGCAAGCATCTCAAGATTTTTTTAGAAATATAACATACCTTTCATATCGAGTTCTTTTATGAAACTTTGATGCTTCCAATCTTACAGGAACAAATGAGAGAGGCTTTGGGGCAACAAAATGATGGTTACCAGGTAAGCCTCTTTCAAAGACGCGATGCAGGCTTCGAGCAAGCTGATACACCTCCTTGCTGAATACGTACATGTAGCCGAAAGGTACCAAGGAAGACAAGCTTTGAGCTAAAGAAGATTGAGGGCTGTGTTCTTGAAATTAATCCTTGCAACGAAAAATTGGAATTCTTCTGGATAGCCAGCATTTGAGAATTGAGAGTTGTTGGAACTTTGTTATTTATATTTGAAATTACTCGTCTTGCAATTTGTTTACTGATGGATCATGGCCTTTGTAGGATATAAAAAGACTGACATATATACATATTTTTGAATCATAGACATTCACATATTTTTATTTTTATTCATATTTTATTTTATGTTTTGGACTTGAAGTCTCAAGTCATGAGTGCCTTGGAACATGTTGAGTTCAGTAGCATAATTTTCTGTTTTCGTTTTTAATTTTGATTCATTATATGACCACAAATACATTATTGTGAATCTTATATTTAGGTTTATGACTGCTTCCATGTGTTTTTTTGTTGTTGTTAAATGTGTATAGGGTGCTTGACGAGAGAGAAGAAAAAATGATAATAAAAGAAAAATATTCAAAACAGCTGTTTTTGTATTATCCAATCTGCCATATATACGTGTTACCAAACGTGAAATTGGAAAAGGAGGTAAAATGCATGTAACCAAACGCCTCCATTCGGTAATTATGAATCCAAGGAAACATTAATGTTCTGTAAACCATTGACTATATCAATAGCGAGTAGTGAGTACCACACCAAAACCAAAATTGAAACGAATGGAAAAGAAAAGAAACAAGGACGAAAACAACTGTCGGTCCTAGAATCTAGCCATAAAGACAAAGATTTAAGTTACAACAGGCAACCAGAATGAAACACCAGTAGTTTGGAACACAAGCCATCATGACAATCTGCAGCCATTGCAACTTCCCGTTGTCTTAACTTAGCTGCACAAGATAAAGTATTCACAACTTGTTTCCATGAAGTTTGTTTCTTATCCGACACATCTCAGCCATAGCATCGGTAATGGCCATCCGTTCTCTAGGCAACTCTGCAGAACAAGCAACACCAACTTCTAAAATTGAAATCAAGCTGGCTTCAATTTTGACCCAGTCGCTACTCTCTGCTTCAATGTGATGTGGAACTAGAACACGATCAACAATCTCTCCCACTCGCCTAGGCAAAGCTTCCTTGACAAAGTTATGAAGGTTCAAAGTTCCCTGGAACATGTTATCCGTTGGTCTTTTTCCTGTGAACATTTCCAACAGCAGGATGCCAAAACTGTATACATCTCCTTCGGTCCAAACTTCATTTCCCATACCGTACTCTGCAATATACAATTCAGAACACCATGTTCTAGTTACAACTTTGTAGCTTCAATCTATAAAATCAAGACTGGGAATAATTGAGGGCAAATTAAAGAAAGTTTTCACCTGGAGGAGCATAACCAATTGTTCCTTTAACACCAACAGAGCTTGATTGATTTCCAGAATTTCTGGGAAGGAATCTTACCAACCCAAAATCACCAACATGCCCGACCATATCATCGTCGAGCAGAACATTGCTCGGCTTGAGGTCACAGTGCAGTATTGGCGTTTCACAATGATTATGGAGATAATCCAATGCCATAGAAACGTCAATTGCAATGTTCAACCTCTCAGACAGCTTTAAACTCGATGGTCTTTCATTTGTCAATTCAATTCTCTGAGGTACATGCAGCCATTCCTCTAAGCTTCCGTTACCATGAACTCGTATACTAATGCCTTGAAATCATCACCCTTATAGTCAAAACCTGAACATGCAGAGGCCTCACACTCAGCTGCAAAACTTTTGGAAGCTCCGCGATGAACAAGGTTGAGTACTTTGACAGCAATTGTTGTCTCACCTTGGTCGAGCACTCCTTTATACACAGAGCCGAAGCTGCCTGCACCAATACGTTCGCAGAAGAAAATCCATTGGTAGCTTTAAGAAGTAATTGGTAGGAAACATTGAGAAACTTTGCTGAATCACTTGGAGTACTTTGCTGCTTTCTCTCCTTCCGTAGGCAACCCAGGTACAAAAGCACTAGAGCAAAGGAGATTCCAAGAATTCCACAAACTAGAGATAGTATCAGCTTGAAGGTTTTGCTCCGTCCTGGCCGTTTGGGATGTTGAACTTTGCATGGTGGCAACTGAAACTCGGGTATGCCGCCACAAAGTCTGATGTTTCCTTTCACAGATGTACTAGTGGCATTCTTGAACACACCTTCAGTTGGTGCCCTTCCCTCCAAATTATTATAAGAGAGATTCAAAGCGTGCAGGAATACAAAATGCTCCAGAAACTCCGGAATTGTACCTGACAAGTTTTTATTTTTTGTACTTTGGAATTTATTAATAGAACAAAAGGAACAACAAATACAGTCTCATCAACCAAACAAAACAAAGGCAAAGAGGATGGAATTGACAAGTTGTACCTGACAAGTTGTTTCTAGAGAGATACAATTCTTGAATGCCTCTTAGAGAAGCCAAAGAGGACGGAATTGGCCCTTGTAAGGAGTTTCCTTGCATGTTAAGATATTCTATTTTCAGACAACTTCCAAGGGTACCCGGAATTTCACCCAATAGTATGTTATCGGAAAGATCTAAATACTCGAGATTTATCAAATTTCCGACTTCCTTTGGGAGGGATCCGGTGAAATGATTTTGAGAGAAATCCAAATTAACATATGAAGAAGCCAAACCAAGTACTTCTGGGGGGATGATACCACTTAAGTTGTTAGAGTAAAGAGACAAAATCATCAAATTTTGACACTGAGCTAAACTTGAAGGGATATTTCCTTGAAGTTTGTTGTCTTCTAAATGTAACTCAATCAACTGACTTAAGTTTCCAAACGATGATGGAACAATCCCGGAGAAGGAGTTGATACTCATTCTAACATATTTAAATGATGAAGCTTGCCAAAATCTGGAGGGATTGGACCTGAAAATAGGTTCCTATTTAGCCACAAGCCCTCCAAATTTAGGAGATTCCCTAAACCGTTGGGGAGCCTGTAATTTGATTCTCCATTACCCAAAAGTATACAAGAGATGAAGATAAGTTAGCTGTGCATCGAGGTAAACTACCTCCAAATTTGTTTCCCGCAAGCATTCAAATTGGTGGCATTAGTCAGATCACAGAGAAAACTCAAGTCATTGACCCCAATTCCAAGATAGTTAACAGCAAGAACTATTCGTTCAAGCTTATGTAACTTTTCCAAAGAAGGGACTTCTCCATGTAGTTGGTTTTCTCCCATTTGCAGATTTTCTAGGTTGGAGGCATTAGATAATGACACAGGAATAGTTCCACTAAATTGGTTGCGACCAATACCAAACCATTGGAGACTTGGAAAGGCTATACCTAAGTTTGAGGGCAAAGTACCTTCCATATTATTATATGATATAGAGAAGTCTGTGATTGAAGAAAGGTTGTAGAATGAGGGACCAGAAAATTCATTGTGTTCGAGTATAAGCCATTCAAGATTGGTCAGTTGGCCAAACATATCAGGAATACTCCCACTCAAATTATTGTAAGATGCAACAAGCCCTTGAAGAGATGATAAGTTACTAAAAGAGTGAGGAAGACTTCCTGTAAGATGATTGTGCTTCATCCAAAGAAATCTCAGCTTTGACAAGGTGCCAAACCCTTGAGGAATTTTTCCTACTAGCAAATTGTTATTAACACTAATTGTGAAGAGTTGAGTGCAAGCTGATAAGTTGGAGGGTATTTCACCGCTGAGTGAGTTGTTCTCCAAGCGCAAATCTTGCAGTCTGTGGAGACGGCCAATTTCAGGAGAGATTTCATTGCTGAAGCTATTGTTTTGGAGATGCATGACTTTTAGAAAACTCAAATTTCCAACATGCGGCGATATAGAGCCTGCAAGTTTCAAGGATGACAGGTTAACTCTGTGACCCTCTGGTGGCGGCGACCACATGTAACACCATGCCAATGGCAAAAGTGGATGGTGTCATTCCATGAAGTAGTGACACCAAGAGGGTCACTGGTTATCCTAGCCTTGATTTCAAGCAAGGCCAGTCGATCTGTTTCATTTCCTGTGAGAGCAAAGCCTTTCATGAAAAAAAAGGTCAAGAGTACTACAAGTACTGAAATGAACTTGTAATTCCCCATGATATCAGTTTTGTGAAGCTGAATTTGGCTGAGAAGCTTGGGAAATATATAGGCTACTAACGAGACAGATCCTGTACTAATAAAGGCAAGTATCAAAGGTGTATGGAAGAGCTTGAGAGGCTGCGCATCAACCGCTGATGACTCGCTCTAGTGTTACAAAATGTCGTCGACATAGTTGCCGTCATGCATATGCCATTAGTTGACATGGACGAAGACTGTGAACCTGAATATGACAGAGAGGATTAGCGGCATTGATTGAAGGAAATGAGTCCCAAACTCCCAATGAGCATTTAATTGTGATGCGGAGTTCCTCCACCCTGGAATTTTCTTTTTATCTAGCTCGTATGGCATCCTCAAAGACTTTCTAGGCTTAGAGATTGATCCGTTATGGGGTTAATGTCAAAATGCTTCTTCTCCTCGAGTCCTTGATCATTAAGAATAGATTGAGATTTAAACTCAAATCAACGTCGGCAGGATTGGAATAGGGGTGTGAGAGTTCCACACTTGAAGGCTTTAACCAACTAAACCACCTGCATGTGGTAGTTCCAGACCTTGGAATTCAAAAACCTTGGTGAGGCTGCAATCAAGACTAAATATAGCTATCTTTATTTGTAGCTATCCAGATTTAGTCTCTCTGTTCCTCTTCGTTTATAAAATGAAGTTCTCAATTCCATTGTACCAAGGAAGTCCTCTTCGTTTTCTTCTCCAAAAAAAAAAAAAGACTTGAATTATTGAGATTACTGAAATGGTGAAGAAATTATTCACATTTTTACCCAAACTGTTGTCTCATAAGTGGGATTAAAAGATGAATCAAAGTTCTAGGACTATGATAGAGAAGTCCCAATCGCTAAACCCCACCAATAGACTCTGCATGAACATATTCTGATGGTTAGTGCCAATTTCCAACCGTAGACTTGACAAATCATAACCAAGTTTTGTCAGATCTTCATTGGTCAAGTCTACATTACAAAACAAAAAGACCAACTGGCATTTGTCAAGTCTACTTGTAGCTTGTAATCCAAGTATACAGCTTACAGATTAAGTTGAGGTCCTGTGAGTTCCCTTTGCATTGGGTTGCAAATATAAGATCTGGAAAGAGAAAGCAGTACACTTGGATGGAAAATTTGTGGCCTTCTTTGAAAGGAGTAACCATCTTCCAACGCCAAGGTTTATATTTTGACATTAACTTCAGTAATTATCACATGGATTTGACACAAGGCAATTTCCTGTTACTCTGGATATACAAGGAAGGAATTCAATATGTACAAACTCATTGTAAAATGCAGAGCAGGATGTTATTCTGGATACAAGGAAACACTTGTAAAAACAAGACAAACTGAGGCTCCTAAAAGAAATTCTAGATAAAATTCTAACAGCAGAAGAAAGCTCAGAAACAAAGAGGATGACCACAGGGTATATCTAAATTCCCATCAGTTTATTAGCTTAGGTTGGCAGCGCAGTGCAGCTAATCACAAGTTTTATTTGCTTGAAGTTAACTTGTTTCGTATTCGACACATCTCAGCCACAACAACGCTAATATCCAAGCGTTCTCTAGGAAACTCTGCAGAACAAGCAACACCAACTTCTAATATACAAATCAGGCTTTCTTCAATTTTGACCCATGTCTTTGTGCTCTGCCCCTAGTATGACTTTTTGTGCCAATCTCTGCTTCAGTATTATCTAGAACTAGAACAGGAGTAATGATGTTTATTATTTCTCTCGGCAGAGCTTCCTTGACAAAGCTATGAAGGTTTGAAGCTCCCTCGAACATGTTATCTGTTGGTCTTCTTCCTGTGAACATTTCCAGCAGAAGGATGCCATAACTGTACACATCACCTTGTGTCCAAACTTCATTTCCCATTCCATACTCTGCATGATCAAAAATTCAAAATAGTGTATTATAGTAATGATTTCCTGTTTCAAACTGTTAAATAGGAATAAGAATAAGTTAGGGAAGGTACAAAAATTAGTCACCCGGAGGAGCATAACCAACAGTTCCTTTTACTCCGACGGAGCTTGATTGATTCCTCGAAGTCCTGGAAGGAATCTTACCAATCCAAAATCACCAACATGTCCGACCATGCCATCATTGAGAAGAATATTGCTTGGCTTGAGGTCGCAGTGAACTATTGGCCTCTCACAATGGTGATGGAGATAATCCAATGCCATTGCAATATCAATAGCAATGTCTAACCTCTGAGAAAAACTTAAACTCCTTGGTCTCTCATTTGTCACAGCATCTGTCTGAGGTGGGTGCAACCACTCCTCTAAGCTCCCATTACCCATAAACTCATATATCAAGGCCTTGAAATCACCACCTTGATAGTCAGCACCCGAACATGCAGAGAGTACCTTCAAAAGATTACGGTGTCTAATGTTTCTCAAGGCCTCACATTCAGCAAGGAAACTTTTGAAAGCTCCATGATGGGCGAGGTTGAGTACTTTGACAGCTACTGTTCTTTCACCTTCATCCAGTACTCCTTTAAACACAGATCCAAAGCTGCCCTCACCAATCAAATTTGCAGGGGAGAACCCATCAGTAGCTTTTACGAGAGATTGGTAAGAAAGCTTAAAAAATTGTTCGGAATCACATGAGCTAGTTGGCCTCTTTCTTTTCCTCTTTAAGCAACAAAGAAACAAGACAGAGACAGCAAAAGTGAGTCCAAGAATTCCACACCCTAGAGAGATTACTTGTTTCAAGGTTCGGCTCAACTCTCTCTTCTTTGGGTGTTGAAATTTGCATTTTGGCAATCGAAACTCAGGCATCCCCCCCCCCCCCCCCCCCCCCCCCCCCCACAAAGTTTACTATTTCCTTCAACTGATGTGGCTGTGACATTTTTGAAAACGCCTTTGCTTGGTACCACACCCTCAAAATTGTTATATGATAGATCCAGATATTGCAGAAATCGGAACTGCTCCATGTATTCTGGAATTGTGCCGGACAAATTGTTGCGAGCAAGATACAATTCTTTAATCCCTCTTAGGGAAGCCAAAGAGGATGGAATTGTGTCTTGGAAGAAGTTCCCTTGCATATCAAGGCTTTCCATTTTTATGCAGCTCCCAAGACTAGCAGGAATGTCACGAGACAACAAGTTTCCAGAAATGTTCAAGTACTCGAGATTTATCGAATGTCCAATTTCATTGGGAAGGGAACCAGTCAAACTATTTTGAGAAACATCCAGATAAATATATGGGGATGACAGAGTAAAAAGTCCTGGAGGAATGATTCCACTAAGCTTGTTATCAGAAATATCCAGTACTTCCAAGTAGTGACACTCGGATAAAGCTGAAGGGATGTTTCCCTGCCCACCCAAATCCAACTTATTTAATCGACTTAGATTTCCAAACGAGGATGGAATATTCCCAGAAAGAGAGTTTGATAAACCTAATTCAACTAAATTCTGAAGCTTTCCTATATCCTGTGGGATGTGACCTGAAAGTTGGTTATCAAAAAGATTCAGAATCTCCAAATTCAGGAGATTGCCAATCCCATTTGGGATGCTTCCTGATATTTTATTGGTAGCAGCATAGGAGTATAGGAGAGAAGATGATAAGTTAGCCGTGCATTGAGGTAACACACCCCCAAAATTGTTTACACTGAAAATTAGCATTTCTAAGTGGGTAGCATTAGTCAAATCACAAAGGAAGGTCAAGTCACCAGCTTCCTCATTTCCAAGATGGTTGAAACCAAGAATTAACCGCTCAAGCCGCTGCAAATTTTCTAGAGAAGGGACTCTGCCATGTAGTTGGTTTCTTGACATTGTAAGAACATCAAGGTTTGAGGCATTGGATATTGAAACAGGGATAGATCCCGTATACTGGTTATAACTAATGCGAAAAGTATCTATATTTGGATAGACGATACCTAAGTTTGTGGGCAATGTCCCTTGAATTTTGTTCACTTGCACAGAGAAGAATGTCATAGAAGAGAGATTGAAGATTGAGGGAGGTAGGAAACCAGACAAATTATTTCCATCAAAATCAAGGGAGGTAAAATTGATCAGTTGGACAAAAATATCCGGAATAATGCCACTCAAATAATTGGTATATGCAGAAAGATATTCAAGAGACGATAAGTTGCTAAAAGAAATAGGAATACTCCCTGTAAGGCTATTTTTGGATAATGTAAGTACCGTTAGCTTTGACAATGACCCAAGCTCTTCAGGAATTCCACCTACCAGCAAATTGTAAGAAACATCAATCTCAAGGAGTTCAGAGCAAGCTGATAAGTTAGAGGGAATTTCACCACTTGGTGAATTATTTTCCAATCGAACAATTTGCAATCTGCGCAAATGACCGATTTCGGGAGGGATTACATGGCTGAGGCTATTATTGTAGAGAAGAATCACTCTAAGAAAACTCAAATTTCCAACATATGGGGATATGGAGCCTGCAAGCTTTGAGGAATTCAGGTCCAACATTGTGACCCGCTGGTGACGACTACGACATGTAACACCTTGCCAATGGCAAAAGTGCAGGGTCTCATTCCATGAGCTCATTACTCCAAAAGGGTCATCAGTTATCCTGGCCTTGATTTCAAGCAAGGCCAGTCTATCTGTCTCATTTCCGGTTAGTGCCTTACACAAATGAAATGACTTAGGAATAAGGACACTCATGGAAACAAATACCAAAAGCACAAATGAAATGAACTTGGAAATCCCCATGATATCAATTTTTTGAAACTAAATTTGGGTAAGGAGTAGCTTGAAGAAAATCAAATTTATAAGCAAGCGTCATATGACTTTGGGCTTGCTATGGTCATCGGGCAGCCTAAGGGTAACTTCGTACTCATATAAAGTATTTCAGAACCAACCATATTGTGAATATTTAAAGATACCATCAAGCATATCATTGATAGGAAATAAAAATTATCAATCCAGAATCTGAGAATATCTTGACTAAACACAAAATACTAGGATATATGTCACTGTCTCGTTTGGTTTCTACATTAGAACCTAGTCAAATGACAAAAAAAAAAAAAAAAACTGTTTTCCATGAAATATCCATCAGTTTTGTATGTTGGACAATCAATGAAGTTTCTGCTTGATAATTTTCAGTTTCAGATGCCAGATAATAACAATATACTAGGAACAACATACTTTGGATGAGGAATGCTAGCTACCTTCCTCTCCAACCTTCTCCCTTTCTATCTTTTCCATTCATTGCACGTCATGTGTAATCCATTATCTCTACAAATGTGATATTTAATGAATGCAAGAGAAATTTCTGAAATACAGGACTGATAGAGAATAAGAGATTGGATAACACATAACATGATGAATGGGAAAGGTAGAAAGGGAAAGGTTGGAGGAAAGAATACTAGCATTCCTCACTTTGGATTTCCTTCACTTGCACAGAGAAGAATCTGATACAAGAGAGATTGAAGATTGAGGTGGGTGTGATACCAGACAACATATTTCCGTCCAAAATCAATCAACTCATAACAATATTATATATCAACATCATCACAAAATAATCATTAACTCATATATATCATCAACAACTTCATACCATATCAACACAATATTATAAATTAATTAACATATATATATATCTACTACTTAATAACAACAACTTCATATATATTATCAAATCATCAACCAAATCGATCAACACATATATATATATACATCCAACGTACTCAAAATCGATCAACTCAATCACATCAAAATTGATCAACTCAAATAATTCACCTTTGTAGGAAATATCAATTTAAGGAGTATCGAAAGCTGACAAGTTAAAGGTGAATTATTTTCCAGTCGAACAGCAACTTGCAATATGTGCAAAAGGCCGATTTCGGGGAGAGGCTTGTATGGCTGAGACTATTATTCTAGAGAAGAAACGTATGTAGTGATATGAAGCCTGCAAGTTTTTGAGGAATTTAGGTCCAACATGGTGATCTGCTGGTGACAACGACCACATATAACACCTTGCCGATTGCAAAGTAGAGGGTTTTTCATTTCATGCACTTATTACTTCAAAAGGAACATCAGCTATTCTAGCCTTAAATTCAAGCAAGGCCAGTCTGTCTGTCTCATTTCCGGTTAGTGTTATACACGAACGAAGTTATGAGATAGAATTCAAACACTCATGGAAAAGGATATTAGAAATCAAATAAAATGAACTCAATTTTGGTATGGAGTGCTTGTCTAGCAGCTTCAAGATAATCAAATTTTAAAGCAAGGACTTTGGACCTGCTATGGTGATTGCCTAACAGCTTCAGGGTAGTTTCTTACTGATTTAAAGTATTTCAGAACAAGCTAATTGTGAATATCTAAAGATACCATCAAACATTCTGATAAGGAAAGAAGAAAAAATTTCACTCAACAATATGAAAAGGGTGCTGCTAAATGTACCCAGCAAATGACTAAGTAGACCCAGCAGTGAAACTTTTGCCTCTAATCTTCCGATACTACCCCTATTTTCTAACAACCTGAAATTTTAGAAATCCCTTTAGAAAATAACAATTTGTTGACAAAAAGAAAAACAACAACAAAAACAATTCACTATGGCATCATAAATCTTCCTCTACCATCTCGTCTTCAATCTCTGTTATTTCTTTCTTCCAGTTCCATATCTTTAGTTATGCAATTGAGTCCCACTATACAAGAAATATCTGTAGACCTTGGTTTGTGAGGTTTCCTGGGTTCTGGATCATCCTTGAAGATCAATCCTCTTTCTCACAAGCTTCATTATCATAATTGATTATTTAATTGATATTCTACAATGCACTTCAACTCGTTGGATATTTGGATGATTATGAGTATGAACCATTTTGTTACAGAGGTCTGTGGATTTTGTTCTCTTTGAAGGATTTGTCAACATCTCTGAATTATATGTATGGATGATTGATGAGCCATTGCTTAATTTCATGAAATAATAACATGGAGGGAGGTTAGGGATTCAATTTTGGATTCTGGGGGAAACGAATTGAAGAAATCTCAAATCTGAGAAAACGGAAGAAAAAGGAGGACACCTCAATACATTTATTTACTTATTTTTTTTTAACAGAGATTTAGTTTTATATTTGGTTTTAATAAATTATAATGAAGGGTAATATTGGAAGATAACTAATTGCTGGGTCTACTTAGTCATTTGCTGGATACATCTAGCAGCACCCTATGAAAATATGTAGACTAAACCCAAATATAAGGATTATGTTACTTGTTTGAAAATAAGAGTCATGTTGGACAAGCCTAGCCAAATGACGAGAAAATAGACTAAACCCAAATATAAGGATTATGTTACTTTCTTGTTTGAAAATAAGAGTCATGTTGGACAAGCCTATCCAAATGACGAGAAAATAGACTAAACCCAAATATAAGGATTATGTTACTTTCTTGTTTGAAAATAAGAGTCATGTTGGACAAGCCTAGCCAAATGATGAGAAAAAAAAAGTTTTTCTCTTGCAAGCATAACTAGGACAAAGAAAACTCAAAACTTTCCATCACATCTATATGAATCTTACATATCAAACTTTTTCTATGAATGTTCTGCTGGATATATATCAAAGAAACATGAAATTTGGATTACCAGCTTTACTTTTCATAGTCGTCAATTCTCTAAAATTGAAATCAAGGTTTCATTAACTTTGATGCCAACAGTTGTGGTATAAACATGATCATTATTTTCTGCACTAAAAATCTCCCCTCGGTCTAACTTTTCCTGGACCAAGTATGCAATCCATAAGCTCTACGGTCACTAGAGTTGCTCAAGCAAAGCTCCATTTAGAGTCATGCTCACTATTTAGTTATTTTTGTACCTTTAGAAAGAATGAAGCAAACTTCAAGTGATTCAAAACTATTATTAAAATCATTTGAGCGCAAAACTTACTTGGAGTTTGCCTATGACGATTTGATATTCGACTGTTAGATTTGAATTTTCAATTATACTGTTAATTATTGACTTTAAAGTAATTTAATGATTTTGAATTAAAAAGAAAAATTAAAAATATCAAGTTATACTCACGGGGGATACTGCCAAAGGCTTTTAAATAATTTATTTATTTATTTTTTCATAAAATTTTTCATATAAACTGATAGTTCACTGCAAAACCCAAACCAGTTAACCAGAATCTATGCTCCAAATTGTATGGCTAAAGAAAATGAGTTTAAATACACAAACACATCCAGTTCAAAGTAGGCACTTTGCTTGATACGTCATAATTATATTTAAGAAGCTAATCATCTAAAATATCATAATCATCTTAGCCATATCATCTAAATTAAGTCGTAATCACTAATGATATTTTAGATGCAAAGCACTTGATGTAATATTACAGATACAAGTCAAACAATACTTACTTGATACGTAGCACATTGACAGCATGCCTCTGTTTAACATACACCATTAGTCCATAGGCTTGAAGCTACCTACTCTCTTTCTTGTTAGGCACTCCTCAGCAATATCATCATTAATGGCCAACCATTGTCAAGGCAGATCTGCAGAGAAGCAACTCCAATTTTCAGAAATGAAATCAGTTGTTCAATACTACAATATAAGTCGAGTTAATCTGTTGGAAAATTGCCTATATGGTGCAATTTCCGCGATGATTGGCTCAAACTTTCAGCTGATCACTTGTTAGTCCAGGATATATATTCACATTTCTCCAAGGCATGCCTTGTGATCCAAGTCTATTAATTGACAATTGTCTAGTAGCAAGCAGACCATATTGTAAATGACAGTAAAGACTTGAGAATTATTTCCATTGTTACTGATACTTGACTGGTGTGAAGTTTATTAGAACAAACTCTGCTAAATAAAAAAGGTGAAAGTTGGAACAAGATGCACCATCAAGAGGAAAAGGTGATTTCTGACACTGACACAAATGTTGCAGACAAGTTTTTCTCTGAAATACCTGAGGTAGTTCGTTATTATTGACTGAGGGCCTAATTAGGCACTGACTAGTTACAACAAAGAACAACTAATCTCTGTTTCCTGGAAGGCTGCTTCTTATCCGACACATCTTAGCCATAGCATCACTAATGTCCAGCCTTTCACTAGGCAACTCTGCTGAACAAGCAACTCCAACTTCTAAAATGGAAATCAAACTTCCTTGAAGTTCTCTGAAAACACTTGTGCTGTCCTCGTTAGCATGATTTTCTGCAATGATGTTGTCATCAACATTTTCTTGAACAAGAGTTGGATCTACAATATCTACCACTCGCGCAGGCAAGGCCGCCTTTACCAAGTTGTGAAGGTTTAAAGATCCTTGAAACATGCTGTCTGTTGGCCTTTTTCCAGTGAACATTTCTAGCAGAAGGATGCCATAACTGTACACGTCACCATGTATTGAAACTTCATTCCCCATGCCATACTCTGCATACAGACAATTTAATTCAATGTTATTAGATTGATGTACTTTAAAGCTTTTACGCTTTTGATATAAGATAGACAAAATTATAAGGAATCGTCGGAAAATAGAATTAACCTGGAGGAGCATAACCAATGGTTCCTTTTACTCCAGTGGAGCTTGATTGATTACCAGAAGGCCTGGGAAGGAATCTTGCCAACCCAAAATCACCAACATGACCAACCATATCATCATTGAGAAGAACATTGCTCGGCTTGAGGTCATTGTGAACTATTGGTGTCTCACAGTGATGATGGAGATAATCCAACGCCATTGAAACATCAATAGCAATGTTTAACCTTCGAGAAAAACTCAAGCTCCTAGGTCTCTCGATCGTCTCAGCAACTGCCTGAGTTGGATGCAACCATTCATCTAAGCTGCCATTAACCATGAACTCATAAATCAAGGCCTTGAAATCATCACCTTGATAGTCAAAACCTGAACATGCAGACAGCACCTTCAAAAGGTTACGGTGTCTAATGTTTTTCAGGGTCTCACACTCAGCAGCAAAACTTTTGGAAGCTCCGCGATGAACGAGGTTGAGTACTTTGACAGCAACTGTTGTTTCACCTTTGTCGAGGACTCCTTTGTACACAGACCCAAAACTGCCAGCACCAATCAAGTTTGCAGAAGAAAATCCATTGGTAGCTTTTAGAAGAATCTGGTATGAAACGCGGAGAAAATTTTCTGACTCACTTGAGATTTGTTGCTTCTTTTTCCTCTGTGTAGGAAATGATAGTACAATATAGCAAGTGCCAAAGTGACTCCAAGAGTTCCACACACCAGATAAATTTTCAATTTCAAGGTTTTGCTCAATGCTCCCCTTCTGGAATGTGGAGACTTGCATTTCGGCAACTGAAGTTCAGGTATGCCGTCACAAAGTTCACTATTTCCTTTGACCAATGTAACAGTTACATTCTTGAAAATTCCTTTTGTTGGTACCATGCCCTCCAAATTGTTGTAAGATAGATCCAAAGATTGGAGAAAGCGAAACTGCTCTAAGAATTCTGGAATAGTGCCTGACAAGTTGTTGTGGGAGAGATCTAATTCTTGAAGACCTCTCAGTGAACCCAAAGATGATGGAATTGTCCCTTGGAAAAAGACAAGATTTCCAAACTGTGACACTCGGCTAAACTTGGAGGGGTGTATCCTTCAAGACTATTGTCATCGAAATATAAAATATTTATTGCAGTTAAATTTCTAAAAGAAGATGGAATATTCCCAGATAGTGAGTTTATGGCCAAGTCTAAAAGATACAAGTTTTGAAGATTTCCTAAGTCAGCTGGGATATGACCAGAAAATTGGTTCATAGAAAGATATAGGCTGTCTAAGTTCACTAAATTGCTAATTCCATATGGAATTCTTCCGACTATTTTATTGGCACTGAGATACAAATGTGCAAGAGAAGAAGACAAGTTAGTGATGCAGTGAGGCAAGCTACCACCAAAGTTGTTCATATTGATGTCCAGTATTCTTAAGATGGTAGCATTTTTCAAATCACAAAGAAAGCTCAAATCATTGACTCCCCCACTTCCAAGATTATTGGAAGTTAGAACAATTCTCTTAAGCCTTTTCAAATTTTTAAGAGAAGGGACCTCTCCTTGTAGTTCATTTTGTAGCACTGATACATGGCCTAAATTTGAGGCATTAGATATTGAAACAGGAATAGACCCACTGAATTGGTTATAACTAATATCAAAATTCTCAAGATTTGGAAAAGCAAGACCTAAGTTAGAGGGTAAAGTCCCTTCTATATTGTTCATTTACAGCTCCCCAAACCGAGTTGTTCAAGTTTTTTTAGTTGTCCAAAAATGTCCGGAATACTCCCATTCAAATAATTACTACTTACCCTAAGGATTTCAAGAGCTGATAGGTTGCTAATAGAGTAAGGGAGACTACCTGTAAGGTGATTGTAGGAAATTGTGAGCACTCTAAGCTTTGACAAGGTGCCAAGGACCTCAGGAATTCTTCCTACCAAAAGGTTGCGACCAAGATCAATAGTCTCGAGTTGAGAGCAACTTGATAAGTTGAATGGAATTCCACCACTCAGTGAATTATTCTGCAACTGTAAATCTTGCAATCTGCGGAGATGACCAACTTCAGGTGGAATGCCATTGCTGAAGCTGTTGTTTTGGAGATGAATAGTTCTCAGAAAACTCAAATTACCAATTAGTGGGGATATTGAGCCTGAAAGATGGAAGGATTGCAGATCCAACATCCTGACCCTTTGGTGGCTGCGACAACATGTAACACCATACCAATGGCAAAAGTGTATAGTTTCATTCCATGAACTCATGACCCCAAAAGGGTCATTAGTTATCCTAGCCTTGACACCAAGCAAGGCCAGTCTATCTGTCTCATTCCCACTCAGTGCCATAGAAAGGCACAACTGGAGAATAAGAGCAGGCATGAATAAAAGTGAAATCAACAAGAGATGCCCCATGGAATCAGTATTGTCAAGCTTAAATTGGCTATAAGACGAAGTGACCGGTTGTCTAGCAGCTTAAGAAGAATCAATTTATAAGCTAGCCTCAGCAGTCAGCAGGACAAACAATTCATTCATTCATTTTCTTATTGCTCATTGAGCTATAGCTGATAATGCACATCAGCAATTCAATATATGCAAAAGAATATGGGCAAACATGTGCCAACTTGGATAAATTATGTATCACGTACTGTACTTGCATAGGTCTTTGCACTAGACTTGCATGGGTATGTGAAATAACTAGACTTGCATGGGTCAATTACAAGCTCAACTTGCACATGGAAATGAAACTTATGAAAGGCTTTACATCTATATATAGCTGGGAAAGTTTGGAAAAATATAAGCCAGTGTAACATAGTAGGTCTGCTGCTGTTGGAACATGATTTTAATTTGCATCGATGGTATCAAGTACTAATGACCTACTATTGGTTAAACATAGCTTTTGCTTGGTTTTGTAATATGGTCAGAGTCTTAATTTCATACATGCAAATGTTCGGAAAGTTCATTTCAGAAAGAAACAAACATTAATTTCCTCAACTAAATATTGCAGAACCGGGTAGCCAGTTTGCTTCATATATTCTATCAACTAAGTATAGATCATCTATACACAAAGATGGGATTCTAATACTGACTAGAAGCCATATTTGCCTCTATAAACCAAGTGTACTAAGAAAGTGGATGATCTTTAATTGTTTTTAGATTTTTATGAATATCAATATAAGTTAACTAGATATCAAAATCTTGTGTTGGACACATTTTTCATACCAAGACAAAGCACAGAAAGTATACAAACAAATCATTCTACATCTCAAATAACCCATACACCCCAAAGCCAAGAAAGTAAGATCAACAGAATCCAAATATTAAAAGCAATAGGCATATATATAATGTATAAACCAAACTGTAATGTATTAGATACTCACAGTTATCCTGACCTGAAATCTATGCCATAGTGAACATAGATGAGTGAAGTATTTAGTATCTGCTCCCTGCAAAATAGCTAATCAATTTACATGACCAAAGAACTTTCAAATAGGCAATATTCGACTACATTGACAAAATACCAGGGCAATTTCAACAAAACGAAATTGTAAAGCCCCATGATCTCGCATTGTGAAACTTGATTCGAGTATCCCAACATGTAACACTACTGTGCTCACTTGGTTTGAGTGCTGATCCTAATAGAAAAAAAGTTTCACAATGCCATTATTTCCTTTGATTGATGATAAAATGACAGAGCTAGGCATTTCGTGATCAGACAACAACACCCTTTGTGCTTTCTCTAAGCTCCACTTTTCTTACCTTTTCACTGGGGGGAATCTCATTAAGTTCAAATTCTAACATAATGGTGTGTGTAAAAAACTCTGAATATTAGGGAAAATACCTCCGATCGACTAGACTTGACTTTGGGCACGCAGACTTGGGTTTTCTTCATGATCGATCGATCATGATGATAGTGATTTGGGTTGTGAAGTTGGCTCATGTAAAATAAAGGTGCTGCAGGAACAGAGTCCGGAGGATTCTGATGAGACGGTCACCAATCAAAGCTCTTAATAACTCTCTTTTCGGGTACCGTTTCCCGAAAACGGAACCGAAATGAAATGGTGACGTTTTGATATCAGTCTTTCAAGAACGGTGTGTCCAGAAAAGAAAATGAAAGTTGGTAAAAGAAGGAAAAGAATAATACCCATTTTGTACTAATTATTAGGCTTTATTGCCTCTTTAAATGAAAAACTTTTTTCATTAACTATTTCAATTAATCTTATCGAAATTATTTTTTTATCCTTAATCTAACTGTCTCATAACTCTCCCCCTCTCTCTCTCGATTGGACATGAGGACCGAACTCATCCCAAGGCGGAGCTCCCCCCGTTCACTGATGCCGATAAGCGTCTCCCACTAGATCTGGTCCAACGACGACTCGACGCTGCTCTTCGTATTCGGATCCGGCTTCATCAACTTCGCCGGCTCCGGCTTCGTCCACATGGTTGAAGGTCCGAGAAAGATTAGGCTTGGTGTAGGTGAATCAGTTTTGATGTGGATAACAAGTTTATTAGGCCTGATAACAACTTTTTTAAAGGACTGATAAATATACCGATACCGATATTTTAATCATTGATTTTAAATGCATGAAAAACTTAATTAACACCGGCAGGAGGCAAAAACTTACCTTTAAGACTCTGCCTTTTGCCTTTTGGGATGCATGCACTTGCTCTCAAGGTGAACAAGTACAAGTTGGCCACGTGGGGTGAGGCCCATGAGGGAGAGTTGGAATACCATAAATATCAGTGAAAATTCGGAAATTTCGGACGAGAAAACTTTAAAAGGAGAAAAATATATATTTTGCTATGTGAGAAAAACGATATTTTCAAAAATTGATTTTTTAGTCCTTCACTGATACATATTTGCCAAGTCTTCTATTATGAATTGTTGATTTATTTTTAGGTCAATGAGAAATAAGAAAATTAATCAATTTATTCCTTTGCTGCTATCTTTCAGTATTTAAATTAGTTCTCAATAGACAAACTGCCAACATCAAAATTCCAAAATGAACAAAACCTTTCAATCGATCCTCCTCGCAGTCTGTGTGTTTCTTGGAATCACTATTGCATTGGTGTTGCTGTATCTTTGTTGCTTACGGAGGAAAACAAAGAAGCCAACTAGTTCAAGTGATTCGGAAAAATTTCTGAAGCTCTCTTACCAATCACTTGTAAAAGCTACTGATGGATTCTCCTCTGCAAACTTGATCGGTGAAGGCAGCTTTGGATCTGTGTTCAAAGGAGTGCAAAATGAAGGTGAAAGAATAGTCGCTGTCAAAGTACTAAACCTTGTTCGTCATGGAGCTTTGAAAAGTTTCCTTGCTGAATGTGAGGCCTTGAGAAACATTAGACACCGTAATCTTTTGGAAGTACTCTCTGTATGTTCGGGTATCGGCTCTCACGGTGATGATTTCAAGGCCTTGATCTATAAGTTCATGATTAATGGGAGCTTAGATATGTGGTTGCATCCAAGTCAGACAGTTGCTGAGACAATGGACAAACCAAGAAGCTTGAGTTTTTCTGAGAGGTTGAACATTGCCATTGATGTCTCTATGGCGGTTGATTATCTCCATCACCATTGTGAGACGCCCATAGTTCATTGTGACCTGAAGCCAAGCAACGTTCTTCTCGATGATGATATGGTTGGTCATGTTGGTGATTTTGGGTTGGCAAGATTCCTTCCCAGGCCTTCTGGTAATCAATCAAGCTCCGTAGGAGTAAAAGGCACCATTGGCTATACTCCTCCAGGTACATATGTTCTTTACTTTTAGAGAGACCTATATTTGCTAATCTTACTTAATTTAATATTATCAAGGCTTGAAATTAAGTACTTGTATACCCAATAGTACGTATGGTATCTGATAATGCAGAGTATGGCATGGGGAACGAAGTTTGGACACGAGGTGACGTGTACAGTTATGGCATCCTTGTGCTGGAAATGTTCACAGGAAAAAGGCCAACTGATGATATGTTTCAAGGTACTTCAAACCTTCACAACTTTGTAAAGGCAGCTTTGCCGGAGCGAATGGTAGATATTGTGGATCCTGCTCTTGTTCAAGAAGTTGTTCAAGGGAACATGCTTGCAGACAGGAATTCCAATGAGGGTCGAGCAAGGGTTTCCATCAAACTTCGAGAAAGTTTGATTTCCATTTTAGAAGTTGGGGTTGCTTGTTCTGCAGAGTTGCCTAGAAAAAGGATGGACATTAGTAATGTCGTGGCTGAGTTGTGTAGGATCAGAAACAAGCTTGTATCGAAGAGATGATATGTCAGTAATGTATCCGTAAATCAAATAGACTGAGTCGATCACCTTGGTCTCAAGCAATCTACGATTGTATAGATTAGTCTGATATGTACTGTCGGGAGCTGATGTTATACCATTGATCTATGTACCAAACTACCGATAGTCCGATACATTAAAAGTTCATATATGTACTACTAAACTTCACATCAGTTAAGTATAAGACTATGGGAAATTACCTGGCCTCTTCTATAGTCTGGTATCATTTACAAATGGTGGTGCCGAATTTGGAGACTTTCAGTGCTTACCACTAGCTTGTTCAAAGTTTAAACACTGAAATTGGACGACTTGACGTTGTCATGTGATATACGTTCCGAGCCAACTTTCTTGCATGACTAGTACTGATCTGCATCAGGAGTCTATTTCAGAGTTCATTCCCAAGAATTGATTTTGGCATGTTATGGTAATCTCAAAGTTTTGTATATTTGAAAAATATACAAACACACACACTACCTACTATGCAGGGGAAAAGAAATTTGTATATTTGAAAAATGAAAAAATCAACTGCTACCTATTATAAATTTTGCTTAAAAAACCATGACGACATACTTGCCACTAGATCCATGACATGAATCTCAGCAACTATGCTAGTGATGCTAAAAGAAAGAAAGAAAAAAAAAAAAAAAAACCAAACAATTAGGACGGTCAGTATTATAAGAAAGGAATGCAAAAGTATACCCAACAGGCAAATATAGAATCTCACACATAAATGGAACTTGATAAGAAAATGCCTCTGTTTAACCAATAATAGAAAACTAAACAGGAAAGCTTCTCCATTGCGTAGACAGTTAAATATATGAAAAGCAAACAGTGTAGTTGTCATTCTAACGAAATAATATAATACTACACACATACTATGTGTGGATTATTGATTATTAACAGCATGCCTCGATTCCATATTCTATCTGCTCAAACCTAGTTTGTTTCTGATCCTGTACAGCTCTCAAACAACATCACTAATGTCTGGACGTTCTCTAGGAAGCTCTGCCGAGCAAGCCACACCAATTTCTAAGATTGAAGTCAAGCTTTCTTCTATTTTGGATGTGAGGCCTTATGCTATCGTCGAACAAAAACGTGTCCTCAATGATCTCCCCTTCTGGTTTTTCTTCAACAAGAACAGGATCCACAATTTCAATAACATGCTCAGCCAGAGCTGCCTTCACAAAGTTATGAAGGTTTGAAGTTCCTTCGAACATCTCGTCTGTTGGCCTTTTTCCTGTGAACATTTCCAGTAGGAGGATACCATAACTGTACACATCACCTTGTGTCCAAACTTCATGTCCCGTTCCATATTCTGCATTTTCACAATTGATAATTCGATTACCACACCATATTATAAATTTTACAATCAAGTTTTCGAAGGAAGTATTGGAAAAAAAAAAATATACTCACCTGGAGGAGCATAACCAACTGTTCCTTTCACTCCAAGCGAGCTAGATTGATTACCAGAAGTTCTAGGAAGGAACCTTACCAACCCAAAATCACTAACATGTGCAACCATATCATCATTGAGGAGGACATTGCTTGGCTTGATGTTACAATGAACTATCAGTGTCCCACTATGATGATGGAGATAATCCAACGCCAAAGAAACATCAATTACAATGGTCAACCTTTGAGAAAAACTCAAGCTCCTTGGTCTCTCTATTGTCTCAGAAACTGTCTGAGTTGGATGCAACCATTCCTCTAAGCTTCCATTAACCATGAACTCATAGATCAAGGCCTTGAAATCCCAACCTTCAAAATCAGAACTCGAACATGCAGAGAGTACCTTCAAAAGATTACGGTGTCTAATGTTTTTCAATGCCTCACACTCAGCAAAGAAACTTTTGGAAGCTCCACGATGAACTAGGTTCAGTACTTTGACAGCAACAGTTGTTTGACCTTGCTCAAGAACTCCTTTATAAACTGATCCAAAACTGCCCATGCCTAGCAAGTTAGCAGCTGAGAATCCATCAGTAGCTTTCAAAAGACTTTGGTAAGACACCTTAAGAAAGTTCTCTGAATCGCTTGCAGTATGCACCACTGTTTTCCTCCTTGAGCAAAGAAGGTACCAAAATGACAGAGCGCAAGAGACTCCCAGAAGCCCACAAACGAGACAGATTATCACCTTCAAGGTTAGGCTCAATCCTCTCTTCTTGGGATGCCCAAATTCACATTTCGGCAACTGAAACTCAGGTATGCCCCCACAAAGCTTATGATTTCCTTTCAATGATGTGGCTGTTGCATTTTCAAAGACACCTTTCACTGGTACCATGCCTTCCAAATTGTTACAAGACAAATCCAATGTTTGCAGGAACTCAAAATGCTCCAAGAATTCTGGAATGAGGCCTGATAAGTTGTTCTTAGAAATATAAAACTCTTTAAGACCTCTTAGAGAGCCAAAGATGATGGAATTGTCCCTTCGAAGAAGTTTCCTCGCATGTTTAAGTATTCTACTTTTATACAGCTACCAAGACTTGCTGGAATTTCACCAGATAACATGTTTCCAGAAACATCCAAGTACTCCAGATTTATCAAATTTCCTATTTCCTTTGGAATGGAACCAGTGAAATGATTTTGAGATAAATCAAACTCAATATAAGAGGACAGACCAATGACTACTTGGGAAATCGAACTGCTGAGATTGTTCTGACCAAGAAACAAGGATGCCAAATCATGACACTCTGCTAGAGATGAGGGGATACTGCCATGAAGTTTGTTTCCATTTAAATCCAATTCAGATAACCAACTTAAATTTCCAAAAGTGGAAGGAATACTCCCAGAGAAAGAGTTCATAGATAAATCTATTGCAACTAACTTCTGAAGCTTCCCAACTTCAGAGGGAATTTGACCTGAAAAATGGTTTGCTGACAGAACTAGGCCTTGCAAGTTAACCAGATTTCCAATCCCATTTGGAATACTTCCAGTTATTTTATTGAAATTGACATAGAAGTATTCCAGATGAGAAGATAAGTTAACAATGCATTGAGGTAACATACCCCCAAAATTGTTTTTACTAATAAATAGTTCATCTAAAAGGGTGGCATTAGTCAAATCACAGAGAAAGCTCAAGTCACCATTTCCCTCACTTCCAAGATAGTTGTTACCCCCAAGATTTAATCTCTCAAGTTTATGTAAATTTTTCAAAGGGACACTTCCAGATAGTCGGTTTGCGATCAGTTGAAGGGAAGCTAGATTTGAGAGATTAGAAATTGAAACAGGAATAGGTCCAGTAATTTGGTTATAATCAATACCAAAAAACTCGAGATTTGGAAGAGCAATACCTAGGTTTGAGGGCAAAGTCCCTTGGATTTGGTTCATTATCACAGAAAAGACTGTGAGTAACGAGAGATTATAGATCGATGGGGGGATGATACCAGAGAAGCTATTGTCTTCCAGTGCAAGGAAACTAAGATTGGTCAGTTGGCCAAAAACATCTGGAATACTCCCCTTCAGATTATTCGAAGATGCATAGAGCTTGTCAATAGATGATAAGTTCCTAAAGGAGTAAGGGAGAGTTCCTGTAAGATTATTGTGTGGAACTACAAGTGTTTGTAGCTTTGACAAGGTGCCGAGCTCCTCAGGAATACTTCCTACCAGAAAATTGTAACCAAGACGAATTGTGACAAGTTGAGAGCAACTGGATAAGTTTGAAGAAATTTCACCACTTACTGAATTGTTCTGCAGTTGCAAATCTTGCAACCTGCGCAGGCGGCCGATTTCTGGAGGGATTTTATGGCTGAAGCTGTTGTTTAGAAGATACAGCACTCTCAGAAAACTCAAATTTCCAACATGTGGTGATATGGAGCCTGAAAGTTGCAAGGACTGCAGGTCCAACCTCGTAACCCTTTGGTGCCGTAGACCACAAGTAACTCCACGCCACTGGCAAAAGTGGACAGAATCATTCCATGAAGTCAGGGCTGCAACTGGGTCACCGGTTATCCTGGCCTTGATCTCAAGCAAGGCCAGTCGATCCGTCTCATTTCCACTCAGGGTCAAACAAAGGCAAGAGTGAAAAGTAGAAGCATGCATGCAAAAGCATAACAAAGAAAACGCAGCTAAGTGAACCTGTTAAGCCACATACTATCAGTATTGTAAATCTTAGTTCTAGTAAGCAGTGGTGGTTGTCTAGAAACTTGACAGTAACCCAATTTATAAGCAGCATGATGAAGTATGTGAACACAAAACATAGGCTTCATTACATGAAAGTGTTACCTGAGGACGACCCAAGAAAACATTATGAATATACACATCGGGCGGCAGTTTCTTAAACTCGCTAAAGACACTAGTTTGAAACCTATTGGTTAGGCATAATGAATTGATAGAGAATACATCAGAGTCTACATCAACTTTGTTTTGATTTTCCAGCAGTAGGTTAAATATGAATTCTTGAATATAAGATTTTCACACAAGGTAGCATATTCAAGTGCAGGTTCTTACAGTCAATTCCATTGGTTGACTCGTGTATAAGGTGCAGGTGCTGTCGGGTTCATATTTTGTTTCAGTACATGGAAAATTTCCACTGGACCAATAACTAGTTCTACACTCTACAGAATGGATTCTGGATTCCATTCCAGAATTATAACTCCTTACATGATTCTATTTCGATCCTAAAACAGTTCCATACACATCTTGGGACAAACTTCTATTACTCTGCTTAGAGTAATGCCTTTTTACACACATTTTACCCTCTTCACTGGCACATTAACAGTGTATCGCCTCCCCACTGCCAATGTCCCTTGTGAGGTAGAAGTTTCCCAACCCGGTCAGGTCACAACAGAATGGCTCCATCTTACAGATTAGTACTATTTTTATCTTTATTTCCCGGTAGTATAAAGAAAATCTCGGTTGGGAATTAAAGTCATTATTCCTTCCCATACCTCTACACGCCTCTTCTACCAAATTTCAATAAATAGTTGCAAGAGATAACAGACTTTGCATTCCAAAGTACAACGATGACTAAATATTACAAAATTCTGCAATCAAGTTGGGGACATACAAGAAAAAACATCTTGACAATTAAAATTTCGGAAAATAACCCAAGAGATTCTGCCTACTGTAAGGTGCTGACATCTTATTCAACTACGGCTAACAATTCACTCTCTTTGCAGAAGCAGTGTCTACCCTCAGTTCCCAAATCCACCTGAGATATCAAAATTCATTGTGAGCATAAACCATATGCAAAACCATCAGCCCAACTTCAATTTATACAGAAGAGAATCTGTCTGCTTATCATTTCATTTCATAGGAGTAAACACAGGAGGGTGTGGCAATTCGAGATCATCTGCTAGGATCAATGTTGCCACTTCCTTAAAATAAAAACAAACGGCTGAAGAAACGACACACTACAATAGTGTATGCTCTTTAGCCATCGTTCTCTCCATAAATTGTTGGCTTTTCCTATTCCATTTGCATGCTCAAATGCTCAGAGCTACCTCAAGTTCCATGGCTTTGTTAGCGATGGCAATCAGGTTCTATATCTTCAAATTATGAAGACTAATTCCGCTAGACAATCATGCTACCCCATTCAGAGAGTATATTGCTGCCAATGCAGTATGAATTTGGAATCTAATTTCTCCAATCGAAGGTTTGATCCAAGGAAATCTATTGGCCTTACAAGCATGCGATGTAGAAGACAACCAACACGCAAACCCATTGCAGTGAGTTTTCCTGGTTGAGCTACTGCTCTTTAGACCATCTTGGGTGTCTAGTTGGTGCTAAGGAAAGACCAGATCTGATATGGGTATCCTCCAAGTGAGAGAACGACAGCAAATACTACTGTTTTTTTTTTTCACCAGTTTAGCGTGCCATCTTTTCAAACTGATTTTGTCTAATGGCATACATCACTACATTATTAGTTTAGCAGACACATCCTGTATGTGCCGCAAAATCCTAGAGTGGTTTGATTGCAATCTAAATAAACACGACGTAGGGATTTTCTCTTTGTTCTTTAATTTTTTTTTGCTAAGGTTTTTCCTTAAAAAGATATGCATTTATTTAATTTTTCACAATGTAATTTTCAAAAATGGCTCCTATTCAAGGAAACAAAAAACAAAATGCCTCTTGTGATTCAGTTGACAGCAGATGCATATTGATGATTTATATAATGAAATGAAATAAACAGCAGCAGATACTTTCAGTGTGAATTAGTGTTACTTACCTCATAAGCATTGATGTCTGAGAAAAGAACCTGCAAAATATTACCCAATTCAGATGACAATAAGCACTTGAATAGTCCTTGGAACTAAAACTACACAATGGGAAACTTTATTCCTCCAAAAATTTATGATGTAAGTACTAAAGTTATCACAATCATCATTTATTCATGCGCAGAAATAGTCGCCATAATTTTGGCAGACTTTGGTCACTCACCTTCTTTCCGGCCTGCACTTCTCCAACATCAGCACCAACAGAAAGAACCTGAGACAAAAACAATCATGATTGTTAATTTCCTGATATTTGACCTGTTACTCTAAAGAAAAAAATATTTAATAGCCAGAAAGAAACAGTTGGCATACTTCTCCCATAAGATACCGCTCAAACTTCACAGCAGATTTGGGCAGCAAAACTCCTCCAGTTGATTTCTGTGGAATAGGATTTCAATATCATGCCGAGTTCTTATCAGAGATAAGTATGTATACATATACCAATATAGACTTCCAAATGGTCCATTATAACAAAGAAGAGTAGAAAAATGAATCGTTGGAACCCCACTATATTTGATCAATCAATTCCAAACCTCCTAAGGCATCATGAAGACAAGTGACCATGTCAAGACAATGTTCTACACTAATCTTGACCAGAAATCCGACAGAAATAGATGACAAAGTAATAGATCTCGTAAGGCAACACTATTCCATTAATAGACCCATTATTCACCCACAACTTTTGGCAACTACAGTTGTACTAGATGACTAAGGTTTGACTGATATAACCTGTTAGGATGTCTACTGTTTGATTAAAGTTGAAAAAAGAAACCTTACCACACTCCAACCATCAAAGATAATATTAAACCAATCACAGTGAATATCATAACTCTCCTACAATTATGCTTTCAAGGCACGAAAGTAAAAAATAAAAAATAAAAAAAAAGTTAGATTTTTCTCCCTCCATTATGTTCTAAAGTAACCATCTAAGAACCTGCTGGCACTGACCAGGTACAATGACAATGTACTACACACCATCACAGTGTAGAATCTTGTTTAATGCCCAACAATACCACTGTGAGCATCTAATACAGAACATATGAAACTACTCATATTATTTTAGGTTTACGGGGAGTGACAACAAGTTGATCCAAAGATTCAACAAAGAATTCAAATTCACATCCCTTGTGCTATGGCTAAGTTGGCAGGGAACTCTACTCAAAGATACTATTTACTTCCAAAAGCTCATGCAGTCCAACCAAAAACCAGGTTATAATACAAAACGTAAACCTTCCAAACACAATTGGTCATACTAGAAACCAGTAAAGATTACCTCGGGGAGTTGCTCAAGACGAATAAGCACTCTATCAGCTTGAGGAACCACCTGTAATTCACAAATCATCACCAGTGAGCATAAAAATCAATACCCAGATAAATAAATCCAAATAAAAAGAAAAATATATAAACCTTGGTGGGTTCCCATTTCTTGGCAATTGCGTTGACCCTCAATGAGTTTCTTCTTAGAACTATACAAAACCCATGAACCAAATCAAATGATAAGAATTTCAAATTTCATAATAGGAATAGAGAAAAGGGGAAGGAGTAAACTTATGCATATACCTGGGAGTAGGTTCTGGTTGGACAGAGAACAAGTGTTGGGTCTGCAAACCAAAGGGTTTGAGAGTGTGAGGAAAGTGGACGCCATGAGAGTTTAGAATGTGAAGGTGGGAGGAACAAGAAGAAGTGGGAGTGATATCTTAAACCCTTGTGATTTGTGAGAGATAAGGAACAGGGGACTAGCTAGTTGAGTTCTAGAGGGTTGAAATGGTTCGGGTCTTTTGTTTGGTCTCAATGACTGGCCCAAACCCAACCTTCTAACACTGTTTTAGAGAGCAACTTCGGCCATAAAATCCGCCAGAATTGGACCCACCAAATTGTGTTTTGAAATCCGGTCCATTTCTTAAGGAAAAGAAATCCGAACACAAAACATAGAACAACGGCTAATTGGGTCCACCAGCACCACCCATCTTTTTGTCCTTAAACTCTGCAACACTTCCATCACTACCTCCCTACATTTCTATACAAGATCTCCTTTCTCAGTTTCACTTCCATTTTCCCATCCCATTTCCCACCTCCATTTTTGTTTATGACCAAATTAATCAGTACCCGTTTCATATAACAAGCTATATCCATTCTTTCTCAACCTCTTTTTTCTTTGTGTTTCCTACTCAGATTCCTTGTAAAGCAAAACCCTTTTCTCTTCTCACAAGTGAAAATGGTGAAGCGACTTTGTTGCTCTGGGTGGTTGGTTTTTAGCAGCTGTCTGCTGCTAGCTGCTCTTGTTTCCTCCAAGCACCATGGTAACTACTCTAACTATTGAATTTTTACTCTTTCTCTACTTGTGGGTTCTGGAGCTACTGCAACTTGCTGCAGATTCCTTGCTACAATTTCCCAAAAGTTCTTAGCTTTTTTGAGGTTTTTGTTAATTAAGATTTTCCCTGTTGAAAGGACTGTATGAATCTACATTTTCACCTTTAGTTGCAGCTTTCAGTATTGTATCTCTGCCTGTATTTCTTTTTTCTTACGATTTTTTTCTTTTATTTGGAGCTTTTGTTCTGATATTTGATCATATAGTGCATAAATTAAGTAGATTCGATGATTTCTTGTGGTGATTTCTAGCTGTGGAAGATTAATAGCTGTTTTTTTTTTATTCTACTTCGTTGTATCAAGTAACAAAAATTAGTTTGGGACAGATGGAAGGGTTGAGAGGAAGTAAAGTTCTGTATCAAGAGTAGTAAGAGATGACTTATATGTAGTCTAATACTCTAGTTTTATTTATGAATTTGCCAATGTGGAAAGCTTAAGGTGCTAAATTACTAATAGGGTAAAATATTGTATAATTCTTCTGGTTTGAAGTCGACATCTGTTTAGTCCTTATGGTTTTATTTTAATCTGAATAGTCCTTAAAGTCACGATTTTTCATCCAAATAATCCTTATGGTTTTATTTTAATTTGAGTCCTTATGGTTTTATTTTAATCTGAATAGTACTTAAAGTCACGATTTTTCATCTAAATAGTCCTTATGGTTTTATTTTAATCTGAATAGTCCTTAAAGTTATGATTTTTCATCCAAATAGTCTTTATGGCCTTTAACTGAGAAAATTGTCATAATGACTATTTGGATGAAAAATCATGACTTTAAGGACTATTCAGATTAAAATGAAACCATAAAGACTAAACAGATGTCGACTTCAAACCACAAGGACTAAACAAATTTCAATTCTTACTAATATATGGTTCTAGAGAGATTAGGAGTCTCATGCCTGCCACTGAATGTTTTGAAGTGTGAAATAACATCGGGCAAGTCCCATGCCTACATTGAATGCTTTCGAGTATGAATGACATCAGACATTGTAAAAAATAGGGCTCCTCTCCTCCCGTTATATGGGAGCTACATTTGGATCTTTAGGAGCCTGTGTTTTCTGCACCTTCGAGCGTTTACACAGAAATAGTATCTCTATGGTTTCAAATCACTTTCCACTATTTTACCACATCCTAATCCATCTAAATTCAAACTCCTTAGAAGAAACTTGGTTTTCCACATTGAATAATTGGTCCTTTAGAGATGCCAAGTTTGGTTATCTACAGTAGCAATTATAGTATCTCAATTCACACTTTTCCATGGCATTTTTGTCTTTAGCTTCTGTATTCCTTGTTGATAATAGGAAACAGTGGCTCAAACTCAATATCTGAGTATTGCCATTGTAGTTTCCTGCTCGGTGCTTGGACCTTAAATGTATTCTGCACTATGAAATGTTGGTGCCAGAGCGGTTGAGAATTTGAGATCAACTTTGCAAATGCCAACATTCATGTTCTTAAGATTCTTTTCAGTGTAATATATATGCCTAAATCTGTGTATTTTGCAACATTAATGAGTACATGTTTGTATAACTGTATTCACTGTGACACTACGCTATCTTATAAATAGTTACGTATGATGCTTTTGTAACATGGTGGTGGTTTGTCCTTAGGAAACCCTGCAAATGATCTTGTTGAGATTATCAACAATAATCGGACATCTCACAAGCTTTCCAAACTAAATGACAGTCCTGGACTTGGGTGTATGGCTCTGCAATTTGCTAAATCATGCAAGGGAAACTGCAGTAGGAATGGCACTATCAACTGTACACCATCTGAAGACGACTTCACTGAAGTGTTTGCCCCAAATTGTGGCGTTGAGCTACCCACTTTCGGCACCATAACTGGACACATTGTGGGTTGTCACTCCAAGTATCTAGAACCATCACTAGCTTTTATAAATGTTCTTGTTGGAAGCAACAAGGCTTTGTCAATTCTTCGGAATAAGTCGCATAATGAGGTGGGAGTAGGTATGGTTGGGGTTCACAAGGGGCCCTTCTTTTGGACTGTGCTCTTCAGTAGTGGGAAGCCAAACTCTACATTTGTTTTAGAAAATCGGGGTACAGGGATTCAGCAGAAGAAAGGTTGCTATAGTGGAAGCAGCATCCCTTGCAGTGCAGGACAAAAGATAGAAGCTGATTCTATGATTTTCAACAATCTTGTGATCGTAAGCTTTCTTTCGGTTCATCTTCTGCAAAAGTTGTATTTCAACTTATTTTGATAATTTGAAATGTTTCACTAGACAATGCTCATATTTTGGTTACAAGTTTACCCAAGAAAAGGTAGCGAGAGATAGTTGGACAGAAAAAAAAATTGTTGATCCACAAGTGTGTTTCTCCTTTTATCCTTTATATTCTTCTCATATTTTCTTCATGTCAGTTTTTGGAGGTATGAACCTAAAAAGTTTGAAATGCCTAGCTAGCTTCAATCTAGTTCTGCGACTTCGCAAAACTCGTATCAGCTTTAGATATTCTGATGGAACTAGTACACATTGAAACTGTACCTAATGTCTCAATGTTACAAGAATATCACTCATACAAGTCTGTATGTTTTCTTCTCAATCAATGGGATATTCTAAAAAGCATTTACTCTGATTTTGAGCATTATACCGACCATTATACTGAGACAAGAGTTAAGTGCCCTCTGATTCCTAATGTCTCAATGTTACAAGAATATCACTCATACAAGTCTTTGTATGTTTTCTTCTCAATCAATTGGATATTCTAAAAAGCATCACTCTGATTTTGAGCATTATACCGACCATTATACTGAAACAAGAGTTAAGTGCCCTCTGATTTTGTAACTATGCATGTTGTTTGTATTGTAAGGTAACAGAAATCTATTCAATCCATATCAGTGGGTTTGGGCGGGATATCCAAGCTCCAAGCAGGACTGTGACATATTGACATTGTTCTAGTGCTTGGGGCTTCTCCTCTCAGAGTCTCAGTGCATTCTTTTTTATTTTGTGGAAGGTGCAGGCACTAATTACAGCTTGAAACACCTTACACAACCATTCCCAGAATTATCAAGCAAGTTTACAGCATTGAGCACATTGATGGTAGAGAGTTCTCTCATACTTTTAGTGCCAATCATCAAAATGTTTCATAATCAACAAGAACATTAGCTACAAAGTTTGTCTCTCAAAATTTATTCTTGAACCAATATATCAGAACATTAGAGAACACCAAACTATTAGTTTGGTTAGTATCTTTCTGTTTAAGACGAAAGGTTGGCCGTGGCTGCTCACCAGGTCTCTGATGAAGGTAAAGTCACTTGTATTCATCTCCCTATATATGCAACATTCGTTGGTTTCATATTGTGTAGCAAATTCCTTCAAACGAAAATGTTAGTACACAAATCGGGATGATGTTGCTTCACTCTTTTTTTGGGTAAAAACCATCATTTCAGACACTTCCCCTTCCAAGCAGCAACCCAGCAAAAGTCATGGGTCAAAGTTCTTAGAGAATATTTATATTTTTTTCCCTAGTTGCCTTGTGCCCTTGTCAATATATTCACTATCACAATCCTCTTCGAGTCCTGAAAGTCATATACAGTAGAAGGATCTATCTACATGTATTTTCTTGGTTATTGTAGAGGCAATCATGTTTTGAAGAATTGACTCATGAAATTTTCTAGTGTAACAGATTGATGCATGTTTTTTGAAATATTATTAGTAAATGTATATGCTAGCAAATGATGACTGTGAATCCAAGCCAGCATGAGGGAGAGGTCAAGGTACAATCAGGATTCCCAGGACTCGAAAAGGACAACAACATATATAGACCATTAATCTTCTTTCTGGTTAGTAAAATATGGAGAAGACGAAGAAGAAGAAGACTTGGTGAGAGTGAGAGTACCATTATGTATGTGCCATTTAAACTATAGAACCTTAGGTTATATATTGCATGCATTCCTTATATGAGTTGTTACATCAGAAATGACATTCTGTTTGATCAATTAGATTCATTATCAAGGACCATCTCTGCTACTATAAAGACAAACCAAAAAAAGCTTCACCAAATTGTAGTTCGTTTAAATTTACGTTTCATATTGAAAGAAGGGATCCCTTTGCACGCCTTGGGGTATGCATACCTCGTCTAGGTGACATTAACTCTGTTAGCTGACTCACTAACTCCGTTAACTAACTCACTAACTCCGTTAAGTTTTTTTTTTTTTTCAGTTAATCCTCAGTTTTTTTTTTAACCTCTCTCTCTCTCTCTCTCTCTCCTCTCTCTCTCTCTCTCCTCTCTCTCCTCTCTCTCTCTCTCTCTCTCCTCTCTCTCCTCTCTCTCTCTCTCTCTCTCTCTCATAAAAACACACCGGAAAAAACAACAACCCTGCTCAATAGCTACGAAGTCACTTACCATTGCTTAACACCTCTGAAGTCGACCTAGGTCATCGGAAGAAGTAGAGGAAGCCAGAAAGCCTCGTCGGCATCTAACACAGCAGCTCGCCGGAAAACTCAAAATCGACAGTAAAAGGGGGTTATTAAGATTTGTAAAAGATTCGAGGGATTAAGGGCACTAAGGTGTAGAAAATGAAGGAAAAGTTCGAATATGCCAATTCTAGGCCAAGTCGTCGCCGGAGACGGCGGAAACAGACGAACACAGTCGGAGCTTCTCGCCGTCGATTTGTCTTGAATCAGTATGTGCGATTCACGGGCAGGGTTATGTAGAGGGGAAATAGAGAAGAAATTTGGTGGTGGTTTTGTGGAGAATGGTGGCCAAAGTCGGTCGGAGAAGACGGTCGGGGACGGAGAGTTTCTCAGCTCTCGTCGTACGCGAGAGAGGAGTGCTTGACCTGACTTGGGTCAGTTGACCTTGGTTGGGTTTTCAAAGAAGGAATCAATGGTCAGGATTAAAAGAGAACGAGATCAAAATGGACTACCTGTTTACGAACACAAGCGTACCTGTTTTGTAAACATGGTGTACAATCTATTCAAATCATTAACTCACACTACGCGTAGACCAACTCTAAAGTGTCCAAATTCACACACATTTGAAGAATTCTTGAAAGGTCTACCTGTTTACGAAGCCTGGTCTGCTTATTCACGAGTACGGGTCTACTTTTTGTGTGAGAGAAAATGGTCTACCTGTTTACGAACACTAACCTACCTGTTTTGTAAATATGGTCTACCAGGTTTTCGAATCATTGACTCACACTTCGAGTAGACCAACTCTAAAGTGTCTAGAATTCACAGACACTTGAAGAATTCTTGAGAGGTCTACCTGTTTACGAAGCCTGGTCTGCTTATTTATGAGTACGGGTCTCCTTTTTTGTGAGACAAAATGGTCTATATGTTTACGAACACGAACCTACCTGTTTTGTAAACATGGTGTACAATCTATTCAAATCATTAACTCACACTACGCGTAGACCAACTCTAAAGAGTCCATAATTCATACTTACTTGAAGAATTCTTGAGAGGTCTACCTGTTTACGAAGTCTGGTATGCTTATTTACGAGTACGGGTCTATTTTTTTTGTGAGACAAAATGGTCTACCTGTTTACGAACATGAACCTACCTATTTTGTAAACATGGTGTACCAGGTTTTCGAATCATTGTCTCACACTACGAGTAGACCAACTCTAAAGTGTCCAGAATTAACACACATTTGAAGAATTCTGAGAGGTCTATCTGTTTACGAAGCCTGGTCTGCTTATTTACGAGTACGGGTCTACTTTTTTTGTGAGACAAAATGGTCTACCTGTTACGAACACAAACCTACATGTTTTGTAAACATGGTGTTAGGTTGAACGAGCTTCACTCCCCGTCTTCTCCATGTTCTAACTCCGCACTTCTGCACACCATTAATGATCTAAAAATTGGATGACATCAGCTACCTGAAATGAAGGGATAAGTTTCTTGAATAAACTGCATTCACAATAGTTGTGCAACCTACTACGATTGTTAATCTAGTGCACCTTATCCCCTAATTAATAGTTTTTGCTGAAGAATGCGTTAAACAATATTTATGTGTTACTAATGAATTAAGAAAATATTGTCCAGATTTGATTACTTTATATCACATGTAGAGAAAGTAAAACTATGACCATACAATTTTGATGGTTGAGCACTTAAAGTAGGAGGGCTCATGCATATAATGTGTATCTACCAAATTAACAAAAAAAAAAAAAATTTGACATGACTCGTTATCTGCATTATAATGTGTATGAATGAACGAAACACGTACTATAATATAGTTAAATTATAGACTTCTTTGAGAAGAGCCAAGCATATCATTGAATCCATATATAAACCAACAACATGTTGAATCGGGCTTGTTTGAATCAGTTGAAAAAAGCCTTTATGATTGAGTAGACATCCGTTGAACTCACATAATTTATTTACTTCAAGTTGAATATCCAAACAGTTAAATGACAATCTTATTTTGCATAAATTTACTATACATCAGAGAAGAAGAATAGTATAAACACACCTAGTCAGAGCCCAAACAAGTTAAAGAAACGAGACAGAATTAATACCAGTGAAGCAACCTCATTTGGATAGCATTGTAAAAGGCACTCCAAAAGCTCAAAACAAGCTGCAAGAGAATTAGGGACGTAAAGTAAGCAATTATATTTAAACAAAATCATTAGCTATGCAAACAGCAAACTAGACTATTTTCTTCAACTTATTGGGCATTAAGAATGACATTTGCTTGTCTACCTTTTTGTCTTGTTAAGCTAAAGATTGCACTGGTACGTTCTCTCTGTAAGACTGAGCAACGACTTTTGCATCACTGGCAGAGACCATTTCGGCATTAACTTGTCTCCTCAGCAATGCTAAGCAACCAACAAGTGCACCACGTAAAGCTCTCCAATCTGACTGATAGAAGGACAATATCACCAATTTACATTGTGAAACCAAAATATGAGATTCTAAAGCAAAGGTTACAAAGTAAAAACAAGAAATGCCCACCCACCAGTCTGTCTGTGAAGAATCCTATCAAGCTATGAATAGTTGCATTATCTAGTGGCTTTGATGAAAGACTTGTAAGAACTTCTGCCAAATTATTAACTGCATTATAATGTGTATCAGCTATTACTTCCCCTATGATTCTCATTATCATCATCTTGATTCTCATTATCATATTTTTAATGGAGGATGACATTATCATATATATGTTGATTACTGCAGCATTTAGAAAATCAGTTACAATTTGACATGACCATGGAGCTGTGATTTTAAGTGGTGCACATATTCATAATCCATAACAATATAGCTAGAAAACAACAACATACTCAATTTATGACACCTCTGTAATTCAATCTCGTTAAGGAAAAAGACAATTACCATGCTGTTAGGAGTTGCATACTTCAGGGTTAGAATCATACTATACGATTTAGAATCACCGATCTAGTTACTACTTCAGCAATCCTCTCACTCTTAAACACTCTCATACTCAATCAGAAGAAATGAAAAGGAAAACGATCAGAACCCATGAGAAAAGAAACACACAACCACAAATTGAAGAATAAAACTCCAAAAGCCCAACCTGAAATCTATCGGGGAAGAGGCTAGAGATGGCGCCGCCGAACAAAGATCTTGACAAAATGGTGAAGCGCTCGACGGACGTCGGTGCCGAGCTCCTCAAAGCGACCGCCGTAAGGCTTGTCCTCCTTGGGCTTAGTGGTGACGCAATGGAGGCGAAGCTTGGGCATGGGTCTGGAGGGTGAGATGTAAAAAACAGTGAGCCTCTACGGCTTCTTGAGGTCGTCGGTAGACATCAAAGATCAGAGATTAGAGAGAGAGAGAGAGAAGGAACGCGCAAGGGGAAAGAGAGAGAGAAAGGAGAGAAACCACAGGTAGGGTTCCATTTTCTTTTTATATTCATACTTATGCGGTGAAATGACGTGTTTGTCCATGCTGTTTAGGGTTTAGGGTTTAGAGTTTAGGGTTTAGGGTTTAGAGTTTAGGGTTTAGGGTTCGGTTTTGTGAAAATTTGGTTATACGATGTGCCATGATCATCATAACCTTATATATACTAGAAGTGATTAGTGCTCGATTATCATATACATGTATACGCTAGAGGTGACTATTGCTCGATCATCATATATAAACCCTAAACCATAAATGCATATATGATAGGTGATTTGTGCTCGATCATCATAAACCCTATATCCATTAGAGATTACTAGTGCTCGATTATCATATACCATGTGTACGCTAGAGTTGACTATTGGTCGATTATCATAAACCATAAACTTTACATATACTAAAGGTGACATTAACTTGATCATTATACATTGTAAATTATATATATACGAGAGATGGTTATTGTTCGATCTTTATAAGCTCTAAACCTTATATACACGAGAGATGACTTGTACTCGATCATCATAACCCTAAACCATGCATACAATTGGGTTAACTAGTGCTCGATCGTCATCATAAACCTTAGATATACACTAGAGGACTATTGTTCGATCATTATATACCCTATATACACTACAAGTGGCTAGTGCTCGATTATCATATACACCATATACACTAGTGCTCAATTAGCTCGATCGTTATAAATCATAATCATATATACACGAAACATGATTATTGTTGGTTCTTTATAAACCATACTCCCTATATATACTAGGGATAACTATTGATTGATCATCGTAAACCCTAAATCATATACACATGAGGTATAATGCATCATTAAATGCGTTCTATGATCCTAAATGTAATCGTGACCTAAAATGAACTATGTAACTGTATATCATCACAACTCTAAACATATTAATTACATCACTAACTCTAACATACATAATTGAAGATCCATTATTGATAGTAATTAAAGACATTCAATATTTCACATGTGTGTTCGTTGACCCTAAAAACCGTACATCAAGTACAGAAGCCAAAAGGAAGAAAAACAACTAGCTCAACTCTCAACATGCAACCATGCAATTAAGAAGTTATGCATTTAAACACAATAAAAACCAACGCATGCGCACATGTAAAATTTCCGACCAAGTATTGAATATGAACACGATCACACAAGTCAAAAGAAAGAGAAGGCATCAAATGCTGAAAAATACTCTCCAGCACAAACAACATCGTTGGGCATCAACCCAAGATTCCAGCAAATCCTATCCTCCATCTTTGGAAAATCGCGCCTGCAAATAACTCCTTCTTTGAAAATCTACAAAGGCTGGAGAAACAATTTCTACTCTCCACACCCACAAACAACATTGGCCACCCATCAAAACATAAAAATGCTAGCACGCGAACTAGCCTGCAAATCACAAAAGCCTTTTTATCTCAAACATCGGTTTTCTTTATAATGAGAGGAGACCGTTGACCCGGTCAGTCGAGAGTCAATCGAGCCCAGACTTAACCCAAATTCTCTGGCCGTCTTCTCCGACACCATTAGCCAGCACTGGCCACCAATCACCACTGTTCGTCCATCGATCACTACTATCCGGCCATCTCATGCGACGCCGAATTGAGGTGGAGAAGATCGGGTCGAGGCACTCGAGTCTGGTTTCTAACTGTGAAGATGGAGCGGTGCTGGTGGGGATGGATCGAGTCTGTGGCGAGAGCGGCTAAGCACGATGCTGCTGTGTTTGGGTGGCCAGAGCAGCATGAAAGCTTTGCTTGGCCGGAGCTTGTTGGGCAGGATAAGACGCGCAAGGTGGGCGAGGGTTGGCTAGGTAGCTAGGACTGTAGGGGTAGATGGGCACCTGTCTACGTTTATGGACACTTGAGGTCCGATCTGGAGAAGAGAGAGAGAGAGAGAGAGAGAGAGATAGATCCTTTTTTTTCAAAAAAAAAATCTGTTAAAAAAATCAATTAAAGAGAGTTAACAAACATCTGTTATGTAGGTCATGTTTTTTAAGTGATTGTCCTATGTGGACCAATAAGACAATAACATCTTGCAAGGTATTAATACCCCAACGCACCTAAGTCTTTTCCTTGAAGGAAATCACTTAAACTCAAAAGAATTAATTATAAGAAAAAACATAAAATAAAATAAAAGAAGGTAGTGACAACTGACAAATAAACTTCCATAAAGAAGAGACTTGAATTTTTCTATATAATTAAGAGGTTAGAATAAAGAAGTTGGATCTAGCTATATAGCTATAATGGTTGATTGTTTGTCGATCAGCTACATAAATTATTTCTTGGCGAGTAGTTAATGTCAACTAATCTTTCAATCGCTTCATCTAAAATGCAACTATATGAATGCAACGATATTAGCTGTAAAACTTACACTTTGCATACATGTAGCGCAAAGCTTTGGTTTCTTAATATTAAGAGAAAATTAGATAAAAACCTAAACTACTATATCTCTTTTAAGATAAACTCATACATATTTTTCTTTCATTTTACACCCACTCTACATAAGCAAACTTACCATATAGAGAAAATGTCTATAATTAATAGTTTTATTCATTTTTCGGTTTCTCTGATTTGCCCTTCAGACAGTAGAAATCTAACATCAATTTGAAACTCAAATACTGAGCTAATCAATTACATTCTTTAATTTCTTACCTTATTATTACTAACTTGAGTGTATATATATGCTATATACAGAAGTATGTCATTTGTATTGAATGATTTTTTTCATTCCTAAGCTCACATTTGGTGTCTCTCTACATAGTCGAAAAATGTCTAATTGTAAGGTATACGTTCTTGTTCTTTGATTAATTTTCTTCTTTTTATGTATATTATTATATCATTTTCAATCCTGATCGAGAGAACATTTTACTCTCAACTACTTACATTTCTAATGTACCTATTAAGTAATACAGGATATGATAATATACCTAAAAAGAAGAAACCTAAAATTGGGTTTAGGGTATAGGATTAAGGTATAGGGTTAGGGTATAGGATATAGGGTTTAGGTATAGGGTTTAGGGTTTAAAGATCAAAATAGCTAAAATGGTTTTTCATCATAGAAATCCACATGTCAAAATTTGAATGGAATAGAGGATCACGTCAGATTTCACATGTTCATACGCTAACAGTGTAAAATTTTACTATAATAATCAAATATCTTATTTATATTATATTCTATCTTATGTATAGATCAGATAATGAATTTGTTTCACCTAGATTTTTTCATAAAAATAAAGAAAACTGCATGATTCTTGTAAATTATTGAAAAATTTTAGTGTTAGAAGAAAAACTCATAATGAAGGTATTTAAGACAACATCAATTAAGTTTATTTATTATGTTTATATGTTGTAGTTGAATGGTGGCAATTGTGTAAAATTTAAAAAAAATAGGACATAACTGTTACATTTTAATGTCTATTAAATATGAATATTATGTGAGTTTTATTTAAAACCACTTTTTAAAATTAGGTGTATATGGAAATCCCTAATATTAAGGGCCTAGGTACAGTAGAGAACTGGAGCTAGGACTCCTAGGACAGGTATATGAAATATGAGCACCACCGCAAAGGAGATCGTGTGGAGATGATGGCAGACCAACATGATGAAACGGAAAGGGAGGAGGAGGTCGAAGCCACAAACCCACAGCCGAAGCCAGTGCCGGAAACGACAATATCCAAAAGGGTTGTGGCTAGGGCAAACCTTAGCAGAGTGAAACCCCTCGACTCTCTCTTTGCCTAAGCAATCTGTCATATAACACGTATTCAACTCGAAATCATCTAATCATTCAACACTATTAAAGAAATATTCGACTTGTTATGTGAACTCATTAATACCGTAATTTCAATAAACTTAGATGGTTAGTACTAAACATTGGGAGCTAGCTTAGCTATAGAAAGACGATTAATATTCTAAACAGTGAGATAGAACCAATTCAGTGACATTTTGTCACCAATTTCTTTGGTGTTCTTCCTATTTCGAGATGAGATCGATCATCCTCAAACTAAAGGAAGCAAACTTGCATACAAAATGGGTGAAATCGAGCCGAGGGCATCGTAGTAGATTGAAGAAGAGAAGAAAATATCCAATAAACTATGAACCAACTTTGGTGCCTTGTGAGACAAAAAATTTTGATTAAAGCTAGCTAGAATTGTCCACACATAACTGTTCTTAGTCCCTTCCTTGTCTCATTATTTATCCATTTTTGTTTTGTCAGGAAATCTTCTGACTCTATTCGCATGTCGTGTGTGGTTGTGTTTGGGTCCTTCAGGTCACAAGATCAAGCGCAGCCATAGTTGCTGACTTGCTGTCGTACTCATCTCCTTCAGAAACGCCCTGTACGTACGTAGGAGCTTATATAATTGACTGCTTATATATAATCTACAAGGTCGTTGATCCTTGATTAATCTAATGCATAAGAACACAAAATCAAGATGACAATTACACGTATCTGCATATAATGTTAGGTCATCGATTACATACATATGGGAACGTCGTGTAAATTTCTCTGCAAGTTCTGGGTTAATAGACCAGTTTGGAGAAGAGGAAGAAGAGGAAAAACTATATTATCCCCATGGAGTTCACACATTAAGCAAGTCTTCGGGGTTGCATCTACTTTGTTTAATACTATTTTTTATCAATTGACTTCCACATCAAAACCAAGAGCTAGATCAAAGCATATATGTTCATCCAAGATTTTTTTTTGGAGTGTTCGATTTCGATAACACTAGCTTTTCTCTAATTTTTTAAACTAATTGTTTGTGTCAACTGACTTATTCCCCAAGATTTAAGAGGCAAGATATACGTTTCCATTATGATAATACGAATATGGAGTGACAAAATTTTCTGGTGATTCCTTCATGCATTATGATAATCGACATGATAATCCACAGAAACTAGAGCCGATTTGCAAGGTCATATCAAAGTCGAGGAGGATTAGTTGACGCATCTTTTTTCTTCTTTTTTTTTACCAAAAGAGGTCATCATTTATTAACTCAGCAAGTAGTACAAAAACGATCCCCCTTAATGAGGGCGACAGAAAGAACCGTTCCGTAGAAATTACTACAAATCCACCCAAAAAGAGCAAACTATACTAGCAATTAGTTGACGCATCTGATATTACCTTATGTTTTTTATGAGAAATGAATAATTCATTAATCAGATGAGCATAAATTACAAAATATGTAAACGTGAGGCCAAAAGTTTACAAATAATAAAAAGCATGAGTCTCAAACTCAATCAAACCATAAAGTGAAAAGAAATCAACAACTCACTAAACTATGGGTCGATGACCCAACATCTGAATACATAAATGCAAAAATATTAACAAATCTATCACACACACTACCCAGGCACGCTAGCATTTCTGTCGCCATCATCAGCTGTGAGTAATAAGTGAGGAGTGCTAGCTAAATCAGTGTGTTGATGCCTAAGTACCTAATGTCAATTAACGAATCCCAATGCACAAATCATCGAAACAGAGAAAGAACTCCCTCATAAAATCACCATACAAACCACCATTGAACCCCAAGCCACAAAAACACCGAGGCTGACTCGAGAGGACCAAAAACCATACCAAATAACTAGAACCAAAAAAAAATGGAGGGTGATGAACCCACGCGTGAGCAGCCATAATCTAATAGGTAAGTGTGAAATTACACTTTAAGCGTGCAGCCACACAATCTCTCATGACGAATAACAATGGTAGTTAACATGTTTGGTACGGTGTTGGGTGACCAATAATCTGGAAAGAGTTGTGATTATTTGACATCGATGTGAGAAACCAAGTCTTCACGATTTGAACATAGCCAATGTAATCCATAAGGATAAAAAAGCACCACACGGGTGACTTGGGCTCAAAACTGGAGCTCGAAATAACATAAGACAATAATTAACAAAGCAGTTTAACATAAGTACCTCATGTGGGCTAAAAACCCAAACTAAGGCCCAAGCCTAAATAGCATGAGGCCAAAACCTAAATACCATATGGGCGGTATCCATGCCATCCCTCCTAGTCATTGTCTACAACTACGTCGCCATAGTTGCTCCACCGCCGTGCCCATCCGCACACCATTTGGATCTGGCGACCCCTTCCAACGCGGGCATGCAATGCCGTCATGATCCCACTTCCACCACCAACACAAGCCTACATCGTCGACCCATCAACAATGCAGCAGTAACGCCGCTCCATAAGCAGATTCTCAATGTAGAGACTTAAAAAGATTCTCATTCTCTAAAGTTGTTTCATGTTCCTCAAACCAAAAACACAATGGACTTATTTAATCATAAGCATATGTAAAATGACCGAGCGGTTCTTCATTTTCTAAATCACCCTGGTTTGTTGCTTTGTTAGAAGACTTATGTTTAGGTAGCTACACAAGAAAATGAGTTATGGAAGTAGTATATTCATCAATGATCACATCTGCCGAAAATTCTTCAATTCACCTTCTATGCACCAAGGTGCAAGTGAACCGAGCAACTAATATGCAGTATTTTGATTCGGCCAACTACGTCGCACTACATGTATATATACTAATACCGTTAACAAAATTGAAACACAAAAAATAGTCTCAATTGTTTCCAACTAAGGAGGTGAAAACACTAGGTCGAAGAAGATGTACTTTTATTATGGGCATTTAATTTGATCGAATCAAAAATGAAATTAAAATGAAGAAATTCAGAGTCTCTAGTATTCATTCGATATTCTCATACGGCAATTTGAGCACTTAGACATTAATAGCACATATGCTCCATTTTGCACATGATCACTGCATTGTATCTCTCTATGCTTTGATTGTACCAAAAACCTTAACCTAGTAAAATGCACTAAAAATTGACCGTCTCGCCGGTGTTTGATCTTAACACCATTGGCTGCTACAAGTTTAAAGGAAACCCCATCTTAGCACACACCAAATTCAAACAACTGGAGGACACAACTTCTGTTTAAACATATACAAGTAAATCCAATACAAAAATATAATCATTCTTTTCTGCCCAATGCTAACAAAACAAACCACCTTTGATCCACCAACAAAACCAGCCACCTTCATTCCAAATAATAATTTCATTCCCTTGGGAAGAGGTAATATTTATACACCCACTTCCACATCTTACAATACCTGCATGCCAAGAGTGTGGAAGAAGTAATTCCATGCCAGAAAGACAGTGTGACAATAATAAAATGACCTAAACAGAGAGTGCTATACTTACATAACTAAGATTTGGGGACAGTTTTCATATACTATAAGATACAGTGGGCATTAATCAAAAGGGTAATGCTAAGGTTATGCCATTACAATAATAGTATATAGTACACACTAATATTTGCATCATTCTCCATTTCCTGATCATGTTTTCTGCAAAAGAATGTGATAATGTTTTTTTGTGTTATTATTAATCTCCAAGTACCCAAAAATGAATGTCAAATACTAATTTAATTTGTTGGTCAATAGATTAAACAACTAATTAATCACATGCTTTCTCCACTAGATCCATTGCTTTAGTTTAGTCAGTTTACCTGAAAAACTGATCTGATTCTCATTGACCTGTTCATGTGGAGTTGGGGGGAGTAGGAAACGGCGTCGTTTTGGTGACACTTAATCCACCACCTCATTTTCAGGGCTCCATTAATGTTGAGAAACTATGTCTGTAAAATTTCCTGGTAATCAATCGAAGAGAATAGTTGTTCTCATTCAATTCTCTGGGTTTGCAAGTAAGCGTTTAGGATATAGTTTTTTTTTTTTTTATCCAAGTTTAGGATATAGTTTTCATGGAAGTGAATATATTTTTTCGGAGCCTTGACTAATTTCACAAATATGTTCCAAAACTATCAAAATATATACCAATGATCCGACGGCGTAAGTATCTCCTTCATAAGTGGAAAATTTGATCGAGTTCGGCTATTATGGACATATGCTGCCCAAGAAACTACCATACTCACAAACAAAACCGTAATTTTGTTGTAACTTATAATTTTGTGCCTTCACAATAAGATAATTCGTGCAAGTAAAAAATAATTTATGCAGTTGAGGGATTAGCGGTGTCTCACATAATAAGCTAAAAAGTTACAATACTCTCGAGAAGTCGATAGAACGCTACGAGTGAAAGAGCTAAGTCTAGGTTGTCATCGAGGGGCATAGTCGCAATTCACACCGGGCCTTTATGCAAGAGGACCGCATTTACTCCTCCGCATTTACACCACCACCCTCGGTGGTCTCTGCAGACTCTGTACCACTCCAGCAGTCACCAAAATTACCATGCTACCCCCACACCCTCTCACCAACTGCAGCACTCCATTCACTTCGGTACCGCAACCAGTCCACCACCGCTCCATATAATCCCACGTGCGACTCACATGCTTCCTCCACACGTGCGAGGCTCCCTCTTCTCACGTGTCTCTCTCCCCACATTTTCCCTCTTCTTTTTCCCCGGCCTCTTTGTTTTCTTTCCGATGCCTTATTAAATACGAAACCAAACAAACACACATTTATAACGCACCCCCTCTCCCTCTTCTCCTCCTCTCTTCTCTCTCACTGACGTCAGCCATGTCCGGAGCTCCACCGCCGCCGTTACCAACCTCCTCCACGTCACCACCACCACCTCACCGCTCGCTAACCGTCAAGACTCTAAGTCCGAGCATTCTCATCATCCTCCTCATCGTCTTCGTCACCGTCGTGGCCTCATTCTCGCTCTGCCGAATCCTCCGCTGCATCAACAACCGCTTCCTCCGCCACGTCAGCTCTTCCTCCGCCGACAACGGTTCCGCGCGCGTCTCCAGCCGGCGAGTCTCTCCGGCCGAAACCTCCGCCGCGGTCTCCGATCCCGTCGCCTCGCTCCCCGTCTTCGCCTTCTCCACCATCAAGCGCCGCCGCGAGTCCTCCTCCGCCGTCGTCGCCGCCGACTGCGCAGTCTGCCTCTCCAAGTTCGAGCACGACGATCAGCTCCGGTTGCTTCCGCTGTGCTGCCACGCCTTCCACGTATCATGCATCGACACGTGGCTCCGCTCGCAGCAGACCTGCCCGCTCTGCCGGTCGCCGATTTCGGCGTCGGACTCCGAGCTCATGACGCTCGTTGAAAATGCAGGCTCCTCCGTCCGCGGCGGCGGCGACAGCTTCCGCCTCGAGATTGGCAACGTCAGCCGCCGCCAAACGACGACGTCCAACTCCAGCGCCCGGCGCTCCTACTCCATCGGATCGTTCGACTACCTCGTCGACGACGAATCGGAGGTCCAGCTCACAGATGCCAGAAACGGCTCGTCTGACCGGAAAGAGGAGGTGATCGTCGTTCTCGGCGAGCTCCCGCCGCCGTTGCCGTCGGAGGCCAGTCTAGCTGCTGACGTGGCAAACAGTCGGAGCTGGCTCAAGGAATTCGTCGACAGGCTCTCCAGCTCTTCTCTACGAAGCTCCGGCAGATTCTTTACCGGCAGTAGCCGTCGGAGCGAGATAGGCGGAGAGTGGATATCGGAGTCCGGCCAACTCGGCGTGGAGTTCTCCGAGTATTTCCGGTGGTTATCGGAGGTATGATGTTTACTAGAGTTGATAGTTACCAACCGTAAATACTCCACTCCTATTAGAATATCAACACTTCTGATTAATTTTGGTAGCACATTAATTCCAAGATGATTTCATATCATTTTTTCTTCTTCATCTGTTCTCTGTCGTCTGTGGGATTAAAATTAGAGCTAGAAATTCTACTGTTCAAGCATAGTTCATGTGTACAGTATCATTCAAATCTCAGTGAAATTAGTTCTTGGATATGAAATCGAAAATTGTTTTCGAAATGGGTTCAGTATAGTTAATGAGTTTATCAACCCTCTGTATCATTCATTCACTCTGTTTCTGAGTATCCAAGAGTCAAGACTGAGATATCAGATTTGTGTCAATACGACACCGTTTTGGTTCGTGGTTGAAATGGACAAATGGCAAAACAGAATGAGGGTTTGATCTGTTTTGGGGAGTAGAGTAAATGGTGTAGTTAGAGTTAGATCACTGCTCTGTTTATTTTCTTACATGTGTTGGTAGAGAAGTCTGATATTCTTCTATTCCCATTTTGACTGCCGAAATATAAATATAGCAAACTAGAAATCAAATGTGGATTGCGTTTGCTGTTTTGGAATCCTAGCTTTGCTTGCATTTGTGAGCGAAAAAAGAAGGGAAACAAAAGAAGGGAGGAAGGGAAAATGATGCAACAAAGATATAGACCAAGATTTGGTGTATACTAGAGCTTTCCAATATTCCAAAGATGGGTGATTACTAGTGCTTTAAAAGCCTTTTCTTGGGTTTCTTCTTTCCATCCTCTTATGTGCAACATTGATTTAGCTTCCCCAAATTGTGAAGTGGCAATAATCACAAAATACAAATATAGTTTGGATTGGCTTGAAACATTTGTGATAAACTATTGAGATCGAGTAGAAGTTTTAGTAGCACAAGAAAGTTAGGTGGTCCAAATAATGTGTGATCCAATTGGTAATGAGACATTTGTATCCATCCAATGAAGTTGAAGTTGTGATGGAGGGGGTTTTTAACTTTACTCTATAGTTTGACTTGGAACTTTTTAGTCTTGTTGTGATTGTCTTATCTTTGTGATGAAACAAAACCAAGCTTTGATGGTGAGGGTTTAGTGGATCAAATCGTTCCTTTCATTCACACTTGTGATAGCTAGCTAGGGGGATCTATTTTGGTATTTAACCTTAACTTTTTGTTATTTAGACGTAGAAATTTTGTTCGGCTAATTTGGGGCCAAAAAAGTGCATAATGATATGGAGACGAGGCTTTCTTCACCAAAGAGCTTCTTGCATTTACATTTCAAGTTTGAGAAACTTTTGATGTATAGGGAAGCTCTCTAGACACAATGATGTGTCACTCATGCCTTTCAACTTTAGCATAACTCTAAAAATGAACAACAAAATATGATATCATTTCTTGATGACATGAGAGGAAAATTCCTTCAAATTTCATCAGAGAAATGATCGTGGATCTTATTGTTACCATTGCTCAATTCGCTTATTAGTGTTTTTCGGATTTTGTGCACGCTTACTTAACACTTCACACTAATTAATCACTTTAATATTAATCTTCTTAGTAATATGTTACAAAACTTGACACGATATATAGTGTCATCTTTACTATTGACCTGATCTTTTTTTTTTTTTGAATGAAACTATTGACCTGATCTTAAGTAGAATTTAACTGTGATATTGTCTAGTGCATAATCCTAATTTTTAGAATTCTGTTTTAGTAGTGACAAAAAGATTCATACATAGGATACTAGCTCGCGGATATGATTATATATTACACCAGAGACAAATTCGACTTGGCCAGACAAAAACCGCTCGCTAGATTTCCTTGGTGCAGAGAATGACCAAATTTAGTAATCTCATATCTTATTCATTCATAGATGTGCTGGTTGAATGACAATAACTGTTGGCCTTATTTTACATTATGTATTAGGTGGGAGATTTGCCTTATCCAAAATTCCAAATTGATTACTATTAAAAGAAGTTGTTAAGCTTCTTCTTGTAAGGAAAAGGAAAAAAGAGAGGAAGAAATAGAGGCTTTTGTAGAAGTACCTTATCCATGGGTGTGATGAGTCATGAAATTCATCTTTGTATGGCACAAAAACGCATGAACTGTATGAATGTTTCAGACTTCATCGTCTTGAAGGCATCCATGGATTTAAGCATGAAAACGGGTTTCCTGCTTAAGTTTGTTTACATGAAATGCATAGTTGCATGTAACAACAGCTCAGCTTGTAACACAACGTAATGAAATCATACACACATTTATAGTATGTTTTCAGCTATCTCAGTGTTGTATGTTATGTTTAAAACCTTAAGATATGCTCTTACGTCCCTCTAATTCTTTCTTTAATTAGGTGGCCGCATCCTCCATGAGATTTAGGCATTATGTCCACCCATGTATTTTACGGTTTTATTATTGAACACCGTGTAAGAGCGGTTGTATTAGCCCTATTATTTGACTAAAAAGAATAATATTTTGGAATTTTAAAGAAGTTAATGATTACTCCAAGTATATATGCCAAGCCAGCATATATCCTTTCATTTTATAAGGAGATTTGATTAAAATTAACTTAACTAATCAAACCTAATAATGAGACAATATGGGATTCACACTTTTGGTGATCATCAGTACTTTTAACTGTATATTTACTTAGGGAGCTTGACCTGAACGCAAACAATGTTAAACTAATACTTTCGATTGCTTGCCAACATTCTCAAATGAAAGTAATAGCTACGGTGTTCAGAAAAGCTTTTCATCTCAAGAAACTTGTCACCCACTGACCCACTTTAGTCCTTAGAAAGCTAGTTTACAACTTAACTATTAATCAAGAATTCAAGATGAATACCCATAATTCTGATCCAGCCTTATTTGATTTCCCTATTCAAATGACAACATATACTGATATACATGATGTTCTTCAAACTCAGAGGACTGATATTGTTGAATATATTGAATATTGCTTATACCAGAAGGAAGAAAGGAGGGAAAGAGAGTAATTGGAATCAGGTGTGCTGCACCCTGAAGGCCAGCAAAACATTAAAGTTTTGGGGATTGAAAGCCTGCAGCCCCAACTACCTTATTAAAAGAGGAAGCAACTCAATCAGGAGGCCTCTTGATCTGGGCATATATGAAATAGAATAGAAAGGGTGGAAAAGTTGAATCCAATAAGATATGATGACAACTTTCATCCCAAATAAGATGCAGCAACAGCTGCAGTCAAATGTATATGGAATGGTGTTACTTCAGTGGGACTCCTCCTGCTCCTGGCATGCTTCTGAAAACCATGATATGTTGCTCTTTTATATTTAATGAGAAGCCTTGCTCTTGTCATATGTGAGGTAACAATTGTCATGGTCTTTTTGGAGAGTGAGGACACACTCACACACAAGAGATAAGCATATATGACAGAGACACCTAAAAAAGGATCAATTATAACTCATACAAGAACCACCTTGTGGGATTCAAAAAAAAAAAAGAAAAAAGAAGAAGAAGAAGAAGAAACCCCCCCCCCCCCCCCCCCCCCTTGTGTGACATTGGTGGTGTCTTCCTCCTTGTAAGAAATTTTTTTTTTTAATTTTCCATTCGGAGATATCAAGGATCAACTTGTTATTAATTGATTAGAAATTAAACCTTTGTTGCGAGAGAATGTGAAAACGTTGAGTTAGAATCAAGTTAGATAAAAACTAACTCTTTCTTTTGATGTGACAAAAAAATTAAGCAAGACTAATCGAAGGAAGTGAATGAACACCCTCTTAGTTACATACTTCACACTTCTTCTTTGCATCTTAGACGCTATATATGGCATATCATTTCTTCAAAGTTTGTAATGTAAATGCATGTCAATATGAAAGTTTCACACCTTTGAAATTAGATAAAACTAATGATAAGAGCACGAAACTCTTATAATCATAGATGTGTTTAGAATTAGCTTATTCTCACAAGTCACTTCTTTTGGTACCTCTGAAAAGTTGCTGGAGACATGCCTGATGTATGCCTCATACTCCTCATGCTGTTATAATAAGATTTCGATGATATCAAGTTAGACATCACACGATAAATGAGGACATTATTTGTGTAGGAGTCGAGTTTTGAGGCTTTCATTCATACGTACTTCTAATACTTCTAACTCTATAAGGGGAGGCAGTTTAAGTTGATATATAAATGATCGAATTTCACAACTTTACAAATTTATGACAATGTTCATCAGGACCAGGAGAAGATTTGGCTTCGATCATGCTTGTCCTCGATCAGCTCTCTCCCAGAAAGTAAATCTTCAAGTAGCAAAAGCCAAAAGGAATATAATGTAAGCAGAAAACACTCGAGGATAGTTAATTCCAAAGAAAACATGTAATTACTTGAAACGCTTTCCAGAATTCCAGCGTAAGGAAAACTAGAAACATTGTAACATTTTTTTTTGATAGAAAAGAAAATATAATTAGATAGAGTGCCTGACGCACCTAATGTTCACAACATCAAATATAATGGCTGAAGACACTTCTAGGGGAACACACTCCTCTCACAGGTTCATATTATCAACCATGTGACCAAGATTGGCTAAAGCATTAGCCACAAAATTGGTTTCCCTAAAGACATGCTTGAAGTTAACAAACTCAAAGGAACTACTCAAAGCCTTAATATCTTGAACAAGCTTAAGTAGCTTCCAAGGAGGACTCGAAACTCCATTCACAACATCAATCACCGGCTTAGAATAGCCTTCAACTTCAATTTTGAAGAGGCCTCGATTCTTCATGTAGATGAGGCTATTGCATGCGTAAGGCAATCACTTCTACAACTGGAACAGTGGTGATGCCAAGGTTGAAGGATGCTGCAGCGAGAGATTTTTTGGTTTTTGTTCTTACAATGAAATCTCCAGCTGCAGAGTTACTTCGAGCTGAACCATCAAAATTAATTTTGACTCCATCATGAGATGAAGGAAACCAGAAACATTGTAACGTTCTTATTTTGCAACTCTTCTATGCTTGGGAGAAAGAACACAAGTCCAGCTTCACACAAATCAAATATGTATTGCCACTCAGTTCTTTCTATTCCCTCGATTATTCTCGTCGATCTACAAGCTCAATATATCATTCCATATATATTACAGTAGTAGTGGAAGCATATGGGGATGACAAACATATTGAACACTATCATCAGTACTTCAGTAGCTAGCTCGACAACAGCCTAATTTTGTTGTGCAATTGCTCCTGCAGAGGTTACCCTTGCAACAGCGTCATTCATTCTCTAACCAAAATAAGCAGGTAATTAAAAAAAATTAATAAGCCACAAATTAAGCGAGGACTCGTTTAGATATGTGTATGTAATCAAATAATTTACATTCTTATTAATGCAATAACGCATGCACAAGAAACACAAAAAGCTGTATGTATGTGACTATATATGTGAGGGATGTAACACTAACCATAGTCAATATGAAAGTCCAGATTGTGTGGTAATAAGAGGATCAACAAGCAACTTGAATTTCAACTATTTCCCCAGGAGCTGATATCAATTAAACAAGATAAACACGAGTAATTAGGAGTGAATCGAGAAGTTCATGAATTGAAAAATCCGTAAAGATGAAAAAAGAGCAAATTCTCTTGTCACATTGGCATAGAGCAAGTTAAATAGCACAGTCGCTCAATTGCATAGCATCACAGTTTCAAGTATATATACCGTATGCTATGAATATATAATTAACTTCTTTTACATGAGAAATGCTAAGGGAATCAGTACTACTGATTCAAATATGTACCATTATCCATCGTAGGTTGCTCAGCAACTCTGACTGGATCAACTACTTCAGAGACGGCTAGTGATTCCATCTCCAGTTCAGTTTCTTGCTTGGTTCTTATATGTAAAAGAAAAAAAATTACCACTTAATAAAATTAGCTAGAGAAACACCATGCAAATTCAGAAGGAGAGTTAGCAACTCCTTAACAACAGTAGAGTTTTCACCTGATTTGGCAAGATGGCCCTGCTGCTGTCCCTGTAACAAAGTCAAAAAATGGATCAGGCAAGTATTTGTAATCCATTAATTAAACTGACTGAGCTAATTAAAAACAAAATGAAAATAAATAAATAAATAAGAAACAAATTTCTAAGCTGTGGGTGTATATATTTTATGATCGACGAGCTCAAGGTCAATTTTATACATGCAAATATGCAATAATGAAGTCCAAACTAGAATAACAAAACTCAGTTGAGAATATTCAGAACAATAGTAAATTGATGACATACCATCCATTTCCATTAGCGTTGTTGATTCCAGCATTTCTGACTCTTCAGTAAAAGTAATATTTGTGATTATAAGGGAAGGCACATGTTTGATTTTGTAGAAGTCCTCTCCTCCTTCCCCAGCCCTAGTACAGAATTCTCTGTACATAAAATTGATGGTTATTTCCTTGAGGGTGGAAACATATTGAAGACCATCAGGAAGTTCCCTCAATGCGGAGCAATCTTCAATGTGCAATCTGCAAAGACTAGGCATCGATCCTTTCTCGACCCTCCACTCCTTCAACTGCCACCACCAATCAAGCGAAAGAAATTCGAGATGAGGAAAGCCTCCTTCCGTGAACACAATCGTCTCCGATTGGAAAGCGTAGAAGCCAAGGTAAAGAATTCTCAAGTTTGGCAGTTTCGCTAGTAACTCTGTCTGATCTTCCCTGAGACCAGTTCCCTGTAATGTCATCTTGGTGAGGTTTGGATAGCAGCAAATGTGTTTTGGTAGCTCTGTGATGCGCCCATGCAGTCGTAGCTTGTATAGATTAGGGCACCTTAGTACTATATTTGTTGGTAAAACTCCAGAGCCAGAGTCTACCTCTACAGATAGAGATAGAAGATGCTTGAATGTGATGCTCCCAGACTCCAAAATTTCCTCCAGAAATTTCAACGGTGTCGACCCTGGTGCACTTATGATTAGTTTTCTAAGACTGGTTAGTTCAGCTAGATCATTCAAATCAAAATCTTCGCTAGAAATGTTGACTAGCGTCTGCAAATTGCGAAGACTAGCCAATGACAGTTTCTCACTCACTCTGTGTCTGCCAGGTAAATACAAATGTCTCAAGTGCTCCATCTTCCCAAACACATTTTGCATTTTTAAGAAATCCCAGTCAAAACAACGCAAGTCCAGAGTCTGCAAGAACACCAAATTGGCTACAGATGATGGCAACCTTTTTATGTTACTATTCTTCAGACTCAAGAACCTCAAGTGTATGAGATTCCCGATTGTGCTCGGCAACTCTACATCTCCACCAATATCTTCGAACTTCAAAACTCTCAAGAATTTGAAGTCCTCCAATATGGGGTGTAATAATCTTGCACTCCTATTCTGGAAATAGTATTCTGGATCGACAAAGTATAATAGAGACCTTAGCTGACCATCTCTTGTTGGAGCTAATTGGTCTACTTCTTTGTCCAAATAGATGGCAAGCCTTCGAACTTTACCAATTGGTGCTTCCATGGATGCTATGGCTTGAGACAAATGGATAACAGATAGAAAGTTCTCCTCTTTAGCTTTCAAAACACACAAGTCTCGTATAAGATCGTGGAGGCGACAAGTTTTGATCTTATTAGTTGAACCAAGTTTTCCGACTTGAACCATACACCTTTCCACCAACTCATTTAGGCAATTATACGCTACATCTTCCATCATTTCTGTCGATGGCAAGGGTATAAGACCTTCTGCTATCCATAACTGAGTCAACCTTTTCACCGGAATCTCATAATCTTCAGGAAACTGGCATAAATATAAAAAACATAGTTTCAAGCGATATGGCAAGTTATCATAACTCAATGCCAATACCCATGCTGTACCCTCATATTCTTGGCCTTTGTTTCCTCGTTCAAGGACAGTCCCCTTCCTTATATATACATCAACATTCTCACGCACCAAGTCCCACTCCTCAACAGTAACTTTTCTAGCTAGAACTCCAGCAAGCACAGTGATGGCTAATGGCAAACCTGCGCAGTGTTGAAGCATCTTCTTTCCCGATTCTTCCTTCTTTGCATATGTTTCAGGATCTGAAAAGCAATAAAAAGACCCGATTAACTTCTATGCATTTCTTGTTTCAGATTGAAATTAAATAAAACATTTAATTGAACGTCCAATCTATATCCATATGATCATGTTAGGCTATTTAGCTTTGCATAAAAAGATTGCTAAGCCTCGTCAGGAGTATCGGGCGGAGTGTAGTATGATCAGTTCTGATGTTAGGCATGATATCCAGACTGAACATACTTCTCCACCAACCATACATATTCAAGTTGTGACAAAAGATCGTACAAGTTGCTCCTCTTATTGTTGCAAAGGCCGGTGAAGTAATAGCAAGAATATCTCCCCCTCTTGTTGCAGGGGTGGCTACTGATTCAGAATGGAATCTCGTTACTGACGGTGATAAACAAAATCCAATTGTCGTGTAGGTTATTGCTCCAATTGTCGAATAAACTACTACTCTTTGTGTGGTTGATCAAGCTATTGTTCCAATAGTACAGGAGGTGGGAGAAAATATATCAAGCTCAGTTAAAAGTTTAGTTCCAGCAAGCTCTCAAGGAAATGTTAAATATTAATATTTCCACTGGTAATAAATTTGAGATTCTTGCTCAAATGCAGCATAATAGTGTTGCATATGAGCAAGAGATAGATCATAGTTAGAGAGCACAATGACGTTTTGGTTGAGACTGATAATAGAGATCTGCTTTGGACCTTTGGTAGAATCTAGTGTTCATCAAGCAGACTGATAATAGAGATCTGCTTTGCATATGATAGTTCTGTTGGGGTGACTTAGAAAATGAAAAACCCCTTGGTCATCATATGTAAGCCCATGTTGGTCTTTTGAGTGATGAGGGTTAAGCAACTCTAGAAGATAAGAATCTTCTAGCTCAAGTCTCTCCCAAAGTCTCAAAAGAAAAGAAAAAAAAAATTGAAGACCAAAAAAGATTCATGAGACTATTATAATGCTCTCAGTTGGACACCTATCGTGTGTCTAGATCTTTGATGCAAACAACTATGATTATTGTTACTTATGCTTTGATTACTTTTATATTTTGTTGAGGGTTTAGACTTCATGTGCCTCACGGTATGTCTTGATCTTTGATGTAGTTGACTATGATTATTCTTGATAGGAAGCTCTTCGAGAACCTTTAAGTTGATGAATTAGTTGAAAATTTTTTGATCTATATCCACATCTTGACCGTTTAGTTTATAGTATTTATGAGTAGATCATTTCTGTAAATTTCAACCATATTGAAAATCGTTAAGGCATTCATAAGTGTGATTTACCAATTATAAATTTGAACGGTTCATATTTGACAGATTTGGTTCGTCCATTAATTTGATCTAGTTTGTTACTTAACGAACAACAATTTGGCTGAAAATTTGTAGAAATGATCTACACATATAGACCAAAAGTAAAAACTAAATGGATGAGATGTTAAAATGTGATCGAAAAATTGGTCTTTTAAACCATAAACCGAAAATTCTTCAACTAGTCCTCAACTTAAAGGTTCTCACTAGAAAGCCCCTATTCTTGATTATGTAGTTGCCTGTTGTTTCTCATAATGGGTTTTGGTTCCCCCTAGCTTGTCCTTCTAATTTCAAACATATTTTGAGACCGACAAACTGTATAGTTGATCGATGTTATTTCTTCATTTCTTAGATACGGTTGTCACACTATCAATGCAAATGTTTCTCGAAGCAAAAGGGTTCCTCTAGCTTCTAACACTATTATTTCATGTCGTAAACGTTGATTGTCCTACCTAAGGGCTAGAGGCTTATTTTTATGGTACTTAGGTGGAAGTGGTTCTAATGAGTACCATTTGGTTAGGACTAGTAGAGGACATCTTCGTTTCACCACATTTTTGATCGCATATTCACATTTGACCATCAAACTTGTAGATATATATATATGATTACATCATCTCCACAAATTTTCATCCAAATTCAAAATTGTTAAGGCATTATAAATGTGATTTACCGATTATAACTTGAACGGTTCCTGTTTGATAGATTTGGAACGTTATTTATGATTTGATTTAGTTCGTTACTTAGATCACTAATTGACTGAAATTTATATAAGTGATCTTCTTATATAGACCTAAAAACTGAACGGTTGAGATAAAAAAATGTGATTGAAAAGTGAGTGTAATAAACCATTAATGAGAAATTCATCAACTATCCTCAATCAAATGGCTCAACCCCTCCCACTTAGTTTCTATCAGGACAAAAAAACACTCATCAAAATAAAAGGAGGTGCCCAGTATATTTGGTCTAGTGATATTAGTCTCCTTTTGTAGTGGGAAATTGTGAGTTCAACTCACAACAGACTCGTTATAGTATTTGAGTTGTTTAACTGATAAAAAAAAAATTAGATAAAAACCCAAAATACTAAACCTCTTTAGATAAACCATACAATTTTTTCTTTCATTTTACACTCACTCCACATAAACAACTCACTCCATATAACAAACTTACCATATAGAGCAAATGTCTATAATTAAAGTTTTATTCATTTTTCGGTTTCTCTGATTTGTCCTTCAGATGGTAGAAAGCTAAATTTGGTATCTTTCTCAATTTTAGCATCAATTTAAAACTCAAATACTGAGCTAAAATTTAGTTGGATTTAACTTTGTCATAATCAATTACATTCTTTAATTTCTTACCTTGTTTTTATTACTTGATTGTATATATATGTTATACAGAAGTATGTCATTTGTAATAGAATGATCTTTTCATTTCTAAGCTCACATTTGGTGCTCTCTATAGTCGAAAAATGTCTAATCGTAAGTACACGTTCTTGTTCTTTGATTAATTTTTCTTCTTTTTAGGTATATTATTATATCATTTACAATCCTGATCGAGAGAACATTTACTCTTAACTACTTACATTTCTAATGTATCTATTAAGTAGGGCATAATATGATAATATACCTAAAAAGAAGAAACCCAAAATTGGTTTAGGTTTAGGGTTAGTTAAAATAGTTTTTCATCATAGAAATCCACATGCCAATTTTGAATAGAATGGAGGCCACGTTAGAAGCCCCATGGTCATACGATATGTAAAATTTCTTCATTTTACCTAATAATCAGATATCTTATTAATATTATTTTACATTATGTATGATTAGATAATGAATTCCTTTCACCTAGATTTTTCATAAAATTAAAGAAAACTGCATTATTCTTGTAAATTGATTGAATAATTTTAGTGTTAGAAGAAAAACTCATAATCAAGGTATTTAGACAGCATCAATTAAGGTTATTTATTATGTTTATATGTTATAGTTGAATTGTGACAATTATGTAAAATTCAGAAAAAATAGGACATAATATGTATCATAATTGATATATTTAGATGTCTATTAAATAAGAATATTATGTGGGTTTTATTTAAAACACTGTTCAAAATTGGGTGTATATGAAAATCTTCCTAAAAAAAAGTATAAAAGAGTTGCAGTATTTAAGAAAATACCTGTGTTGGTGACTTGTGTCTTCCTGAAATTGTTATCTTCTCAAACAATTCCCAACTTTCGTTTTTGCTTAGTGGCTGGGGTTGGTATAAGAAATTATTTCCAGATGCATGCATAGCTACTTCTTTGTTGCGAGTAGTGAGTAACACTCTGCTGTGTGTTTCTTCCTTCATTGGAAATCCAGCTTTTGAGGAATTCCACGCTTCAAGGTCCAAATGTCATCAACCACGACCAAGCACTTGCTTTCTTGTGCATGATACAAAGTTGCTCTGCTATTTCATCCGTCTTCAATTTCTCAATCCTTTCTCTTTGGACTTTGGTAGCAGATTTCAACTTGACTAAAATTTCTTCCAAACATCTCTTCCTTGGCATCTCTGAATATACACACCCAAGCAAACAATCAAAATGACGCCTGACTTCATTGTATGATAAACATGTTTGCTAGAGTGTTCTTTCCCGAACCGCCCATACCCCAAATGAAAGCACCCTATCATTTCTCATCTTCACCAATTCTTAGCCAATGTTTCTATGTTGTCTTGTATTCCAACAACATCGCGTTCCATAACATGGGGAAAAGTTAGCCTCCTGTCTTGTGATGAAGTAGGACTAGAAACTCCTTCACTGCCCCTTATTTCCTTTATGTTATAACTCTGCAAATTCAACCTCAGTTTAGAAATCTTGTTCGTAATCTGCTCGATGTCTGATCCAATCCTGTAGAGATGACACCCTTCTTTGAAGATGCAAGCATACCTCTTCAACACAATCTTTTTACTCCCAGCTCTCCTCTTCAAAGCCACTTTCAAGACAAAAGTTTCGATGACATCCTCCAATCATAAGCAGCATCTCGGATGTTGCAACCCAAATCCGTACCACTTCATTATCTTCTTGCTTTGCATCTGCATCTTTCAGGAAGCCATACGAATTGTATTTTCAGTTTCGTGCGAGCTCAACTTGACTGCTCACTCCACTCAGATGTTGGCTTGCTGTATGATGAAGTCTCCGAGCGGCTTCAGCCCTTCCGCCACAATTGCAACAACAGCCTCAGCCATTTCTGATAACCGATGGCCAAAAGAAACCAGCTAAACAGATATTTAGTTTTGTAAGATGATGAATATATATGTTTAGCTGTGTAGGAATCTAGTTCATGATTCATGAAGCGGGGCATCTTCGTTTTTTTCGTTTATACACACACACATGCTATCGTATATATGATAACACACCTATCTCTTGAATGGTTGATCTGAGATAAGCTATATTTATGTCATTTTTGATAGTTTTTGATCGATCAATCTCTTTCTTTATTTTCTTTCCTGATAAATGGCGTATAAGGCTCGCATAATTGATAACTTTTCCCAGTAATTCATACATATGTATCGTGTTCCTAAATTATTGATACTTCCCCCTTTTACATGATTAAAGTTGTTTTTCAGTTGGTGGAGGTGAGGGGGAAAGTGGAACCCACTATTTAATTAATCAATATATATAGATAATTAATCACAAATCATCGATCAGAGTTTTTATTTTCTTTTGTGTGTGGCTTTCTTGTATCTCCACGTTAATCACGAATTCTGTTGCAGCTAGCTGAATTATTGTCAAGCTTTAGTCTATTTCATCCTTTTAGGAAGTGGCAGACAGTCAAAGTAGATATGACATGATCTTCTACCTGGGGGCACAAAATTAAAAATTAAAAAATTAAAATAAAAATTCAGCATTGTCCTGTATAACCTAGGGTGGTACGGGACGAGATGGGTCGGGATTTGTAAATCACGTCCCGTCTAGAAAATAAAAAAACAGGACAGGACGGGACGGAATACGTTTTTAGAAATCTGTCCCGTACGTCCGATCCTGATCTGGACCGGGACGGGATCGGGATCCCGAAAATTAACCCTCAAACACATTAATGAAATTAATGAAAAAAAAATATCTAAAATCACAGAAGTAAAAAAGAACATTAATGAAATTAAAAGTACTAAAATCAACAAAAACATATGCATAGGTGCTAAATTACATCCCACTTTAAAAGTACTGAACATCTCACTTAAAATTAACCCTCAAACAACAACTGAAATATCTAAAATCACACAAACATTTGAGGATCAATTTGGTTGAGAGACTGGAGGGAGTAGAGGGAGTGAGGTGTATCATTTGGTTGAGAGTGAGAACAAATTTTCTAGTTTTAGGTTTTACTGTTTTAGACCAAATTGAGTGTGGTTGAGTTGCATTGTACAACATGCAACCTAAAAATAATTAAAATGATTAAAATCAGGATTTTAATTTACGGTACGGGACGAGATTTTTCGGGATAGTCCCGTCTTGTTTCAATATTACCATAACGGACGGGACGGGACGGGATTGCCATTTTCAAAACCTATCTCGTCCCGTCCCGCTAACTTTCGATGAGACCGTACTACTAAGTGCCCAACCGTATTATAACCTTGCCTTAAGATTTGTGACCACAATCTTAATTATCATGTCGATTCAAAAAACACATCACGATTTGTCAATATCATAACATGTATTACTTGAACAAAAAAGTGTCTTATCCTTCTAAATCTAATTAATCTCTAGAATATAGTAGCAAAAACTTAAGCAAGACTATTTTGTTATGGCATTGAATCTGAATTGCATAACATAACTTATGTTTTCGGATCTATTCCATAATACAGATAATAAACACAAATCAGTGGAATCATTAAACCAATAACCAAGGCTTTTCCTAGTTGCACTAGGGCATTACCATAAGGACCAGCATTGATCGGGGTCCATTGATGATTGTCATCCATGTTAATAGATAAACGCAACAACACAGTACAACACACAGCGACACAATCCAAATACACAAACACAGAAGCAGAGAATATCTTCTATGTTATATCACTTCTTTCTAACATAATGGACTATTTAACCTCAATGAATAAAGTAATTAACACATGGAGATTCTACTGATATATATACAGTTCATTTCTAGAGTGGGACACCACTTTGAAATTAAAGTGTGGTGCTCATCATTTGCTCATTTTAGGTCACATTTTCACATCTCCACCATTCAGTGTCTAGAACATATATGTAGATCATTCACGCAAAGTTTCATTCCAATTTGGAGATCATTTGAGTACCGATTAGATTAAATGAATTAAATAAACAAACTGTCCAAATGAAACCATTCGTGTAAATCATAATTACGGAAGTCAAATTATCTTCAGAACTAATTTCAGTTTACCCTCATCAACTTTAGGTCGATCATCATTTAGTCTTCTTCTTTCAATTTCATCAAAAACACCCCTCAACTCTCTTTTCATCAACCGTGTCCAAACTTCCGTTCTCTATCTAATTCCTCTTCAAGTGATGACGTGGCATCAAGAAAAAAATCAATTCTGAAAAAAAACCTTTCTGACCGTTTTCCCCCATATCGATACCTTTCTGACCGTTTTTTCCCCCTATCGATACACATCTCTGTTCTCATCACAACTCCTAACCTTAGTGATTTTGGTGGGATTGAATGTCAATTTATCTATTTTAACATTTTTTTATCGGCCTATCGACTTCAAATTTGAAAATTCCATAAACTTCAACATCACTGGAGAGTATGGAAAGATGAACTTCGGTACATCTACCGGCATGGTTTGCGGAGTTTCCTTCAACACTCTAAATATAAACTTCATGTAGGTGACGCACTCGTGCGCAATATATGCTTCAGCTATACATCCTTCAGACGCGGATTTATTAGCCACATAATCTTTGTAGTCTCCAAGTTGCCTATAAATCAAGTTGCAAAGTGTTATGATTATTGAACATGTATATATATTGAGGAATTCAGGTGTAAAAAACGTACACTTCCATATGATACATCAAAGTGTAGTGTACTGGACCGTTAAGCAATAATTTCTCGGGAAGATGGATCATCAGGTGAGGCATGATGTCAAAAAAATTTAGAGGAAATATCCTTTCAAATTACACATGATATAAATGATGTCCTCTTGCATTTCCGGAGGTTAGATTTTTTCACTTCCCGTGTGCATAACTTCTGGAAGAATCTTACCAACGCTACTAACGGCTCCACCACCTGACGGGGAAGGAAGGGTCGAATGAAAACATGGAAGAGACGTTGTAGCAGGATATGACAGTGATGACTCTTCAACCCGTACATCTTATTGTCCTGGAAGTTCACACACCGGGCTATATTCCTGCATAGCTTGAAGGATACTTCACACAACTCATCCACCTGAAAATTAAGTTCTTCTGGTCAGGCTTCACGGTGTAAGAAGCTTGAGGCATTTTTTTCTTCCCTTCTTTCAACCACAGATGTCTTCTTAATTGTATTTTTTTTAGATCAATGCGTGCCTTAGGACCGTCTTTCGTCTTCCCCTCCAAGTTCAGCACTGTGCCCACTACATTGTAGCAAACATTCTTTTCTATGTGCATCACATCTAGGTAGTGCCTGATCAACAATTTACTCCAGTATGGGAGTTCCCAGAATATGCTCTTATGTGTCCAGAATTTGTACATGTCGGGTCTTTCAGGTATTGCTGCCACAATATTAGGATGATTGCTGAGCTGCCCAAAATCGTACTCATTAAGCACTGCTAAAATTTTTCCCCCGTCCATCTTCTGGAGACACACCGTGTTCTACGGTCCCATCAAATGCAGATGAGGTGGTTTTGATGGAGGAGAGGACGGCGAAGATGGAGATGAAGAGGAGGAGGGAGAGGAGAGGGAAGAAGAGAGGGAGTTTCTTTGTTTGGTTTGGCAAGTGAGAATAGTTCGAGATGCCATGCCTGCCCTCTCCAACATGCGTTGGGCATTTTGTCACACTTATATATGGGTGCAATTTTGTACCTACAAAATTAGCTTCTCTATGAATATGACGAAAATAACAAGTTTGAAATTTTGTCTATTGCTAAAATCGGATTACCATCTGAATTGCGAACTTGTAGATATTGTTCTAGTTAACTTGGGTGTTTTCGCTTGATTTTAAAAGTTGTTGGCCCTTTTGGTTTACCACCTTCCGCATTTTACCTTAAACTTTGTTTGTACTCGTGAGAAATAAATGTTCGTTTTACTTAGCATGTTTCAACAACAAATTTCAAATTGCCTTTAACTTTAGGTTAATAGGTTATCAACCCTTGGAATTGTTGGTTTCTCATTAGCTTAGGGTCGTGGCGCTTTAGCTACTTTTTCCGGAGTGTTACACATCACAGTTTCAATTGCATTACGCATGACCTCGTCTTGTCTGTGATTACACCCATTGGTATTTTGTCGTTCATTGACCGCAAGAATTACGAAGCAACCAAGTGTATGTCTCCACAATCTCATCTCAGATAAGAGCATCACGGAAGATGATACTGCCCGATGATGGTTGTTCCTCCCAACAAAACAAAACTAATGGCATGTTGTAAACATTGGTTTTGCATGTGCTATCGAATATAAGCACAACCATGTAACACTGATAATCAACAAATGAATGACCATCTCTCCAAAAAATGTCAACTAACCTATCTTCCGCATCGACAGTGAATCTGCAAAAGAAGTGTGGGTCTTTTCCTGCCAATGCATTCAAGTACGAAAGTGCGCCTTCAGAATCATTCTCAAATGCGGTAGTTCTTCATTATTCGTTGAGCTTGTTATAGAAGTCTTTCACAGTAAATCTCACTGTCTTATATCCACCGGATTGTTCAACCATATACTCATAGGCATGACAAAGTCTAATTGACACCTTTGTCATCGTATTTGTTAGAGCCAAATCATTCTTCTTGACATGTCGATTGGAACGAATGAAGAGGATTTGGTTGCCAGTTGCTAGCATGTGATTATGCTGAGGAACAAATGCTTTCACTACATAAACTTTGGATGCATATGTATGAAATCCTCAGTTTAGCTTCGCAAGACGTTCTTGTCTCTCTCCGAGCATAGTGAGTCCTTTCTTCTTCTCCCAAGACTTGTTTAATCGAGTTCTTTCCTTGTTGCAGACCCACTCCCTCCTCCGAATCAATTCATTAGCCTCACCTTTGTCCCCTGCTTTATACCAAACCCAACACCTACAGAATAGGCAGAGTAGAAAGTCTCTGCCTCATCAACTATATTGAATGTCATGGCTTCAACATCAGGAACAGAAAACCTTCCATATCCGGGGACGTCTACCTTTACATCCTCAAAACTAGAATTAGGTTGTTCTTGATTCTCGGATGGATCCATGGCAAGTTTTGTACCTGTGCTTCATTAATATTTGCTCAACAAACAAAATCTAACAAACAACAAAAACAATAAAGGTAACATGCACTTAATTCTGCAACTAGTTATAGTGTGTTCAATCTCAAAGAACCATTTTCTAGAAAGTACTTTTGCGTGAGACGAAGGTCATGATACTGGTGGACCGTGCTCATGATACAAGTAGACCTTGCTCATGACAGTGGTAGACCGAATGAAATGGAAACTCACTACAGTGTGACAAGATTGAGAAGAGAAGGGATCAACGAATTTCTTTGATCGATTCAGATTGAGAGAGCGAGTTTCTTGAATCGAGGTGACGAACAGAGAGAGCGTGCGTTCAAGTGGACGAGAGAGAGAAAGAGAGAGAGAGAGAGAGTCCCTTTGGGGTCAAATTTCAGTAAAGAGACAAGAGTTGGGTTATGTTTGAGAGGGAAGAGAGAGATGTTGTCAATGAGAGTTGTTTCAAATTAAATTTTATAATAGTCAGATGACCAGCCAAGCAATTAGCAAGTCTTTAATCTACATGGACCAATCACAAGAAGACATGCATTTCAGGTATCCATACCTTAAGGTACACAAGAATTTCCCTTTAATAAATGAGAATGTAGTTGTTTCCTGTCTCAGACTCGAGGTAAGGGTCTAACCGCGTGCTGACTCTCCTGCCTTTTAAATACTTAAACTGACGGCTCAAATTTAATGAAGAGCATATCAGACGGTCCACAAATATTGAGCTATTTCTACTTTTTCAATAACTATTTTACTCTTCCGAACTTCTAAAATTCGTAGAAAATAGCTTGATGTTTGAAAAATAATATGCATATACTCCTGAACTCGTGTCGATACGTAATTCAATATCCGAGCCTTAAACGAAGAATTTGCCCCTTTGATAAAATCTCAAAAATATACCGAACACTCTTTTAAAATTTCTGAGTGCAATTACTATCCTTTAGTACTCAATGTAAGCTCGGTAAATGGGTTCTTACAACAAATCTGATCTAATCCCAAAGATATACCCAAATTACATTAGATGCCATTGAATAGTGACCGACGATGTGTTAAGGTCGTTGGTCTGGAATCAGAGGTTGAGGGTGAAGGCAGCACGACGAGGACTATGAATTGGGTGTTTTACTTTTTGGCCAAGTGAGATCCGACTGTGACTACATAGACGTTTGGTTTCGAATCGATTGGCAAGACCGTTGCGGTGGAGGACAGAGGTTGTGGGATAATTTCTTCTGCGAAACTTAACATTTGGTGATTTTACTTTTACAATTCGGGTCAAGCCTGCTAATGTTGGTTTGTACCTCAGACTCATGTCTTAATTTGTATAACAAATATTAGATTTGAGTTTTTTGTTTTGGGCCTGCCTGGCCCCAGATCACGCTGTAGGTCTAGAATCTCTACTGTAAATAGGCAATAGCCATCCTTCTGAAGAAAAGAAAGAAAAAAAAAAGCCCTAAGCTAAGTCTGTCGATGGCAACGGCGGCTACTAACTTGCTCTTCCAACCAAGCCCGTTCAGATACCTCTACTTATAAAGGTGTAATCAGTACTTATAAAGAGCTCTATCTCTATCTTTTCCTACCTATTGGTGATTGATGGAGCCGGTGTGGCTGTTGTCAATATTAGTAGCTGAAGCCAGCAATTAGTTTTGTAAAGTCTTGGAGTGCGGTACTCTTCCTCTCCGTTTGTGGAAGGTTTAATGAGGCCGCTTAATACTCCAGTTGATGTAGTTCTTTCCTCATGAATAAACATTTCCTTTTGATAAAAAAAAAAACATGCTTTTGAGATAAATTGTTCATATGATTTTGACTAAATGTACCATGATCGAAATTGAATACACTTTTCGGTCCTTTGATTATATAGAGTCTGGTCGTAAATTCAAAATTATCTCCTAAATTTTAGAAACTATTTTTGATTTGTAACATTCCTCTTCCTCATTGAAGACAAAACTCCTAAGCCAGCATATTTAAGGAATGATCTATTTACTATATGGCTATATATCTATTCTTGTATTACTGTTTATATTATACTTTATACAGTGTTTAACAGTGATGGGTTTGGTGTTGGGCTGTGTTTTGAGCCTGGTGTTGCCCTTACTTTCCATCTATCTGTCCCTCCTGCCGCCGCCTGACTCTCGCATCTATTTACTTTCGAAAACACGAGAGACCTGAAAGAGAGAGGGAGAGCAACGCAAAGCAAGACGATCGTTCTTCAGGTAAGCTATCCCCTTTCTCTTTTCTGCAAGAAATCGTCCTGTCTGCATGCGTCCTCATTCTTTTGGTTCGATTTTGGGAAATTTAATGCAGAAGGTGTTGGAGGTTTGATTTCGCCGATCACTTTATTGCGAGTTTGGGTTTCAATCAAGCATCAAAGGTTTTTGGTGAATTCAGGTTTCTTAAAGTAAGGTTCCTCCTCTGAAATTTTGCATTTTTTGTGTGTTGATTTTGTATTTTGTTAGGGGAAGGTTCTTGGTCGATTGGGTATGTCAGTAGATCCAAGGGTTTTCTCAAACCCTTCACTAGGAAAACTCAGTAAAAATGTTGCAGGCTCTGCTTGAAATCAAAGAAGCAGGATTTTCTGCTCCACTTTTATTGCTCATGATCATAATTCTAGCCATAATTTTCTTTGTTTCCGGTTTGCTTCCCCTGCTTATTAGATTCCTTTTAAGACCTCCAAGCAGAGACTGTTCTTCAAGGCCAGTTACAACAACTCTTTCATCTGCATGATGCTGGAGTTGACCTGTCCTTCATAGACACCCTTCCTGTGTTTAATTAAAAAGCCATTATTGGATTGAAAAATCCATTTGATTGTGCTGTTTGTCTATGTGAGTTTGAGCCTGAAGACAAGCTTAGATTGTTGCCAAAATGTAGCCAAAATGTAGCCATGCTTTTCATATGGAGTGTATAGACACTTGGGTCCTGTCTCACTCCACATGCCCTCTGTGTAGATCCACTTTGCTTCCTGAGTTTTCTCAAAAACTCAATTGAGTATGATCATGGCAATTTGCAGATGGATTGATTATACTGTTTCAATCATGAATAAAGATGGATTGAGTAACATTTCATGAATAAAAATGATGGTACTGATGGAAATTTCTCCCTTCCATTTCCTACCGTCCAAGTAGCACACAGACATGTCTTTGCTTCTAATAGCGATTTTGACATCCAACTACATTGTAACCAGTCAGATTCCTATGTCAATCTATCACAAGACACGAATCATTTACAAACAATCAGTTAGTAATTAGGAACTCTAATCAAATTTCAGATTGCTACAAGTAGGGTGATTGATCAAAAGGAATCATGTGTTGCAGATATGGGATATGAGATAGTTTTGGTTATGGTATTTGATAGTTTTAAATTCCAGTTATCAAGTGAACAAATTTCTTTGATCACTGTCTTGCAGAGAATAATACAATTTCTTTGACTCGGTTAGTAATTTCCTAGGAGTTCTTATTTAGTCATTTCCTGATATAATACTATGTTTGAAGAATGAAAAATTGTTGGCTTATATCTGAGAACACATGATTAATCTGAATTGCTTTTAAGTTTTTGGCGATTGAGGATTTAAAATCAAGTACTCTATGTTCGCCGCATGTTTTTGGTGTTAGGAAACCTCTGAAGAGTTAGTGCAATTGTTTTTTTCCTATTTACATTTGAGAATTTTGAACTGATGATATGTATTTACAGGATGAAGACTGCTATCATGGATCATGCAGAGGAGTAAATGAAATGCCAGCCCTTGAAGTTAGCTGACACATTTGTTATTTTAGAGAAGATCAGGTAACTCTATAGGTATAGGTGTTGGTTGTGAGTCAAAATGGAACTGAAGAAATGAACCATGAATTTTGGAAATGTGAATTATTGGTGCTTTGATTAAATAGATAGTTCTTAGTTTGTTCAAATACTAAAGTGGTGGAACTGATGTTTTGATGCTAAAATGTTACTTCCACCAGTGTAAGATAGCCAATTTTAAGCTTATTAAACAATTTCATTGATTCACAAGTACATATACTGCTCTTCAGCTGGTGTCAATATCAAATCTGATCGATTACCTCACTGAGAGGTATGCCTGCAGTAGCGAGTGCTCATGGATTATGAAAGTTTAGGTAGAGAATGCATTTTAGGATTATCAATAAAAGAGACTTGGAGATTGAATGACATTTGGGAAATAAAGTATGCAGTGTCAATCATGTTTCGAGTTCAAGGGAGTAAAACTTTGCAACAATTATCATTTTTAGTCGAATTTGAGGCTTAAACTTGAAGTGTGCAATAGCAACCGCTCTTACAATTTCAGATTGATATTTTAATCTATTATGCTCTATTTGTGGAAGCAGTATTCTGATGCACTTATAGGATGTGCCATGAGTAGTGTTTGTAAGTTTCTTTAGCATTCCTTGGTGATTATTAATACATCATGTACATGTGTGTTGCTGAATCTTTCCATCTCTTTCCATTTGTCTATAACTTTCGTACAACTTTTTCAATACTCGATTGTTCCCCACACGTTTTTCCCCGCAGCAGCGCGCGGGTTGTTGGCTAGTTTGGACTATTTTCCAAAACTTAAAAATAGTCTTTAAAAGGAAAACCAGCTTTTAAAACATAAAAGGGTGTTTTGGGCAAACAAAAGAGTGAGTGGCTCTATCACAGTCGTCATAACAGTCTCCAACTCTCCATAACTCGCTCAGCAGCCTTCCGCCTCCTTTTCTTCTTCTTGTCCTCCTCACTCTCTCATTACTGCCCTAAAGGTACTCTCTTTACTCATTAGGGTTTAATCTCTCTATTTTCTTTGCTGCATGTTAAGGGCTTCCATGTGTGTTTTGTTGTGAATTGGTAATGGTGGCTGTGGTGGGTTAGGATTTAGGATTGGGTTAACAGAATCATGTTTGGTATTTGTAATGTTTACTAAACTCAGTTATCTGTAGTTTATTGGAGTAATAGAAATTTCGTCATAAATTATATGTTGTTTACTTTTTGTAATCTTTGGTGTGAATTTGTGCTTCTGCGTTTTTTTTTAGTATTGATGTTAGTATTGAGTGCTGTGGCTTACCCTGTTTTGTATTGATTGTTCTGAGTATCATCAAATTGGTTATGCTTTGTAACCTCCAGGAGAAGAGGATTGTAATATTGATTTGAGTCTTTCGTGTTTGGTAGTGTTTCTAGTTTTTGTGTTCTTGTTGGTCCTGTTTTGGGTGTGATTTTTTTTAACCGTTAGTTTATTGTAATGTGATTTTTCCCCTGTTTGTTTGGGATTTATTGTTCTTGGTCAAAATCTGAACTGGGTCTATTGAACTCGAATTTGTTCACTTGAAAGTATTTATAGCTTGGATTCAATATGGGTTTGATGTTTATTCTGTACTCTGTAATTAAGATTGATTGAAAACTGTGTGTACTGCGAACCGTGGTTCTGCTCTCAATTTAGTGTGTGATTAGTAGGATTAAGTGTTTTGGAAGTTGAGTGAACTTGAAAGATTTCAGTTTTAGCTTACAGACTATCTGCTGGTTGGAATCTCAGATGCATGTTGAAAGTTCAACACACCCTTTCAGCTTTCTTTATATGCATATTGAAGCTCAGATGATCATTATTATTGTAGTTTCTTGAGAATCCCAATTTACTATGAACAGTTGAACACTAAAGTTTGGCCATTTTCTGTTTTCTGGTTCAGTATCATATAGTATGTGGTTGAAAAAAGCGCTATATGATACAGCTATGAAACTGGCAAAATGGCTTACTCGCAGAACTTTAGATCTCATTTTATATAGCTATAAAACTTCAATACATACATCTACTTTTTTCAATATATACTTTCTGACTTGGTATCAATTTAGATGAGTTTCAGAAAGTTTGTTTCCATAATCGTAGGCACACATATGCATTAGAACTATCAGTAGATGCCCGAAAATAATCTTTTCATTTAAATCTTTAGTTGTGAAAAAGGTACTCTCTTTACTCATTAGGGTTTACTCTCTCTCTCTCTCTCTCTATTTTCCTGCTAAATGTTAAGGGCTTCTTGCCTATTGTGAATTCGTAATGGTGGCCTGTGGCTTTGGTGAGTTAGGGTGTAGTATTCGATTAGTAGGTATTGGTAATGATTAAAGGGCTCAGCTAGCAATAGTTTATTGGAATAGAAATTTCGTTTATTAATTATTGGTTTGCTTATCATTTGTTTGTGTAGTTTTTGTAATCTTTGCTGCAAATTTTTACTTCTGGTTTTTTGGGTTTCTGATTGCTAGTATTGAGCAGTCTGTGTGTTATGACTGATTGGCCTTCATGTTTCATTTACCTTGTTTGTATGTATCAATTGTTGTGAGTATTATCAATTTGTAATGCTTTGTAACCTCCAGGGGAAGAGATTTTCTTGTTTGCTAGTGTTCGTAGTTTTTGTGTTCTTGTTGGTCCTGTTTTAAGCCTAATTTTGTGAAACGTTGATATAAGTAGATGGCTGAAGAAAATCTCTTGGTTTAAAGAGTAGTGCTTCTATATTTAGGCCTATTAATTTATTGTGTTTGTAGTTTTGTGTTCTTGTTGGTCCTGTTTTAAGCCTGATTTTGTGAAACGTTAATATAAGTAGATGGCTGAAGAAAATCTCTTGGTTTAAAGAGTAGTGCTTCTATAGTGTAATGCATTACATCAAAGCTCAATTGTAATCCAATAATAAGTGATAATGGACTTTTTGATGTGGTCTTTATGAAAAATTGTGATTATGCTCAATATCTCAAAAACCCTGTCTTGTGAGAGTTGTAAAGTTTTAACTTGACAGTTTCTTTCTAACTCAGTGCTTCACCATGAACAACCTGTCGACCTTCGCAGCCCTTGATGCCAACCCACTCTCCAAACCTTGCTACTTGGGCGCCCAACACAATAGGTTTAACCTCCTCCAGCGCCCCAGAAATGTTGTTGTATGCTCTGTGAAGCCCTCAGTTGCCTCGCCCTCATCGCTAAGTGTGGCTAGGTCACCCAACAGCGGACCTAATCGAATCGAGTCTCTAACCCAGGTGTCCGGAGTTTTGGGCTGCCAGTGGGGAGATGAAGGTAAAGGCAAACTCGTTGACATCTTGGCCCAGCACTTTGACGTTGTTGCTCGTTGTCAGGTAAGACAAAGAAACACTCTGCTAGCATTGCCAGATCATTTTGGTATTTTGATTGTTTTTTTTTCTTTTTTTTCTTTTTTCCAGGGAGGAGCTAATGCCGGACATACCATTTACAATGCAGAAGGAAAGAAGTTTGCACTTCACCTTGTTCCCTCTGGAATTCTCAATGAGGATACTCTCTGTGTTATTGGGAATGGTGTTGTGGTGCATCTTCCGGGCCTCTTTAAAGAGATTGATGGCCTTGAATCCAATGGAGTGTCTTGCAAGGGAAGGATATTGGTCTCTGATCGTGCTCACCTCTTATTTGATTTCCACCAAGAAGTGGATGGGCTTCGAGAAGCTGAGCTTGCTAAATCTTTCATCGGTACAACCAAGAGAGGCATTGGACCTTGTTATTCTAGCAAGGTTATCCGGAATGGCATTCGAGTTGGTGACTTGAGGCACATGGACACTTTACCTCAGAAGCTAGATATTCTGTTGTCAGATGCTGCATCAAGATTCAAAGATTTTAAGTATGACCCCCAGATGCTTAGAGAAGAAGTAGAAAAGTACAAGAGATTTGCTGAGAGATTGGAACCCTTCATTGCTGATACTGTACTTGTTGTGAATGAAGCCATCTCCGAGAAGAAAAAGATTTTAGTTGAAGGGGGTCAGGCAACAATGTTGGATATTGACTTTGGAACATACCCATTTGTCACTTCCTCAAGTCCTTCAGCTGGTGGGATTTGTACTGGTCTGGGTATTGCTCCCAGAGTTTTAGGTGATCTCGTTGGAGTGGTAAGTAGAAGGTTTTTTCTTGTATTTATAAATTTAGTTTTTCAATTCTTTGATATCACTATTGTAACCTTGCCTTGTTTCAGACCAAAAAAAAAAAAAACCTGCCTCGTTCTGATTTTTCATCGTTGTTGAAGTTTTAGACTTCTATGAACAATTTAAGAAAATTGCATCTTCTACATTTCTCTTTTTATGGGATTAATGTTCAATTTTGTAAATCTAATTTGCTTTATGTATCTTTAGGCTATTCTTTCAAGTTATTAAGCTGCATCCTATTTATGTAAATGTATATGTGTTGGTATAAATTTCATGTTGCTAACTTGGCTTTTGGCTTCCCAGGTGAAAGCATACACTACAAGAGTTGGTTCTGGTCCTTTCCCCACTGAAAACTTGGGTAAAGAGGGTGACCTTCTTAGGTTGCAAGGTCAAGAGTTTGGAACAACTACCGGTCGCCCTCGTCGCTGTGGTTGGCTTGATATAGTAGCACTGAAATACGGCTGCCAGATTAATGGCTTTTCTTCTCTCAATCTCACCAAACTAGATGTTTTGTCTGATTTTCCCGCAATTCAGTTGGGTGTTGCATACAAAACTAGTGATGGGACACCAATCAAATCATTCCCTGGAGATCTTCGCCTCCTTGAGCAAGTGAAAGTAAGTTTTCTTCTCTCCCTTATTTATCAGGATGTTCTGTTTCTCTTATTACTTGATTTTATTGGATAATTAAATTATGAGCGTTAAATTTTCTGTTGAGCAATAATCGCTGGTTCTACATGTTAAACAATGAAATTTTGGTTAGCGATTGGTGATGTTGTTTTTATGTGCTTAGGTTGAATATGAAGTATTACCCGGATGGAATTCTGATATCTCTAATGTAAGAAGCTACTCTGAACTTCCAAAAGCCGCAAGACAATACGTGGAAAGAATTGAAGAACTTGTTGGTGTACCTATCCATTACATTGGTGTCGGACCTGGACGTGATGCTCTCATTTACAAATAGTCATCACAGTATTCATATTGGCAGAAGTAGAATGAAGCTTCTAGTGCCGGAGGAATTTATTCCCTCATATGTTGGGAGATGTTTCACATGGTTATAAATTTGATGCAACCCAAGCATCAACACTGTTCTATTCAGGTCTTGGGTAAATTTTGTTTCAGTACCATTGCTTCTTGTCATGATTGCTAGGGTAGGATAAACTTGAAACAATTGGAACTTGAGCGAATTTCGAATTTCTTTTTTCTAAAAAACTTCTGATTGCTTTGGGTGATACTATCAACATATTTAGTGGGTTCAAAAGCTAAAATAAATTATATTTAGCTTCCCAAAAAAGAAAGGCAGTTACCTCCTGGAATCATACTTAATATCTTGTGACCTTGCAAATGGGTTACATTTAGATTTGTTACTGTTTTAGAGTAGTATTCTGCATTTAGGAATAACAGTAAAAGAATCTGGGTACCGAGTACCGACTTTTCTCTTAAGATAGCATCTGTTACTGTTTACATTTGTTACTGTACTTTCATCATGATCTTTACTTTCTATATGGTACTAATGCTTCTGATTTGATCATTTGATACAAATTGGTCTATCTTATGTTGCATGGACACAGACACGCCTAAAACTCAATAACTGAACATTTGACACGGCAAATAAAATTATATATTTATTATTTTTAATAAATAAAAATATATTAAAATATAAAATAAGTTCATTACATTACCAAAATAATGTTCTAAATTCAATTCATTGCATAACCATAAGAAATAACATTAAAGAGAGTCAAATGCAAATGATAAAAGTGCATAATTAATAATATTAGAAGTAACAGACCTCTAACTTAAAACATAACATTAAAAAAAATTTACGTTTAAAAAAATTAATAAATGATGATGTGGCGTGTCAAAGATGATGTAGCTAGTCGGTCAACGTGTTTGAAACGTGTCGGAAAAGTCAACATTTTACGACACGTCACGGGCACGTATTTTGCCGTGTCGGCCTGTCGGAGTGTCCGTGCAACATAGGGTCTATAAGATCAATGGAATAAAAGAATCTGGGTACCAACTTTTCTCTTAAGACGTTCTTTGAATAGGGAAAGATCTGTAATATGCTGGCACAGTGGCATGAAAAAACATCTGTCTAACTCCTCACCCTTATAATGGGAAATATAATGTCTGATGCACCCTGCAAATTAAAAACCGGAAAGATATTTGTAACTGATGGCAAAATGTTAAGAGTATGATGGGAATGATTGACCAGCTTACCGAGATCAATCTATCCCCTAGCCACATGCGTTTGCATGTGGAAGCTCATATTTCTCCAAGATCATACCAACAAAACAGAAGGGACTTTCAACCTGCAACAATACCAAATACCTCTGTTGGTCTTATGAAACAACAAATACTGTGTCGACAATAACATGAGGTACCCCATTGTTACCTTTGGACCACTGAGAGATTTGAAAAGCAGCCTTGTTCCAAATACCTCTCACACACGATTGTTAGAGCATCTGCCACGGGATGGTAAAATGGGTATGCTATAAAGGCCATTATGGCTTATCATAAATGAATATTCTATTATGGCTATGGAATGATTCAACTGAGCTTCCCACGGAAAGCAATATACATATGCCATATTTCAAAAAAATTGACTTTGTCAACAACAATGTTCCCTTGCTTTTAAAAAAAACGGCTATATTCCTTTGCCAACGGCTAGTTTTTAATGGTTTCTCTAATGTTCATTTTTCAGAGGTCTATAAAATCTGCATACTGTGACCATGTGCATCACATCAATTTTCATTCTTCTTCAATCTCAGTCTAGTATCCATTCCACCATGAATAATTCTCAATTATCATCATCATCTCTTTCTTCAAACGGAACCGATGATTATTATTATCGGGTCATGACTTCATTTGATCAAGAGCAAGATTTATTGTTTCGCACATATGCGAATAATAATCATCTCTTGGCGGAGTTAAATGACAATGAGGACGGCGACGAGGCCGAATCAAGACCCAGAGGAGCAGTTCCTGGTCATATTGTTATTAATCGTAATCGAGAAGAAGCAGCATATAATCTATATATAGATTACTTTGCTGAGGTTCCGCGATTTCCTGAAGAAAAATTTCGCAGGCGATTTCGAATGAGCAAAAGTTTATTCCATCGAATTGCAGATGCCGTCAAAGCTCACAACAGTTTCTTTATGCAACAACGCGATGGTATTGGTAAGCTCGGTTTGTCATCCTTGCAAAAACTTACTGCTGCTTTTCGAATGATTGCTTATGGGGCACCAGCTGATTCCCTTGATGATTATTTAAAAATTGGTGAGTCTACTGCAATTCGATGTTTGAAAAGGTTTTGTCGAGCTGTTATAGACGTCTTCGGAGCTCGCTATCTGAGAACACCTAACACCGAGAATGTCGCAAGACTTCTATATATAGGTGAAGAACGCGGCTTTCCAGGAATGTTAGGGAGCTTAGATTGCATGCATTGGCGCTGGAAAAATTGTCCAACAGCTTGGGCAGGAATGTACTCGGGACGTAGTAGATCACCGATGATTATCCTCGAGGCAGTAGCTGATTATGATCTTTGGATTTGGCATGCACATTTTGGTTTACCAGGCTCCAACAACGACATCAATGTGCTCGAAGCATCTCACCTATTTGCAAATCTTGCAGAAGGTAAATCTCCTCCTGCTCATTATAAGATTCTAGATAAAGATTATGACACCGGTTATTATTTGGCTGATGGCATATATCCCAAGTGGTCTACATTGGTACAAACTATTCATGATCCTCAAGGTCCGAAAAAAGCACATTTTGCAAAAAATCAAGAGTCATGTAGGAAGGATGTTGAGCGAGCATTTGGAGTTCTTCAATCACGCTGGGCAATTGTGAAAGGACCTGCACGTTTTTGGGATAAATATGTTTTGCATGATATAATGACTACATGCATCATAATGCATAACATGATAATCGAAGATGAGCGTGATCTAAGTGCTCCGATTAAAGATTTCAACCGGGCTCCTCCATTATCCGTTGAGTTGGTAAGTAATGAAGATACACGGTTCCAAGAGTTCTTTGCTCGATATAGGAAAATTAAAGACAAGTCAGCTCATATTGCACTACGGAACGCGTTGATTGAGCATCAATGAACCAACATGGTATACATGGGTGAAGAATGTTCAATACTGTATTTATCATATCATTGAAGTTGTTGTGTTTATTTTGCTATGCAATTTCTTCGGAGTATTGGTTTTATGTCCCCTCCGATTGTATTTTAAGGATAATAAAAGTGAAAACTTATTTTTTATGTCTTGTTTCTTTTGTTAACTCTATGATTAATTATCAATTCATCGATGTTACAATACATCATATATCATATAAAATATACTAGTACATCACTATACATTATTTCCCTTCAACTTACATTATTGTCACTCTAACCAAGATGCATAGATGTCCAACACTTCTTTCAAGAAGGTGATAGACTACACATTGCATTTTTCAAGAAGATATCGTCATATACGGACCATTAGATCTAGTAAAGCAAATCTATCTCAAACCATTAGATCCTTATCTCAGATTCTCCCCTTATCCGGATTCAGACCTTATATACACCCCTTCTTCTCCCAGTAACTCACACCATTGTTTCCACAACAATCACATTATACACTTCAATGGCAGATGTTAGGCAAAGAAAGTTGTCCAACGAAAAGGAAATTTTTCAATCCAAGAAGATGAACTCTTATGTCATATATATCTTCAAATTTCTCAAGATCCTATCGATGGTGTTAACCAAAAGAAGGATAAAGTATGGGCGAGGATCACTGAATTGTGGAATCAAGATAAGGATGAGAATCAGACGAGAACATCCAAGTCTCTTCAAAGTCGATTTGTAGATCTTACTTACTGTGTAAGTTTCGTGGTGCTATTCGTCAAGTGGAGGATGACAATCCAAGCGGTGCAAATGAGAAAGATATTGTAAGTATTTTTTCAAAGGCTGTTTTTTATTAACAAAGTTATATTATGAATTAATGTTAACCAATTATACATTGTTGACATTTGTAGTGTGCCAAAGCAAAACAAATTCTACTAGATGATCCTAACTTCACAAAGAAGAAACTTCAGTTTGATCATGTGTGGCATATTCTTAAAGATGCTGAAAAGTGGGCCGATATTGGTAGAAGTTCAACAAGACCACGACAAGAAATGATTCAAGTGAAGGATATGAATCAGCATCTCGCACATCACAATCGTCAGGTACACTACCATTTGATGTCGATTTAAATGCAGATGAAGACGAACAAGAGCTATATAATGATGAACTCGGCACGTCTCGTCGACCCATTGGTGTAAAGAAAGCAAAGCTAAAAAGGAAAGAGGCCAATGAGCAGACCAAGATTGCTAAACAAATCAGAGAATCCAATCAAGAATTGAAGGAGTTATTTGAAAAAAGTCTGTTAGAGAGAAATGCTTTTACTGTTAAGCACGAGCAATATTCATCTCAAAAATTAGCTATTTAGCGTGAACGTGAGGAAAACAAAATCATGCTTACTAGTTTGGATACAATTACCGATCTAGAAGGGCGTGAGTACTTACGATTGAGAAAAGCAGAGATAATGGAGAGAAGAGCTCGTCAGTCTCGACAACCACCTGCAGCATCTGGCTTTGGTAATTTCAATAACATAAACCAATTTCAAGGTGGTTCACAAGGACCTTTCAACTCTGGTAACTTTGCTAGCCCATTTCAATTTCCAACTACATTTGGTGGATATGGGAATCACCATGGAGGAACAGCTGGATATGGTGGAGTCCCTCATTATGGAGGAAGTGATGGATCAAGAACAAGTGATGCACATGGAGGAGCGCGACAATTCGGAGATAGCGGTGGATCTGAGACACATAGCGGATATGGACTCATGCCAGAACATGGAAGAGATGATGATGATCTGACGGATTACTAAATGTGATGATTATAATTAGTAGTTATTTATGTATCGTTTTGTTATTTTGTTTGCATAAGTGTGTATGGTACTTTTTCCGAACTCGGAGCTAGTATCCGAGAAGGTTTTGAAGAGGCCATTATTTAATTTCGTAATTTAATAATGTGTAATATTATCTTTTATGAAGTAATAACTAATTATGTGTTAAACTAATTTAGCCCAAATATATTCAATATTAGACTCAAATGAAAGATCTCGTTGTGTATTTTGTAATGGTGTAATTTTTATTATTAGAAAACTTATAAAATTGAAGATTAATGGGAAAATGAAATTGTAACTATAATTAAGAAAGGATATAGTTGGAATAAGAAAGATGGAACAAGGATAAAGATGGAACAAAAAGATAAAATAATAAAAAATTAACTTGGTATGGCTTACGGAATGAAACGATATATATGAGGTTTAACTGTTCACATATGGGAAATTTTTTTGTGGGAAGTGTGGAATGGCTTACCATGGGAGGGTGTAATAAGCCATATATGGGGTTTTACCATCCCGTGGCAGATGGTCTTAGTGGAGCATATGCTATTAAGTCCTTGTTTGTTGAGATTTCCATCAGCTTTCCCTAAGCTTTATTTGGTTATTTAGGACATTGTTTTCTCTTCATGCAATTTGCTTCTTATAATAGTTATTAAGAACCGGCAAAAATGTGAATCCGACCTGAGAATCTGCTTCAGGTTGGAACCATTTCTCAAGCAATTGCTTTCTTCCCAAGGAAGATATCGGTAAGAACTGAGTTTGATTCTGTTGATGCCTTCAACCATTCATCTACCTAAAAACCCAAATGAAGTATCAAGAGTTAACATATGATAGGACAACTTTTCTGCTGTACAAAACGTATACGTACAGAAGTGAGGTACAGAGATATAAGACTAAAGATACACACCTGATCGATTTCAACATGTACCACCTTCTCTTCATGATATCCAAACTTTGACATATTCAAATTTGCGAAGACAGATGCAGGTTGGACTCTCAGATCGTCCATTATCGTGTATGAAGCAAAAACCTCCTCCCACATACCCATCATCCCAAGTCATCAAGTCAGTTTCTTCCGGAGGAGGAGCAACATAGGCGGCTGCGATAAACATGGCTCTACCACGACACATTATATTTAACTAGATATTATGCGGCCTCGCGCCGTCTTACTGTTCCCGTGAACGTACAGTGTAACTTGGGTTTGGGCTTTTTCTTCTCTCTTTGGTCTCTCGGTCGGGCTTGGGCTTCTTCTTTATCCCTCTAGATTCTTCTCTCTCGATCTCTCTCGATCCCTCTCGTCGCTTTGCATATCTTTTTTTTTCTCTCTCTCGATCCCTCTCGACTCTCTCTGCTCCGGTTCTGTCATCACTTTCTTTCATGATTCATTGATTGAATTTTTGATTAGGTTTGAGGTCGGTGAGGTTAGGGAATCCCGAGGCGCCGCGAAGCCGGGTTTAGGGTTTCGGAGATATAGCCGGATCTGTGGCCGATCAGTAAGTTAGGGTTTTAGCAAAGAGTTTTCAAATTCGTGTAGTGCGATTGCATGCTTTGAGAGTTGGAGGAAGCAATGACGAGTTCGTATCCTGTACCTGCTAATGTTGTTCAGGTCAGATTCAATTTGTGTACTCTTATTCAGTTGTGTATGTATTTTTGTATTTGTGTGCGTATTTGAGCTGGTAGGGTCGTACTTTGTGGGACAGTATTACCAGGTGCTGGGTTGTCTTATTAGAATGTTTTATCAGTAGAGTACTGTGTAATATTGTTCAATATTGGTGGAAGCATTTTGTTGGGTGTAGTTAGAGATCAAGTTTACAATTTTGACGTATGTCTTAATGACTATTCTTCTTCATTGATTGCAGATTTGGTCAAAGCTTCTTGAGGATGATCAGTTCGCAAGGTAGTAATACTATTCTCCCTTTTACTGTGATAAAGTCTTCCTTTTAGTTTTGTAATATCAATCAGCTTAAATCTCATTACGTTGGGAAGTTGTGCAGTATTTAATGGGTGCAAAGTAAGATCAGAAAACTTCATTTGCTTTTGTTAAGGCAATAATTTTGGTGAGGGCATGCCACTGGACAAATGTATCATTAATATGTTATGGTGGTTAATGTCTTTCTTTTAGTCCTACATGCTATGATTTGATATCTATTGAAATTTTAGCATTAACAAGTTCTGTTTCAATCCAGGTTTTGTAATTAGTAAATATATGTTTCATACTATTTGGAGTTTCCAGTATTCTATATAAGATAGTTGATAATGACTTAATTGACATTTACTTCATTTGTTTAGGTATTGAAGTGCTAGAAAAGAAAACGTGAAGACCATGTATGTTAAATAGTTTCATTCTCAGTTGTGTTCAATATTCCAAATGTTTTTATTCTTTTTGTGTTGAATTACATTGTCACTTAGATGAATAATTGATACTGATTTCCATTTATTGTTTGAGTACTCATGTATGTTAGTTTATTGTGTCCAGTGGTGTAGGATTTAGGATGTAACTTGATTACTTGCAGTTTGGTTGAGTAGTAATTAATTTCCTTCCTGTTGTGTTTATTTACCCTTCTGATTGTACTTCATCACTTTCGTTAGATTTGGCTATTTGATATACTTCGAAAAAATTAGCATTCTCCTATTTGGGAGCTTGCCTGAAAGGTGATGTATACTCATGGTAACAAGCATCTTTATTACTTAAGAATGAAGCATGTTTATATTTGCAACAAGGTTCGAAATCAAATATCCAGCAATCATATCTTACCTTCTTTAGAGTAAACTAGCAAATTGCAGCAATTTTTCCATCAGGTTTTTTTATTTTTCCTCTGTTCCTTTATAATTGCAGATTTCTTTTGTCAAAGTCCAAAGTCTGGGAAGGAGAGAGAGAGAGAGAGCTCTGTTCCCATTTTCGTTTCTATGTTTGATATGATTTTGGAGGCCAGACTGGTGACTACAAGGTAATATCATTGTTTACTAATTTATCTTTTGTCTGCTGCTTTTTTATTTTTTTTCACTTATCAGCTCCAAATTCTCAATATTTCTCATTTTTATTTCTCCCTAATCCTGTTTTTTTCTATTCTCATTTTGGGTGCAGAGCCAATAAGATTGCAATTTTCAGTGACAAACTAAGGAGAAATTTAAAGAGTCATTACAAATTAAGGTATTTCAATCGGTGGTTTCCATAATCTCTTCATTGGTATAAATTCGTTAGCCTTGGTTGTGTTTATTATTACAATTATTACATCTTTGTTGGCAAATAAAAGTCGTAGGGAGGACATCTTCTTAGCTGCAACAAAATGGATAAAGTTTTTTTTTTTTTTATCTCTATATCCAATTGGTAGTTCTGATTCATATTTGTTTACTTAGCTAATTGAGTCTTAATCCTGTATGATGTGTAATAATGTGTGAACATGGGTGCAGGTTGAACATAACATATGAGGATTGGTACAACTGAGTTTGAGGATGACTTACTGTGAGGATGAGGAAGTTAATGAAAGCAGAATAGTGACTGATACAAGTATGTCCCCGGACAAAAGTGCACTACAGATTTGTATACTGCATTGTTTTTTGTATTTTGTTTTTCTGTTGATAGCAGTTGGTGTTGAATGTGTTGATGGTATGAAGTTATCTTTAGAAAGTATGTCTCAGGCTTCTGTTGATGTTTGTTTAATAGATGCTTGAGTAAGTTATGTTTAGAAAACTTTGAATTAATGATATGACTAACAAGCACAAAAAAGCTTTGCAGGAGCAGGAGATGAAGAGAAGTTCAGCAACTTTGAAGCAGAGTTAATAGAAGCCTGGAGGGACCAGAAGGTGTCCAAAGTGCTCGGATGTCTTCGAGGAACTTAGTGATGAACTACTATTAAAACCATGAGAAATCAATGCAACACTAGGAAGTAGAATTTTCAAATCAGTATCATTTATATATCATATTTTGCTGATGTAGTTTCTATACAGATTATCATCCTTGCCATATGAAGAAAAAAAAAACGACCCTGCACAGCGGAGAAAAATATAAAACCCTGCGGCATCGCGCGGGCCGGCATATCAGGGTTTAGTGTTCTTTATTCTATTACTTTTGTCTTCTTATTTAGGTAATTTACGTTTCAATGTTTGTTCCAACTGAATATTTGTTTTATGTTTTCTGGCGCTGATTTTTTTATCTTTTTTTTCTTTAGGATAATTTGTTTCATTACTTAGATCTTCTAGAATGAAATTTTTCGAAGAACATAGTTTTGGGAATGAACATGCTAATCCAGTAAAAGTTGACAAGGCATTGGTTTGTGAGAATGTATCATCTTTACGTATGTGCCTGTTTTACTTGCACATGTTTTTTAATAGTAAAGTGACAGTTCAGTCTTGCAACAGATTTTTCAGGTTTCGAACTCTTTCCATGTGTAGGTTTTTGTGTTTTTTTTTTTTTGACATGGTCTGAGGCTTATTTGCTAAACCGATTCTTCTGTGGAAAAATTGAAACATGCAGTACCAATGTTCTCTCTTTACAATTTCATATTGATATCTCAATCTATTAGCCAATCTAATCACAACTTTATTCTTTTTGTCTTTTTAGGAACGCAGAAAGTTGACTGTGGAATTTGATTTTCTGATCGGATCTTAAAAAGTAAGGTTTTGATTTGATTGATTGGTTGAATTTAAGTGTGTAGCTCTTTTAATACTCATCTAAAAACAAATGTGCAAATTGTTCAGGTAAGTAAAGATTTCCCCTACTGTAAAATTAGTGGTTTTGTTCTGTCATGGTTTTTTTTTATATTCAATTTGGCATCTGTCATGTAGTTTAAGTTTACCAATATGGAAAGAGGTTACCCTGTTAGCATCGAGTATTCTAGGTGTTCATATACCTGAAAATAAGGAAGGCAACTTTAGGGACACCGTATACCTGAAAATCAAATTGTTATGTGTTACTGGGTTCATTCTATCTATAGCTGTAGCCCTGGATTATATAAATGATTGCAAGAAGTTTATCTGAACATGGTAACATCTGTAGTTGACAGAAGTTTACTAGATATAATGTTGAGTCATCTTTGCATGTGGGAAATGAGATAATGATATGTTCATATTTTTCAAGTGGGATAGCTTGAAATTGTCAGGTATATGGATGTCAGATGCAAAAGAAGTCTTTGGACAAGGAAATAGTCTAGGCGCATAACTGTTATCTTCTAAAAAGTGAAGGGAAATATAGAAAGAAATCAGTGTTATAAATTAGGCAGACCAATATCTTTTACCTGTAAATCTTAAATATTTTATGAAAGAGATTATATGATGTAGTAGTAAGTCTCATGCATGTGCCTTCAAAAATGTAAAAATGTAAAAATGTATGAAAGGTATCTATGCAAGGAAGAGAGTCTAATTCAATTATGTGAATTCGTATTGTCTCAGTTGATCAAGATGTATGCACCAGATCTTTTTTGAAAATTGTAAATGTTGATGCTATATATACATTTCTATGGAGAGTAATTTTATTATTGATGCAAGACATTAGCTGCATTACCTTGAAGTTTTGTTCTTTTTGATTAAGGAATTGAGGATATTAAGTTGTCATTTCTACATTATTCATTTTTCTTCCCAATCCTTCATTAAGAATGTCTAATCCTGTTCAACACTTATTGTTTCCCGCAGCAACGCGCGGGCAAAAAAGCTAGTATAATAAAACGATAAGGAAAAAACCACTGTTCATATCTATTCAGAATTGTGCTCTTCCCCTGAAGTTTCGTGAATTACGTTTTTGCCCTGAATTTGTTAGTAATTGCAAAACTGTCCTCCTTTTGACACCTTATCTCACCACCGTTTCAGTCAGATTTGCTCGAGGAGACTGCGACCAAGATCGAAAGAGAGAAGACCTAAACAGAGGAAGAGGGAAACGAGAAGGAAAGGGGAGTAAAGCAGATGCGTAACAGGTTTCCATTGGAGTTCCTATTCCAGTCGTACTTTCTTTGATCGAAACCCAAACTGAGGCTCTCCAAGTCTCTAATTCAATTCAAGCAGGTTAGGGTTTCCGTTTTGGAGAGACAATTTTGGTATTCATTCTTGCTGGGTTTTGGAAAATTTATTGTGTTGATTTTCGTGGGTTCTATCGAGATCGTAAAAATTCGATTGGGGTTTTTCCAATTATGTCGATCTCTCTATCTGTTAGTTTCATTGTTGTTTTGGACTTTTTTTGGGAATCATAAGAATACGTAGTTGCAGAAATTGAAATTTTGATCGGCTGTGATCAGGTGATCCCAATGTGTTGATGGCCATTTATGTTCTGGTTATATTGATGCTGCCGATAAAGGATTTCGGGACGATTTCGGGCTGGTGTTCGGTTTCCATTTGTGTTTTTCATTGTTGATTTCGTATTCCGCTTGCAGTTCAAGGTGAAATCAAAGACCGCAGCAAGGATTACGGTACGATTTGGAACTCAGATATTTGGGCTTCTTAGTTCTTCTTTGATTGAGATTGGAGACATATAACTCAAATAAGTGAAGACTGGTTTGTGATAAACCTGAGGGAGTGGTTTATTGATGACTTGAGCATGACGACTGATCGGGTTTAGGGCTAATTTTACAAGCTCTGAGAAGTCTCTATGCTCATAGTCATATATACAGTTGCTGAACATTATCAGATTTTGGGTTCAATATATATATATAGGGATTCTCAAAAAAAAAAAATATCACATCCTCATAGGGGTTTTTATTCTTTCGTGAGACTAACAGAGTTATTTTTATTGCTGCAGGTTGAAAGTCCCTCTTGTTTTGTTGGTTTGATCTTGGAAAACTGTGAGCTTCCACACGCAAATCATGGACATGTCATTTTGGGAGACCCTTCACCTATCCTGTTTTATCCTATCAGGTAGCACCGAGGTTCGCTGTTTGGTGGATATACCTGGAACAAAAGTACCTTCAGTAGCTAATGGTGAAATGGCTAAGTATTTGAAAACTGTTGTGGCTCCTCAGGTAGATTTCAATATTCCTTTCAGTCATTTTGTTGGTTTGATTTGTTTAAACTTGTGATACACGTACCGATATGATTATTGAATTGAACTAACCTGAGAACTACTTTGTTTCAGATCCCCCCACAGCTGTATGATGCTTTTATGGTTGCAGTAGAGAAAGGAAACATTAGGTCCATGCAAAACAGAAGCATGGCTGCTAATCCGGTTCCCACTCCTGGTGCACTTTTGTTAGGCGATTCATTCAACATGAGACATCCTTTAACAGGAGGAGGAATGACCGTGGCTCTTTCTGACATTGTTCTTCTCCGTGATCTTCTCAGGCCCCTTCATGATCTCAATGATGCACCTGCCTTGTGCAGTTACCTTGAATCATTCTACACACTTCGTAAGGTAAAGCCACCATTCAGATAATTCTTAACTAAATTTTATTTTCTTCATGTCACTTTAAGTCCTAGAAACTTATTCTTTGTTAGTTCTTTCTTTGCTGACATTGTGTTTTCACTGTTTTGTATTCATTGCAGCCTGTATCGTCTACCATAAACACATTGGCTGGTGCTTTGTACAAGGTGTTTTGTGCCTCACCTGATCCGGCAAGACAGGAAATGCGTGAAGCATGTTTCGGCTATTTGAGCCTTGGAGGCATCTGTTCTTATGGACCGGTATCTCTTCTCTCTGGTCTTAACCCTTGTCCACTGCACTTGTTTCTCCATTTCTTTGCTGTTGCTATCTATGGCGTAGTGCGCTTGATGTTTCCGTTCCCCTCACCTAAACGCATATGGCTTGGGGCTAGATTGATCTTGGTATGTTAAGAACATGTTACAACTTATTTTTGTTAAACTTTTTGTCAATTACAAATTTGCATTTGCGGATAACTGGGTTCTTATACAAATATTTCTTAGTTTATTATTTTCAGAGTGCATCAGGCATCATATTCCCAATTATAAAGGGTGAAGGAGTTAGACAGATGTTCTTTCCAGCAACAGTGCCAGCATATTACAGATCTCCTCCTGTTTACTGAAGGAACTGAAACAAGAGGAGTAGGAGATACACATTGTTTCCCAGATTATTTTGTTTGTGTTATGATATCCCAATTTGTATGAAAGGAGCAGCATTTGTTCCACCAGAGTAAAAATGGGGATCACTGCTAAACTAGGAGAGAACCAATTATGTTCTTTTAGGATTAGTTCTTCTTCCCCCGAAACATGTTAGAACAGATGAATATAAACTTGTACAAAGTTATAGCAGTGGCAAATCAACCACATTTCTTTTCATTCATTTACTTGGTTCAAGTGCAAACGAGTGAACTAGTTCGGAATTTTATTATGGTAATCGTTATTCACACTACAAGATTGCAAAGAAGTATGAGTCTCAAACTATAAAAGTTGGCCTAAGAATCTGCCACAATCAAATACCAACTTACCAAACTGAAGAGCAAATGAAGTGAAGAACTAGAGTAGGGAATCCACCTCAAAGGTCACATGCTTCTGAAGTGAGCTCAATGACTTTGACATCATTCAGTTAACTACAACCGAGCCAGGAATATCTGAAGTCGCACAAGGTCTCCTTAGTCCTAACCTTGATATAACGGGAAATCTAAGAAGGTTTTGCTCATTGACAATCAAGAGAAGAGATTATGAAAGAAATAGGGGCAGGCCAGGCAGTCTGCACTTCTGTTGGAGCTTTTATCAAAAGAATGCGAATATATATGGTCTCCTTTCCTTGAACGAATCAAAGAACATCAAATTCATCTTTTTTTCTTTTTTCTTTTTTCTTTTGGCTGAAAGATGAGTGAGAGAGGAATGCTTATGCATTAAAAAAGGAAAAAGAGAAACATCAAGAGAGGAGGATTAGACCAAAACCTCTCATAACAAAATAACAACAAAACAAAACTAAGAAAACCAAAATTAGGGAAGACTCATAAGGCCACTACTACAATATGACAAAATAAAAGGAGGAGGTGAATCCCACCAAACCAGCTGTGTTAATGACATATCGTGGTTAGCAAGAGCATCTACAACCTTATTCCCTTCACAAAAAATATGAGAAGATCGAAAGGTTATCTCCGATATGCAACGTAAACAATTAAGCTAACGGACACGTAGATGCCAAGGTACAAGCAAAGGAGACCGTAGATAGTCTAACACAAGCGACGAGTCAACCTCTAAATGTGTTTCCGGTCTCGTACCCAAGCAAGCTCAATAGCAGTTATAACTGACATCACCTCTGCTGCTACTAAACTAGGAATGTCAATGTTGGAAGAAAAATTAAGCACCAAGAACATGACCTTTAAAGTCACGAAAAACAGCACCAAAACCTCCAACACCCTATGCATGCTTCCAAGCACCATCCGAATTAATCTTCACCCATCCAATGACCGGAGGATGCCAAACAACCTCAATAACTCTTGGAGCTCTTCGCAATCGACACTCTGCACTAAAACTCTTTATTATCCGTAGATCCTGAACTGAATTATGCATTGGACCATTTGCAAGCAAACGATACATCTTTTTTCTATATAAAAACAATACCAAGAAATGGAATACATGAGAAAATTTCATACACGTTGAATATTTGATCCTGCACTTCCAAATTGTACATGTGTTTCTTTTCCCTAGAAAATTTGACATGCATGGTCCATCCAATGGATGCAGTTCTCTACTAGTATGAAATCTAAACTTCAGACCAACTGTTCAATATCCTGTTTTATTGTAGTTATGAAGCAAAAGAAGATCAATCATACATTAACGTCTTTGGGATGGTCAGAAGTCAGAACCAATCACTCTTCTGAGAACTTGATTCCAGTTGTGGAGATTTGGAGTCAGTCACGGCTAAACCCAAGAATTGTTAAGGTTTCATGGCATTCTTCTCCGGTATGCATTCAGACAAATAAAAGATGACACCATGAAGGATGCTTCTGGTATCTGGTCATACTATTACTAACTGTTGCTACTTCTTCAGGATCATCTGGATTTGGTGATGGGACCATTTTTGCAGTCCAAGTTTGGTCCCTTAGGAGTGACAGGGTGAAATTGTTTGTATAAATTTTGCTCATATAGGGAGTTGAACATTGAATCCACCTCTAGGCAAACAATGCTTTGAGCTAACCATTTTTCTAGTTCTAGAATGGTATTCAATGTTCACTGTAGTCCATAATTTATCGAGGACCAAGTATATTAAGAGCATTTGGAACTCTGAACAATTACCATAATGAAAAATTGAAAATGTCATGTGATTTTTGCTTGTAAGCATTGAGATATAGATAAGCCAATGGCCAAAACACTGAATTATTTATCATCGCTATAGCTTTGTACAAAAGTAAAAATTAAGTGGGATATGTAGCTGGTTCCTATTGCAGAACAACAACTGCTAAAAGAATTAAGAACAGGATTTGCTATCTCCTAAATTTATCATTCTCCCCGGGGTTGAACTCTAATTCTGTAAGGGGAAATAAGACTGCGGATACTGATACAAATTGTTATATCATGGGTACTAAATTCCTGTGTCCGGATATTGTCGTCTTGTTTCTTCAATAAACTGGTGCTGATCTATAATATGCTGGCACTGTTGCTGGAAAGAACATCTGTCTAACTCCTTCGCCCTTAATAATGGGGAATATGATGCCTGATGCACTCTGTAAAAAAAACCAGTAACATTTATTAAGTAGCTAGCCAAATAGGTGTATCCAGAAATTTGTAATTGACGAGCATGGTGATGATAAGTAACATACCATGATCAATCTAAACCCAAGCCACATGCGCTGTGGTGAAGGGAACGGAAACATCAAGCGCCCTACGCCATAGATAGCACAGCAAAGAAATGGAGAAACAAGTGCAGTGGACGAGGGTTAAGACCAGAGAGAAGAGATACCGGTCCATAGAACAGATGCCTCCAAGGCTCAAATAGCCAAAACATGCTTCACGCATTTCCTGTCTTGCCGGATCAGGTGAGGCACAAAACACCTTGTACAAAGCACCTGCCAATGTGTTTATAGTAGATGACACAGACTGCAATGAAAATGGAGCACAACATCAGCAAAGCAAAAACCTTGAAGTGTGAAACTGGGTGGAGGTCTCTTGATAGAAGAAAGTAATTTTAAGTTATGAGAGGCTTTACCTTACGCAATGTATAAAATGATTCAAGGTAATTGCACAAAGCAGGTGCATCATTAAGATCACGTAGGGGTCTAAGAAGATCACGGAGAAGAACAATGTCTGAAAGAGCCACAGTCATTCCTCCTCCTGTTAAAGGATGCCTCATATTGAACGAATCGCCTAACAAAAGTGCACCAGGAGTGGGAACCGGATTAGCAGCCATGCTTCTGTTTTGCATGGACCTAATGTTTCCCTTGTCTATGGAAGCCATAAAAGCATTGAGGAGCTGAGGGGGAACCTGAAATATAAAGTAGTCATCATAATTAGTCGAGTTCAGATGTATATCATCATATCATGTGTTAAGTGTAAACTAATAATGTCAAGTGCATACCTGAGGAGCCACCACAGTCTTCAAATACTTGGCCATTTCACCATTAGCTACTGAGGGTACTTTCGTTCCAGGTACATCGACCAAGCAACGAACCTCAGTGGAACTAATAGGATAAAACAGGATGGGTGAAGGGTCTCCCAAAATCACATGTCCATGATTTGCGTGTGGAAGCTCACAGTTCTCTAAAACCAAACCAACAAAACAAGAGGGACTTTCAACCTGCAACAATAACAACAAACCCTTGTTGGTCTAATGAAAGAGCAAAACTTCCTATGATTGGATCTGATACATAAACAAAGCTTGATCTTCGAAATATTGAAAATGCATCATTACCTGTGGAGCACTGAGAGATTTTCGAAGATTTGAAAAGCAGCCATCACACACAATTGTTAGTGGAGCATATGCTCTCATCTCCTCTCCAGCCTTGTTCTTGTACATCACCCCTTTAACAATGCCCTTTTCCTCGATTAGTGTTGTCACTGATCCTTGTTCCAATTTCACACTGCAACAGAATTCCACCGGACATGAGTAAAAGATTTAACTTGAAACGGATTCCATCAAAGTAATCGCATAAACAACTAGTAGAATTGATATCCTGTATATAATTGAATGAAAAGGAGGATTACTTTGAAAGAGTGACAGCTTTTTCACGCATTTTTTGAATAAAACGCCCATTGTGGAAACTTCTCCCCGCAACATCTGAATTATACTGCTCCAAGGGATAAGACAGCTTTGTATCCTTGCCATCTTTGTAAAGAGCATAACCAAAGACCTTCTGAGCATCAATTGACTCGTTTGCACAGTCTGCAGCCACAAATAGAAATTACTGATTAATCATGTGGTCTAAATATGCAGTACTAATAAATCATTTGAACCAGAAACTATGGCATCAAATAATTCTGAACTGCTTCTGCTATAAAAGTATAGTCACACCAGTTTTAAATTGTGTTTAGAATCAAACAATTTAAACTTCAAGTTTAAAGATGTACACAGTTCATTCTAAACTGAATGAGGTGATTACTTACCCTGAAGACCCAACTCAATCAATTTAAGATAACCCCCAGGCTGCAAAAGCTCACCAACAATTCTGTCTGGCTCACTCAAATCTCTTTCAATGACATGAACACGCCGTCCTTCCTGTAACAAAAAGCAAAACACATGCTTAACTCAAAAGCCCAAATTACACATTCAGCTCCAAACTCTTCCACAACAAGAAATCCAAAATCTAAACTTCACCCCTTTCTGAAATGCCACCATATAAAATGTGGGTTCAATCACACTCCTGTTTCTTATATTTGAAACCTCACGTACGTATGCAATATTCATCTAAATTGATAAATAAATTGCCAAACGAATTCTAAAGCTTAAAGCAAACTTGGTAAATGCTTGAACAGATTTCATTACAATCTGACCTTGGCAAGAGTGTAAGCAAGAGCAGCACCGGCAACTCCGGCGCCGACAATGACGACGTCGGTACTCTTCTCCTCCATCTCCGTCAGAAACTCACCGTTCTGCGGCGTCCTCACAAACCCATTATCACTTGTGAAATCGTCGACCTTTTTCTTGGCGCTGAAAGTGGAGGTAATGATCATGAAGAAAACAGAACCGAGCAGGGAAGCCAGGACTCCGCCAAGAACGTACTCGTAAGACACCATCTTTAACCACCAAGATTCACGGAAACCGATGAAGAAGAACAGAACGAGGGACTTGGGATTCTGTATGAATGAGTTTGATCGAGTTGTTTACGTGTTGGGAAATGAGGAAGGTTTTGTGGTTATGGTGACAGCTATAGAACTCCAACGAGGTTTATATAGGACTCGTTAGGCGCAACGAGTACAAGTTTGTGTTACGTGTAGGCCAAAAGACCCCAAAAAATAAAACGTGTAGGCGCCTACCCTGGCTTTTTTTATTTTTATGTGTGGAAAATGGGTTTGTTTTTACTTTGTGGCACTTGAGCCTGTGTAGAAGACAGAAGAAGGGTCTGTTGGGATTTTGAATTATAGATTGAGTGAAGATTTGAGGTCATGGTGATGGTCTTTTCTATAATCAAGTCGTGTGCATTATATATGATATGTCTAACATGTCATGTTGCTTACAAGCTGAATAGTTGCTTATTGAGGTGCATGATATAAGTGGTTTGATGTTGATTTATGACTGTAAAGTTAAGTGTGAAAAACGTTGTAACAGAGAAGTTTTAACCATGAAGAACGTCGGAACAGTCGAAAGAACTACATTACCAATAAGTTTCTTTGTTGTTGATACAAAGAAACAACGGAACTAAAAAACAAAACCTCACGTTATGTAGAAATTACTATTATAATAAAGAGCTAACAATTTTGAACTCGTTAAACCATTTTATGTCATTTGTTATGATAAAACATGTTACAACTGTATACCGTACCTAAATTTCATAAAAAAAAAATTAAAAAAAAACACAAAAAACAAATAAACAGTATACCGTACGTCCGTACCAATGTTTAATTGTATAATGATGTGTGCGTAAATCATTGGTCACCTTTTATAAGAACATCAAAATTAGAACTTCACTGCTAGATAACGAAATTATTCGTTAGTTCACTATTGCATTAAACTACGTACTTATATGCAAAGTGATGTAGCTAGCTAGAGACTTTCCGGCTTTCTTTCGGTTCAAATCTAGAGACTTAATTTCCGTTGTCCTCGTTGTTTTCTCAAAGAAACAGAAACGATCGAAAGAAGTCGATCATTTTCAATAATACAAATAGGGTATTGTGTCTTGATCGAGCAGCATGAAGCATACGTGCCTGTGTTTCCTGTATAATTTTATTGAGTAGTGATGATCGATCGATGAGAGTGCATGGTAAGAGTGATGTCTACGTAGACATGCCGGTGTATATAAAATTCCAGTAGTCAAAAGAGTTGCACTGCTGCTGCCATTGAAGCTTGTCTTAGCTAGAGCTCAGATCACCAGCTCTCCATTTGCGACTAAGACCCAGTTTGGGACAGCTGTGTTGTGAGAAGAATTGTTTCTGAAATTGTTGTAAGAAGAATTGCTTCTGGAATTATTGTGAGAGGAATTAGTTGAGAGATTTGGTAAACTGTTTTTAAAATGGTAGAATAGGATTTAGGAAAGATTCATTTCATTTTTCGTGTTTCTGAGATTGATTCTCGCAAAAGCAACTCTTACTCTGCTTCTCCAAAACCCGTTTTTAAGAGAATTTATTCCTCTAAAATCAGTTCTACGGGTGGTTACCAAACACCTTAAGTTGTCCCAAAATCACTTTTGACCCCAAAAACAGTTTTAAAATCGTTCCCAAACTAGGCCTAAATCTGGTCAAACAAACCCTTCCCTGCATTACGTGGCCTACCAACCCCCCACCTACAAAATAAGCTCTCATTTTTCAAAGGTTTTTGAATATACCGTGGGAAAGAGCCCCTGGGTTCTTTGCTGCATTTAAATCACATAGACTAATAAGAGATTTATCGAAAACTTTATGATATACTCCAGAGTACAGAAATAACTTGGGAATCAAGAAATCGAGTCACTAGATCACAAATTATTTGCAATACATGCAGTTAAACTAGGGTTTACGAGTCCTAGCTGGGATTTCATTGCTATACAGCACTATAAACAACTCTGAAATTCATAATAACAGAACTCTTATATGTTTTAAGTTCGGAAATTAAAACAAAGAATGGAAGAGGCCAGACTTGTGGCATGTAGCTAGTGAGAAGTGGGAAGTGAGAAGCAGCGTGGAGGTTGGGTCAAGTCGTCATCGCTATTCTATGGAGCAATACCTTGTCAAAGTCCTCCATCATTATCAGACTCTATATTTGTATACACCTTAATTGACTCTATTTTCTACGAATTGGCTTTGTGGTTGTCTTTTTCTGATATAACAACCACAGTATATATGAATATATGATAGCTAGGTTTAGTAAACTAATCTGTTCATTGTTAATTTGTTATAGACAAACAAGTTATATTTTGAGTCTAAAAATTAACGCACATGTAAATTGTTGCATGTTAAAAATCTGATATATTTGAAGATATAATTTTATTTCATTACGGTCAAGGACCCTAGCTTTTTATAAGGGAAATAAAGCAATATGATTGCATGTGTACGTAAGATTGATGCATGTAATAAACTTCTTCTCATTTTGTTATGCATCTGATTAAGTTATGGAACTAGCTAGATCATAAGAAAAACTAATTAAGTTATGGAAACAGCAAAGAAAGTGACAATGGCAGCAAGTTCTTTCATCCATAGCGCGCAGCAAAGAAAATGACAATGACAGGGGATATATGCGCAGTGTAAATCTCTCAATTTGAAAGCAAATTCCACAAATTAACCTAGGTCCAACAGGAAATACCAAGTCAAGAATGTACATCGATCACAGGATGTATGGGAGTTTCTTGTAGCTACGTACGTGTTTGTTTCTTCTACCAGTATCCTTGGCAGCATATATGTGGAGGCCGGCCGGGGAACACTAGCTTGATCACCATTTTCTTCTCGATCGACGAAAAGAAGAGAGAATGTTGCGAGACCAAAGTATAGAGTATGCATTTGAATGCATTAACACTACCAAAACAAACACTTTAGCCGATGAAAAATTTCGTCGGCCTGTTATCTTAATTCGTCGGCTAAGATCTTAGCCGACGAGCCTTCGTCGGCTATAGTGTCGTTGGGAAAAGGTCGTCGGTGATGACTTTAGCCGACAAAATTTTTTTTTTCGTTGGCTATAGTCCCATAGTTAGCCGACGAAAAACATGTCGTCGGTTTTTTTCCCAGACTTTAGCCGACGAAACAATTAAGATATTCGTCGGCTAAAGTGTGTAATAAATAATTAAAAATAACTATAGCCGACGAAATATAAAATATTTCGTCGGCTAAACCTTATAAAAAAATTAAAAAATAACTATAGCCGACGAATTATGGCATATTTCGTCGGCTAAACCTTATAAAAAAAATTAAAAAATAACTATAGCCGACGAATTATGGCATAATTCGTCGGCTAAACCTTAAAAAAAAAATTAAAAATACTATAGCCGACGAATATAGTGTTTAAATATCGTCGGCTAAAGTTGCTGGGTTTTGAAAAAAAAAACTGTAGAAACTTTCGGCCACCTCCAATCACGACCAAAATTTGACAGAATCTTCCTCTCAACATTTCGAACAACTTTCTAGAAGAAGTCGAAGCTCAATTCTAAGCCTAAACAGGTCAATTGACTGAAAATATAAAAATCCCCAATTTTAAACCCTAAAAACTTCAAATCTTCGATTCTCTTCACACACCGAATCGAGCTACCAAATTCTAGGGGAATGTAGTACTAATCAAACTCAACTTATCCATATATAGAACTCACCAAATGGTGACCTAAGGAAGGAGAAATTCGATCGACACCGAATCCGAACCGGCGGAGTTTTGGAGCTCGATTTATCCCTCACGGCGGCACCACTCGATGCATCACCTATCCAGCAATGAAGTAGATACGACGCCGAAACTTTTGGGACAAGTGTGGCGGTCTCCGGTGGCTTGACGGCGGAGCTAGGCCGAAAAGAAAATCTGGCAGATAATAGACTTCTTACCATCCATCTTCGGCTATATAAAGAACTTTAGCCGACGAAATTCTTTATTTTCGTCGGCTAAACTCTTTTGAAAATTTTGGTTGACCGCCAAAAATTTCGGTTGAAAATTTTGAAAATTTTTCGACCTTAGCCGACGACTTTTTTAATATCTCGTCGGCTAAAGTCTATAAATTCACGAAAACGCTCATATCTCCCCCTATATTACGTAGTTTGGTCAAACCTTCCACACGAAAACTCTCACGTAGATGAGACGCAACCGCCTATATAAAAAATTTGAGACATTTACCTTCCGACGATAGGGCTCCCCATAGAGAATAATAACGGTAAATAGGGTTGACCGCTACTATCGGCACCGAGACTTTACCCGATTTACATGATTTTGAACCATAGCCGTATTTCACCATTCTGAACACATCTTATTTCACGAGATTTTTGATAATTTGCTTCCTATGTAGAGTTGGTTTACAAAGTTGTATAACCTATTAAACAAGTTATACAACATTAGTAGACACGTTGTGATTTGATGACTAAATTCACAAACCAAAATTCGACCGTCAGATATGATTATTATGACGAAAGATGTTCGTGGTAAAAAAATTCAACTGGATCCGACAACGTTAAGGGCTCGATCGAAACGATCAACCCTAATCCATCGTTACTTATCACACGAAAACGCTCATATCTCCCTCTATATTACGTAGTTTGGTCAAATCTTTCACACAAAAAACTCTCACGTAGATGAGACGCAACTGTCCATATAAAATTTTTGAGACATTTACCTTCCGAAGATAGGGCTCCCCATAAACCCGAATAACGGTAAATAGTAGATACGTTGTGATTCCGATGACTAAAATTCACAAACTAAAATTCGACCATCAGATATGATCATTATGACGAAAGATGTCTATGGTAAAAATTCAACTGGATCCGACAACGTTAAGGGCTCGATCGAAACGGTCAACTCTAATCGAAAAAAGAAAACTGCATTTTGAAGCCCTAAACGGACTCAGATGGCCAAAAAAGCCTATACATCATGGCATTAGCACAATAGTCAATTAAACGCCAAATGCCAAATCTGCAGCATAGTGAATAATAAGGGTAAGTCAACTATCGGCACAGAGACTTTACCGGAATACCGTAACTTTTCAACCATAGACGTATTTCACCATTCTGGTCATATCTGATTTCACGAATTTTTTGCGTTTGAAGGTTCTACGTATAGTTTTTTTTTTTCCAGATGAGTTGTTGTCCAAATCTGCAAATATAAGGCACTTTAGCCGACGAAATTATATTTTTCGTCGGCTAAACTTTTGAAAATTTCGTCGGCTAAACTTTTGAAAAAATTATTTAGCCAACGAAATAAAAATTTCGTCGGCTAAAGTTGACCATAGCCGACGAAGATTGTAAATTAGCCGACGAAAAAAAAATTCGTCGGCCTGATTTTTTTATTTTCGTCGGCTAAAGTCTTTCTTCTGGTAGTGTAATATGGCCTGGGTAGCGTAGCTAGATGAATAAAAGAGACAGAATCAGGATTCAATGAGTTTAGAATTGTCTGGTTAACACAAGAAAATGGACAAGAAAGAGAATCCCAAAAGAGATAAGGAACTCACGTTCCGTTAATTTTCTCTTATATTTCCTATGCATTATATTTATCAATCAAGGAATATATTATATTTACTCTAACCAAACCAATCATTTGTGAAACAAATGAGACCAACAAAGTTTTAGCCGACGAAAATAAAAAAATCAGGCCGACGAACTATTTTTTCGTCAGCTAAAGTCCACGTTAGCCAACGAAATTTTCCTTCGTCGGCTATGCTAAACTTTAGCTGATGAAATTAAAATTTCGTCGGCTAAAGAATTTATTTCGTCGGCTATAGTCTATGAACTTTAGCCGACGAAATTTTTAAGAGTTAAGCCGACGAAATTTTTAGTTTGTAGAACATAATGCATAGATCACTCCTGCAAAGTTTTATCTAAATTGGTAATCGGTAAGGTGCTGAATTAGAGTAAATCAATGAACGGACTATAATTTGTCTATTCAGAACTGTTTGTGTAAATTATAATTATGAAAACCTAAACGATCATCAAATTCAATGAAACTTGGCAGAAATGATCTATGCATTAGGTTCTACAAAGTGAACGGTGGAGATGTGAAAATATGACCGAAAAGTGAGTCAAATAAAAAACTTCACACTTTAATTTCAAAGTGAAGATTCGCTCTGGATAGGAACTGATATATATATATATATATATATATGTTATTAATTTATGTTAATTAATTTATAATATTGTGTTGATGGTATGAAGTTGTTGATGATATGAGTTGATGATGATTTTGTGATGATGTTGACATATAATATTGTTATGAATTGATCGATTTTGAGTACGTTGGATGTATATATATATATATATATATATGTGTTGATCGATTGGTTGATGATTTGATAATATATATATATATATATATATATATAAAGTTGTTGTTAATATAAGTAGTAGACATATATATATATATATATATATATATATATTTATATTAATTTATAATATTGTGTTGATGGTATGAAGTTGTTGATGTGATGAGTTGATGATGATTTTGTGATGATGTTGATATATATAATATTGTTATGTAATTATTAAGTATATATATATATATATATATATGTTATTATTTGTTATTAATTAGTTGTAGTACGTAGAATATATACTAAATGAATTGAGATTTTATATATAGAATTTAATTCATAATTAGCTAGAGTTATACATATATATTTTGTTATATATATTTCAGGATATAGATAAGAGTTGGATTTCGCTTCCAAAATGGGACAAAAGATATGGTAAAGGAGTTATGAGTTTTCTAGAATATGCGCTGGCTAATGCTAACGGGAATACAATTTTCTGTTGCCCGTGCACGAAATGTCAGTGTCGCAGCGATATGCATCGATTTGCGATTGACAAAGTATGGTAGCACCTGAAGAGTAACGGGTTGTGGGAGAAGTGTTGGTTATATCATGGTAAAACATCATCAGGGGGTCCGCATGATCATGGGCAATTTTCTGAGACGGGCAGTACATCCAATGATCCAACAACGGCCTTCATCAACGGCATATTTCCTTATGAGAGCGGTGTATACGCTCAAGGACAGTATATGCCTGAGCCGGTGCAGTCTTTCCCTAGAGTTGTCACTACTGGTATGGACAAGTACAACAAACTAGTTGTTTTCCAACAGACCCATATGTACCCCGTTGTCATAAGACCGTTCTTGAAAGTGTGATGGACGTAATGAAGATTAAAGTTGAGACAATATCGACCGTGAAGGCTGTTGATAATTATCTACAGTACACTGCTTCGATGCTGCCCCACAGTCATCGTCTTTCTACCACTCATCATAAGGTCCGATGTATCTTGAAAGATCTTGGGCTTTCTTACATCAAGATTCATGTATACAGATATGACTGCGTTCTCTTCTGGGGTAAAGATCCAGAAGGGAATGACCTTGGTGGCCTTGACGCATGTCCGGTATGTCATACTGACAGGTATAAGCTGACTCCTACAGGCAATAGAAAATCTGTGAAGGTACTTCGGTATTTCCCGTTGAGGGATAGGCTGGAGCGGTTGTACATGTCTTCACACATGGTTAAAGCTATGAGATAGCACGCTGATAGGGAATTGCATGACGAATATACCCTTATACACCCTGCTGACGGGGAGGCTTGGAAGCATATAGACAAGGAGTTTCCTCATTTTGCGTCAAAGGTCCGAAATGTGAGGCTCGGGCTCTCATCCGACGAGTTCAACCCTTTTGGCAACATGAGTCTTCAATACAGTGTATGGCCGGTGATTTTGGTACCGTACAACCTTTCTTTATGGATGTGCATGAAGAATGAATACAATATGTTGAGTTTGTTGATTCCGGGGCCCGGTTAATTAATCATTTTAAAATTTTTAATTTTACTTATATATATATATATATATGTCAAAATATTATTAATCATTTTTTCTATCCAATTAGGCGAAGGTGAGGGAGGCTAGTGACGAGGTGATGAGTGCTATAGTGAGGGAGACATGGCCGGACACGCAGGAGGAATAGATGTCCGAAGCCATGTCCCGGATTGACACTTCGGATCCGAGGGTTGGGGCGAGGATCATGGGCACAGCCTTGTACTTGTCATAAGTGGAATGACCAACGTCCCACAAAAACTTAAACTCTTCAATCAAAGGTCTCAAATACACATCGAGACACTTCCCTGGATAACCGGGCCTCGGAATTAACAAACTCAACATATTGTATTCCTTCTTCATGCGCATCCATGGAGGAAGGTTGTACGGTACCAAAATCACAGGTCATACACTGTATTGAAGACTCATGTTACCAAAAAGATTGAACATGTCGGATGAGAGCCCGAGCCTCACATTTCGGACCTCTGACGCAAAATGAGGAAACTCCCTGTCTATATGCTTCCAAGCCTCTCCGTCAGCATGGTGTATAGGGTATCTTCATCATGCAATTCCCTATCAGCGTGTCATCTCATAGCTTTGGCCGTGTGTGAAGACAACCGCTCCAGCCTATCCCTCAACGGGAAATACCGAAGTACCTTCACATGTTTCCTATTGCCTGCAGGAGTCAGCTTATACCTTCCAGTGTGACATACCGAACATGCGTCAAGGCCACCAAGGTCATTCGTTCTGGATCTTTACCCCAGAAGAGAACGCAGTCATATCTGCATGCATGGATCTTGATGTAGGAAAGCCCAAGATCTTTCAGGATACATCGGACCTTACGATGAGTGGTAGGAAGACGATGACTGTGGGACAGCATCGAAGCAATGTACTGTAGATAATCATCAACAGCCTTCACGGTCGATTTTGTCTCAACTTTAATCTTCATTACGTCCATCACACTTTCAAAAACGGTCTTCTGACAACCGGGGTACACAGAGGTCTGTTGGAAAGCAAGCAGTTTGTTGTATTTGTCAATACCAGCAGTGTTGAAAGCTTTAGGGAAGGGCTGCACCGGGTCAGACATATACTGTCCTTGAGCGCATACACCGCTCTCATAAGGAAACATGTCGTTGATGAAGGTCGTTGTTGGATCGTTGGATGTACTGCCCGTCTCAGAAAATTGGTCATGATCATGCGGACCACCTGATGATGTTTCACTGTGATATAACCAACATATGTACTTCTCCCAAAACCTGTTACTCTTCAGGTGCTGTCATACTTTGTCAATCGTAAATCGATGCATATCGCTGCGACACTGACATTTCGTGCACGGGCAATAGAAAATTGTATTCCCGTTAGCATTAGCCAGCGTATATTCTAGAAAACTCATAACTCCTTTACCATATCTTTTGTCCCATTTTGGAAGCGAAATCCAACTTTTATCCATATCCTGAAAATATAACAAAATATATATGTATAACGCTAGCTAATTATAATTAAATTTCATGCCATATAAAAATCTCAATTCATTTAGTATAGATTCTACGTACTACAACTAATTAAAACAAATTAATTAACACACACACACATATATATAGATACGGAAACAGAACAATAGTATATATATAGAGATATAAGATATAGATATCTACATCATCACAAAATCATCATCAACAACTTCATACCATCAACACAATATTATAAATTAATTAACATATATATATATATATATATATATATATATATATATATACACACACACAGTTCCTATCCAGAGCAAAGCTTCACTTTAAAATTAAAGTGTGAAGTTCCTTATTTGACTCACTTTTCGGTCATATTTCTATATCTCTACCTTTCAGTTTGTAGAACCTAATGCATAGATCAGTCTTGCCAAGTTTCATCCAAATTGGTAATCGTTAAGGTACCGAATTAGATTAAATCAACGAACGGACCATAAATCTGTCTATTCAGAACAGTTTGTGTAAATAACGATTATGAAAATTCAAACGATCATCAAATTCAATGAAACTTGGCAGAAGTGATCGATGCATTAGGTTCTACAAACTGAATGGTGGAGATGTGGAAATATGACCGAAAAGTGAGTCAAATAAGGAACTTCACATTTTAATTTCAAAGTGAAGCTTCGCTCTGGATAGGAACATATATATATATATATATCTACTACTTATGAACAACTTCAGATATTATCAAATCATCAACCAATCGATTAACACATATATATATAGATACATCCAACATACTCAAAATCAATCAACTCATAGCATCAACACAAGATATAAAGGAATTAACATAGATAGATATAATATAATAGATATATAGATATATCTACTACTTATTAACAACAACTTCATATATATTATCAAATCATCAACCAAATCGATCAACACATATATATATACATCCAACGTACTCAAAATCGATCAACCCAATCACACTCAAAATCGATCAACTCAAATAAAACTCAAAATCAACATATATACACATATACCATTTTCGTCTCCTAAGTGACAGATTTCGTCTCCTAAGTACTTAGGAGACGGAACGTCCGTCTGTTAAGATATGTCGCCTAAGTGTTGTGAGGTAAGAACTTAGGCGATGGAACCTGAAATTTCGTTGCTTAAGTGGTTCTTAGGAGACAGAATACTTTCGTCTCCTAAGAACTTAGGCAACGGATTTTATTTTATAATAAAAAAAATATTATCCACTTAGGAGATGGAATAGTTGAATTCCGTCACTAAAGGCTGAAAAAGAATTTTTAAAAAAAATACGCCACCGCAGTAAAGTTTACTGCCCCCTAGTAAACTTCTACTGCCCCCCAATAAACTTGTAAAAAATAACTCTCTTTCAATTTCAGGGGCACAAACACACAACACATACCAATTATTACCCTAATAAACAACTTTATTGGCCTCTAGTGAACCCAGTAGAAGTTTACTGCCCCCCAGTAAAGTTCTACTGGGGGTCAGTAAAATTCAATACATTATCTCCCTTTCAATTTCATGTCAATTATACACAACATATATCAATTCTTACCCTAATAAAAAAATTCATTGCCCCCCTAATAAACCTAGTGGAACTTTACTGCCCCCCAGTAACGTTCTACTGGGGGTCAGTAAACTTTAATACAGTATCTCCCTTTCAATTTCATGTCAACAATTTGCCCCAAATACACCACCACCACTAAATCAAAAACAAACTATTAAAAATAATTACTGAAAACAATTAAATACGCATTTTGGAAGCCTAAACAGACTCAGATCGCCTAAAAAGCCCATACGTCGTGGCAAAGTAACATGTTTGGTTCGTTGGGCCGTTCCGCTTCCAGAAAGGTATCATAATGATCAATCAGACACCAAACGCTAAATCTGGACCGGGTTTAGACTTGTTTCGATCGATCTGCTCTTCAATCTCTATCGCCATCTGTTCTACATCACCGGTGGTGGGTCGGCGAGAAGGCGGAGGTGGAGGGTGCGGAGGTGGTCGGGTGATGTTGAAGAGGGTCTTGACGACGTTGAAAGTGGTGGCGTTTGTGGGACGAAGTCGATGAGTGCGTGGCAGTTGGAGGGGTGTGGTGAGGGTGCTGCAGTTGAAGGTGGCAGCGGAGGAAAGAGCGGTGAGAATGGATAAAGAGGCCGACATGAGAGTGATGGTCTGGAGGGAGAGAGAGAGAGAGAGAGAGAGAGAGAGAGGAGCTCTGGGAAAAGATGTGTTTCCCAGAGTGAGAATCGCTTAAGTTCTATTGATAAGGTTAGTGAGTGTGTGATTTAAAAGAATTGATATGTTTTGAAAAATTTTGGTTTGAATTTTCATGAAATTTTACGCGAGAAGATGAGCGCTCAATTTTTAGTTAAGCGACAGAATGTTCTATTTCCGTCGTCTAAGTGATTCATAATTTTTTGTTTTTTTTTGTTTTAGAAAATATTTCGTCGCCTAAGTAAATATTTTCGTCTCTTAAGTTCTACTTAGGCTACGGAATGTAATTCCGTCTCCTAAGTGATTCATATAAATTTTTTAATTTTTATTTTTTCAAAATGTCGTCGTCTAAGTAAAATATTTCGTCTCCTAAGTAGTACTTAAGTGACGGAATGAAATTCCGTCTCCTAAGTCGTTCTTAGGAGACGAAATCAAAATATTTCGTCTCCTAAGAACAACTTAGGAGACGAAAACTGTTTCGTCTCCTAAATAGAAATTTCTGTCGCTTAAGTACCACTTAGGAGACGGAATTTTTTAATTCCGTCGCCTAAGTGATATTTTCCAGTATACGTACCTATATATAGCTCCACAAACTAATTATGGACAGATTTCGAAAACACCCAAACTTTTTCTCGTTTTTTTTTTTCCCAGATGAGCTGTTGTCCAAATCTGCAAATATAAAGCACTTTAGCCGACGATATTTTAATTTCGTTGGCTAAAGTTCACAGACTATAGCCGACGAAATAAAATTTGTGTCCATACATAATTAGCCATACCCACTGTGAAATCCTGGTTCCACCACTGAATACCGCACAACGGAGACTGAGCAATATACCGATCGAGAACGGCAGCATGATGCAGAAGAAGAATACGATCGATGGCGGCCGATGGCAGACACCACCGGACGACATGATGGAGCAGATTCTACAGCGTGTGAGTCTATGGGATCGATTAAAGTTAAGAATGGTGTGCCAGTCTTGGAGGTCAGTTTCTATGCGAAGAGACATTCGTAGCTCCCCGACTGAACTGCCATAGCTAATACTATCTACTCCACCTGATTTCAACAGTTTCAGCAATTACGACTACATAAGGTTTTTCAGCCTCTCTGACAACAAAGTTCACAAATTGATGCTGCCTAGGGCATTTGGGGCAGGATGGGTTCAGGGGTCTTCCAAAGATTGGTTGATTATGGTCAAGGGTACATACTCTAAGATGTTTCTACTAAACCCTATTTCTGGTGCCCTACACAAACTTCCATCTTTCACGAGTGTTTTTCCACACTTTGGAGCTCTCAAAGAGTTGGAGGGACAATTAACCGCACAAGTCATGGAGAATTTCTGTAATGTGGTTGCGTTATCGACCTCCGATATTCATTCAGAGCATTGTATGGTAGCAGCAATTTTTAGGAATCGTATATTGGCTGTTTTGCAGACCTGGAGAGAAAAGATGGAGTAAAGTCTTGGAGTACTTTGAGGATTCCGCGGATGCGCCAAGGCTCTGGATATACTGTTTTCTTCTTCTGGTAAGCTATATGCCTTGGTTTTTAGAGGTCAAAATAACGATCTTGATGCTGCAGCTCGAGCCAATATGTTTGGAGGTAACAAGGTGGAAGTGAAGTTAGTACATGTTAGAGAGCCGCCCCCTATACAAACTACATTAACGTGGCAATGGGAACCACAGTTGATAGCTATAGAATCAACCATGAAGAATGAAGTTCTGTTGATCCATAAAATCCAAAGTTATGTCAAGAGGGAAGTGATAAGGATTATAGTATACAAGCTGGATGATGAGAATAACAATTCCCCTGAGGTACAACATTTGGGGAACCATGTAGTATTTGTAGGTGTGTTCTACCTTAGCAGTGGAAGAATTGAGCAAGTCGGAAATTCCCTACCAGTGTCTGGAAAGCATGGGATCTGCTGGTTTACTCCAAGTTTATAGTAGGAGATTTCTTTGACCATAACAATTTATTGTGTTTTGGACTTTATATACTATGAGCCTATAATGTATTCCTTATCAGTCTATATACCCTAAAGCGTACGCAATATATGCCAGAATAATGGAATATCTGTGCTAGCTAGAATGAACATTGTTCCAAGTAGATTCAAAGTTTCATACAATCACATGTACAAGTATTCATGTAATAATAAACATATCTATCTCATATATATGAAAGAGGCCGCCAGTCAATTTTATCGTCACAGTAGTATAGTTTTGCACAGAAAGATCTCTTCCAATCAAGTGTTCATGCACAGATATGGGATGGTTCAGTGTGCATTGAAATAAGAGGTTTTTGAGCCTACCGCAAAGATGAGCCTATACCATTTTTCATTTTTGCCGAAGGACTTCAAAAGATTCTTCAAGACAGTTGAGGACAATGTGGAACTCTTCAAACTGAAACTCGCGATTACTAAGCATATGGGTCAATATGCAAACAACACTGATCATCCATGGATGCAACATGTGCTTTAGTAGTGCAATTAGTGAGAAAGCAGATACTGATGAATTTCTTAGAAATGGCAACTGTTTTCATAAGAATTTAGTGCTGCATATTATTAAGATGATCTGATTAATTCAAAGCGTTAAGAGAGCTGTAAATTTTGTATACCCTTTCAAAGAGCCGCTGTACATATACAATAATACAAACCACACTAGAAATTTGATTTTATTGATACATATATAAGAGCTGGTACATGCCAGCTAACGTAAAATTTCCTCTTGCACAACTTTATGAATAGTCTGCTGAGAAAAGACCTTGCTTAGTCCAGTTAACAACAGTGTTAAGGCTGTGAGCCAAACTTTACTTAAATGGGAGAAAAGTGAGAGTAACTTCTACAGCTCTTTAATCCCAGAAAACCAATCTGGTACGAACACGTATACATAAGAGATAGTGAGAGATTAATACAGATATGACGTAAAACTAGTAGACATTTCCTAAACAAATATGATACCGTTCTCTTTAATGGTATCAAGGATAAGTCCCAGCTTACCCTCAATCTTCTCATTCTTTTTGGGCTCAAAAGACATTGCAAATACATCAGCATCCTTGGCCCTCTCTGCAATCAGGTTTCCTATAACTCGACAAGCATTGTCATCAGTAAGCGAATGCAATGAAAATCTCAAATCATTGGCATTTGTGCTTGCCGCAGATATTACTTTGCTCGTACCTCGGTGCATCACTTTGGCATGGATAAATCGCTTTGAAAAGAAAACATCCAGTAAAAATGGCCTTAGAAACATATCTGTCCGTTGACCCCATGATTTCTTACTAGGTCTCTTTGCAGCCTCACCTCGAGATCTTCGTGTCCATGCAGATCGAACAAAGGAAACCTGCATTTACAAGCAAGAAAAATTTGAGACCCTCACTTTCTGAGGTTAAATGTTAACAGGGAGACAAATTTGACTCAACAAAAATAGCCCACTATAACCTAACTAAAGATTTCTATTTATTACACAATTGAACATTTAGTAAAAACTTTGTTGCTCAAGAATGAAGCTGTTTACAACTGTGGCAACATAGGTGATTATGGATGTATCTGTGTGATAATGGATGTAACCAATTTGTCATAAAGTACTAAAGCATATCATCCTAGAAACACATAAATTCCATAGAAATGACTTCGACATTGTTTGCTAGGGTTCTACTAGAGTAAAATATTGACATCTCATAACAACCGGTTTTTCTGAGGTCGTAAACCATACAATGGAGTCCAAACTCTCATCCAAACTTCCGATTCCAATAATATGAAAAGCAACAACTTCCCATCCACTACGAAACTCAAACATGGTATTAATAGCTAATTGCTTTGTAACATAATGAGCACAATGTGAAACATTTGGGCACCGGTAACCCTTGAGAAAAATACCTCCTAGATGTGAACCTTCCAATTGCTAGTTGCTATCCTACCAAGTCCAAAAACTCCACAGCTCCCACTTTCAAATCCATTTTACTAGAGAACAAACCCAACACGCCAGTACGACAGAAATTTCATCAAACACCAAACACCTTAGCTACACTAATAGAAACGCGCAATCATAACCATTGTATTCACAGATAGCTTCAACAAATCTATAAAAAGAAAAGAAATATATTCTATACTACACAGAACTAAAGTCAAAAATTCAGGTTCATTTCTGCTATAGACAACTCAAACACAGCCCATAATCAGAACAGAGCATCACAGAAACAAAAACCATCAATAATCTTGAACATTTGTCTTCCGGTAAATGTTTTTGGGATTCATGACACGAAAACTGAGATAAAGAGAGAGAAAGTTAGAGCGAAGAGCAATGGAAAATTACCTTGTTGGGTGTGCGAATGAGATTAGGAGGGGTCGTGGTGCAACTGAAGGAGATTGAGGGATTCGGGAAAGAAGATGCCCACGAAAGCTGGGTGGGTTTTAGTGAACCACATGACGGAGGTACTGATATGCATGCCATCTCGTTAGTTTCGAACTTGCTCAGAACTCAGAAGTAGAGATATGGGTTTTCCAAGTTTAATGTTTTTTTTTTTTTTTCTTTTTTTTTTTTCAGACCAAAAATTGTTAATGTTTTTTTCTTAAACTCTATTTATTTCTTAAAACGATATTCTATTTTATTATTTATAATGTACATATCCAAATGAATTTCCAAAATAAAAAAATATGGGGTGTCTGACACTTCAGTTATATATATATATATAGTTTAGTGAGAGAGATTTAAGAATAGAGAATCGTGAAAGATGGATATTTTATTCATTGATAAGAGTCATTTATATAAGGAATTACACAATACTAATATGGTAATGATAAAAAATACATAGATCTAGTCTTAACTACATATTTTGTTGGCATAAGGCCAAGACACACATAAAAAATATCTAGAAGGATGTAGAATATCCTAGAACACTCTCTATTGTGCAGCGCGCTGCTATGCCGATGATGCTGATATGTTGCCTCATCAAAAACCTCGTCAAGTAACAAAAACCATGTGGGAGAAAAACTGAACCTTGATCATAGGAGAAAAAGAATACAACGCACCAATCTACTTCATTGAGATGATACTCCCCTGATGTGAACATTATTCACAGAAACTTGATAGCCGATGCATGCCTATACTTTTCACATGTATCTCAAAAGTATATTTAATTAGGCAAAGACTTAGTAAATAAGTCTGCCGCGTTTCCTTCATAACTAACTTGGTTCACTTGAATGTTGAGAAACGCTTGTTGCTGTTGGTTGTAGAAGAACTTAGGTGAAATGTGCCTTGTATTATCACCCTTGATGTAACCTAACTTCATTTGCTCAATGCAAGTTGCATTATCCTCATAAATGCATGTAGCTTTATCGGTTGTAGAATTTAATCCACTAGTCCTTCTAATGTGTTTAATGATTGATCTCAACCAAACACATTCCCGAACAGCTTTATGTAAAGCAATAATCTCTGCATGATTTGAAGATATCGCCACTAGAGTCTGCTTTGTAGACCTCCAAGATATCGCTGTATTCCTAATAGTGAACACATAACCAGTTTGAAAACGTCCTTTATGAGGATCTGATAAATATCTGACGTTGGCGAAACCCACCAATGTATTGTTGGGTGTCTCGGCATAAGACAAAGCGGCGGTGGCGTGCACGGTGTCGGACCCGTGTCCAGCAGCCATATCGGCGGCATTCATGGTGGCGGTCTAGTCCCTTGGTGGATCGGTACCATGACTTCCATGGGTCATAGGACCATCTTCTGTCCTTCTTGAATCAGTGTAGGGAAAAAACAGTCCCAAGTCAATGGTACCCTTAAGGTATCGAAAGACGTTCTTGACTCCAGTCCAATGACGTTGGGTTGGCGCTGAGCTAAATCTAACTAACAAGTTGACTGAGAAGGCAATGTCTGGTCGAGTGCATTGATCTAAGTACAATAATGCGCCTATTGCACTAAGGTATGGAACCTCTGCGCCCAAGACCTTTTCGTCATCCCCTTTCGGACGGAATGGATCTTTAGTTATATCCAGACTTCGACCAATCATGAGAGTGCTAACAAGGTGCATCTTGTCCATATTAAATCGCCTGAGCATCTTTTAGACATATGCAGACTAGTGGATAAGAATTCCACAAGCTCGGTGCTCTAGTTCAAGACCTAGGCAAAATCGAGTCTTCCCAAGATCTTTCATCTCAAACTCGGATTTTAGGGTACATCAGGGTAGACATATGTAGAGACACGAAGAACCAAAAAGAACTTTTATTAATACGCTGAAAAAAGTACATCAGGGTCTCAAAAAAAATTGAGAAGAAAACTAAGCATGGCATTCTAATGATGCCTTGTTACATCATGACTTGTAAAAAAGGAAAACAATCTAGCCAGTGACATCAAAGTCAGAACATTGTTTATTAGGGTCTGCAACCTTGAAAGTAACGTTATGTTCAACTCCATTGTTTTCAGTAGAACCGACTTCCATCAATTCCTTGTATTTCTTATATGCAGCAACAACATTTGCAGAAGCGCGACAACTTTTGAACCATTGGTCCTTGGACCCACATTTGTTGCATTGTCCAGCAAAAGCAGAAGAAGAATGGACATGCTGCTTCTAAGGTTGAGCGGCGCCGCCCTTGGGGCCAGCGGCACCGGTGTCTCGGCACCAAGTGTTGGTACGGCCACTAAAGCCATTACCTTGTCCCCGAGAACCAGAGGCACGGTGGTTCTGATTCCCATGTGCGTAAGGTTCATTCTGATGTTGACCCTTGCGTTTCAGAGTTTTCTTACTCCGTTTGCTGTTGTAATTAGATTCCGGAATTTTCCCGGTGCCTACAGGACGCAAATATGTTGATCGTTGATTATATTTTTCTTTTCTTCCATAAGGAGTTGCGTCATTAAGCCGCTGAATGTTATAATCCTCTTATTTTGGAACTCAAGTCGATATTGGTTCATTAGGATCTTAGCAGTAGAAGGGAAGGTCGAGAAAGTTTTGTTAATCATGTCTGCATCACTTTTCTCGACTCCACATGAGCTCAGTTGAGCTTGTAGGTAAAAACATATCTATGTTGAAGTCATCAACCCGCTTGTAATCCAATAGTCGGATTTCATCTTGTCGAGCAATTAATTATGGGAGCAGGGTTTGAATGAATATTGCCGAAACGTTCGGCGAGTGCATCCCACAGATCTTTTGGATCATGCTTCGATTGATATTGCCTGCGTAGTGTGGGATCGATATGCTTACGGAGGAACATAAGTGCCTGAGATTTTGTTCTCTTATGAGGCGGTTTCTGAGTTGGATCGGGGAATATTATCACACCCCGGACCCGGTATCGGTGGTTTCCAAGCACCTGACGTTGAACCTGAGACGTGAGCGGGAAAAGTAAAAGAAAATAAAATAATTTCAAATACTTTTCCAGAAATTGTAAAACAAAACTTTTACAATAACAAAATAATTACGAAGACAAAATGATGAACCCTTGCGATCTATCTCACTTCTAATCTTTCGTAAACCTGGCTGACTCTTGTATACGTCAACAAATTGGCACAGTTAAACTTCTCATAAGACGCGTCCACCTAAGCACCTGAACAAGATTCTATAGAGGTGAGCTTACGCTCAGTAGGGCCAAACTTTTTAAGTTATACTTAACTATGTCGCACAATCAAGTTATCAAACATCAAACAATACTTTATAAAAATAACGACAATTCAATGCATATATACTAATGAATGCCTTCCTCAATTACTGGCTATCAGTCCATACATCAAAGACAGGTGAGCCTACACGTCCCATACTGTGTATTTTACCAACCGGGGGTGACTCAAATGTCTCAAATATATGATCTAACAATCAGTAATATCTCACCACCTGTACCTCTTTTGTTAGTCATCTTGTTATACTTATGGTCTCCCGATCCGCAACCCGATAAATATCATTTTATTGATGTCCACCATCGAAAGGGCATACATTTCCTGAATTTGTGCACATGTGGGCTAATCATAGATCTTGAGGACAACTCATGAGGAAACTCAACTACACAAAATGTATATGTTCTATCAATCTCTTTCTCATCTCCATAATCACAAATCTCACTTGTCACAATTCCTCACAATGCATTATGCATGTCAATTGAATAACAACACCTTGTATTTCAATATCGAACACATGTTTTTATGAAAAGCAATAACACCAATCACATAAATCAACAATTGCACATGCTTTATCAAAAACGATAACAATCAACAATTAATCATTCAATGCCACACAAAACAACGATTTCAATTATAAACTAATTATCAAATTAAAGAAAGGTTCCCCGACATAGACCCTACCTGGAATCTGAGCTTTGACTCCAACACTAACTAAAACTAGTAACACCGCGACATGCTTTCTAAAATCTTTATCTTTTTGCTCCTGTAATCCAGCTTCTCGCATTCGATCCTTGTACCGAATCCTCTTTCCAAGAATATTGACAATTCACTTTAAATCAGCTTCTCGCATTCGATCCTCGTACCGAATCCTCTTTCCGAGAATATTAACAATTCAATTTAAATCAGCTTGATCTAATTCTAAAATTTACTCTGGACACCCAAAATCTTATTTTCAATTCTTCGTCGTCATTGCTTAATCCTGTCATAGTATCCAAATTCACATTTCAACCAATTTCAAGGAACGCGCCTCATGCGCACGAAACCTAAATTCCTCTTTCGCATCTGGCTCTCGTTCGGCTGCACCGCGGCGCCGGTGCCAGCCTATGGCCAAGCCGGAGTGCGAGGAGTGCGGCTGGACGGGAAATCGTATATCTGGCTCAGAGGAGAGATTCTAGCAGCTCTTGTAGTTGTCCATATATGCTCTCGGAGGTTACTGCATCAAAGGGGAAGATTGGGCTTGGGTTGGTGGCTTAATCAGAGGTTATTGGAGCGATTGGAGATGGCTGGGTAGGTTGTCATTGGTGGTTCGATGCACGTGCTCGCCGGCGGGTCGGGTTGATTGGTATTATACCAGATCTGGACTCAGAACTTCTTTCAGGTCCAGTTGCAGGTTGGAGGGCGAGAGGCAGGCAAGGTGGATGCGCGCGGGTGGTGGGAACGGTGGTTGGATAGGCTAGCCGGTTTTGAGGGGTCGTCTGGCTGGTTCTCCAGTGTGTCTGGAAGACCGAAACTTTACCAAATCCAAACTCAGATCAAACTGAGGTAGGCTGGTTGGAGTTAGGTAGGCAGGGTGGTTTAGCGCTAGAAGTGGGAGTCCGATTACGTAGATGCGGCGTCGGGGACGATGGTGGTACTGCGGCTCCAGTGCAGTGCTTCATTTGGGCTAGGACAACGATGGGGTCAACTGAGTGGGCTCCATGGGCCTGGATACAACTTATTGGGCTTCTGCCTCATGTGCTTTGGGTCTGGGTCGTCTGGGCCTTTGTCTTGACCCAGGATTGGATTATGGGCCATGAGGTATCTATTTTAATTCGGTTGTTCGTTTCATATTTATGTTACTCTGGGCTCCATGTTTATGGCCCTATGTCACTCTTGTGGTGTGTTTGTATCCCTTTGTGGATTATACTGGCTATGTCCAGATCGGAAGGACTTGGTTCCTCAAACCGATGTCAAACAATCTCATATGTTTCTAAATTTTTGGATACTCAACACCAAAACAACTTGTCAATAATCATTGTAAATATACGTGAGAGCTTGTGTGTCTGTACGCTTAAAATGTAGTTTGACACTTACCTAGTCGATTATGGGTGCTCACGCGTGGGTTCATCACCCCCCATTTTCTTTGGTACTGGTTCTTGGTCCTGGTTCTTGGTTCTCCTTTGTCAGTCACTTCTCTTTCGCGGATTGGATTTCAATGGTGGATTGTACGGTGTTGTTTCAAGGGAGTTGTTCCTCTCGGTTGTGGGCTACCATATGATTGTGTATTGGGATGTGATTGGCATAAGTTATCCGGGCGTCATCGCTCCGGCTTAGTACTCCTCACTACCTCACGGCTGCTGGCAACGATGGCGACATCATTGTTAGCAAGCATGGGTGGAGAGTGTGGTAGATTTGTTTTTGCTGTTGTTTTATTGTATTCGGTTGTAGGATAGGTTAGTGAGCGTTTGGTCTCCTCTCACTCTTACTAGTATGATCGAGTAGGAAACCATGCTCTTTGTCGTTATTTTATTATCAGCCTCACGTTTGTAGGCATTGTAATGGGCTTGCTCCTTGATTAATAAATTATTCATTACTTTCCAAAAAAATAAAAATAAAAAATAAAAAATAAAATCCAAATTCACAATTGTGTTCCAAGTACCAAATAGATCGAATTAATCGATCATTGCTTTAACTCACCTTCCCGGATTCATATGCCTTATGATTCCAATCCTTAAACTATGACAATATATTATCTACATATATATATAGCTCCCTTCCTCTCCACAATTGATAAGACAACATCTGTGATCTCCATACTTTGGACACCCATCCAACTACAAATTCACTATGGACACCCAATACTTCCAATATCTCAAACTGTCAATCCACCGTTAGGCATCACTTATTCATTTCTTGTTGCAAGCTACACTTCTCCATATCTATAGCAATCATCCTTCAAACCCTTACTCCTTCGTATCGTAATTGAACTAAGTAACTAAACAAGTCCACCACTATGAACATTAAACTAACCATAGCCAACCACTGCCCAAACTCAAATGCTTTCTCTCTCAACAAAACTGCAAACTTGCAATTCAAGAACAAAAGTACCCCCACAATAACAACATATTCTGTTATCGTCAACAACTGTCAACAACTGTTATCGTCAACAACATATGCTTTCTCTCTCACTTCTCCCTTGGACAATCGAATACTATGGAAGGGTTCCTGACATCGAGACGAAGCTATCCACACCGGTGAGAAGCGTCAAAGCTGCCGGAATCAGAAACTCGCCGGCGAACCCAGCCTCTCCTTGTCACACCCTGACCTTAGGGTATGACTAATGTGATGGATTAAGTTGAAAACATAGAAGCTGAAATTTTTTTTCTTTTTCATGAGGAATAAAAACAGTACTCCAAATTATGATGTACAAAAATTCTAAAACACACCTTTACTTTCCACAATCTGTAAACAGTTTAATAACAACAATAAATATAGAAACTTTTCAAAACAACTTTAGTACTTGTTTCAGTTGCCTTCAAATATACAAAATGAACAGTAAAAATCAGATAAGAGAAAGGCTAGATAAAGCTTTACATTTTGCTCAACACAACAGTTAAATTTCAAAACCATCCATCACATTGGTACCAAAACTTTTACCAGATTGCTGCCTCAAAACTACATAGAAAGTCTAACCCTTTAAAACAAGGTTACATCAACAACATACTCCATTCAATTATAACAACGCATTGCAGTCCAAGACAACACAAGCACTCGGACACAAGTGAAGCACAGCCAACACCATCACAGAATAATACCAAAACTTCAACTCAACAACTCCAGAGTATCATTAACTTGTCCATTTATGGACTACCTGAAAACAACAAGAATATAGGGAATGAGCTTCACAAGCTCAGTAGGTACGACAAAATAATCTTTATAACAAAGACTCTAATTCAACATGCACTTGGAAATGAAAGGCAGGAACATGCTTGAAGATTAAATAAGATAACCAAGAAGTGAGATCAAACCCCAATAATTGCTGCTGCACTTGCGAAAGAAAGCTAGAGATTCAGAGGCAATATAAATGAACTCGACTCAAAGGTAACACTGAAACTGTAGGTATCAATCTTTACCAAGTATATCAAGCATCAACCATATACATGAACGAAGTAGGAAAAAGACTGATCATGAGGGTAATTTGACAACAAGACCAACAGATAAAAACACTTATTATGAATCAATGGAAGTGTCAATCAGAATACTCATGGAACTTATAGAACTTTCTTTGACTAGAATTTAACAAATCCTCAAGATTCCGGTTAGAGCCCACCACCCAGCTATACCACCGAGCAAACCCCGCACATGCGGTACCCTGATCAGGTTTTGGGTCTATTCACCCCAGGCCGGTACCCTGATCAGGTTTTGGGTCTATTCACCCCAGGGAGTCACAATCCCTACTTATCTTTAAACCGGGCCTAACCGAATAGAACATTTGAAATCCAATCATTTCTTTCCAAGAAGTTTCACTTTCCAAACCAACTGATCAAACAAGGATTTCAGAAACAAACTTGAAATCCCTTTTCAGATTATAACAAGATACTGCCCAGAAATGATACAAGACATAGACCTCTTGTCTTTCAACAACATAACCGAGAACAAATCTTTATATGAAGACCAAATGGGCAGTTAAAAGTATGTTTAGAACAATGACAATGAGGTAGATAAAGCTGAGTTCAAAACTCATAGACGAAATGAAGTAATCATCAAAGAATGGAAGCTTGTTTCCAAGCACTGTCAAGCAGGGATATGAATCAGATTTTTAATAGCAAGCTGCATATGATATAAACATCAATAGATGATTTCAAACAAAGACAGCAGCAAGAGACTTGGGGTTTCCAAACTATTGGAGTATTAACAACACAGACGATGACAGATAAAGAAGAATTTGACCAACAATGAACCAGCAATAAGCATATACTCCAACCAAAGATGGGAAGCATTGGATTATTCTATAAACAGAATTAGCTTTATGAAAATAATATCAATGAATTACGAAACACTTTCAAACAACGACCAAGTTCTCACAAGAGAAGGACAGGAACGGATATAGCTACCCATTTATACTTTAAAGTAATTTGCAGCAAGGCAAGATTATTGATGAACTTTGCTTTAAGAACTCTACACATGGAATTATAGTTCAACTTAATAAGAAGATGTTCCATAGACAACTGGACGCAAGGAGTCTATTTTAATATGAGATTTGATGAAGCTAATCATTGTAAACATGGGAAGAGGATAAGAAATATAAATACACATATGCTGCACGACCTTTGCAAAAAGGAGAATGAAGATAACAGTAGCAAGGCTAACTGGTGAGGATATTTTGAAGAGTTCCTGTAGATTTTAAATTTCAGTTTGGGTTTAAAAACAAGTACATAAACACAGATGGGTTAGGGTGCTAATATGAAGGTCTTGTATATGAATGAGCTATGACAGCAAATGGACATCAGGAATAGATCAAGAAATAGACTCAAAGGAGCAGCCAAGCAAGCAGTAACATAAGACAAAGTAAACTCAGATAAACCACTTATATGAATGGGTTATGATACAATCGGACATCAAGACTAGATCAAGAAATGAACTATCAAGTGCAGCCATAGGAAACTTCTTTTGAGATCATCAGGCACTACAATGAAACAAGATTGGACATGGAACAGATTTGCACTAAAACACTTTCACGGATATATACCAAAATATATGGAGGCATAAGAAAAGATTTTGAGAAAAGAGGACGTTGGCCTCTGTACATACTTCAAAGAACTTCAACATGGATATTCAAAGGCTAATAGTTTATATCAACACTAACACATCCATTACAAGGACACTTGAACCATGAATAAGCAGCTATCAACATACTCATATGATCATATCATAAAGAATTTAACCGAAAGAGACATCGCAACAATGTAAGCTCAATACTTCAGACTGACAAACCAAATGCTTGTCAATTTGCAGGCAAGGAAGAATGCATAACAAACATTTCCAACACAATCACACCAAATACATATCAAACTAGAATCAAAGCTATAAAGAAAAGTTTGTTTTCCCTACCTCAAATCAAGCAACCAGCAGCCTAATCTCCAAGAGAAGCAAGCAACCACCAAACGCACAAACACCCAATTCAAACGACAGCAATCCAAATTCCAAAGCAAACACCCAGTTTGTACCCAAGCAATTCAAGTTCCCTAATTTGAAATTCAAGATACGAATCATACTTCAATTTATTGAGGAATAGAGAAGACAAGATAACTAGTTGGAGATAGAGAGTATTGAAACTTACAAAAGCTAGCAGCAAACTGAAGAGGTAATTTCATACTCTTAACCATAGAATTCGATCATGGCGATTCCTCCCCTCTTTCTTGTGAGCCAACGATTTGGGTGTGGTTGGTTAAGAGAAGAAGACGATGATCCTTGGTAGAGGTAGAACTAAAGTGTCTAGAGGAAAGGGGAAGAAGCATGTGTACGACTGGGAGAGGAGATCAATACAGTAAGAGAGCAAGGATGCGTTTTTGGTTCAGAGAAGAAGAAGAAGAAGAAGAAGGCCTTGTTCGAGAAAAGAGAGGCACAGGGAAACAAAAGAGAGAATGGCACGTGTTGTTCTAGAAGGTGTCTAGAGAATTGTGTAGTTGTTATTTAATTAATTTGGGTGAAAATATCTAATTTGGAAATATAATTGATAGTCCAAAATATAATCGAAATCAGAATCCTAGTCAGAAAAGAAAACACACAGAAGCAATTCGATAAATAAACCTAATTAAAGTTGAGATCATTACACTCCTTCTCCACTTCGAATCTCTCTCTCCCGACCTCTTCTGAAGAAACTGAGGACATAGGGAAGACCACGAGGACAAGAGGAAGCTTTCAGTACCATTCACGCTCGTCGCCGTCGCCGTAATCGAAAACCCGATCGGAAAACACAATCGCCTTCTCTCCTCTTTTTCTCTCTCACCGGAGCTCCACTCTTCAAGCTGGAATCACAGGGAGGTCGGGGACGACGAGACGAAGGCGTAGCCACCGGTTGGACGCCGTGAGGCGACCGGACGACGGAGGAAGGAGCTGAGCTCCGTCGTAGCTCGGGACGGGGTCGGTCTGGGTCTGAGACTGATCGGGTCCAACTTCTATATATCTCAAATCCAACGGCCCAGATTTCACCGACTTTAATTTTTTATTTTAAAATAATTTTTGGATAATACCAAACTTCCAAAAATCATTAAAAATAGGTCTGATGCTCCAAAAAATTCTACAATCTCGTAACGACGTCTAGGTTAATCATATGGGTTCAAAAGACAAAAATTGGCAAACTAAAATTTCGAATAATTTCAAAGCCACAAAAATTGAAAGAATAATAGAAATTGAAATAAAAATAACTCGAAAATAATTTTCCTTTTAAAATAGAAAACTGAAATTTCAGGATGTTACAAATATGGTCTCAGTTAGATCCTTAGCAATGAAAGTCTGCTCAATATCCGAGACCCAGCGATGGTACTTAATGACACGACCCACCCCGAATTTCACCCTGAACCCGGAGTAAATCGTGCGGGGACCACCTCTAAGGAAAGATTTACCGCAAACTTCGGTACAACCTCCCTTAGAAATGGACAACCCTTCCAAACCAAAACTGCAAACACTCCTAAAAGTTCCAACTCCAACCTTATAGACTCCTGGAGCCTTCGTGCTCCCCACAAATCACAACATCTCCCAATATAGATTTATTAATCTAACAAAGATCCTATAACAAACAACCACATATTCAGAGCAACTCTATTTGAGAGGAAATAAACTATAAATAAATAGAAAAGAGCGGAAGCTATACTATTGACTATGCCTCTTCTCCATGTACGCCCGACCTCAACTATGCAATCCTGTAGACTGGGCATTTTAAAACAAAGGGCCCAGGGGAAGACATTAATAACGTTAGAGTGAGTGGACAAAAATAATTTAATAACAAAATATTTATGCATTCCCATTTTAATTTCATAGAAAAATATACTGCATGTGGTAGCTTAAAAGCACTCAACTCATAAACTGACAATTTCACGACTAGCACTGGCTAGTCACAAACTCAAATAAAATGGAGCCTCTCTGGCTGAACTATATATAAACATATATTCGTATGTATCTACACTCGTCAGACTCCTTGTATGAATCCTAGAAACAATTTACAAAAATAGAAATTCATACAAGGCTACAACGCTGGCGTCTAACGCTCACGTTGCGCCATAATGGTATTTTTCCTCATTATGACCGAAAAGGACGGTGTATATATACATGTGGACTCCTTATATGAAAACCTAAATCAACGAAAAAGAAAGTAGTTTTCATATAGGGCTATGACGCTTGTGTCTAACACTCACGCCACGCCATAATGGTATTTTACCTCATTATGACGGACCAAGCACGTATGGCTAGCTAGCATTTATATACATACTAAATTCATAATATCCAAAAAATATATATCCACCGAAAATCTTATTTCGGGATCTCTCCAAAGGAGGAAAAATAATCAAATAGGCAAAAAATCAATAAATCTCATCAGAAGAAATAAATGATTAATAAAATCATTCATCGCATGTTTTTTATTTAAAACAAATGTTCACTCACAAATTAGGCCTAAGCCTGATGACGCTCCGATGCTTCTTCTGCTCGGGCCTCCTCACGTCCTATTCCAAATATATAATTAATTTCCCACTAAAATCCAGTATTGATAAAATAGGCAAAATTAATCGAGAGCCATAAATACGTTCATCATTGCCTAAGTTTGATATTCTTAAATCGAAACGATCCAAACTTTTATATCATACTCGGCAGTCGTAAATACAACATTTCCTAGAAATTGATTTAAATCCTACGGTCGGATTTTACATTATTTAACCGCCAAAATACCAAACTTCGGAAATTCACAAACCTATTCAAAACTCGTCCGAAAATTCCACAATTCACTTCATTAAACTCCTCTAATTATTACATATTTAAAATTATACAAAACCCAAAAACGGTGGCGGCGGCGCCGGCAGCAGCGGCCGAAGGCCGATTCCGGCGACGTCCAAATTCTACCAAATTTTAACAAAATCTTCCTCTCAACATCCCAAACAACTTTCATAACTATCACTAAGTCCAATTTCAAGCCTAACTAGGTCAATCGAACGAAAACATCCTAAAAGCCCTAGAATTTCAACTTCGAATTTCTCCTTACTGAGCTCAAGAGGGAGTGAGCCTTTTGGAGGGGTTGTTGCACGGGAGGAGAGCTACAAACCGTACCAAGCTTGCCCGGATTGGTGGCCGGAAGAGGGAGTTCCGGCGAAAAAACTTTCCGGCATCTCCGGCGGGTTTTCCTTCTCTCCGGCGGGTTAAAGGCTCGGGTGCTAGGCTGGGGAGGGAGAGGAGGTGGCGGGGGTCCAAACAGGAGTGGTGCGGCGGTCTCAGGCGGCCGGACAGCGGTGACTGGGCTCGGGAAATTTCCGGCAGCAGGAGAGAGGGAGAGAGCGTCGGGAGAGAAAGAGAGAGAGAGAGAGAAAGAAAGAAGAGAAAAGAAAAAGAAATGAGATGGGTTTGGGCCTCACACCAACCCGGCCCAACATCATAAAAATACCCAACATCACCAATTTAACACCCCAAAATAAAATACCCTATTAAAAATTACCTTTTACTAGCTAAAATTTACTATTTTTACCGTCGTTACATTTTCTCCTACGAATAACTTTCCGAAATAATCGTCCCTCAAAACCCTTCTAGGGACCAATTAAACTATATCTCAATATCGGAGACGGTAAAATTCTTATTACAATCAAGCTAGTAAATAAGATAAAATTTTACGGGTCGGGATGTGACACTTAATACCATGGGCGTCGAGGACATTGAATTCGATGTCTTTTCCCATCTGCATACAAAAGAGAACAAATCGTATTAGTTTTCTTATAGAGACCCGAAGGATACTCGATGATTTTATTATTTTTGGTTTGTCTCTCTAGAGTTGATCATACACAACCCTAAAATATAAGTGTCCGGAGTCGATCAAACACGACTCGGAAAACTATGTGAAGGTGATCAAACACACCTTCAAAAGAAAGAACCAAAGTTGATCAAACACATCTTGGACCTGTGATACCCTGGAAATTTAATATTAGTTTCTAATATTATTTTGGAAATTATCTAAGTAGGTGTTGTGCGGATTTGTGGTTTAGTGAGTGGACTGGAAGTAGTCGAGTTTTATTTCCTTGAAAATGCTTTATTTTGAAGCATCAAGAGTTGACTTTTTAATCTGTTGAGTTTCTCAAGAAACTTCCTTCACGGAAGTTGTAGAGCACGACGATACGAGTTCGTAGACACGTGACACGTGTAAAAAGGACTTCGTACGAGGAAGTTATAGTCAACGGAAGTTCATGGCTTTACGGGATGTTTGGGTTAAATAAGAGAAGTTCTAGGGTTCCACTTCATTTTTTCTGGAACCCATTCTCCTCTTTCTTTTCTTCTCTTTCTCGATACCATCAGTATCAAAGTTTCCCAGCTAACCCGACCCGACTTTTCTGGCCGACTCAGACGGCGACACCAGTCAGGTTTTCTTCCTCTCCTCGGCGTGATCCTCCCTGTGTAGGTGGGTGAGAGCGACTCGGGTCAGATTGCGAGAATTGAACGCCACAGTGAGGTTGGCGGATCCGACTTCGACCCGAGAGTTTTCCAGTTGTGTACGGCGGTGACGAGTGGTGACTTTAGGTGAGTTGTGGTTCTTTCCTTCTTCTAGTTGTGGCTGGACATGGATTGGAACACAAATTTGAGTTTTGAACCCCAAAATGACAGATTTGGAGCATGGGTTTGTGGTGGTGTTTCACGGCACTTCCCAGTCGAGTTAAACTTTGCAGCAGGTATGAAAGATGCTTGGTTTCACTTGTTTGTCGTTTTGGGTTGCTTGGAGTGTCAATAGAGTGAGGTTTGGGGTGGCGCATGGGACCCACGCGCAGTCGCCTTTGGCGACACTTGGAAGCGCGTTCGGGCAATGTGAATGGGTTAGTTGCTGTGTTGGCTAGTATATGTTGTTGTGAGTGACTGCTTTACGGATTAGATTCGGTTTTCCCTTATTTAATCTTTTGGAAAATTTAGGAGATTGTTGTTGTAGATATGACATGGTGTGTGTCAACTTTTCTATGATCTTGAGAGGTTTCAGGGAAAGCTTGTTCTTAAGGGACAACGCTTTGGGTTAAGTGAGGTCAAGGTCCAAGAGTGAAATGTCATAGTCGCAACTAGTATGTGATAATCACTTGTTTTGTTGGTCACTAAGTGTTTGTGCTATCTAGGTGTCTGACAAGTTGGTGTTGTGCTTGTTCTTGAGTTTTTTTTGTGAAGACGCAGCGGGATTTTTAGGTGAGTAAAATCTCACCAAGGTCCACTTTGTGACCTATTTATTTTGATGTTGATTATGATGATGATGATAATAATTAATATGATGCTGATTTTGACGATGATTTTGATGATGATGATAATGATTTTAATGATGATTATGATGATGATTTTGTGTTGTTGAGGAGGATTTTATTATATTGTGAGTAAATCTCACATGGGTTCATAAAGAAACCGGGTTTACTTTATAATTTATTATTGTTAATTGTGAAGTTGTCCTTGAAGGAAAATGATTTTGTTTTTAAATATAAATGAGTTTGATCGTCAACGGCTCATGGTAAGTGAAAACAAGTTTTCTGTTAATAATAATCTTTCAAAAGGACTTCCGATTATGTGGTATTGTGATGTCGAAATATGGTTGTTGATAGATTATTCTAGTGGGAATATCAATGTCTTTGTTTATATAAATATATCTAGGTGGAAGGACATAATTTATGAAGTGCTCTTGTGTTGTTGTTAATGATATTTTTACATTGTGAATTGTTGTTTAATTACCGGGTTCTAAGCCTTTAATCGGGTGATTGGTTACGGTTATGATGATATTATCATTTTGTAATTTGATAAGTGTTATGATGAAAGGGTATTTGAATGTGTGCCTTAGTGGTGATTGTGTGCATTAGTTTGTGTATATGTGTACCTTAGTGGTGATTGTGTGCATTAGTGGTGATTGTGTGCATTAGTTGTGTATGTGTGTGCCTTAGTGGTGATTCATAGATTAGGAGCCTTCGTGGTGGACCGGAAACCAAGCCTTGGCCGGGTGATTGGTTACAGTCAGTATAGAGCTCTAGTCTGTCAGTCGGTACTTCATGGGGGATGACTAAGTGTTGACGAACCCATGAGTACGTATTTGTTTGGTTACTTATGGGGGATGACTAAGTGTTGGCGAACTTATAAGTAAGTGTAGAGAAATGATTGTGTGATGTTCTTATGTGTTAAATTTCTTACTTTGAGTATCTCCTGAACTATGCATATCCGCAAGAGATTCTTTAATCTTAATTGTGTGATTTAATAAAATTCCTGAACTATGTTTTTTATAGGATTCATTTATGATTTTGAGTGATTTTGAATTGTTGTGTTTTCTTAATTATTTCTTTTGAATTCTCTTACTTTTAGGTGATTCCTGAACTAAGTTATTAATGCAAGAATTACCAATATATATATTATATGTGATGTTGGGATTGTTGAGTAATTATTTTGGGAGTTATTCATACGAGCTTTTTAGCTTATCGGGTTTGTTGTTTGTTGTTTACAACCCGGTGCACCAATTCATGGTGTATGGGTTAGACCTGCGGTGATGATCAGCAGGGTTGAGGCAGTGACTTACACTACCAGAAGAAAGGCTTTAGCCGACGAAAAAAAAAAAAACCAGGCCGACGAAGCATTTTTTCGTCGGCTAAAGTCCACTTTAGCCGACGAAAAAATGCTTCGTCGGCTAACTGAAATTTTCGTGGCTATGGTAAACTTTAGCCGACGAAAAAAAAATGTCGTCGGCTAAAGAATTTTTTCGTCGGCTAAAGTTCACAGACTATGGCCGACGAAATATTTAACAGTTTAGCCGACGAAATTAATATGTCGTCGGCTAAAGTGCTTTATATCTGCGATCTGGACAGCAGCGGCTCATCTGGGAAAAAAAAAACGGGAGAAAACGTTTGGGTGTTGTCGAAATCTGTCCATAATTAGTTTGTGGAGCCATATATAGGTACGTATATGTATATATATGTTGATTAATTGAGTTTTATTTGAGTTTATCGATTTTGATTATGATTGAGTTTATTGATTTTGATTATGATTGAATTGATTAATTTTGAGTACGTGTGGATGTATATATATAATATATATATATATGTGTGTTGATCGATTTGGTTGATGATTTGAATTGATAATATATATGAATTAATTTGTTGTTAATAAATATTAGTAGATCTATATGTTATTAATTAATTTATAATATATTATTGTGTTGATATGGTACGGTATGAAGTTGTTGTTAATTAATTTGTGTTAATATATATTAATTGTGTTAATTATATATATATTAATATATATTAATTGTGTTAATTTGTTTAATATATATTAATTGTATTAATTGTGTATAATGTTGTGTTAATTAATTTGTGTTAATATATATATTATTGTGTTAATATGATTGTGTGTGTGTTAATTAATTAGTTATTATTAGTTGTACGTACGTACGTAGAATATATACTAAATGAATTGAGATTTTATATATGGCATGAAATTCATCATTAATCTTAGCTAGCAGCGTTATAAATATATTTTTGTTATATTTTCAGGATATGGATAAGAGTTGGATTTCGCTTCCAAAATGGGACAAAAGATACGGTGCAGGAGTTATGAGTTTTATAAAATATGCGCTGGCTAATGCTAACGGAATACAATTTTCTATTGCCCGTTGCACGAAATGTCAGTGTCGCAGCGATATGCATCGATTCCCATTGACAAAGTATGCAGCACCTGAGGAGTAACGGTTTTGGGAAGAAGTACACATGTTGGTTATATCATGGTGAAAACATCATCAGGGGGTCCGCATGATCATGGCCAATTTTCTGAGACGGGCGTACATCCAACGATCCAACAACGGCATTCATCAACGACATGTTTCCTTATGAGAGCGGTGTATGCGCTCAAGGACAGTATATGCCTGACCCAGTGCAGCCCTTCCCTAAGACAGTTTTGCCGACGAAGAATACTAGAAGTCGTCGGCTAAAAGGACTTATAGCCGACGAATTGAAAAGGAAGTCGTCGGCTAAAAGAACTTAAAGCCGATGAATTGAAAAGGATTCGTCGGTTTAAAGATCTTAAAGCCGACGAGTTCAAATGAATGTCGTCGGCTAAACCATCTTAGCCGAACGAGTATAATGGAAGTCGTCGGCCAAAACCATCTTAGCCGACGAATACCCTAATATTTCGTCGGCTTTATTAATTTTATATTTTTTATTACATAGTATAGCGACGATGATTTAGGGTATTCGTCGGCTAACCCTAAACTTTTTCTGTTTACATACTATAGCCCTATCTTCGGTGGGTTTTTACGTAAAATTTTTATACCACTTGTTGTGTCTCATCAATTTGAAAATATTTTCAGTTGAAGGTCCGGCAAAAATACGAAATTTAGACGGTCCAACGACCTTTTTCGTGCATTTAGGGGTTTGACTTACGGGATTGGACCGTCCGGATCGAGCACTTAACCTGGTCAGATCAAGTTGAATTTTTTCCCATACATGTATTTTATCATGGTGGTCAGATCTGACCGTCGGATTTTATTTTCTCAAGTTTGATCATCACAGTCATAACATGCCTACTAATGTTGTATAACTCGTTTACTAAGTGTTAGGTAAATGTTCCGTTTCAAAAACAAACTATACGTAGAACCTTCAAACGTGAAAAAGTCGTGAAATAAGACATGACCAGAATGGTGAAATACGTCTATGGTTGAAAAATCAAGGTATTCCGGTCATGTCTCGGTGCCGATAATTGCGGTCAATCCAATTGTCAATTCTTTCTCCCTATGGGTAGCCCTATTTTCGGTGGTTATTTTGCGTAAAATTTTTATACCACTTGTTGTGTCTCATCATTTGAAAATATTTTCAGTTGAAGGTTCGGCCAAGATACGAAATTTAGACGGTCCAACGACCTTTTCCGTGCATTTAGGGGTTTGACTTACGGGATTGACCGTCCGGATCGAGCACTTAACCTGGTCAGATCAAGTTGAATTTTTTCCCATACATGTATTTTATCATGATGGTCAGATCTGACGGAAGGATTTCCGTTCTCAAGTTTGATCATCATCACGAGCAGCAGTCACAGTTTGATGAATGAATAAACAGTTTGTTTGTTTAGCCGACGAATTTCAAATGTTTAGCCGACGAATTTATTATTTCGTCGGCTAAAGTGTTCGGTAAGCCGACGAAATTATTACCTTTAGCCGACGAAATTATTAAAATGTTTAGCCGACGAATTTATTATTTCGTCGGCTAAAGTGTTCGGTTAGCCGACGAAATTATTACCTTTAGCCGACGAAATTATATTTCGTCGGCTAAAGTCTTCGGGTATAACCCAGCTCGACTGGTTGTATGCCTAGCCTCCATCGTTTTCCTCTCCCTCTCCGAAATTCGCCTCCGCCCCTCTCCCGGTCGCCGCCCTCTCCCTCTGCCTCTCCCTCTCCCTCGCCCTCGCCCTCGACCTCTCCCACTCCATCTCCCTCTTCCTCTCCGGCCGGCCTCGCTCCTCTCCCTCTCCGGCCGGCCTCCGCTCGCTCTCTCCCTCTCCCTCTCCCTCCTCTCCTTCCGCTCCCTCTCCTCTCCCTCTCCCTCGCCCTCGCCCTCGCCCTCGAAATTTAGACGGCCCTCTCCATCTCCGGCCGGCCTCCATCTCCGGCTCTCCATCTCCATCTCCGGCCGGTCCCTCTCCCTCTCATCTCCGGCCGGCGGCCTCCTCCTCCTCCTCCTCCTCCGGCCTCTCTCCTCCTCCTCCTCCCGTCCGGCCGGCCGGCTCCTCCTCCTGCTGCTCCGGCCGAATTCTGGCTGCTCCGGTCCTCCCTCCTCCTCCTCGAGTACGTTTTTTTGAGCTTCGGTTATTTTTAATGTTGTGGTGTTGTTGTGTATATAATGTTGTTGTGTATATAATGTTGTGGTGTTGTTGTGTATATTTGTATTTAGGAAGTGTATATTGTTATTTAATAAGTGTATATTTGTTGTGTATATTAGTATTTAGGAAATGTATATATTTGTTTTGTATTTTGTGTTTGTTTTGATTTTCCGGTCAATTGCAATGTTGTGGTGTTGTTAGGAAGTGTATATTTTATTTTGAAGTGTATATTTAGGAAGTGAAAAATAGTATTTAGGAAGTGAAAAATAGTATTTAGGAAGTGAAAATTAGTATTTAGGAAGTGAATATATTTTTTACATTTTTAAAATGAGTTTGCATTTTTGATTTTGTGGCCTTGATTCAAATTAATATTTTAAATAGGATGAGCGGTAATATTAGATCGACGAAGGGTTCGAAGGGCCAAAGGTCCGTATCGTCTGAGGGAACCTCTAGCAACCCTCAGACGTCGTTTCAGGGCCCTATGACTGCTAGACATGCGAGCCTTCTGCAGACGGCGCAGAGGCAGCCGGAGGTGCCCCCTTCATCGAGGCAGCGGGGCTTCCTTTATTCCGCAAGGCAATTGTTTGCTCAGCCTCAGATGGAGGTGTCTGCACCCCGTATGCCTGAGATACACCGGGCGCCCACTCCAGCTCCTACTTCTTCGGATAGTGGGTCATCTGGGGTACAAATGCCGCCGCCTCACCTATTCCTTCCGCGGATGATACCGGCCATACCTGTAGTCGATGACTCAGGGACGCCGATTTATCCACTGCCCCCGCTAGTGGCTCCATCAGCGGCGTACCGGTTCGTGCCTTTTGATACGCCTCTTATTTCCGCGAGGGTATCATTATCGGAGGCGGAATCCGTCGCGTCCGCGTCTGATCCCTCAGGTAATGAAAGATGAATGATTTGTTTTGTTATAATTCTCCGATTCCGATTTTAATAATCAATTTGGTTTATCATGTCATAGGCACCGTCGGAGCGAAGCCGGCAAAGAAGAAGAGAGGCCCCGTCACAGGGAAGGCTCTGGAGAAGATCGTCAGTACCTCAGGGAGGATTGTCATCGGTACTGACGGGGATGGCGACGTAGTATCGGGCGGAAAGTCGAGGACGTACTCCAGCCGCGTGGGAGCGCTCATTAGAGATAGAGTCCCTATGTTGTGGTCAGACTGGGGCGAGGTCCCGCAGGAGGTTAAAGACATGGTCCATAACGCGATGTCGGTGAGTTTACAAAATGCCTGAATAATATTATGTATTACATTGTAGATTTGTGGAAAAACTAAACTAATAAACGGTTAAATGCAGGTGTGGTTTGAGGTTCCCGAACCCTTGAAGAGCAGCTGGGCGGACTTTGTGCATGGGGGAAGGTACGTTGGGAAATTAATGAAAAAAACAAAACTGTCTGTCATATTAATTATATTTCTAATATTTTTGTTATATCTGTAGGTACAAGGAGTGGAAGAACGAGTTGCGGACCTATTGGACTACGCACGGGAACGCACGTTCTGCTACCCCTGCTGAGTTTCAGTACAGAGAGTACGAGTGGCGTTGGCTTCTGACATCAGAATTCAACAACCCTCGTAAACAGGTATTTAAATAAATTAATTAGTTAATTTATCATTAAGTACGTGCGTTTTAAAATATTTTACTAATAGTTTACTTTTTTCTTTGAAGGCGGTTTCCCGGGCGAACGCTCAGAACCGGCAACGCAACACAAGGAACCATCATGCCGGTTCTAGACCGTTCGCTGTCTTCATGGACGAGGCGGCCAGGGAACATCCAGAGGTCAACCAGTACGTCTATACATACGAGAAGGCATATCCTGACTCCCAGGAGGATATAGTAAGTAATCTTTCATTTTTACGGAATTTTTAATTTTACTAATATATATGTTAAAATGTTAATTAATAATTTTTTTCCTATCCAATTAGGCAAGGGTGAAGGAGGCTAGTGACGAGGTGATGAGTGCTATAGTGAGGGAGACATGGCCGGACACGCAGGAGGAAGAGATGTCCGAAGCCATTTCCCGGATCGACACTTCAGATCCGAGGGTTGGGGCGAGGATCATGGGCACAGCCTTCCCACCGCGAGAAAACAACTTCTACTGCCGGGGTCTAGGAAAGAAGGGCAGGGGGTCTTGAAGACCACTCCAGGATTTCAACGAAAGGCAGCCTCGACCAGCAGCATGACGACTCAGCTAGAGTCGGAAGTTGAGAGACTACGGAGAGAGCAAGCCGCTCAGGCTGCTCATGCTGACGCTCAGGCTGCCGCTCATGCCGCCCAGTTCGCCGAATATAGATCCTATACTAGAGCCCTACATGCCGCCCAGCATGCCCAGCAGAAGCAGATGTACCAGTACTTCCAGGATTTAGCAGCTGCCCAGCTTCAGGGACTTCCACCTCCGCCCATGCCTGCGCCTATAGACATACCTGAGCTGCCAGAATCTCCTCACCAGCAGGCCCCAGATCCGGATATTGATTTAGATCATTTAGATTTTGTGTAGTTGATACCTTATATAGTTTTATGTGCTTCTTGTTGGTTATATATATGGAATTGTTTTGGTGTATTTTGCAGTTTGCTTGGAATGGTAATTTAAGAATTTTGAGTATTTTTTTTATTACTGGAATGGAGTTATAGCCGACGAAATATGCCACAATTCGTCGGCTATAGTATTTTTATTTTTTTTATATAGTTTAGCCGACGAATTATGGCATGTTTCGTCGGCTAAACTCACTATAGCCGACGAAAGAGGCTCTATTTTTAATTTTTTAATTATATACATTAGCCGACGGAACTGAGATATTCGTCGGCTAAAGTCTGAGAGTATAGCCGACGACGTGTTGTGTCGTCGGTTTAAGTCTGAGAGTATAGCCGACGACGGTTTAAGTCGTCGGCTAAAGTCTGGGAGTATAGCCGACGAAAGATAGAGTCTGTTTCGTCGGCTTAAATTCATGAACAAAAGCCGATGACCAAATGTTTCGTCGGCTAAAGTATGGACAATAGCCGACGACGGTGATGGGTTCGTCGGTTAAAGTCAGCGCCGAGGGCCCTTTCCCGACGACACTATAGCCGACGAAGCCTCGTCGGCTAAGAGTTTAGCCGACGAGTTAGGGTAACAGGCCGACGAAAATAATTTGTCGGCTAAAGTACTTCTCCTGGTAGTGTTAGGAGCTGGGTTTTCGACAATATACATTTATTTGTATATTATGGTAGTTGTCCTTAAGCTCATGTGAGCGAATTTTTTTTTATTACTAGACTTTTGAAGTTGAGGTAATTAATGAGATATAGTGTTTAACTCGGCGGATGAGTTTGTTGACATTTATATTTTCAGTATTTGATTTTAGTTTGGAAGTTGTTAAGCAAGTTTTGGGATATTAAGATTTCGAGTTATATCATGCTCAAATTTTTGAAAATTTAACCTTTGAAAATTGGGGTGTGACAGGACCCGGGGAGGAAATCCGAGATTTAAACCTGCAAATACACCGACCCAAGCATAGTGGCGGAGCCAGGATTTAGATCTTAGGGGGGTCCGGACATAAAAGATAAAACGAGAGAGTATAGAGGATATAACTCGTATTGATGGTTTTATATATAATGTATTCTTTAGCATGTCCTATTGATTTTCTATAAGATATAAAACAATTAAATAGACTAGATATCAATGATAATATTTATAAAATATTATAATCTAAGCAACATTTATGCATTTCTTTCTATAAGTTGGGTGTAGTTATTATAGAAAATTTCACAACAGTCTCCTTTTCAACATTTTTTCCCTATAGATCCACCCTAAATTTTTTACCTACATAAGTCCACATTTTGGTCCAACTCATCCGTTATTTTTCTTCTACACCTAAATTACCCTCCCCTCCCTCTTTTTTCCAAAACAGTTTCTCTCGTTCTCTCGGGCTTTTCCCCAAATCACTCTCTCTCTCTCTCTCTCTCTCTCTCTCTCTCTCTCTCTCTCTCTCTCTCTCTTTCTCTCTCTCTCTCCTTCGATTATGACGCCACTGCTGCTTCGAGACAAATTCTGACAGGACCTCGATTGCTTCTCTGACGATGCTACCGCCTAGCCTCGACGATGACTTTCGGATCGACCGTTGACGATGCCTGCACGACGACCTTGGCCTCGATCTCGACTGCATCTCCCTCAAGGTCGTCACCAAACTGGCTCTTGAATATGATTGTAAATCTGCCTGCGTCGGAGGTCTCTCCCTCAGATCTATCAAACGGTGACGTCCTTCATCATCTCCGAGATCGAAGATCGAGGCGGGGCTCACCAAGATATCGCCAACATTCTGAGGACGACTCCATTCAGGTGTGTTCAATCGAAGACAAGGAATTCCACGACTCATCATCGGCGGCGAACGAAGACCGGAGCTCCGTCGAGGGAGCGACATCTTTTCTGTCATCGTCGGCCGCCAGATCCGATCTCCAATTCTCACTTTTCTTGTTTGATTTCCTTTCTGTTTTTTTGTTAATTCATGTATGTGTAAAGTTGTAGTGAATTATTTGATTAGTATTAGTAATGGTGAATGGAAAAGTATTGAAGAATATCACGCAGATTTTCCTTGTTTTTTTTTGTTCCTGTATCTGTAAACTTGGTGAATTATTTGGTGAGTGTAGTTTTTGGTGCCGGCTATAGTAGTTTTTGGTACCGGTAGTAGCTTTTGGTTTGTTACAGTAGTAGTTTTTGGTGTTGGCTATAGTAGTTTTTGGTGTCGACAGTAGTAGCTTTTGGTGCCGGCAGTAGTAGATTTTAGTTCTTGTAGTAGTAGCTTTCGGTGCTGGCGGTAACAGCCTTGGTGTTGGTGTCGGTGGTAGTAGCTTTTGATTTAAGTAGTAGAAGCTCTTGGTGCCGGTGGTAGTAGCTTTTGGTCCTTATAATAGTAAGTAGTAGTTTTTGGTACCGTTGGTAGTCGCTTTTGGTATCACCAGTAGTAGCTTTTGGTGCCGGTGGTAGTAGCTTTTGGTCCTTATAGTAGTAGGTACTAGCTTTTGGTGCCGTTGGTAGTAGCTTTTGGTCTTTGTAGTAGTAGTTTTTGTTGCAAGCAATAGTAGCTTTTGTTGCTAACGGTAGTATCTTTTGTTGTTCGCGGTAGTAGCTTTGTTGCGGTAGTAGCTTTTGTTTCTGCCGGTAGTATCTTTTGTTGCTAGCGGTAGTATCTTTTGTTTATGTTGGTAGTAACTTTTAACTATGACAGTAGTAGCTTTTGTTAGTGACGATAGTAGCTTTTGGTGCTAGCGGTAGTAGCTTTTGTTACTAGCGGTAGTAATTTTTTATTGTCGCCGGATTCCTCCTCGGAAGTCAGTCAGAAAATTCATCTGAGGTCGGTCGGAAAATTCACCGAAGGTTGGCCGAAGACCTCGCCGGAGATCGGCCGGAGACTTTTCTGGAAAGAAGTGGCTGTTGACTTTTTACACAAGTGTCATTTTCGTAAATATAAGAGAGATAATCTAATTATTTGGTTGGATGACGGTTTGTAATTTTGTTGAACTTTAATACCTAATATAGAACTCTATTTAAACTTGGTGGACTTATATAAGAGAAAATGTTTTAAAGTTGACTTATATGTAATTGGCCCTAGTTATTATCCATTAAGTGCTATTAGTTCTAATTTCATATGTTTAATTGTTGTCTTCATTGATTAGGGGGGTTCAAATGATTCAATTAACACAAGATTTGATCATTTGCACTAGTACATGTAGTGATTATAGGTAGATTGACAAATGCTGGCAGGGGTCCGAACCCCTTCTAGCCCAAACATAGCTCTGCCCCTGCCCAAGCATAGAATTGAGGAGAAAATGGGAGAAAACACTTTATCTCTCCTGAGTTTATTGAACTTTGAAGAGTTTAGGGTTAAAACATACCTTAAAATTTCTTCAAAAAACTCAGATTTCTTGATCTAAAGCTTGATCGGACGAAACCAGAAAAAAAAGGCGGAGCTAATGGCCGGGAAGCGACAGTCGGGAGCAGGGACGGTGTCGGGGCCGAGGCAGGGCCAAGAACTTCTAGTTTGAAAAAAAATTGTTTTTTAGGATTTTGTAAGACTATTAGCTCAAGGGTTGAGCCAGGAGCTGATAACATAGTTTAATGAGAGAGATTTGAGAATAGAGAATCGTGAAAGATGAATAAGATTCATTGATAGAAGCCTTTTATATAGAGAATTACACAATATCAATATGGTAATGATACAGAATACATAGATCTAGTCTTAACTACATATCATGTTGGCATAAGGCCAAAACATACATAAGGAATATCTAGAAGGATGTAGAATATCCTAGAACAATATATACACACACGCATAATTCTCTTCCAAAGCGGTGTCCCACTTTGAAATTAAAATGTAGACCTCCTTATTTCGCTTACTTTCAGGACACATTTCCACATCTCAACCGTACAATGTCTATAACATATATAATGTGTAGATCATTCCTGCATAGTTCATTTAATTTGAAGATTATTTGGGTACCGAATTAGATTAAATAAATCAAAAGAACAAAAGATGTCCAAACAGAACCGTTCGTGTAAATCACGATTACGGAAGCTCAATTGATCTTCAAATTGGATGAAACTTTGAAAAAATGAACTACACATTATGTTCTAGACATTGTACGGTTAAAATGTGGAAATGCGTCTTGAAAGTGAGCGAAATAAGGAGGTCCACACTTTAATTTCAAAGCGGGACACCGTTTTACAAGGAAACTGTATATATATATATATATATATATATATATATATATATATATATATATATATGTGTGTGTGTGTGTGTGTGTGTGTGTATAGGACGTCCGCAAGACGTCCCTCCGTTCTCCACTGTCTGGCGCCGACGACGGCGCTCCTCCACCCGAGCGGACACCAGAGGCATCCCCGATGACCTTACCATGAAGATGAAGGCCATGAAGATTAGATTTGATCGATCCAAAACTTCAGACAACATCGATCTCGGCTGCAAACTGGTATTCGGCAAGTCCTCTCGGGTGGAGGAGCACCGTCGTCGGCGTCAAACGGTGCGGACGTCTTTCCTGATCCACCATATATATATATATCATGCACATGAGTCATTGGTGAGTTCAACAATCTTTTCTTAACTTTCTGCTCGTATCTCTTTACTCAAATAAGAATAAGTTATTGATTCTGAGGGTTTTGATCAGACGGAGAATGTTTTGCTACGTGTTGAGGGATTTGATTGTGGTGTTACAATGTTGTAATCAGAAACCTTAATATGTATGGTGGGTTGAATTCGGGTTTAGGAAACAGGTTTTTTTCATATTAAGATTTTTGGTCTTGGTCATATTTGAATTTGGGTTGTAGGCAATTGTTGTTTGATATGAGACCTAGGTTCTGAATCTTGTTCTTCAGTGCTACATTTATTAATGTACTGATTGAAATTGACTTATCGCGTGGTTGCAACCTAGTGTGCATTGTGAGTTAAATTCTGTTGTTTTTATAATTCAAATTTAGAACTAGGTCAGATTTAAATTTGGACTTAGGGGGTTTTAGCATCTAGGCCATTGTTGCTTATAGATTTAGGTCTCATGTTCATGAATCTATTATTCGAGAGCTAATTTTCTAATGTTTGAGTTTCTGACACCTTCAGACTTCTTCGATCTTGATGGGTGAACCTCTAAAGTAAATATATCACTTGTTAGTTGTTACGTATTACTACTACGTTCAACGCTCCAAATACTTACCTAGTGTAGTGTCCAATGTTTGATGACATTTGTTCATAGTTTATTTTTATTTTAACTAAGATTTAGATGTGTTCATGCTTCTCATTCTATTTTCAGTGTTTTTATATCGCCCTCTCTACTTCTAGTGATATAAAAACTGGGAGCCTTTCTAGTGATGACTCTTAAGTTGAGGACTAGTTGATGACTTTTCGGTTTATGGTTTAAAAGACCAATTTTTCGATCACATATTGACATTTTATCCGTTCAGTTTTTAGGTTTATATGAGTAGATCATTTATATAAATTTCAGCCAAATTAGTGTTCGTTAAAATAACAAACTAGATCAAATTAATGGATGAACCAAATCTGTCAAATATGAACCGTTCAAGTTTATAATTGATAAATCACATTTATGAATGCCTTAACAATTTTCAATATAGTTGAAAATTTGGAAAATGATCTACTCATAAATACCTATAAACTGAACGGTCAAGATGTAGATATAAGATCGAAAGATGAGATAAACCGAAAAGTCCTCAACAAATCATTAACTTAATGGTTCTCATTAAAAAGAGCTTCCATTAGAAACTTCCAAGAAAATTATATGAATCAATCAAAACAACGTACACACTAGTCTAGTGCAGATCTACCCTTGGCAAAATCGATATAAACACATAAAAAACACGAATAGACTGATCGCATCTACCCAACTGAAAAATTCGCGAAAGCAAGAACGGACGACGAAGAAGAAGACCAAGACTCACAGAACAGCAAATGGAGCTACCAAAACGTCGTCGTTCACCGCGATCCACACTCACTCCAGCCATGAGCTTCTGAGAGCTCTCTCGCTTCTCCTCAAGATCTAACCCCACCACAAAATTGGAGTTGTCAACCGAAATGTTGCCGCGCAAATTATCCGCTATATTCGGAGGCCTCGGTTCCACCACCGCCGCCAAGACTGCAGCCGCTGCCGCCGAGCTCCAGCCCACTCTCAAGGTCCAGACCGACCGCGAAGTCTACCGCCCCGGCGATCAAATCGTCATCACCGTCGAGATTTCCAACCCTAGCTGCCGCAATGGCGACGACATGGCGTATTCTCTGATGATCGAGCGGTTAGGGTTTGAGATTAAAGGGATTGAGAAGCTCGATTCGCAGTGGTTCGCTACGCAGAAGCCTGTGCCTGGATCTAGACAGAGAAGAGGTAAGCCGGAAATTCAAATGTGATATGGTTTTTTGTTCTGCTTAAATGTGGCTTGGAATTTATTTGCGGTGTTTGTGTTTCTTTTTGTTACATGAGACGTTTAGGTGAATATGTGTTCATGGAGGCCTCGACGCCGGCGTTGGTTACCAATCAAATCGTTTCGCCAGGGGCCACGAAATCATGTGAGTAGAATTTATGATTTCAAAGCATTTTGAATGCGTAAATTAAGATGTTTTTGTTAAGTAGGTTTGATTTGTAGGTGTTAGGATGTATATGGAGATATGATCAATCTTGAACCGAGTTTTATGTAAGAATGAGTAGTGTTTTTGCTGTCGAATTTTCGAGGATAGTTTCATTTAGGAAAAGTATAGAGGGAAGGAGAGTGGTGGTGGTAATGTGAGCTACAGTATGGAGCCAGATTAATAAACAAGATTCCTCTTCTAAAAACGGTTTTATCTTTGTGCTTTATTGTTGTCGAAGAAGTGGTAACATGAGCCTGATCTGTTGATCATAACATTTTAGGAACCAATTCAGCTGCCTGATTCCCTTTTATTTCCTAGGGAGGTTGGTACATGGAACTTTTAGCGCTTATTGAAAGAAAGAGATTTAGATCGGAAATGGTTAACTCTAAATCTGGTTTTGATAAATATTCTCTACATTCTGCAGATGTGGTACGGTCAGTGCTTCCAAGCATTATACCACCGTCTTACAAAGGTGCTACCATTCGGTATATGTACTATGTTCGAAGTACAATGTCTGGACAATGGTTGATATTGGAGAATGCCCATTCTCGTGGAGAGTCAGTTAAAGATTTTCCAGAAATGGTTGGTCTGCTTGACTCTTTCTGATGGATGTAACATGAATTGTGTCATCTGTGATAGAGCTATGCCCTGGTTTGATGTTGATTATATTTTTCCCATAGGATGTAGGATTGCTTTACACGTATGTCACCCTAATTAATAACAAATGGGCTGCCAGTCACTCTGTGCAGTAGTCAATAATAAGAATGGACTCATTCAAAAATCACCTGCTTAGAAATGTGTTGGTTGAAAGACACTTGCACTAAATATATGCTAGCTAGCTCTTTTTATTGATGTGATATATTCTCATTTTAGCTTTTTGAGCCTCGTAAACTTTAATCATTCAGGAAGCTCGTACTCCATTACAAGTATGGGTCACTCAGAAGACCAGTGGCTTGGGAGCAGAAGAAAGTCAAAGTGATGGTTAGTATTCCATCTTTTTATTTCTATTTAATTTTTTTATTATAATTTTTACCTAGGACTTACAAACTTGTAAAAGTCAATGGCTGTCTCAAATATGACTCTTTAGGTTCATCATCATCTGTGGAGTTTATACTGTCAGCCTGATAATTTAATTGTTTTAAGGTGTATCTCCGAAGCACCATTCACATATATCATATGGCTGAACAACTTAACTGACGCATTCACATGACTCAATAACAGCATATTTTTTTTGGCTTGTGCTCATGCAACTAGAAGAACCGTTAACATATTTAGTATTCTAGTCTAAACTTGATGGAATGATCAACCTAACTTTAACAACATTGTTTAGGAGATGGCCAAATTGAATATCTCATACATCGAGCTAGAAGGATGTAGTAGAATTTGGTATCCTTTGCATCTTAGGATCATATCAAACAATCCATTAATGGCCTATTTGCTTTTTTGAGCCTGATGGAACCCCTAGATATATCTAATGACATGTACTGTACATCATATTCTTTAAATGAAGCTATTGTCAGAAATTGGAGTTGTCTACGTACTGATGGGCTACAGTCATTTTTAGGAAATGGTGACTTCAATTTTTACATTTTAACCCATTCTTCAACTGCTTCTTGTGATAACAAACACGCCCTCGAAGAGTTTATGTGCTTGGAAGTTCCAAACAAACCTACATAATCTCAGACTTGTAACTTCTATGATTGTTACATTCAAACAAGTTTAAGTCTAGGACATAAATTTGTTGTTCCTTTTATTGATAAGTTTTGAGTGTTTCTTTTCCTATCACATGAATTAATACTTGGTAGCTGTAAAAATGAAATTTTAGGCTTATAGATTTGATGTTGCCTATATATGACTTGTACTATTGAATCAAGAATTAATTAGAAGTTCCAGATTGCAAGTTTGAGCACAAAAAAATAGTTAAACTTAATTGTGGAAACAGGTTGGAATCACGTAACTTTGACTTGATAATTTCGTATCATCAATGCCAAAAGTCTACAGTTCTATGGGGTTGTTTTGTGCCAGCTGTCATTTGAATGCTTTGGATGCCAAAAGTCTACGATAATTTTGTCTGTATTCGATTTTTACATTAAAATGCACCTATTCTTATTATTGTATCTTAGGAAATCTATATTCTTCCGTTTAGAAGCTCTTGTTTTGTTTGGCTGTTAGTTTCTTTATACTTTTGCTCAGAAATGCTGTGTCGTTGTCATTGTTTTCATAATTTTTTTGGTGAAAGAGAGGTGGGCCTGAGAACAGTATGGAATGTATGGGATATATAATTATGTCTTTGTTAAGTAGTTTGATGTAACCTATTCTAAAATCAGTAGACTTTGCATTTTCTTCATGTTGATAATTTTGGAATTATTTTTTTCGTTTTGATTCCAGACAGGTTAGAAATATTTTGAGATGTATTGTGAATTATGTTTTCAGGGATTGTTCCTTCGTCAACCATGCAAATTGATATGTATTGGAAAGAGATGGATGGTGACTCTGAATGGGTAGGCTTTTATTCCTTTTTATTTCTGTCTTACTCGGAATTGTGTTTCTACCTTTACCAGGCAATGCATAATCCTTACAGTTCTTGAGTAAGTATTATGCTTGTCTGTAGGAGTTTTGAAATTAGGTTTTTTTTCGATAAACTTATCCTTGATATGTAAAACTAATTTCTCTGACAGATAAAAGCAAATGATGTATATGATGGGATTGAGGATGGCTATGAAAGCTCAAGGGATGAGATCTCATCCGTTTCATCTTACAATCCTATGAAAGAACATATGAACAGAAACTTTGGAAGTTCATTATCATTGCAATCCGCTAGGTCTTCAAACAAGGATACATATCTTGAAGGAGAACGCACAAGTCTATCTTCAAATCTGGCACTTCCACTGCTCTCCGCTGCTGAAGTCATGTATGATACTGGTGCTGGTGAGTTATGTGACCAACCAAAGTTTTCAAGTAGCTTATGTATTGAACTTCTTGTTTCCAAAATGGTATCTTTGTGTTTACAACCGTGGGGCCAAGTTATTGTGATAGTTTTCTCTTGCTGTCATTTCATGCAATTAATATTGTATTTTTTTTACCAGATGTTTTGATCAATAAGAATCTTGTTTTTCTCTTTATTTATTGTCAGACGAGTAGCTGTTCTAAGTGACAAATTACTTTCTTTAAGCAGATCTTAAATCGCCCAAAAATTCCTCTGTTGTTGGCTCTCCAAGCAGGCAGCAGAAACTTACAAAATCCCTTCCTTCAGAGGATGAAGCAAGAGCATCTACTTCACCAGCAGCTGGTGCTGCTGAAACCTTAGCATGTACATCAATTATCATACTTACTGTTATACATATTCAGTTCTGTGGTTTCTATTTGTGCACCATGTCCTGGAAAACTTAATTTCTGCAAATATTTTCTGCAGCAGAAGGCTTTATTCGAGGGAGGTCTTACAATATCCGGCTGGACGAAAAAGTTCTGCTTAGATTTTCCCCGAAAAATTCTGATTCTAATTATTACTTCAGTGATATGGTAATGACATTTTCTTACAGTGTCTTCTGTGTGTCTTGCCTCATATATTTTTTCTCTTGTTGTTCCGGCTTTGAATATTTAACAAGTGTCCTTGGATACAGATTGGTGGAACTCTTACTTTCTTTCATGAAGAAGGAGCTAGAAGATGCCTTGAGGTAGTGATATCATAAGTAATTGAGAAATCATTTGCAATGATTCATAAATTTATAGTCATTGCTAATCATTGCTCCATGGGATGACTCTTTTTCAGGTTTGTATAACACTGGAGACTTCTGAAACCATTAGTCGGCGATATGTCCATCCTTCTCGGAAGAATTCCCCTACAATTACAAAGGTAAGAGATTGTGATTTTAAGCTGTTAGTTGAATGATTAATGAAATATTTTTATTGTCAGTCCAAAACAAGAGGCGGTTAAGCAAGGACGTAGTGGGTTTAATTGTAAATGGTTAACGGTGGGTATCTAACCCTTTTCCCAATTGAGTAGTAATGACAGTTACATGCAGTAGGTGGTTCACTAAACCCTAGCAAACTATGAACATGGCTATGGGTCTATGGGACACAGGATATACATGAACATGAAAGATAATAAACAGGGTATATCAGTAATTGAGGAGTAGTAACTGCATGCCAAAGTTCATTAAAACAGAAATTAGTGTAATTTGGACATTGAAAGAATAGGTGATCAGACATTAATTGAAGAAAAACACTTCAGAGGGGAAAAGGGTGGTGATATGCTGCTATGAAATGTGTGGAGTGATGGCGGGGTTTTGAGTACTGTATCATTAGAATTTGAAGGATTTTTGAGAGAAATAGGAAGCAGGGGCAAGGCTTTGTGGGTTGAGATCCTGTTCAATGAAATTTCATTTTTTGCTATTCTTGTACTGGAGGTTGTGTTGTGGGAGGATAAAACAGTTCATATATTTCTTCATAGTTGTTTGGTAGTTATTAGCTCTCTAGACATGTCATCGTACGTGGCATGTCTGTGTAACTTATCAAGTTTGAAGAAATCTTCTCATGCTAAAAACCTACATGTTTCTGAATAGGCAAGTCTTTTTCCTTTGGTGTCAGCTTAAAACAATGTTTTATTTCGTTCTTTTTATCTTAACTTATTAGCCTTGGTATACTAAATTGTTTGCAGATATAGGGCACAGTTTTACTTTCAGCACTTTTAGTCTTTATTGTATGCTTTTTCTAGGTTTTCGCTTTTATAATTTTGTTTTGTTTTCTGTTTAAGGTGTTCCTATACTTGGTCTTTACTCTTTAAAAGTATCCAACAGATATGCAAGTGCTTTCTTGACTTGCAAGTTGGTCTTTGTATGTGCTTACCAGTTACTAGGAAAGGGAGACCCCGCGAGAATCCGTTAACACTTTTCCCTAGCGCTGTAGATGACTTTGTATCTAAAATTTCTTGATGGCAAAAATATCAATTACGTGGTCTGTTCAAGGCATGGTTGTGTTGTGTGGTTTTCTTCGAGGCTGTATAGGATTCAATAAGTAACTGTTTAACGAAAAGAGGGTCATATCAATTTGGCACTAGTACTTGGAGTGAGGTCTGACCAACAAGGAAAGAGGGCTTAGAATGAGATTTAAGGTTTGATGTTCCAAGACCTGCCGCAATATAAGGGTTTAGGTTTAGATAGGAAAAGATTCAAACTTTGGGTTAGAGAAGTTGCTGATGTGTTGTATTTTCACTCAGGAAGAACCTATCTTGAGCTTTTTGAATGTTTCATTGAAAGCTAGTAGGTTGCCCAAAAGGTGTTCATAAGAAGTGTGGTTTGATATGGCTAGGTTGGTAATTTTCTGAGGGAGCTGAAATGTGCACTACCACTTTGACAATCTGCACTCCTCTTATCTTTATTTTACTAAATTACCCCTATATTTATTTGTCTCATCCTCTATCTTCGGTTCAAAACGTTCTGCATCCTTTTCCTTCTCTTCTACTATTTCATCTCTCACCGGACCTATTTCCTTTTTCTGCTTCTTCTCCCGCAACGATGTTGTATTTTGGTCGCCTTATCTCCCCTTGATCATCTCCTTTCGCTTCTACCAGATGGGTTCAAATCAAATCTTTGAAATTTAATCAAAGAAGCTAAAGAAGAAAATGGGTTTTCTAGTATATGGGTGATCATTTTTAAAAGGGAAAATGGGTTCGTTTGGGTCTGCCATAGCTTAATTAGCTTAAGGTTTGTGGTTGGTGTTGAATTTGTACTGGGCAGGAAAGAATACAATACCCATACAACTCTTAATACCATATAGCTGAAGCTCTGCCATATAGAGAATGTGACATATGGGTTCATTCAATCAGATTGTCGGGTCAGGAACCATGTTTACCTAAATCGCTTAAATTTTACCAAGCATGTTTCTGAGGGTCGCCAATGTCGCCGTCAAAGAGAGAAATGGAGGGGTAATTTTGGAAGAAAAGTATTGATGAATAGATAAAAGTAGTTAAAACTTAAAACTACAAAAGGACTGCAAATTTCTGCTCCGTTTTGTGAATGACCATTTAAAGAAGTATGGCTTGTTATGGGGACTTTGGGTATTTTGCTGGATAATTATTGAATAAGTGTTAGTGACAAGATGAGGCCCTCAAGAACAGCCTGAATATGCTTTAGGGCTGAAGAACCTCAAGAGAGAACTGAGTAGAACTGAATGATAAAAGAACTCCCAGGTTGGTAATTTTCTGAATGACAATTTGAAGATGTGTGGTTGTTATGGGGACGTTGGGAATGTTTCTGAATGATTATATGAAGAAGTGTTAGTGACAAGATGAGGCCCTCAAGAACAGCCTGAAGATGCTTTAGGGCTGAAGAACCTCAAGAGAGAACTGAGTAGAACTGAACGATAGAAGGACCTCCCATGTTGCAGAATATGTCGCTAGTGATTATGAAGGAAAGAAATAAATTTTTGCTTTGTTTTTTATTTTTATAACGAGGAAAGAAACAAAATGGCATACGCAAAGTTAACAGGTATGTGTTTGCAACACCGAAGGAGGATGACGAGCTTCTGGCCAAGAGTAAGGTTTCTTTTCGTGGCCAAGAGTATCTGGAGCTATGCATATGCTTTGGACATTCTTTAAACTTCGGAACCAGTTCAACCATTACTTTTGACCTTACGCCATCAGATACCATGAACAAAGGAATACATAAAACTGTGTTCCCCAACTGTATGACAAAACCACCATCGCCTACCCATCAACCTTTTATAAAGAGTTGAATACCACCTCTCTATCCCTACCAACCCATCGCCTTTTCAGATTGTACCTGGATAAAGAAGAGTAGATTTGCCCTACTCCTCTTTATGAGCTGTATATGAGCTTCGATTCGCCCCCAGAGGGCAAGTGGGACAGTTATGGAGATCAAATGGACTTGTGAGCTTTTCATAATGGTTGAAATGATAGAGAGATAAAATTAGAAGAGGCTGTCATCACTTAGATTTGCTAGAGTCTTCTAGCTTCTGAAGAGTTTTCATGTCTTCTGGATGTTTCATTTTAGATGCATGTTTTTAGTTTTACAGGGCATATATGTCAGATCCTTAATGATTTGACTATTGGAATTACTAGAACTTGTTTATATGGGTAATGGGTCTGTCTGATACATTCAGTAGTCTATGAGAACCATTATGCTGGAAATGGTGAAGAAGATTGCTGAGTAATTTGGGAAAAATCATTGGCAATTGCAAGAACCCTTCTGGTGTAGATTGCAGACCCGAAATTCCTCTCTCTTCAATCCCAGTCTGATTAACTTCAGCTCTCATTCCCCACCGAGTATCACCTTTGTCACCCTTCTAAGTTCTAAGACCTTAAACAAAAAACCCCTCGGTTGTCCTCAATCTTCATGTAGTGTAGGTTTCTCTGTCTAGGCTAGTTTGGCAGTTTAGCCTATCTGTCTTCTTTTTGTGGACTCCGTGGGGACCCTTGTTGTGTTATGCTTGTCATGCTGATTCCTTATAATACTAATAATATAAAAAATAATTGAAAAAGCATGACTGGATCGACTGTAAATGCACACTAATTCACCTTGTCTGATTTTGTAGAAGATTACTGGTAATGTGGTCAGTCTCGTTACTTTGTTGCTTCTTTCATTGTAAATATCTGCCAGTCACATGATGTAGTTTGAATACGATTATCAGGCTATGTCGTAGTCCTTGGCATGTTTGTTTTGAAATTACATTGCTTCAATTTATTAATCCTAGTTTATTTAATTTCTCAGTGACTCAGAGTGATGAGGGAAAGCCAGCAAATTGTTGAGTAATTTCCGGGAAAAAGTATAGATTTTACGCGAGGATGAAATATTTGAGCCTATGATATGTTTACATTTATGAGAGGCTGATGACTTTTTATAGTTCATTTTAATGCTTTACTTTTCTGCCGTGTGTCATATGTGTTCTTATCTTTTGTAGGTTCAGAGTGATCATTACGAGGTTGTTGCTGATTTAGTGCAGACAAGTTTTCTCTTTTCCATTCCTATGGATGGGCCTATGTCTTTTTCCACTCCTCATGTATCTATAAAATGGGTCCTTCGGTTTGAATTTTTTACCACTCCGAAGAATGTTGACTGGACCAGGTAATGAAAATATAGCATCATGTATAATCTTCTTAACCAATTTATAATGTCCAAGAGGTTATTTGTCGCAATAAGTTCTAGTTTTTTGGGTTTTAATTTGATAAATTCTTTCTGTGTTACTCAGGGTTTTACACTTTAAAAAGGTTATTGGGTGTCTATCACATACTTCTAATGGTGCTAATTTAGCTGTTATAATATCCTTGATTTTCTGACAACTGTGATGTTTTGATATCCAGGTACGATCATCCTCTTCTTGTAGAGGGAAGAGACAAAAGTGAGTGGGTTCTTCCTATCGTTGTTCATGCACCTCCAGGTGTGGGACCTAACGGTCAGTCACGAAATGAGAAGTCTCTGCTCGGAATAGTTGGTGCATAAGCAGAGGTAAACACATATGACATGAATTTAAGTAATCACATAAGCCTCAATGGTGGGATGTAACCACATATGACATGAATTTAACTAATCGCATAATACGTATTACTTGGAAACCACCAGTCTTTGTAATAATATCCATCTCTCCTTTTCTATGCAGGCTGATATAATTGAGTTGTCTGAAATACCAAGGCTCGATTTCAAATTGTGGATCAGCTCCTTTTAGCTATCTGGCCGTTTTGGCTACACAGCTATCTGTTCCTCTGGAGAAATTGTCGAGCGAATGCTGAAAAGAAAGCTTGAAGGGCAGAGGGGACAGAGATGTGTACTAAGAGATGTTACAGAGGCGGATTTAGCATAGGTCTATACACCAAAATGTGTAGCATCATTGATTTATATTTGTTAATTTTTATTTTCCCGTGATATAAAGTTCCATGGTGTTGAAACGGGTTGTACATTCTGTGAAGATAGGCGCTTGTTATTCATTGAAACAGATGGGAAAAAAAAAAAAGAAGGAAAATCCACGCTTCACAAATTTGTTGCCTCAACACAATATTGGACAACATTGTAGCAGTGAGGCCATTTGATTTAACAATGGGATTTTGTACTCGCAAGTCGGCATGGACGTTCATATTTTGCTCAAAACACATTGACAGGACCAAAATTTACGTGTTTGGTTTTACAGAACAAGGAAAACTAGGTTGCCAAAAGACAGCAGAACCAATTTTAGCTTTTACTGCCGTCTCCACTTGGGTTGGGGAGGTTGGTCTTCCATTCAACAACTGAAGAGTCTTGAGGGTACCCTTCCTATGTAGTCAAATTGAACCATTTTCTGAGACTAGTGTATGCGCATGGCTCCCTTCAGATCAAGACATTGAAAAGTACCTGAAGGTGTGTTCTGAGTTCTGACTACGTACAATAGGAGTTCTATATATACGCAGCTCAAGTATCCTCCATAACATAAAACATATTATATATTTTGCTATGCTACCAATAAATAGCATTTGTATGTAATACTGTTGTTCTTTCACTTTCCCACCTTTGTTATGAGAACTATATACTTGTATTGCACTATGTTATCTACTTCACTCAGTATTATACCTTTAGCCAATTTTTTCCTTGTAGGTTGGGATAGAATTAAGTTCAATGTTAATAGCATAGAAGGTTAGAAGTGATCAGTTGTCGTCTTTGGTTTGTTCAGTTTAATTAACACAAATTTACCAAACATGCATAATCCCTAAATCTCAATCTTCATGCTGTAACATGTGAATTTCTACGAGTTCTTGTTAGAAGTGATCCTTGAGCTTCTAATAAAAAGAATTTCTTAAAGCTTCATCCTTGAACAACAAACCCTATTATAGTACTCTGGGGCTGTATTCTTCAAGGAAATGTTTTAAATACTGAATACAAAGTTACAAACTGTCTATATATATATATATATATATATATATATGATGGCTCTAAACACAAAGAAATCACAACAAATTAAATAAGAGATTACATATATGTAATACATATTGTTGAAGAGACGAGGACTTAAGATTTGTTTGCTGTAGCATTGGGGATCAGAGGCTGAAAGCCAAGTCGAAGAGTTGCTTCCCAGACCTTGTCAATGTCGGACATGGCGTAACCGCACTCGTGTTCATTCCAACCTTCCGAGGCATGCACTATTCCGGCTATGCGCCATGCGCTCATCACCCTTCTTGGCAACCAGTTCTATATATCAAAATGTAACTAGTTAAATTCCGAAAAATTATGAACTTAAAAGTTGAGTAACTAGAAAATTACTGTAACTAATTACCTCACACGAGTACACATTCTCAATAGACTTAGGGATCTTCATTGCTGGAGGGCAATGGTAGAAGCAGTCCCTGCGCAGCTCTTTTAGGGGGAATTGGGTGAAAGGAACAAAGATTGTTCCTTTTGGTGCATGTAGCTGTGTTTGTTTACTCAATCCATCTCCCACTAACCAAATCTGCATATAGTAAATTTGAATATTGATCGACTGGAAAATATAAAACCTACACTGAGGGGTAAAAGTTGTCTCAGTTAAATGAGACTATTGTAGCGACTAGCGAGTATATATACCTTTGAAGCAGAGCCTTTTGCAAGAACCACCGTACTCTTAGTAGCACTTAACGATTTGGTGAGCTTCAAATACTCATCCTTGTATATTGTAGCTACCTAAAGTTTTGAAGATATATATAGGAACGAAAAACAGATCAACATATTCTTCATATTCGCTTCGATTCGAGTCATGATGTCAAATATATGTAACAAATATGTACCTCAATGCCCCTCTGGCTCAAAGCAAATGCAATAGCATAAGCAATCTTTGTAAGGTTGCCTGTAAGAACAACTTGGGTTGTCTCTTTTGGTATGCTGTTGAGGATTACAGCCGCAGCTAAGCTACTTCCATCCACTAGCTTCACTTTCAGCTGAGGATATCTCCGAGTATATAGACCGCCATATCTATTCAGCTCCTCAGCCTGCAATTCAAAAATTTATAATCATTTTTTCATGAAGTTATTTCACATTTAAATGACTCAATAATTAGATTTGTGCAAAATAAGTCTTGAAACCAAGACACCCTCAAATTTAACTTTTCCGACAAGGCGGATCCTATGCACCAAGGTGGTGCACTTACACAAATAACGTAGAAGTCATCAAATCGTCGTATCCGAAGATAGAATGAACACTAGATCGAGACCCTTAATTTCTTTCTTTCATTTTCATTTTTGATCTAATCAAATTAAGCGCTCATAATAAAAACACCTATTATTTGATCTCGAGTCCTCACCTCATCTGTTAGAAACATTTATAATTAGTTTTTTGGGTTCCAATTTTGTTAACGGTATTAGTATATATGCATGATAGTGCAACGTGGATGACCGAATCAAAATATTGTATATTAGTTGCTCGGTTCACTTACACCTTGATGCGTAGAAGAATTTTTACTTTTCTGATTAGAGCAATGCTAGATAACCATATTTATAAGAACCACTTAGAGCTTAAATTACGTAGCAACTTATGTTTGCATATATATCACCCACGTACGTACTCTTGCTTTGAATTTTGGATCCAATGTAGCACTTGGTATTGAGGTACGTACGGTTCATCATGACAAATTAGTGTGGATCCACTACAAGACGTCAAGACATACGTAGAGTTCCTTTTGTTTTTCTCCTTTTTTATCTTTTAATAAGAAATAAATCTGTGATGTTGTGACAATTAGTATTTTTCTTCCCAGAATACAAAAAGCTAACATAATCAAATTGTGATAATCAGTAAACTAGAGACTTGCCTGGTTTAAGAGCCCCAAACTTACGACTTTGACACCCTTTTCCTCTGCTTCAAGTATAGCTTCCTCAATCAAACTGTTGATAGCTTCATTTTGCCATGGCATGAAGTACTGCAAGTCATAAAAAGTAAATCAATTGATTTGAAAATGACATCAATCAACCATTCAATAGAGAAAAATAAAAAGTTGGTTGCATATCATACTTGCAAATTGTATTTCGGGATCGCCCAAGTTTGTATTCGGAGTTTATTAAATCGCTGCCTCTCGACCACAAATGTGCGACCATAAATCCAAGTGAGCATCATCGACCAAAATGTGACTGGCCACATCAACCACAAGTACCACGTTGAAGTGTGCGGTTTAGAGGCCAAGGAAGCAAATCCCAGTGGAAGTTGATAGATGGAGTCGGGTGTTGTAAGATGGGTTAGATGCAAGACATCCGGAGCTTCATCTTTTCTTTTGAGTGAAGATTCATGCAGTTCATCACTGGTCTTTTCCATGGTGCCATAAATGTAGTCATAGATTGGCATGAAGAGGCAGTAATTGGTCCGAAATAGGGTGTGATGCAAAGAGTGATACCTGCATCAGGTTCCGCTTAGGTATATTTAGGTTTCGATATAAATATTCAATGGTAGACTAGCTCTTCACATCAGTATTGTGGAAGTATCAAGATCTGATGCAAGAGTAAAGAATACTTACGATGGTGTATACATGAAATATTTGAGTGGAGGAATAAGAGAGAAGATCCATTTTGGAATGAGCTCGAAGTTGCAGTGTCCCATGTTGTTCATAGCGTCAATGTAAGTAATATAAACTGCAAAGGTTATGATTGAGGCTGTTTTCGTCAACGCCATTGTCATCAAGGGTATTGCGAAAAGGAAGAAATATGCTATGTGCTCCCCAAATGGGTGAATTACAGCTGCAATGATACAAAAGATCAATTCTTGTCAAATTTTTGGGTTGAAAACTTGGAAATTATGCTTTTATTAGTTTAAAATAAAAGTGAATAAAAACAATCCACCGCTTTCTCAAGATATAAAAGTCATTATGTTAGTACATATCTGTAAAGGGTAGTGTTAGAGGGCCTTAATAAGGCCTATGATTTATGGTCTTAATCCTAGGTGGTATGTCAAATCACCTATCCACATCATCAAATAAAAAAATCATGTTATATCATTTTTAGGTAAAAATACAATCTTATCATTTCATATCCAATGACTCTAGATTATTTTGTTTTTATTCTATAAAAAGATGTGTTTTTTCATTACTCATGCTTAAATTTAAATGTGAAATATATATATATATATATATATATATTTTTTTTTTTTCAAAAAAAAAAATATACACATACATAATTTTTTCAAGGAGAAAATTATATATATATATATATATATATATAGTTCCTATCCAGAGCGAAGCTTCATTTTGAAATTAAAGTGTGAAGTTCCTTATTTGACTCACTTTTCGATCATATTTTCATATCTCTACCTTTCAGTTTGTAGAACCTAATGCATAGATCACTCTTGCCAAGTTTCATCCAATTGGTAATCGTTAAGGTACCGAATTAGATTAAATCAACAACGGACCATAAATCTGTCTATTCAGAACTGTTTGTGTAAATAACGATTATGAAAACCCAAACGATCATCAATTTCAATGAAACTTGGCAGAAATGATCTATACATTATGATCTACAAACTGAATGGTGGAGATATGGAAATATGACCGAAAATTGAGTCAAATAAGGAACTTCACACTTTAATTTCAAAGTGAAGCTTCGCTCTGGATAGGAACTGTATATATATATATCTATATATTTGTCCAAAAAAACCTTTATATATAGTTCATCCAATATAAATTCGATAGAGATTTTATTATTGGTACGTGTAACTTATTTGTTACTATGTGACATGTTTATGACTTTGAATTTTAATGTGAATAATGACTAATTTTATTTTAATGTGAATATTCTATTAGGGAAAAGTTCTAAGAGAACATTATTAGTTCATTATTGACTACTTAGTACTTGTTTGTTACTATAAGATATGTTCCTGACTTCAAATCGTTATATTAATGATGGCTAGCTTCTTTTTTCAATGTTATTGAAATCATCATTGGATACTTAGTACGTATTTATTTGTGTAGAACAGTATATTAGTTTATGTTAATGTGAATGATGACTTCTATTTTAGAAATTTGATTCATTAAATGAAGTACACTTCACACTTAACATACTTATTCAATCACTATATCTCATACCTATTCAATGAAGTTCATCTATTGCCAAGAAAATCTCATGCTGAAGTCCATCACAATATTTTGTGAGGTATCGGTACTATAAGATATGTTCCTGACTTCAAATCGCAATATCAATGATGGCTAGCTTCTTTTTTCAATGTTATTGAAATCATCATTGGATATCTAATACGTATTTATTTATGTAGAAGAGTATATTATTTTATGTTAATGTGGATGATGACTTCTATTTTAGATATTTGATTCATTAAATGAAGTACACTTCACACTTCACACTTAACATACTTATTCAATCACTATATTTCATACCTATTCAATGAAGTTCATCTCTTGCTAAAAAAATCTCATGTTGAACTCTGAAGTCCATCACAATATTTCATGAGGTACCAGTATAAATATGTATAATATATTTTCTTTCTATTTTGTAAATTTAATTTAAGGTTTGATTTTTCTGATTAATAAGGAGGATTTGTCTATAGATGACAATATGTATACTAATATGGAATGTTTGCATATCCTCTTATAAATACGGACATGCCTATATAGATACCCTATACCAAGTATAATTTATTCATAACGATCTAATTAATAATCACACCAAATTAACGAATAATTATACCAAATATTGTTTATTTTCATCAAGATGATTTAGTTACTATTTTTATGTAGTTGATTTAGTTACCTTACATGAACTAAATTAAATGTATCTTAATACATACATACACATATAGTTATATACCATAATTTATTGATAACGATCTGTCTAAAACCAAAACACCATCAATTCATTGATTCATTATAGTTTCTTATTCAATCCTTATATTTCATGCATCAATTCGAATAATTATTGTTTATTTTCATCAAGATGATTTAGTTACCATTTTTATGTAGTTGATTTTGTTACCTTATATGAACTAAATTAAATATATTTCTTTATGTAGTTAAATATTATAATAATAATAATTCATTACATTTAGGGCCACAATTACGATATTAATAAAAAAAAAATTATCTTTGTGAATCAAATAGTTTTAGACTTCATAATTCACCATTATTTTTTCTTTTTACTTTATATATATAATTCACCATCGAACTTTAAAAAGGAAATAAAAAAATAAAATCTCTATCGAATTTATATTGGATGAACTATATATAAAGGTTTTTTTGGACAAATATATAGATTTATATATATATGTATAATTTTCTCCTTGAAAAAATTATGTATGTGTATATTTTTTTTTTGAAAAAAAAAATATATATATATATATTTCACATTTTAAATTTAAGCATGAGTAATGAAAAAAATGGCTTAAAAATAGTTTTTATAGAATAAAAACAAAATAATATAGAGCTATTGGATATGAAATGATAAGATTGTATTTTTACCTAAAAATGACATAACATGATTTTTTTATATGATGATGTGAATATGTGATTTGACATGCCACCTAGGATTAAGGTCATAAATCCTAGGCCTTATTAAGGCCTAGAAACATTTTTCATCTGTAAATATGATACGAACTTTTTTTCTCCGATATAATTAAATTATCAAAATCGATCATTAATTAATTTCTATTTTCACCCAAGTTATGGAAGTTTACATCTGATGTGAATTCCGAGAGATTTTTACATAGTGCAAACATATCATGTGGCTGTACATCCAACTAATAGGAACACATGTAATAGATATTATATATAAGTATTACACATTAAAAAACATAGATAACTCTGATATCTATTAGCCTGTCATACTGTCACGTGGTAAAGACATCGATATCGCTACCTAAGATTTTTTTTGTGTATGGTAAAAAGAACCATGCCAGGTATATATTTCATAACTAAATCTTCATAGTTCATATAAAGGTTATATGACTTGTATCCAAATTAAACATGAAACATTAGAAATAGGGTATTGAAGCATACAAGTCAATGTCTTTACCTACCCATCCCCTCCTTTGTCGACAATTAAATTTTATCACACATAAATCACAGTTAGGTGATGACGAGGTAACATGATTACTATTCTAGAACTATCTCGATGATACAAATAGATAATTATCTATAAAAAAAAACAAAATATATTTCGTGTATAACTATATATATAGTGGATGGAACTAGGTCTTACAAGTAATTGGCTCAGTGACAATGGAGGAATGGTGGTGAGAATGGTAGCGAGAGTAAAGGTAATGGTGGTGCAGAGCTCTATGCAGCCAGTAGTAGAGAAACTCCACCGGACCAGCATGAAGCAGAAATGTTATGACGAATCCATCTGCTCTCCACATTGGTACGTTTCGACCTCCGTCCAGCCGCATTCTCCCTATGTAGAACAATATTGCATTGAATATAATTTGGTCATCCCTGTCCAATAAAAACAAAAAACAATCATAGTTAATAATACGTAAAACCCAGAAAATCGTTATTTCGTTAATCTCTCTAGCTAAGTAAACTAGGCCAAAGCCTTAACCCTGCAGTACAGACCAGTTCCTTTCTCTGTCAACTTGTTCGAACTCAAGGCCCTTGTCGATGATCCGGCCGCTGCCCTTGGAGGTTCGATATCGAGAAAGAGAGATCCATAGCTGGTTGTGCAGCATTCTAAACAACATGAATGGAAATATGAGGAAGTAAGACAGATCTTTGTCTTCCCATTCGTTAACAATGAATGAATATGTGCTGTGTATCGCGAAGGGAGCCACCACCACGTACTGCAGCAGCACACAGAAACCAAATTCTACAGATTTAGTACACACTTGAATATATGAAATGTAAATAAACATCTGTCGGAATAAACAAAAACACGAAGAGAGACCTTAAAGCTTCCAAGACGTGTCCATGGCCATTCAGTCAGAATTCCAGGATTGGAAGCCATTTTTCGATCTTTGCTACCGTTGGCTTGATTAGCATCCTGCAGGTATGGTCTTTTATAGGTTCTAATACTTGATGCATATGCTACATACGACTAAACATACGACGAAGATAGTAGCTACGGATGTAGATATTTTGTCGACACATATTCAAGTGGTTATGGGTTAAGAAGACCGATGGTGACGAATTTATTATAGAACCGACTAACCTATATAGACACATTACATCTATGCAGTGATCTAAAAATCATTAGGGGATACGCAGACGACGTTGGGAAAGGCGATGAAATTAATTTGATTGATGAAATATCTGTTCAAGCAACAACTACTCATGAAAGAGACATGCAATGCGATTAGATCGGGAAATGCATAATTGGTTGTAAGTAAATATGTTTTATACCCTCTAGCTGTTAGGGTTTTCATAGCTTATATATTTTGTTATGTCAAATTAGTGTTTCTTTTACTCGAGGACATGTATGCATTCATCCATTAATAAAAATTCATCCATGTACCGATAGTGCAAGTGACCCAACACTAATTAGGTAATCTCAATTCGTGATATTTATTGCTAAGTTTTTATTTCTAAGAGTATTATGTCATATAATTGTCTATCTTGGTGTACATCTTTTTCCATCACTGATGAAAAAAGGAAACTACGTACAAGACTGACCATCCATAGGTGATATGATTAGGTCTTTTCAGCTTATTGATGAACATATCATAATTTTTTTTTTTGGTTAACCAAAGCCTTATTGCATTGCCGGCCGGTTGTAGGCGGACCACGGTGAGTTAATCCGGCAATGTCAATCCTACCCATATATCTTCTTTCTCCAACATGGTCCATTGACATGTGAAGGTGTCACATTATATGGAACAAAATTGAAAGATGTTGAGGTGTACGTGTTACAATTCATCGAGGATGGAAATCTCTAATATTGAAGGGAAAATGCCCAAATGCACAAAATAGAGTTTTCATAGCCCAACTCAATAAAAAACATTTTGCTTAGCCCATTCAAATGTTTTTTAACAAAAATACATTTTTACCCTTAATCTTATTATCTAGGGCCAATTACATAGAAGTCTACTTTCAGACATTTTATTTCATATAAGTCCACCAAAACATTTTTACTCACATAGTCCACCTAAGCTTAAATAGGGTTTTATATTAGGTATAGAAGTTGAACAAAATTACAGACTGCCATCCAACAAAAAAAATTAGATTTTCTCCTTTATATTTACAAAAATGCCACTAGTATAAAAAGTCAACAACCACTCTCATCTCGAAAAAGTCTCCGGCCGACCTCCGGCGAGGTTTCCAGCTAATCTCCGGTGAGGTTTCCGGCTGACCTCCGGTGAGGTTTCCGGCCGATCTCCGGTGAGGTTTCCGACCGACCTCCGACAATGACAAAAATTACTACTACCAACCACAAAAGCTACTACCACCAGCTACAAAAGCTACTATCACCGCCTACAAAAGCTACTACTGTGAGATTTCCAATGAACACAAAAGCTACTACCACCAACCACAAAAGCTACTACCACAAGCTACAAAAGCTACTATCACAAGCTACAAAAGTTACTACCACAAGCTACAAAAGCTACTACCACAGCTTACAAAAACTACTACTGTGAGGTTTCCGACGAACACAAAAACTACTATCACCAACCACAAAAGCTACTACCGCCAGCTACAAAAGCTACTACCACCGCCTACAAAAGCTACTACTGTGAGGTTTCCGACAAACACAAAAACTACTACCATCAGCCACAAAAGCTACTACCACCAGCTACAAAAGCTACTACCATCGCCTACAAAAGCTACTACTGTGAGGTTTCCGACGAACACAAAAACTACTACGACCAGCCACAAAAGCTACTACCACCAGCTACAAAAGCTACTACCACTGCCTACAAAAGCTACTACTGTGAGGTTTCCGACAAACACAAAAAATACTACCACCAGCCACAAAAGCTACTACTACCATCTACAAAAACTACTACCACCACCTGAAGCCAAATTACAAGTCGTCTGGCGGCCATCAGATCGGCACATGTCATGGCAGCAGCCTCTAGCTCGTTGAAAGTCACCAAAATCCTCAACAAAAACACAAAATCCTCAACAAAAACACAAAACACTCCATTCAAAAACTCATACGTCCATTGATTTATCAAACTCCACAACTAAATTAGCAATCAGTGATGTGTGATCAAGATTGAACTAGAATAGAAACGAATCAGAATACTCACAAAACCATAGCCCTTGGGTCGGCCAGTGTTCTTGTCAGTCCGTCGGACACCTCACCGACAAATCACCTTCGTCGTCACCGTCTTGAACTCATACGCGAAGGTACCCAGACGAAGACAACGATGACAGTCGACGTGCCGAGGCCGATCGGAGAAGGTGTTGCTGGCGATGACGATGGGATGATCGGAGGATCGGACGAGGTAGAGGTCTCGTCGTTCAGATTTGAAGATCTGAGATCGATCTATTACGGCTCGTCGACGTTCGAGTCGGCTCCAAACTTCAATGAGATCGAGGACATGGAGGCGGCGGCGTTGCTATTAGCGGCGACGATGTGCCGAGGATGAAGGATACGACGTGGAGGCTGTATAAGGCAGTGGAGGCCCTAAGGCTTAGAGTTCCAGCGAGGGATTTATGATTCTGGTCAATTTCCGGAGGCCCTCACGTTGGGGAGAGAGAGAGAGAGAGAGAGAGAGAGAGAGAGAGAGAGAGAGAGAGATCAACGGGGAAAGAGGAAGGGCAGTTTTTTTGGTAGGGAGTGATTTTGAGGGTATTTTAGGTATGAAATGAAAGTAAGATGACGAATCTGACCCTTAAAGTGAACTTATATGGGTAAAAAGATTAAGGTGGACTTATGAAGGAACAAATGTTAAAAAGTAGACTTTTATGAAATTTTCTATATTATCTATCTCCTCTCCCTCACCTCTCATTCTCATCTCTCTCTCTCTCTCTCTCTCTCTCTCTCTCTCTCTCTCTCTCTCTCTTTCTTCGACGACGGACGCCGCCGTTGCCGACGATCCTGAGGTGGCGCTTGCCGAGGTCGGCGGGGACACGTGCGGCGTTGTTGCGGAGTTAGAGGAGAGGGAGGCGGTGGAGATGCGATCGTGGGAGACGACGGGGGAGGAGAAGGAGCGGGGGATGGAGGGGTGGGGGTCGAAGGGGGAGAGTGGGCTGGAGGATGAAGAAGGTGGAGCCAATGAGGATTTCGACGAGGATGAAGAGGAGGCGTTGCTCTTTGAAGATGTAGTTGAGGGATATGGGGTGCTTCAAGGCTTTGGGGGAGTAGGAGGAGGTGGAGGAGGTGTGTCCCATGAACTCAAGTCAGTTAGAGTTTTTTTTTTTTTTTGTTTTTTTTATATTTTTTTTATATATATATCTTTACATTTGAATATTGAGGTCAGTAAGTGATTATTGAGGATTGATAAATGATTATTGGGGTCAGTAAGTTATTATTTGAGGTTTGTAATCTGATTATTAAATGCCAGTAAGTGATTATTGAGTGTCAGTAAATAATTATTGGAAGTCAGTAACTAAATTATTAGGGGTCAGTAACTAATTATTAGGGGCCAATAACTGATTATTGGACGTCAGTAATTGATTATTGGGGATCAGTAACCAAGTTATTAGGAGTCAGTAACTGATTATTGGGGGTCAGCAACCAAGTTATTGGGGGTCAGTAACTGATTATTAGGGGTCAGTAACTGAGTTATTGGGGGTCAGTAACTGAGTTATTGGGGGTCAATAACTGATTATTAGGGGTCAGTAACCGAGTTACCGGTGATCGGAATCCGACGACCGGAGAAAAATTGAGTTACTGGGGGTCAGTAACCGAATTACCGGTGACCGAAATCCGGCGACCGGGGAAATCCGCAACCAAAGTCCGGCGAGGTTCCGGCCAAGTATTCTCTCTCTTCCACTTTCTCTCTCTATGCATATTTAAGGGGTGAGGGTAAAATAGTCTTAAAATAATATGGTTTGTTAAGACTTTAGTAAAAATTTGTGCATTTGGGCATAAAAAAAGTTACCTTATATTGGAATGGGCTTATGAAAAAAATTATCATTGGAATGGGAAATGAGAGATTTAAATTAGTACTAAATGGGCATTTTCCCAATATTTGATCGCATTGGTCGCAAATTAATTTCAACGAATCCATTCATACAACATCGGTAATATATGGTTACCTATACGTAATGGTTAGTTGGTTACCTTAAATTCTAGTGATTTTAATTAATGAATCAAGCCGACATATATAGTTCACTGGTAGGAATCATATGCATCTTCAGCTTCTCATACATATCATCAGCTATTTGCTATGTTGCTACCAAGGTGAGCTAGGTGTCACGAGCTTACTTTTTCCTAAGCTACTCGTGCGGCCTTAGCACCCTCCTTGCGCTAAGTCAGCCTTACTCACGCACAACACTTGGCTAGAACAACCGAAAGAAGACAAGAAGAACACTTAGAAAGCAAGAACTTGTGTTAAGCTTTAAGAATGCTTTACAAGGCTTGGTGATGCAATGTTTTCTCTATGCACAAAATGAGAGGGGTGCCTCCCTATTTATAGGCATCCTTCCCCTTGCCTAAGGTTCTAGAGTAATCTAGGACTTTACAAATAAAGACAAAGTCTAGAGACTTCTACATGTCTCTAGGGAAGTCCTAAAGTATCTATACAAGACCTTGAGTGTTCTAGAGAGTTCTAGGGATCTCTAGTTGCTTGAGCCTCCTCAAAGGTTCTAGAGAATTTCATAGTCTCCTAGAGACTTCCCGATTTATCCGGACACCTCCGAGGCTTTCCACAACGTTCTAGAACACTCTAGTGTGCTATAAAAATTATCCTTGGGCAATGCTTGCTCCAAATATGCCCAAGGAACTTGGCGGGTTGTGACATTCTCCCCCACCTAAGTACGCGACGCCCTCGTCGCATCTTGCTCATGGTAGCATTGGATTTTTTCCTTGAATTGCCAAAGCAAATCCTCAGACTCCCAACTTGCCTCCGTATCGGGCAATCCTCTCCACTTGACGAGATACTCCTTGTAGCCTGGCACGCCTCGACGTCAGATGACACGGTCCGCAAGTATCTCGTCTACTTCCTTGTCAAAAGAGATGACAACCGCCGTTGGTGCCCGATGCGAAACTCCCCTTGATGGGTCTTCCACGTCTTCATTGTAAGGCCTTAACATGCTTACATGGAAGACTTGATGTATCTTCAACTTGGGCGGAAGATGAAGCTTGTATGAAACCTTGCCCACACGTTTGATAACTTCAAACGACCCCTCATACTTACTTACGTATCAAGCCCTTGTGCACCTTTCGAAAGGACTTGAATTGTTGTGGCAAGAGTTTCACGAGTACAAGGTCCCCTTCCTTGAACTCCATGTGCCTCCTCTTCTTGTCCGCCCACTTCTTCATCCTTGAGGCAGCCTTGTGCAACGCCGCGCGAGCTAACTCCGTTTGCTCGTGCCATGACTTGGCGAACTTGAATGCGGCAGGACTCTTCCCCTCATAGCGAGTGGCAAGGGATAAGGGTGTAGTCGGCTGCCGTCCCAACACGATCTCAAAAGGACTCTTGTTGGTGGCCTCGCTTTGTTGCAAGTTATATGAAAACTGCGCCACGTCAAGAAGCTTGGCCTAATCCTTTTGATTGGCACTCACGTAGTGCCGCAAGTATAACTCCAAGAGAGCATTGACGCGTTCCGTTTGCCCATCGTTTTGTGGGTGGAAGCTTGTTGAAAAGCTTAAGTCCGACCCAAGCATCTTGAAAAGCTCCGTCCAAAACCTTCCGGTGAAGCGTGGGTCTCAGTCACTCACAATGTTCTTCGGAACGCCCCAAAACTTGACCACGTTGCTAAGGAATAGCTTAGCAGTCTCCTCGGCCGTGCAATCGGCTGATGCGGCCATGAAGGTTGCATACTTGCTAAATCGGTCCACCACCACAATAATGCTCCCAAACCCCTCGGACTTTGGCAAACAAGTGATGAAGTCCATAGAGACACTCTCCCATGGTCTCTCGGGAATGGGCAAGGGGTCGAGTAAGCCCCCCGGCTGTTGTTAGACTACCTTGTCTTGTTGGCATACAAGACATGTCCTCACATACTCCTCGACTCCATCGCGCATCCTTGGCCAATAATAGGTGGACTTCAACAAGGTAAGTGTGCGCCTTACTCCCGGATGGCCGGCCCATTTGGAATCATGACATTCTTTCATGAGCTCCCTTCTTAAGTTGCCCCACTTTGGCACATAGATGCGGCGGCCCTTCGTGTATAGGAGGTCTTCCTCCATCCAAAACCTCCGTGTCTTGCTCTCCTTTATCAAGGCGATGACACTTTATGCTTGTGGATCCGCCTTGAGTCCCTCCTTGATCTTGTTCAAGAGTGGGCTAGTGACTTGCGATATGCTTGCAAATTCCGCCTTCCGGCTTAGTGCGTCGGCTACCACGTTACCTTTTCCGGCTTATACTCCATGACATAGTTGAACTCCGCCAAGAAATCTTGCCATCGAGCTTGCTTCGGACTTAGCTTCTTTTGTGTTTGAAAGTAGCTTGTCGCCACGTTGTCGGTCATGATTACGAACCTTGTCCCAAGCAAGTAGTGCCGCCACACTCTAAGGCAATGGATGATGGCCGTCATCTCCTTCTCTTGCACCGTGTAGCGACGCTCCATGTCGTTGAGCTTTCGACTCTCATAGGCAACCGGATGTCCCTCTTGCATGAGCACACCTCCAATGGCAAAGTCGGAAGCATCGGTGTGTAACTCATATGGCTTGGTGTGATCGGGTAGACTTAGCACAGGCTCCTCGCATATCACCTTCTTCAAGTCTTCAAAGGCTTCTTGGCACTTCGTCGTCCACTCCCATGCCTTGTTTTTCTTGAGAAGGTCGGTCAATGGAGCGGCCCTCGTCGAGTATCCCTTGATAAAGCGGCGGTAATAATTCACTAACCCAAGAAAAGATCTTAACTCATGTACCTTGGTGGGTGGCTCCCATTCTTGGATGGCATGCACCTTGCAATCCTCCATCATGAGTTTGCCATCCTTGATCTTGTGCCCCAAGAACAACACCTCGTTCTTTACAAAGGAGCACTTCTCCCTCTTGATGTATAACTCATTTTCCCTTAGCACCTTGAACACTTCCCTCAAGTGTTCTACATGCTCCTCCAAGGTTTGGCTATACACCACAATGTCGTCTAAGTAGACGACCACGAACCGATCAAGATAAGGGTGGAATATCTTATTCATCAAGGTGCAAAACGTCGCCGGTGCATTTGTTAGACCAAAGGGCATAACCAAGAACTCGTAAGAACCATACCTTGTGATGCACGCGGTTTTTGGTTCATCACCCTCGGCTATGCGCACTTGGTAATACCCCGATCGAAGATCCAACTTCGTGAAGTAGCGTGCATGCCCCAATTGATCAAACAAGTCGGCAATGAGAGGGATGGGGTACTTGTTCTTCACCGTGACCTTGTTGAGCGCCCTATAGTCAATGTACATGCGAAGGGAACCATCTTTCTTCTTTTGAAACAAGACCGGGGCACCAAAGGGTGCTTTTGAAGGTATAATGAATCCCGCGTCCAATAGCTCCTTCAATTGCCTCCTTAGCTCCGCCAACTCGGGTGGTGTCATGCGGTATGCGCCCATGGTGGGTGGCTTGGTTCCCGGCTCCAACTCAATTGCATGGTTGACTTCCCTCCTTGGTGGTAGCCTCTTGGGTAACTCGGATGGTGACACATCCTTGAACTCTTCAAGCATTTTGGCTACCTCCTTGGGCACGTCGTCTTGTGGCCTCGCTCCTCATCATCGTACTCCTTGAGGATGGCTAGGTAGCTCTCCTCTTCCCTCTTGATGCCCTTCTTGAATTGTAGTGCCGACAACACCTTTAAGTCTTGCTTGGCGCCTCTCTTTGTCGGCACAACGCACGCCTTGTCGCCATCTATGATGCACATGCTATTGGCGAATGGCACCGGTATGGCCTTGACTTGATCATAGAATTCCAACCCTAGGACGACTTTGTAGTCATCCATTGGAACAATCGAGAAGTCCAAGTTTCCACACCATGCTCCCACGGTAGTCTTGACTCCTCGAATCACACCTTGAATTGGTCGGGCGGGTGAGTTAACCGCCTTGATGGAGCCCCCTCCATCACTCCCTCGTAGCCCTAGCCTTCGGGCTTCTTCAATCGAGATGAAATTATGGGTCGCCCCCGTGTCGAGCATTGCGGACGTTGGCTTCCCTCCAATTGTCAAGTCGACGAAGTGTAGGCCTTTGGCTTGGCCTTTGGGTGTCGATCGAATTACGTTGAGTAATTGCATCGACCCCATGCTTACACCTTCGTCGCCGCCCTCGGCTTCACCTTGATGACTCCCTAAGAGTGCACTTAGTGCCCTCTTTTGCGGACAATCTCTAGCCTAATGCGGCCCATCACAAAGGAAGCACTTGTTGTTGTTGGGCTTTGAACTCCTCACATCCTTTTGCTTGCCTTTGTCTTTGCTTCTTGCCGCATAGTTGTCTTGACGGGGCTCGTCTTTGCGTTGGCCTTTGTCTCCCCCACCTTTGGCATAGCTACTCTTCTTTTCCTTCGGCTTGCTCGTGGACTCCTTTGGACTAGTGTAGTCGATTAGGCTTTCGGCCACAGCTATGGCGGTAGCAAGGTCTTGCACCCCACGTCGCCTTCGCTCGGTCTTAGCCCATGGTTGGAGACCATCCATAAAATTGAAGAGAGCATCCTTGTCGGGTAAATCGGGAATCTCGAGCACCAAGTTGGTGAAGTCCTTGATATAATCCCGAATAGACCCCGAGTGCTTGAGCCTTCGCAAGCGAGCTCTTGCCTCATCCTCGGCATTCTCGGGACAAAATTGTCTCTTGAGTTCTCTAGTGAAGTCATCAAAGGTGTCGATGGTGCACGTACCTTTCTCAATATCTCCTCGCCTTCTCCTCCACCATAACATGGTAGTGTCGGTGAGGTAGAGAGCCGCGGTTCTAATCTTGGCGTCCTCTTCGGTGATGCCTACGGCTCCAAAGTATTGGTCTAGCCCCCATAAGAAGTTATCAACTTCACGAGCGTTGCGCGAGCCCCCGAAACTCTTATGTTTTGGCACCTCGATGCGCTTAGCCTCACAATACCGCTGGTGCCAGCTCCCGTAGCCAATGCGCGCTTGCATAGGACCAAGTCCCCATGCATCTCCTCCATCCGTGCAAGCGTGCCATTCAACTCCTTCTCGTGGACTTGACGCATTTTGGTGAGTTCCCCCATGAACTCCTCGCGAATCTTCGCCATCTCGCTCCTCAAGGACTCCTCTAACTGGGCCAACATGCCCTTGATCGCAGTGTGGATGGCAACATCCTCCGCCTCTAGGCCTTCTACCCGTTGGCCTAGATCATCCACATGGGCCTCCATGCCACTCACGTCCTCCTCCACCTGAGTTAGACGTGAGTCGAAAGCAGAGATCATGTCCTTAGACCGTTCCCGCCTTGGAACGTCAGGGTCGACATGCTCGTCGCGACTTCCCCTTTGCGTAACTTCCTCGGAAGGGTTGGATCCTGATGCACCTTTGGTAGCACTATGCTTTACCATTGTGTCGAGCGAGGTTTCAATCGAACTTCTGCTCTGATACCAACTGTCACGAGCTTACTTTTTCCTAAGCTACTCGTGCGGCCTTAGCACCCTCCTTGCGCTAAGTCAGCCTTACTCACGCACAACACTTGGTTAGAACAACCGAAAGAAGACAAGAAGAACACTTAGAAAGCAAGAACTTGTATTAAGCTTTAAGAATGTTTTACAAGGCTTGGTGATGCAATGCTTTCTCTATGCACAAAATGAGAGGGGTGCCTCCCTATTTATAGGCATCCTTCCCCTTGCCTAAGGTTCTAGAGTAATCTAGGACTTTACAAATAAAGACAAAGTCTAGAGATTTCTATATGTCTCTAGGGAAGTCCTAAAGTATCTATACAAGACCTTGAGTGTTCTAGAGAGTTCTAGGGATCTCTAGTTGCTTGAGCCTCCTCAAAGGTTCTAGAGAATTCCATAGTCTCCTAGAGACTTCCCGATTTATCCGGACACCTCCGAGGCTTTTCACAATGTTCTAGAACACTCTAGTGTGCTTTAAAAATTATCCTTGGGCAATGCTTGCTCCAAATATGCCCAAGGAACTTGGCGGGTTGTGACATAGGGCTGCATGTGCAGATATAAAGCTAAGCTGTGGCCACCAATGACAGTTCTATGCAACTACTTCCTTGAAATCCATCAAATACCTGCTGCAAATAATCCTCAAGCTGAAGATATGATCGGAAGTATGAGGTATCAGTACTTCCGATCTGGATTCCTTATCGACATTGAGCATCCTACATGTCCCGGTATGATCGCTCTCGATCTCCAGCACCAGCATTGTCTTCCTCATCATCCACATCGTCATGCTGAGACCGATGTTGTGAGCAGCCAAATCATTGAGTTAGCCATGCCAGCCGGATGGCTGAGCTAGATTTCACAGCTGGTATGTAACTGTACCATACATATCGTCCCGCTAGCTCATACACATTATTGCTTCCCAGATCATGTCCAAATCACCTTTCTTGTGCCAACCCCATTACTGCGATATATAACCTCCATCTCCTTGGTGGCCATTAATTGGCTTTTTCATTCATCGACCCTAACTACATTCTTCTTACGCCAACCTCGCTCCACCACTCTCATGCTACTGAGATAGAAGTCTGTGACCTCTATATCCAACACACCCAGCTCACGAGCGCTCTCTCTTTGTTGGCATGATAGAACTTAAAGCTTCTATACCAATTGATGAATGTACTGCAACATGATGAAGAAAAAGCAAGAAGACACATACAAGCTAGCTAGCTAATATACTCATGACCAAAAATTTGCAATATCTGCAATATTAGGGGAACGATCGATCGATATACTACAATATTTGATTCTCAAAGCTTTTGACTTCATGTACTTACTAACTCATCGCAACGACACAATATCTGTATGATTGGTATGAACTGTGTCGCATATTAATTATTTTTCTCTGCTTTCATTTTTTAAGTTTATCTCAATGGACCAAAAACAATTCGGAGTGAGATCGACCCCCCACATTCTTATTCTATAATGTCTTAATTTTCTAGTATGTATCCTCTCCTTTTTCATAATTTTCTTCTCTTATATTTGGAGTTGCATGCTGTTAGATTATTTTCATATTTGCATGTTAAGAAAACAGAATTTCAAGAAAAAGACCTTTGAAAAAGATGGTTCTTTGAGGCTTGACTATGCATGTATACGTAATGATTGCATTGGAAGCAGTGGCGGACCCAGGATTTTCATTTACGGGGGTCCGAGTTTGATAATAGATTAGAGGACTAGATTTAAATTTATTTTAGTTAGCTATATGTTAAATGCATATAACACTATGGGCATGTTTACTAACCTGGAATGGAATTAAGAGTGATGTAATTGATTCCGGAATGGGTGAATTCCGACGTTTACAAACATGTCAAGGTATTGGAATGGATGTGGGTCCCACTTGCTTATAGGTTATCAGGAATCAATTCCTGACAAAACCCCTTATTCGATACCCAAGAGGGAGGTGGTATCAGAATCAAGGTAATGAAATCAACTTTTTCTCCTCAAAATATCCTTACATAATTATAATATTTCTAAATTACCCAACCCTAGTATATATATATGGAAGAGAATACGACAAAATATTGTTAGATCAGAAAACAACGACAAAATAGAAAAGAAGATGGCGCACTCCAAGGTCAGTTTCTTTCTTCCATGGTGATCGATAAGTTTCGGTGTTTTTGTTGTTTTTGTTTATCGTCTCCTCTCTGTTTCGTTCGGTTCTATTTCATTCATGAGTGTTCATATCTATGTTGCACAACTTTAAACACATGCACTTGAGTCAACCAATATATATGGTTTAGGTGGTCTGATGAATATATCATCCAACAATATTCATCAGCTTAATACACCCAAACAAATTGCACTCGAGTCAATCAATATATATGGTTTAGGTGGTCTGATAAAATTGCAAACATCTAGCTTCCTTTCTTGTAGGGGTATTTTAGTAATCAAACTAGTTTTAATTCCGATTATATATGGTAAGTAAACAAACATCAATCATAATTTAATTGTATTCCTGTTTTAATTCCTTATGGTGAGTAAACAGTATAATAGAATGAAATATTCATGTTGATACCGATTCTTATTGATACCAATTCATGATAAGTTTCATTCCAAGTTAATAAACGTGTCATATGTGTACATCATTTGTAATCAACAAGCTCGTTATTAAATTTTATTTGATTTCAATAATGACAGTGAAACGGTTCTCATAAATCATATAAAAAGTTGATGTTAGCAATAATTTAGACTCTAAAACGGAACCATAATTTTTTATCGACGTGAAAGACATTGTGATACTTTTGCTAGCTTTGTACCATTTTAGTCCATACGCGATGGAGATCAAAGATGCAGAGGCACAAAATTGAAGGAAAGTTTTACTCTAAAAAATTCAAAATCAATATCTCCCTAACATCTGTTAAATATTTGTGATTCTCACTTCACTATAATAAAATATTAATTAATATAAAATAGTAGCCATATATGTTTGATCTTTTCTTTTTGGTTACCTATCAAGTGGGAAACGTGGTAGTATAAGATTGGTTGAGGGGGGATATCAGATAGATTTGATCGGTTGCAACACACTAAATTAAGAGACTTGTCCAAACTTAGGGGGGTCCGGACCACGTCGGGCCTGAACGTGGTTCCGTAATAAAAAGAAAAAAAAGAAATAGGAAATTTTAGAGATAATTTCAATAATAAAAAAAGATAGAAAAATATAAGGGCTCCAGTTTGTATAATACTTAAAGGTGTCAATTTCACTTATGCTAATATTAATAATTTTTGACCATTACAAATAAAAATGCGCATTTCAAGTACAGTGCAATGATCAGAAGCCTTTTTGATTTGTTATTCAATAAATGGAACATAAGCTGTCTCATACAATTTGATTTGAAGTTTTTGTAACTAATTGGACAAATTTATTCTTCCAGGCCAGGTTTGAACATTATGCATGTATGTTTTCTAACGGTAATCAATCATATTGGTACTCAATTATATAACAAACAGAAAGAGGCTAGGTCGACGACAGTAATGTGATTGCATTGGGGTATAGAGATACTACGATGATATACTTAATTGGAACACCTGTACATTCAATTCAATGTGATATTAAATTGCAGGTTTTCTATGGTTTTATAGGTAAGGCTGGGGCAGATAAGTCACTGGTGTCGTATTCTTGTACAGAAAATCAGTTGGGTAGGGAATTGGTGTACGTTGGAAAACTCAGATCCACGACTGTGGTAGCTGTGCTGCATTACATGTGGTCGGTATATTTCCCTATCCGGCCAGCGTCCATCTTATATCTACACACGCTATTTGTGTATTATATTTGATTTTGAGAAATAATTTTTAATTCTTATACCAGGAAACTCATACAAATAGTTTTGACAGAAAAAAACAGAACTTTCGTTTTCAGTCCTAACCGTCTGACGTCCGCTGTATGGTTGGTCGTTTGTTTAGACTCAAATCAATTAAATCGAACTATTCGGGGGTCTAAGGGCACGATCTCAAAAATTTGGCACTAGAAGAAGGTTTTAGTTGTTCATATTGTGGGAGAAGTGTTCTTGTTTCAATTTGACAAACTTAGGGATCACAATCATGTTCTTTAGAGCATTATATGTGGCTTTCAGCAACAGACAAGCCCTAACTTTTATTGGGGTAGTACCGGGATCAATAATCAGGTTTGATCAGAAGACGCTCAACCAAAAGGAGTTAAAGTAACTCATAAAACTGGTGTTTGATGTTAAATGAAGGGGTACGTAACAGAGGATATATGTTGTTTGAATTTTCACCTTCATCAGTTGCAGTACTAGAGATTGATCTGGTTTATGAAAATCAAATGGTATTGTAAGTCTTGCGGTCTCTTCATCAATGATCCTTCTGGGTGTGATATGGACTTATCGTGAAGTAAAAAAGACTTGAAGGACAGGGAAAGTTTTGTGTTTGTGTGACGATCTTGGAAGAGCCCCACTTGGAGTTCCTGATCGATGTGAATGGTTTTGTTCATTCAGTTTGAATACAATTCAAGAACGTAACATTTTGATCGAGCTTGACACATCAACGCCGGCCACCCCTTGATGGATGATAAATCAATCACGCACTGTCATGCATCAGATAATTGATTTTTACGCAAGTTTGTCAAAACTTTAAGCGCTTCCGTGATATCGATTTTCAATTCCTATTCATAAATGAAAAAGAATAGTTAAGAAAAAGTTATTAGATCAGATAATAATTTAAGTTGTTGAAACTAACCTCATCAAGTTTTTCTTTTCTGATTCATCATTTATTGTTCGTACAGACTATTGCTTGCAAACACGAACAGCTCGCAAGAACAATGCCTCAGCCAACGCTTTTTTATGTCCTCTGTGTCGCTGCTACAATAATATGTGAAATTGATTAATCACTTCCAAGTAGTAATTATAACAAAAAAAATTGCAAGAATGAAAGACATGCAGTCCAATATATTAACGAAAACGAAACTAGAGGGAAAAAAAAACGCAATCACTGAGAGGAAGATTGGAAAATTTTGCTCCAGGATGGATAGAAGGGCTTCAAACGCTGTTCGGGTCTGTGATCAGAATTAGCAGATGTGGTGATGTCGATGTGAGTCTGCTTCATCCAGATTTGAGGGGTAAAAAGAAAGACATATTTTACATACTTGTTTCGACCAAAAGATAGGAAATGTCTCTTAAAGAATTGGAACAACTCGTCATCGGTACTGGTTCCTGTTTGCAAAGACAAGAAAGATGCTTGATGAGTTTATAGAGCTGCATTGTTCCTATAGATTTGCAGTGAAGTAATTTCTGACACGTGTGCTATTAGGATAAGACAAGATAAAATGATAATTAATTCAATCGTTGAAGATGCATTTAAAGAGATTGAAAAGCTTGAAAATCATTTCATACTTGCTATTTGATGTCTCTCAGAAGATCTGTGGTTAAAAACGAAGTGATTTGTTTCATCTATCAACTACCTCTTTACAACGATAATGGAGACAAGACAATTAAGACGATATGTGGTTGCTGCTTTCACGAGATATGTATGATGAAATGACTTAAAAGGAAAGGGAAGAGCGAATTCTCGTGCCCTAAGTGCAGGGACAACTTGTCCAGCTCTGTTTTTGAGTGTGATGATTAGCCTACATAATGATAAGCTTGAGGATTACTAATTGTTAAGTCGTATATTCAAAACATCTACACGATATGAGACGTGTGTGGTAATATATTTTTGATGTATGGACTAATCAACCTGTAATAAGTGGAGTTAGTTCATTAACATACATGCATCAAATTATTGTTATTTATATAAACATAATATTTGATAACTTGATTGTGTGATGTAGTTAAAAATAACCCTATGAGGTTTGACCTTACTGGGTGTAAGCTCACCCCTTTAATTTCTTGTTCAGGTGCGTACGAGGTATAACACGTCTTTCAAGAAGTCTAACTGTGATGTCTAGCTGACGTGTAGAGAACAGAAAAGAGTTACGGTTGTTTCTAGTGAGCTAGACCGTAAGACCAATTTTGCCTTTGTAATTAGTTTTGTTATTGTAAATGTTTTATTTTCGACAATTTCTACAAGTATTTGAATTTGTTTTATTTTCTCTTTCTTTCTAGCTCACACCTCAGATTCGGTATTTAGTGATTGGAAACCATCGACATCAGGTATGGGGTGTGACACCACTAGTCAAATTTGACAACCAGTTTGCCATCTAATATTACAACACCACAATTCAACCCAAAATTTCAAAAATAACAGTGAAATTCCATGACAAAAAAGAACCAAAAGAAGAGAAACAAAGAAACAAGAACAAAAAACGAAGTGAAGAACACTTTGACTCACAAACAAGTAGACTAGCTAGGACATAATTTGATGAAATTGAAGCAAAATCAAGCCTTAATCAATCAACCCTTGAGTAGAAACACTAAGAATTGCTAGAAACTACAACAAATTCACACAAATTTCGTCACAATTGTAGCTAAAAAGAAAAATTTCAAAAGAGGGCAATTCATCATACCTTGAACATGTATAAATGAGGATGAAGGGAGGAAATTTGAGCTAACTTTATTAGAAGATGAAGAAATTGGAAGGAGAGGAAGAATGGGAAGTCGTGCGGCTGGGGGAGAAAGAGACGAAGGAGAGAGAAGAAACAGACGTGGGGGGAAGAAAAGAAAGGGAGAGAATAAAAAAAAAGGAAACAGAAAAGATTTTTTTTTTTTGAAGAGCCACAAACACAGCTGTCGGAATATTTTTTTCTTAAGGTTAAACTAAACAGAAATTTTATATACATACCTCTAATTTCTTAATACACATGTCTCACTTAATACACCATTTACCTAATTTCTCATTATGATATTTTACTAAATACACAACCCAAAGTACCCAAAAAACCTTTAATCCAAAATTTCACGAAATATTAATTGACTACATTAAGACTATTATTATGTGATTAGTATATATTACTATAAGTTTATTACACTTTGTAGATGTTCATATATACTATTTGTGTATGGTCTATATAAATCCTTACACAGATTCAATGTTCTTTTCAAATCTTTAAATATGAAATTAATAACAAGATGAAGAACACATACCTCAACATGTGTGTTTGGGTAAAATAGAAGAAGATGATGGAATATATAATGAATAGAAGTTCATATTGTTTCACATTCTAAAGTTGAAAATCATGAGCTTTTTAAGATGAAAAAGAAAGAAATTAATCATCAAAACTTCCTTGACAAAATTTGTATTAACTATACTTCAAATTTTCCAAAATAAGTTTCCAATTTTAGTACTTTATTTGGTTATGTATTTTCACTTTATTAATTTCTAAAAATATACATTCACTTTATAAGTTTCCAAATTTAAATTTTTTCGTTTTTAATAATTCAATTTTTTTTATATATCACATCATTAGTTTCCAAATATAAATTCTATGGTTTTAATTTGTTTATATATTCCTAATGTATTACATATGTCTGTTTTAGTCATTTAACATACAAATAAAATCTTATTTAAATTGTCAAATAATAAGAATGTATATCAAGTAATTAGAGGTGTGTATTTAAAAACCACTCTAAACTAAAAGAACAACAATTAAACTAACATAAATTTAAGCGCAAACAATTTGAAATGCGGAATTAAAATGCAATTTTGAAAATTAGAAATACCCCCCCTAAGATTATAAACTTACTCAAGTCACCATCAACCATATATCTTCGACGCTCCTTGACAATAGTTTCATAAGAGTGTCAAGGGTGTGCTTCTTCTTCCAACACTACCAGAAGAAAGGCTTTAACCGACGAAAATAAAAAAATCAGGCTGACGAATTATTTTTCGTCGGCTAATTTAAAATTTTCGTCGGCTATGGTCAACTTTAGCCGACGAAATTTTTAAAATTTTAGCCGACGAAAAATATAATTTCGTGGGCTAAAGTGCCTTATATTTGCAGATCTTGACAATAACTCATCTGGGAAAAAAAAAACTATATGTAGAACCTTCAAACGCAAAAAGTCGTGAAATAAGATATGACCAGAATGATGAATACGTCTACTATTGAAAAATCACGGTATTCCGGTAAAGTCTCGATGTCGATAGTTGCGGTCAATGCAATTTACCCTTATTATTCACTATGCTGCGGATTTGACGTTTGGTGTCCGATTGACTATTGTGATACCTTTCCGGAAGCGTAACGGCCCTACGAGTCAAACTCATTGCTATTGCTATGACATATGGGCCTTTTTGGCCATACGAGTCCATTTAGGGCTTCAAAATGTAGTTTTCTTATTTCCGATTAGAGTTGACCGTTTCGATCGAGCCCTTAACGTTGTCGAATCCAGTTGAATTTTTTACCATAGACATCTTTCGTCATAATGATCATATCTAAGGTCGAATTTTGGTTTGTAAATTTTAGTCATCGGAATCACAACGTGTCTTACTATTTATCGTTATTATTCCCTATGGGGAGCCCTATCGTCGGAAGGTAAATGTCTCAAATTTTTATATGGGAAGTTGTGTCTCATCTACGTGAGAGTTTTTCGTGTGGAAGGTTTGACCAAACTACGTAATATAGAGGGAGATATGAGCGTTTTTGTGTGATAAGTAACGATGGATTAGGGTTGACCGTTTCGATCGAGCCCTTAACGTTGTCGGATCCAGTTGATTTTTTACCATAGACATCTTTCGTCATAATGATCATATCTGACGGTCGAATTTTGGTTTGTAAATTTGAGTCATCGGAATCATAACGTGTCTACTAATGTTGTATAACTTGTTTAGTAGGTTATACAACTTTGTGAACCAACTCTACATAAGAAGAAAATTATCAAAAATCTCGTGAAATAAAATGTGTTCATAATGGTGAAATACGGCTATGGTTCAAAATCACGTAAATCAGGTAACGTCTCGGTGCCTATAGTAGCGGTCAACCCTATTTACCGTTATTATTCCCTATGGGGAGACCTATCGTCGGAAGGTAAATGTCTCAAAATTTTTATATAGGCGGTTGCGTCTCATCTACGTGAAAGTTTTTTATGTGGAAGGTTTGACCAAACTACGTAATATAGAGGGACATATGAGCGTTTCCGTGAATTTATAGACTTTAGCCGACGAGATATTAAAAAGTCGTCGGCTAAGGTCAAAAAATTTTGGGCGGTAAACCAAATTTGGAGGAAAATTTTCAAAGGACTTTAGCCGATGAAAATATATGAAAAGTCATCGGCTAAAGTCGAAAAATTTTCAAAATTTTAAACCAAAATTTTTTGGCGGTCAACCAAAATTTTCAAAAGAGTTTAGCCGACGAAAATAAAGAATTTCATCGGCTAAAGTTCTTTATATAGGAGTTTTACCGAAGGTGGATGGTAAAAAATCTATTTCGCCTGCTAGATTTTCTTCTCGGCCTAGCTCCGCCGTCAAGCCACCGGAGACCGCCACACTTGTCCCAAAAGTTTCGCCGTCATCTCTATTTCATTGCTGGACAGGTGGTGCATCGAGTGGCGCCGCCGTGAGGGATAAATCGAGCTCCAAAACTCTACCGGTTCGGATTCGGTGTCGATCGAATTTCTCCTTCCTCAGTCACCATTTGGTGAGTTCTATATATGGATAAATTGAGTTTGATTAGTACTATATTCTCCTAGAATTTGGTAGCTCGATTTGGTGTGTGTGAGGAGAATCGAAGATTTGATGTTTTTAGGGTTTAAAATTGGGGATTTTTATATTTTGATTCAATTGACCTGTTTAGGCTTAGAATTAGGCTTCGACTTCTTCTAGAAAGTTGTTCGAAATGTTGAGATGAAGATTCTGTCAAATTTTGGTGGTCATTGAAGGTGGCCAAAAGTTTCTGCAGTTTTTTTTTTTCAAAACCAGCAACTTTAGCCGACGATATTTAAATACTATATTCGTCGGCTATAGTATTTTCTAATTTTTTTTATAAGGTTTAGCCGACGAATTATGGCATGTTTCGTCGGCTATAGTTATTTGTTTTAATTTTTTTTATAAGGTTGAGCCGACGAAATAGACTATATTTCGTCGGCTATAGTTATTTTTTATAAGGTTTAGCCGATGAAATAGACTATATTTCGTCGGCTATAGTTATTTTTTTAAAATTTTTATAGGTTTAGCCGACGAATATCTTAATTGTTTCGTGGGCTAAAGTCTGGGAAAAAAACTGACGACATTTTTTTCGTCGGCTAAACTATGGGACTATAGCCGACGACGGGTTATAGTTTCATCGGTTAAAGTCATTGCCGACGACCCTTTCCCGATGAAACTATAGCCGACAAATTAAGCTAACAGGCCGACGAAATTTTTTCATCGGTTAAAGTGCTTGTCCTAGTAGTGCAATTAATTTCCGTGCTTTGATGTAAGGACATCTTGCCGGTCCGTTGTTCTGCTCAAGAAGGTGGTGCAAGAGGAGCGTTCTTAAGATAAAGAATCTCCTTTGGGCTGTGAATGGCACATGGTAATACAACTTCGATCAGTGACCGTTGGCTTTGAATGTGCTCCCATTACTTAGATTCTTGATTTCAATAGTTTCATGGGGGGAAAAACTTTCACCATTACAAAATGACCACTCCATCTTGATCTAAGTTTACCCGGAAAGAGTTTGAGCTTTGAATTGTAGAGGTGAACTTGTTGCCCTTGTTCAAATGTCTTCTTGATCAACTTCTTGTCATGATAGGCTTTGGTTCTCTCCTTATAGAGTTTAGCATTCTAATAAGCTTCTATGCTTGTCAAGCTCACAAAGATCCATTTTCTCTTCTTACCGGCTTAGCAAAAATCAAAATTCAAAATTGAGCTTTCTGATTGCCCATAAGGCCTTGTGCTCCGATTCTATTTGTAAATGACAAGCCTTCCAATAAACCAACCTATACAGTGACATTCCGAGAAGGGTCCTTGTAGGCGGTTTGGTAAGCCCAAAGAGCATCTCCATGCTGTGCACTCTAATCTTTCCTTGTGCTTCCCTAAACCTTCTCTAGGATGCTTTTGATTTTCTGGCTGGTAATTTCCACTCACCCACTTGTTTGTGGGTGGTAACGATTACAAACATTGTGCTTGATATTATATATTATATATATATATATTATATATATATATATATATATATATATATATTATATATATATATATAGTTTCTATCCAGAGCGAAACTCCACTTTGAAATTAAAGTGTGAAGTTCCTTATTTGACTCACTTTTCGGTCATATTTCTACATCTCCACCGTTCAGTTTGTAGAACCTAATACATAGATCACTCTTGCCAAGTTTCATCCAAATTGGTAATCGTTAAGGTACCGAATTAGATTAAATCAACGAACAGACCATAAATTTGTCTATTCAAAACTGTTTGTGTAAATAACGATTATGAAAACCCAAACGATCATCAAATTCAATGAAACTTGGCAGAAGTGATCTATGCATTAGGTTCTACAAACTGAATGGTGGAGATGTGGAAATATGATCGAAAAGTTAGTCAAATAAGGAACTTCACACTTTAATTTCAAAGTGAAGCTTCGCTCTGAATAGAAACTATATATATATATATAATATATATATATATATATATATATATATATATTTTGCAAAGGGCTTTAAATTGCTTGTTGATGAAATGAGACCCTGTATCACTAATTATAGTTCTCGGAGTGTCGAACATTTGGACATACTCCTTTAAGAACTTCAGCACAATGGTGTGGTCATTATTGGCACATGCAATTACCTTCACCCATTTACTTACATAGTGTCACACCCTAATTTTCGAAATATAATTTTCAAAAATTTTGGCATGATATAACTTAAAATATTACTATCTCAATACATGTTTCAAACAAATTTCAAGAAAACTAAAACTCAAGCGGAAATACAAATGTCAGCATAACTCAACACTGAGTTAAATAATACATTTCTTTTTTTACATAAACTTGAAAGTCAAGAAAATGAAACCACTCACATGAGTTTTACTAAAGTCAACCCCAAATATAGAAATATACAAAGTACAGCAAAATCCCACAAAAACCCTGCCACTAAGCCTCCGCCTCAACCCTGCTGATCCTCACCTGCATGTCTAACCCCTACACCAAGAATTGGTGCATCGGGTTGTAAACAACAAACCCGGTAAGCTAAAAAGATCGTATGAGTAATTCTCAAAATAACACCAAAACCTCTAATTTCCAATTATAACACAAGAACAATTATATCAATAATTAAATCCACAAATTCAACACTTTTTCAATTAACATATACCCATGAGTCACATGTATTTATAAATACCCCTCATGACCTACAACAACAAATGTGTACCCATGGGTCCCAGATACCATACGGTATCTCCCATGACCTACACTGACAGACGGACTAGAGCTCTATTCCTAACCGCAAACCAATCACCCGGCCAAAGGCTTGGAACCCGGTTTGACTGTCTAATATCAAAACACAAAAATGATAAATAGCATTTTAACCGCAACTAATCACCCAATTAAAGGCTTGGAACCCGGTTTGGCTATTTATCCAACAATCACAATATCACAACATTATCATCAACAACACGAGATCACATCATATATTATATCCATCCACATAGATATTCCAAAAGAATAATCTATCAATAATCAATAAAATTATGATCACATGAACCTCAAGATAACATATAAGGAAAACTTATTTTATCTTACCTAGCTATAAGCCGTTGGCGATCAAGCTCATATATATTTTTTAAACAATTAAAAGCATATTATTAAATCCAACATCATCATCATTATCATCATCACATGACTATAATCAAATTTGGTTTAAAGGTGAACCTTGGTGAGATTTACTCACCTAAAAATTCCGCTGCGTCTTCACAATAAACTCTAGAGTCAAGCTCAAATACGACTTCACAAATCACCTAAAATCACACAATTAAAACCTTAGTAACTAAAATACTATAGGCTATATCACAATACCCTTAAACTAACCCTTAGTTCAAGGGAGGACAACTTTTCAAAGTTGTCGAACTTAACAACCCAAAATGGCTGCCTCTAATCCTCAAACCCCAACTCAAACCTGAACCAAGCCTAATAACAACTTAAAGTCTTAACACACAAACCTAGCGCACAACCTAGAAATTCTACATCTCAACAATCTCACCACAACAAGAGGGCCCTAAAACACAGCAACCTAAGCCACAACCCCCCGTCGGACGCGCTGCCACGCGCCTCCACAGGCGGCAGCGAGTGGGCCCCACGCGTCACCATAAACTTTCAAATTTGAGAAAACTCTCAACAGCAAAGTTGAAACTTGAAGCAAGGGAACAACTTTCATACATGAGGCTTCAACCAATTTTGGCCGGAACTGGCCGGAAAACGCCACGAAACCCTAACCCGGAATCAAACTTCAAACCTGCAAATCCGGGCTCAATAACCTCAAAACTTGATTCAATCTATACCTAGACACTACCAGGAGGAGGGGAGGATCAAAACTCACATATGGATGCCCCTCGTCGCCGCCTTTTGCCGACCAAAAGCTTCGTTTCTAGCGTGCTACACCGAGCAGCAGCTGCCCAGCCTTGAAGAGGACGCTTGTGGGAGCCGAACGGACCGGTGGCGGTCCAATCCGTGGCCGGACGGTGAAGCTAGCTCCGGCGGAAGTTGGGTTCTCGGGAGAGGAAGAGAGAGAAAAGAGAAAGAGAGGGGGCTGACTTTTTAGGGTTTCCAAAAATTAACCCATACACATTTTTCTACTTATACACTTTCCAAACCCGGAAACAAACTTCCTCTGAACATAACTTTTTCATACGACATCTATTTCGGGTGTGTCGCATGTCTACGAACTCGTATTGACAAACTCTACAACTTTGAAGAAGGAAGTTTTCAAAGATAACTTACGGAAAACAAAGTCAACTTTTGACCTCTTAAAAGTCAATGCACTTAAAAAAATTACTCCCGAACTTCAACTTCGCACAACCAAAAGAATTTCCATAAATAATCCTTCATTAAATCCGGAAATAATACAAGAAAAAATATATGAAAATCTAGGGTATTACACATAGTCCGCTCCAACAAAAATATTTACAACATATCACACAAATCCACTCACCTCGACACCAGTAGTGAATTCACTAGAGGGCTTGGATTTTTAGAATGTGAATAGTGTTAGGATGCGGTTGTATGTACATTGTTTGATTCCACATTATCTACATACCCTTGTAGGATCAAACCGTGTTTAGGTCTCTTTGGGATTTAAATGTGTAGATGTTCTTTTAAATGAGATCAGCTAGTTCCTCACAAATGACATTTTGTGTTTTAGTGAAGCACTTGAATTTGTTTGGGTAATTGAAAATGACATGATTTTTGTGGCGTTTGGGTGACTTTGACCGGTGAAGTGAAGAATTTAGATTGGATGAATTTGATTAGCAAATTCATGGATTCAATTTGAATTAGTGGTTGCATCTAGTTGGTCGTTAGATTGCCTACATACATTGTGAAAGGGATCAAATTCCATTTTACGACATTTCTTATTAGTTTTTTACCAAAAGCAGTTTCATTTTTGTCTCGCAGCATTTTCTTAATAAAACCAAATGTTCAGGTATATTTGATCTGGACACCCGTAACGTCAAGTTTTGTCGAACTCTTTAAATAAGCCCAGAATTTGAGAATGGCTTAACATGAAAGCTAACTCCTCCGTCTTGCTACACCTTTTACTTCCTGTTTCTTCCTATTTTGGTTTTCTCCCCAGTTCAACTGCACTTTTGCGGCTACCCCCACCAATTAAGATCACCCCGATCACCAGGTCACCACCACGCCAGAACTCCCAAGAAACAATGGTCATCGCCGAGATCCACTAGCATGCCTACTATGCTGCCACAAAAGCAGACCCATGCCATCACACCTTGAACGTGCTTCCAAACCCTTTGGAGCAATAACACCCGTTGTAATTAAGCATTCCACCAGAACAGATGCCGAACCACTGAGCAATCGGTACTTGAATCCCAATGGAGAGCCTACGCTACATCGCAATGTCGTGATTCTAGAACCACTAGCCAAGCCAGTCCAAAGAGAAAACAAAAAAACAGAGGTAAGAGCCTGCAAGAAACCGTCAGTGTACTTTGTTGCTGAATAGTGATATTATTTTCCCTGAAACACAACATGATGTTTGAGAGCTGAGAATCCATAGTGACTCGAACATAACCTCCAAGTGGTATTTATATGAATACAAGAGGTGGTGCATATATATAGGCCGGAAATGATGTGGTTGAAGACGTGACTAGCTATAGCTAGTTAATTTGTATTTGGGTCACGAACTACCAAACACGTACGTACAATACCCTTGAACATAAACTTGAACAAAAAGAAAAAAAAAAAGAAAAAAACGAGATGTAGCTAGTCAAACATAAATCATAACAAAGTAAGGCTTTTATTGAAGAGGTGACTGATCAATCTTTGGAGATTAGAGGCTGAAAGCCATGTCGAAGAGTGGCTTGCCAAACTTTGTCAATGTTGGACATGGTATAGCCACACTCGTGCTCATTCCAACCTTCCATTGCATGCACTATTCCTGCTATACGCCACGCACTCATCACTCTCCTGGGCAAGCAGTTCTGATTTGTCACAATGAACATATAAACACATTAGTAATTAATCAAACAGATGAAGAAATTAACATTATAGAAAATTCATTATGCTTACTAATCACCCACCTCGCAAGAGTAAACATTCTCCAGAGACTTGGGGATCTTCATTGCTGGTGTGTAGTGGTAGAAGCAGTCTCTGCGCAACTTTTTTGGTGGAATTGAGAGAAGGGAACAAATATTGTTCCGTTTGGTGCATTCAACTGTTCTTTCTTACTCAATCCATCTCCCACCAACCAAATCTGCATATTGCAAACTAAATATAGTATTACTAGTTGCATTTCTACTTAAAATCAAGTATATCAAAAAGTAATTTGAAGAAAACAATGTTTCTATGTAGCTTCAAACCCTAACACTTCGAAAAGTAGACATCTCTATTTTCTACCTAGCTAGCTAAAACAATCCAATTTGTTAGGTTAGGAAATAAAACGTACAGCATATGAATAGATAGAAACAAGGTTAAGGAATCGATATAGTAAGAAAAAATTTGCTTACCTTTTGAGCATAGCTTCTGTCATGAACCACCTTACCCTCTGTGGCATTTAATGATTTGGTGAGCTTCAAGTACTCAGCCTGGTGTGATGTAACTACCTGAAACAAGTTTAACCAATATCGATCTCATCAGGTTAGAAAAGATATAGGAATAATGAGAATATGAAGTCGATCATATCTCTCTTTCTCACACACACGCATATGATCGAATAAGTACGTAATTATTGACATATACCTGAATATCCCTCTGGCACAAAGAAAAGGCAAGGGCATAAGCAACCTTTGTGAGGTTGCCTATAAGGAGAACCTGGGTTGTTCCTTTCGGAATGCTGTTAAGGATGACAGCAACAGCTAAGCTACTCCCATCCACCACCTTGATCTTCAGTCGTGGATTCCTTTGGACATATATACCACCATAACTATTGAGCCCCTCACCCTGAAATGAAATTTATGAAAAAAAGAGATCAATCAGTATTGATGTATATCCCGAAATATTCATATATACCATATATATACAAATGTGAAATAGGTAGGTCAATTGGTGAAAGAAATAAAATTGAGATCTCTAACCGTAAACCTACAGATTTGCACACTATATATAGTTACCTGATTAAGAAGACCTAAACTAATAACTTTGACACCTTTTTGCTCAGCTTCAAATATGGCATCCTCAATGGATCTGTTTATAGCTTCATTTTGCCAAGAGAGCGAGTACTGCAACTCGTAATTAAAGGTAGCAATCAAAATCACATTAACTGAATTGGGAATACATTAACAATGAAGATATAGAGAAAATGAAGTTAAGTTGCTTCCCACCTGCAAAATGAATTTTGGAATAACCCAAGTTTGTAGACTGTGTTTATCAAAACACTGTCTCTCAATAACAAATGAACGGCCAAGTAACCGAGTTAACATCAATGAGCATAATGTCACTGGCCACAACAGCCATAAGTACCATGTAGAAGTGCGTGGATTAGAGGCCAAGGAAGCAAATGCCAGTGGGAGTCGGTAGATGGATTTAGCTGATGTTAAATGTGTAAGATGAACGACATCAGGTGACTCCTCTTTCATAAGTGAAGATTCGTGTAGTGAATCACTAGACTTGTCCATGGTGCCATACATGTAGTCATAGATTGGCATGAAGAGGGAGTAATTGGTTCGAAATTGTGTGTGATGCAACGAGTGGTACCTGCAGAACAAACACGTTAGAATCATACAGAAACACAGATGCTTAAGAAGCTATTCTGCACTAAACGAATTTTACCAGTGTAGCTAAAAAGCTACTCAGATGCTATTCTGCTGATTAACATCAATTAATATTAATACATAAAATAAAATTGTGTTATTAAAGAAAACTTACGAGGGAGTATACATGAGATACTTAAGAGGAGGAAAAAAAGAGAAGATCGAGTTGGGAATGAACTCGAAATTGCAGTGTCCCAGATTGTTCATGAAGTCGATATAAGTGATATAAACAAAATAGGATTGATGGAAGCCGTTCCGATCAACAGAGTTCCGATCATTGGTATTGCGAAGAGCAAGAAATATGATATGTGCTCCGCAAATGGGTGAGTCACAGCTGAAACATACATTCATCGATCCATGTCAGTAATTGTTGTTATTTTTAATTATAATTTCTTCTCATTGTTCTTGCTCTTTAATTTACTAGTCAAGAATAAAATTAACAGTAAAAAAGATTCCTGTTTCTTTTTTCTTTTTGTTAGATTCATATGATATCTGTACTAATGCATCTGTGCATCACGGTTTTTAATTTTTATTTTGATAAGAAGGAATACCAAACACCATTGAATAAAATTAAGTTCTCAAACACCAAACAGTGAAAAGAGAAGGAATCCGTGATCTTTTTTATTTTGATAAGAAAAGCTAAGAGAGATCATTGATATTCAATCAAATCTAATCAAGATATTAATTGTATATTATTCATTTTCTGCTTATCCAAATATTGTGCTCCTTACATGTGAGGCAATAAATCCTTGGATATAGAATAACCATCAATATTGCTTACTAATTACTCATAAGATCGATAATTTGAAATACAGTATAACTGAAGATGAGATGAAAAATGTCAGCAATTGTGAAGTTTGCCATACGTATTGACATAATGTAAGCCATATATTGCTTAAAACACAAAATGTATTTTCGGCTTCGCGTTTGTAATTGGGTTTGTCCATTGATTAATAAATATTTCTTTTTCAAAAAAAAATAAAAATGGAAAGTGTATCCGTCCCTATGTTGGGATATGTCTTACAAGTGACTGGCTCAGTGACAATGGAGGAATGGTGATGAGAATGGTAGCGAGAGTAGAGAAAATGGTGGTGAAGTGCTCTGTGTAACCAGTAGTAGAGATACTCGACCGGACCAGCATGAAGCAGTATCGTCATGACCAACCCATCTCCCCTCCAAATTGGTAGGTCAGTCTGAAGCAGGATGCATCTGCCTACGTAGAACAGCATTCCATTGAATATGATTTGATCATCCCTGTCCAAAAATTCAAATTCAAATTTTAAAAACAACGTACATTAATTCACTTCCACACTTAACTGAGAACGAGTGTTAAACTCTTAATCTAGTTCAAGTTCGCCGGACAAACACCACTAACCAATCTCTTTCTCTGTCGACTTGTTCGAATTCGAGGCCCTTGTCTATGATTGCTTTGCCTCTTGCAGTTTGATAGCGAGAAAGCGAGATCCATATCTGGTTGTGAAGCATCCTCCACAACAGAAATGGAAGTATGAGGATGTAAAATAGATCCGTACCTTCTTCTCCAAACATGTACGAATATGTGCTGTGAATCACCCAAGGAGCTAACACCACGTACTGCAACAACAAACGCTCATCATTACCTGATCATATACATCAGTCTTACCAAAGTAGTTCACAAAGTAAATATCATGCTGGTAATATATAGATTGATGTATACGTCGAAATGCATATATTAGCCAGCAAGCATTCACATAGAGTAGAGAAGGCGCTGACCTTAAAGCTCCAAGAGGTGTCCATGGCCATATCAGTAAGAATCCGAGGTGTTAAAAAAAAAATAAGGCATTAATTTGTTTGTNTATCAGTAAGAATCCGAGGTGTTAAAAAAAAAATAAGGCATTAATTTGTTTGTATGGTTTATAATTTTATGGACTGTTTCCATGCCATCCCAAAATCTACCATCAAGAATATTATCTTCTACCTTCTTGCCTTCTCTAGTTCTGCTTGCTGCATTATGAGTCCAAGCGGTACTTGTAAACAATGTTCTCAAACCTGCTTTATTTTTCAAAATACTATCAATGGCAATGTGATTTGTTGCAAATCGAGTTTTGCCTGGTCGAATCAAATCTCATGGGTGATGCTTCTCATTTCTGCTAGTACCCAACCATGATTGTAGATGTAGTTAGTTACACTTTGAGCCTTTTTAACGACATACTATTGCTTCGTGCTTCCCCAATATCTTCAAATATCAAATCAATGCAGTGGGCAGCACATGGATCCAATACAGTGGATATTTTTCCTCCAATCTCTTCCGGCCTTTTTAAAATGCTGATGCATTATCAGTGACAATCTGGACAACATTTTATGGTCCAACATCTAGGATAATCTCATCAAACAACCATATATGTACTCAGCAGTTTTTTTCTTATGAGAAGCATCTACAGACTTCAAAAACACTGTTGAACCTTTCGAGTACACCATAAAATTTAAAATAGACAGTTTTGTAGGTCATGTCCATCCATCACACATAATAGTACATCCATATATTTTCCAAATGTCTCTATGACTATCCACATACTTTCTCATTTCTGTGTACTCATCTTCTAGGTAAGGACCTTGAATCTCATAGGGAGTTGGAAGCTTCACGCCAGGACCTTCAAATATAAAATAAAAAATTTAATAATAATTAAACATACATAATTTCTGATTCCATAAATCACAAATGTATAAATTATTTACCGTAGGCAGCTGTTTCAGCAGCAAGCATGATGTTCTTAAAATGTGGACAATTAGCTTTGCTTGCAGGGACATCACTAATATGAAAATCTGGAAACTGCCTTTCCCACTCTTTCTCTAACACCTTTTAGTATGCCTTTCATTGTGCTTTGCTTTGATCGACTTTTCGGTGTGGCATTTCCACTGGAGGCTCTGGAAATGAATAGTGATAGGAGTTTGATTGATCAACTTGTCGTTGTTGACGACTGCTGCTACCACCTCTCGATTGTGTAGGAGTTCGTAAACTTTTGCTCTTGGTAAACTGAGAATTGTTATCACGATATATGGTTGAACGTCTTTGTGCTTCCCGATAACCATATCGTTCTGCAGGGTGCACGTCAACTGGATACTGATATCCGTCGTCACCATCACTCTCGTCGTCATCGTAGATTTTTTTTTTTACTCCCAGATAATCATTTCGGAGCTCTTGTCTGATGTCCTTTTCAATAACTTTCTTATCTTGTTGATACATTCTTTTTTCTTTATCTATGCTATCACCTCATGCTTGATATATGCTGGCACCTTTTCACATTTTTTTACACTCTTTCTGTGGATCATAACCTGATAAATGACTTTTCAATTTGTAATTCCGCCACTTTGAAAAATGCTTTCATAAAATATACATTTTGTGCCATAACGATTTCCTTCAATAACCGTTGCGTACTTCCATGCTTGATCATTTCCACGGCTACTTGCCATTTTTGATCTATTACATAACAATACAAGTTTTATTACACATTTATTGTAAATTAGTGAGTAACTACTAAAACAAAGAATGTCAGTTCAAAATGGCAATATATATATATAATATAAGTATATACCTGAACATAACAACTTCTTTCAAAATAATTGCAGGAATGCAATACGTATTGCTTCTATGTTGATGTACGCCTCTTGGGAAGTTATGTAATTGAGATTTATGCTTTGGTAGGTCTGTGATGTATCATGTATGATGTACCTAAGGGCCAGGCTAAGCTCTTATATAGAATTCTCAATCCTCTCTCTCATCTCTATAATTCTCACATCTCTCTATGTCTCTCTCTCTTTCTTATCTCTATAATTGAAAATTTAATTCAGTTGGTCTCATCTTTTTTGGACCAACACATTTTGTAAATCTTCATTGAGATCTTTCACTCAAGATATGATGGGATGTTGGAGTCACATGACTCACATATCTCTCTCTCTTTGTGTTTGTTTCTGATCTCTATAATTATTCAAGATATGGTGGGAGTGTGGGACGTTGGAGTCACATGACTCACATCTCTCTCTCTCTCTCTCTCTCTCTTTCTCTCTCTCTCTCTCCTCTTTCTCTCTCTCTCTCCTCCTCTTCGCCTCTCTCTCTCTCTCTCTCCTCTTCTCTCTCCTCTTTCTCATCTCTATATTGTGTTCTCTATCTTATGTCATGGACTCACGGTCTCACCAGTTTACTTGTGTTCTCTATCTTATACTCATTCTTTTTCTCAAGTGTAAATATTCCTCTGTCCACCCTCATCTCCAAGTTTGATAATTGTGTAATAGATCGATCTGCATCTAGATATATCTCAAAAGGAATCATGCTCTTCTCGAGAGTCGAGACCACCACTCTTTATTGGAATCACCTCGAAGGAATTACTTCTCTTCCGGATATTATTTCAATTGTTTTACATATTTTTTTTAATATGTCGGTGATATATCGAAAATATCATAAATGTCGAAGATATTTCCTAAATATCGGTGATTTTGAAGATATTTCGCAGAGATATCTTCCTCAAAAGGAAGACATTGGAGGATATATCGGATATATCGCAGAGATTTTAATCCTTGCTTTGCAGCATGACTTACACCAAGCCATTACACAACCAAAACTCTTTCCAAAACCAAATGACAACCCAAATTGTTGCACTTCAAAGTACTTGTTGCAAGCAATGTCAATGCGACAAACACCAAATACCCAGGAATTCCCATCGCCATCGTCCCATTCCATCAACGTGGTTCCATTTAGTTAGCCCCTTTAATTTGGTTCGATGCAATCTCCTTCACACTTGGCCACAATTCACGACTCAATTTCATACACTACTCATCTGCTCCTCCAAATGATTCTACTGTGACTGCCACTACAACAATGAACCCACCACCAATTCCACCATATCAGAACCCACCACCAATTCCACCATATCAAAACCCCACCAATTCCACCACCAATCCACCGTTGCCTGACCCAAACTGCTACTTATACCATCATAAACAACAACATGAAGTCCCTTACTACCGACCTCTGAAGTGGATCTGCCACGTTTTCATGGAGAAGATGCTTTGGGTTGGTTAACAATAGAGCGAACCTTCGTTCACAAAGGTTTCCTCCACAGGAATATATCGCAACAGTGGCTTCCCATTTTGGTTCTGATGCTTGTATGTGGATGAATGTCTATGAAAACGCAATCCACTGGCCACTTGGAATCAATTTGCTTCAGCATTTCTAGAACACTATGGGCTGGAATAGTACCGATTTCCAGACTGCATTATCACATATGCAACAAACTACATTAGTCAATGAATTCATTATAGCCTTTACCAAATTATCATGTCGTGCACATAGGTCGACAGAGAGCAATTGTTGCCTAGTTTCATCGGAGAATTGAAACCTGAGATTAGACATGATGGCATAGCAATACAACCATAAACTTTGGCGATGACACAACGCCTCGCCCAAGTGTACGAATCTAAACTCACTGACATCAAGGCCTCTCGTCTTCCTTGTCCAACAGCTTCCTGGTCTGGTCCGTCGTCAAGAACAAGAAATACCTCTTTTTGACACGACCCGTCCCGAATTTCACCCTGAACCCGGAGTAAATCGTGCGGGACCACCTCCAAGAAATTTACCGCCGCAACATTCGGTACAACCTCCCTTGAAAATGGACAACCCTTCCAATAGAAACCTGCAAACACGTCTAAAGGTTCCAATCCAACCTTAACTACTGGAGCCTTCGTGCTCCCCAAAAATCACAACATCTCCCAATATAGATTTATTAATCTAACAAAGATCCTATAACAAACAACCACATATTCAGAGCAACTCTATTTGAGAGGAAATGAACTATAAATAATAGAAAAAGCGGAAGCTATACTATTGACTATGCCTCTTCTCCATGTACGCCCGATCTCAACTATGCAATCCTGCAGACTGGGCATTTTAAAACGAATGGCCCAGGGGAAGACATTTAATAACGTTAGAGTGAGTGGACAAAAATAATTTAATAACAAAATATTTGCATTCCCATTTTAATTTCAAAGAAAATATACTGCATGCGGCAGCTCAAAAGCGCTCAATTCATAATCTGACAATTTTACGACTAGCACTGGCTAGTCACAACTCAAATAAAATGGTGCCTCTCAGCTAACTATATATAATCATATAAATTCGTATGTATCTACACTCGTCAGACTCCTTGTATGAATCCTAGAAACAATTCAGAAAAATAGAAATTCATACAAGGCTACAACGCTGGCGTCTAACGCTCACGTTGCGCCATAATGGTATTTTTCCTCATTATGACCGAAAAGGGACGGTGTATATATACGTGTGGACTCCCTATATGAAAACCTAAATAAACCGAAAAAGAAAGAAGTTTTCATATAGGGCTATGACGCTTGTGTCTACCACTCACGACACGCCATAATGGTATTTTACCCTCATTATGACGGACCAAGCACGTATGGCTAGCTAGCATTTATATACATACTATTCTCATAAAATCCAAAACATATATATCCACCGAAAATCTCATTTCGGGATCTTTTCAAAGGAGGAAAAATTGTCAAATGGGCGAGAAATCAATAATCTCATCAAAAGAAATAAATGATTAATAAATCATTCATCGCATGCTTTTAATTAAAACAAAGGTCCACTCACAAATTAGGCTTAAGCCTGACGTCGATCCGAGGTCTCTCCAATTGAGTCTCCTCACGTCCTGTTCCAAATGTATAATTAATTTCCCGCTAAAAATCCAATATTGATAAAATAGAAAAATTAATCGAGAGCCATAAATACACTCATCATTGCCTAAGTTCGATATTCTTAAATCGAAACGATCCAAACTTTTATATCATACTCGGCAGTCGTAAATACAACCCTTCCCGAAATTGATTTAAATCCTACGATCGGATTTTACATTATTTAACCGTCTAAATACCAAACTTCGGAAATTCACAAACCTATTCAAAACTCATCCGAAAATTCCACAATTCACTTCATTAAACTCCTCTAATTATTACACATTTAAATTATACAAAACCCCAAAACGGGGCGGCGGCCTGAGGTCGATTCCGGCGACGTCCAAATTCTATCAAATTTTAACAGAATCTTCCTCTCATCATCCCAAACAACTTTCATAACTATCACTAAGTCCAATTTCAAGCTAACTAGGTCAATCGAACGAAAACATCCTAAAACCCTAGAATTTCAACTTCGAATTTCTCCTTACCGAGCTCAAGAGGGATCGAGCCTTTTGGAGGGGTTGTTGCACGGGAGGAGGGCTACAAAACGAGCCAAATATCACCGGCTTTGGTGGCCGGAGGAGGGAGCTCCGGCGAAAGCAACCACGGGGCAGCAGCGGCGTCACCGCGCTTTAACGCCGGTCGTGAGGACCGGTCACCCCACCCCGGCTGGACGAGCGGCGTCCCAGCTGCCAGACGCGACCCGTGCGGCGGCTGGCGTGGCCGGACGGCGGCGAACGATGGAGAAAGAATCCGGCAGTGGGAAGAAGAGAAAGGGAGAGCGCGGAGAGAAAGAGAGAGAAAGAGAGAAAAGAGAAAAAAGAAAAAAAAAAAATGGGTTTGGGCCTCACACCAACCCGCCCCACATAAAAAAAATACCCAACTTCACTAATTTACACCCCAAAATAAAATACCCTAATAAAAATTACCTTTTACTAGCTAAAATTTACTATTTTACCGTCGACATATTTTTCTCCTACGAATAACTCTCCGAAATAATCGTCCCTCAAAACCCCTCTAGGGACCATTAAACTATATCTCAATTCCGGAGACGATAAAATTCTTATTAAAACAAGCTAGTAAATAAGATAAAATTTACGGGTCGGGATGTGACACTTTTCATACCCCCACCACCACTAACCACTTAGTCAACTCCAATGTGCCAAAACCACAACCTGATACAAGTTTTCGGCAGTGGCCGTCTAGAGATCAAAGAGAAAGAAGAGCCCAAGGTTTGTGTTTTAGTTGTGATAAAAAATGGTCTAAAACTCATGTGTGCAAGAGACCAGTGATGGTGACTTTGGAAACTCCCTCTCAATGTGAGGAGAATGAAGTTGAAGAAGAACACGAGAATATTCATGAGTCTGCTGTAGAACCACAAGTACCCAGCCTAGAGACATGATGCGATTCAAAGGGATGATTAATGGGAAACTATTGATGTTTTTTCGATTGTGGAGCACCAACAAACTTTCTTAATCCAATGGTGGCATGGCATCGAACTTGGACTACAAATGGTTCATGCTCCTCCCTTATGTTTCACTTCGGTCATAGGGCAGAAAGTAGTTCCATCCAAGCAAGCTATCGAAGTTACAGTGCACAAATACAGACTATGAGTTTACAAGTCCATTCTTGTTATTGGCTGTACCTAATTGTGATCTTTTGTTAGGAGCACAGTGGTTAGATTCATTGGGTATGATTGGTTGGCACTTCCACGATAAGATTATAATGTTTGAAGTGAATGGAAGAGGATATGTCCTACATGGCATAAACAAAAGGCAACATATTAGGACGTCATGCCTCTGATGCCTCTGAAGAGTTAAGAGTCAAACTCTTCCACTTATGGATCAGTTAACTAGACTGAAGAGGCCTAAAGCCTGAATTTACGCAATTGCTTGAAAAATATGGGAATTTGTTTGTTGCACCTACTGGATTACCTCCAGTCAGAGATATCGATCATACTATTCCTCTTATACCAAACATTGGACCTATCAATGTTCGTCCATATCGATATCCCCATTCTCATAAGATAGAGTTGGAAACACAAGTTCAAGAGATGTTATCATGTGGATTGATTAGGCCGAGTCGCAGTCCATTTTCTTCCCCCCTTTATATTGGTGAGAAAAAAAGAAGGCACTTGGATATTATGTGTTGATTATCGTAGCCTTAATGTTTATGACTGTTAAACATCAGTTTCCGATTCCAGTGGTGGATGAATTGTTGGATGAACTTCATGGAGCAAAATATTTTTCTCAATTGGATTACGGGCAGAGTATCATCAAATAAGAAAGTGTGAGGAGGATATTCATAAGACAACATTCTTGACACATGACGGGCACTATGAGTTTGTGGTAATGCCATTTGTTTATGTCATGCACCTTTAAACCGTTCAAGCTTTAATGAATCAAATTTTTCGACATCTTTTACGTCGAAGTGTATTGGTGTTCTTTGATGACATTTTGGTGTATAGCCCAGATTTCAAAGCTCACTTGTTGCATCTTAAGGAGGTGTTCAAATTACTGTTACTTAATGACTTGAAGGTGAAGCAACAAAAGTGCTCTTTTGTTCAAAGGCAGTCCATTACTTGGGACATTTATTTCTGGAGATGGGTAGCTGTTGATGAAGAAAAAGTGAAAAGCTTGAAGGAGTGGCCTAAGCCTACAACAATTAAAGACTTACATGGATTTCTTGGGTTAGCAGGATACTACCAGAGATTTGTAAATGACTTTGGGGTGATTGCATAGCCATTAAATTTCATGTTAAAGAAGGATAATTTTTCTTGGACACTAGCAGCAAAGCAGGCCTTTATGTGTTTGAAGGAGGTAGTTACTACTGTGCCTGTTCTTTCCATGCTGGATTTTAATAAGCCGTTTATTTTGGAAACAGATGCAAGTGAGATCAATATTGGGGCTGTCCTATCACAGAACAAACACCCTGTTGCAATTTTGAGTAAAACTCTATCTTCTAGAAACCAAACTCTTTATGTTCATGATAAAGAGATGTTGGCAATTATGTATGTAGTAGAAAAGTGGTGACCATATTTACTTGGTAGTGAATTTACTATCATCATTGATCATTCTACATTGAAACATCTCTTGGATCAACGGATTTCTACACCTTCTCAACATAAATGGGTGTCGAAATTGTTGGTTTACAATTACAAAATTGAGTATCGTTTTGGAGTACTCAATATTATGGCTGACACACTCCTCGGCGTCATGAACTATGTGCCATTCAAATCTGTCCTCCCTAATTCTTAGCAGTCTTCAACTCATTCAAAAGGCTTGTCATCGAGATCCTATGGCAAAGCATGTTCTAGAGGACTTAGAACAAGGACGAGAGTCGAAGAAAATTTATTCCTTGTTGCAAGGGAAACTATAAAGGACGATGGCTTGTGCTTGAAACTTCCGAGTGGCTTGCTAAAGTGCTTCATGAATTTCATTCTTCCTTAGAAGCAGGACATTCTGGTTATTTACGAACATTAGTGTGTTTGTCTAGAAGCTTCAATTGGCCAGGAATGAGAAAATATGTAAAGAATTTCATTGCCTCTTGTGACCAGTGTTTGAAACAATTAATCCTTCGGGTGTGCTCCAACCTCTTCCTATTCTTGAAGAAGTTTTCTGTGATGTGTCCATGAATTTTATAGAAGGGCCTCAAATTTCCCAAGGTATGAATGTTATTCTTGTGGTTGTTGACCGGTTGTCCAAATTTGGTCACTTTATCCCGATTACACATCCATTCACTGCATCTCAAGTTAATTGCCGAAGTATTTATCAAGGAGGTTTTTCGTTTGCACGGCGTGCCTTGTTCCATTGTCTTAGATTGTGATCCCATTTTTCTTAGTCGATTTTGAACTTCTTTCTTTCAATTTCAAGGCACCAAATTATGCAAAAGTTATGCTTATCACTCACAGACGGATGGGTAAACGGAGGTTGTTAATAGATCTGTGGAACATTATTTAAGGTGCTTTGTGACAAATAGACCTTCCTCTTGGAGTTCTTTGATTCACTGGGCATAGTGGTGGTATAATACCACTTTTCATTCCACCATTCGTATGATACCATTTCAGGCTTTATATGGGTTACCTCCTCCTATAATCAGTCATTACTTACCTGGGACAACGACCATTCTGGCAGTGGATTTAGCACTTGAAAGTAGAGATTCCTTACTTCATTCCCTCAAATATCACATGTCTCAAGCACAACATTGCATGAAAAATCACGTTGACAAGAACAGAACTGAACGGGAATTTCAAGTTGGAAACTATGTGTTTTTGCGCCTGGATCCATATAGGCAGTCTTCTCTTGTGAAGCGTGCTTCTTACAAGTTGTCACCAAGGTTCTATGGTCCGTTTTGAATCTTAGAGTGTATTGGTGTTGTTGCTTATAAACTTGATCTTCCTCCTTCTTTGAAGATTCATCCGGTGTTTCATGTTTCTTTATTGAAGAGATGTGTGGGTGATTCAGTTGCTACTACTACTGTTCTTCCCCATTTTAATGCTGATGGTGAGATTCTATGGAAGCCTACTAGAGTTTTGGATATGAAAGTTGAAGAGTTTCGTAAAAAGCTCACAAAATGGTTGGTGCAGTGGTCTAGCATGCCAGTTGAAGATTCTTCTTGGGAGGTAGCTCATGACATTGTTGCTCGATTTCTAGATTTCGGCAACCGAGGACGGTGTGCCTTTCGTGGGGGGAGTACTTGATGGAAGCTTCTTCTAGTTACCAGCTCTCTACTTTATCTACTTCATGGTGCACATTATTTCTCTATAGGTAGTCTCTGATGATGTAATATTTCTTTTATATATGTAAACTTCATCTGTAAGGGCCAAGCCCAATATTTAGTAGGTTGGATTAAGTGGCCTTACAGCCCAAGTAGTAGGAAGTTATGTAGGAAGTTACTTCCCTGTTTGTAAGAGATGAAACATAAAAGTCTGTAATCTCTCTTGAGATGGTTATGGAATGAATTCAGACTTTAGTATTATTTTTTCTTAGAGTAGCTTTTCCTTTCCAGAAACATCATCTCAATATATTATCTCTTGAAAACCCATTCACATCTACGAAAGCGCATAAAGGAATATGTAATTACCAATCTGTTAGATCTTTGCAAAAGGGGAATCGGGAAGAAAATCTTCTTAGGCGATGTTGGGAGGAAACCTTATCGGATCCCCAAATCTAGAACCAGTAACAAGCTTTGGTGACGGAGCTTGATGTGGAGGCCGGTAGGGGGTATGGCAGAGGCGTTTTGGTGCTCTCCCTGAGAACAAATTCATCAGGATCTGAGAGAGATGTTGGAGAGGGAGAGACCTGAGAAGATATTCGTTGGGATCTGTGAGAGAAGTCGTAGAGGGAAAGATCGGTGATGTATTTCCCGGAGCCGAAGGCAAACCTCGACTGCGCTCAAGATCGACACCCGATCAGGGAGAGAGAGAGGAGAAAGAGTGAATGTTAGACGTTGTGGTGAGGGAGAGGTACACAAGAGAGGAGGGTATTTGGGTCAAGAAAAATTAAGGCTAGTGGGAATGATTCTAAAAGCTTAAACCATAAAAGTTAATCATTACTAAAAGTCTTAACTAAAATTATTTGTCGATTAAGCTATACATGCTTCTACTCGAGATACATCTCAATAGCTTGTTAAAGTTTCATGTTACATATATCATCATCAAAATATTCAATGAAAATGAGCTTTTATCTTCACATAAGAAAAAGGAACTTTTATTTTGCTTGAGCAAATTCTGAACCAAATATTGAAAGAAGAAAGGAGACGATCACCTCGTGTGGTAAAGTTGATCATATTATCTAAGTATGCAACTCATGTGATAGAGTTTGAGTCCATATTTTAATCAGTTTATGACTAACAAGTTTGAGGTACATTTAGGTTCGTGAGGTGTTACTTACTAATAACGTAACTTAGTAAAAAAAAAAAAAAAAAGTAATCAAAGATACAACTCTTTTTCATTTACTTTCTTTTCTTTTAATTTGTTTTTGTATATTCGATTACTTTTTTAATTTAATTTGAAAGAAATCGAGGTCCTTCTAGAGCAAGAGGTGAGAAAACTATATATAACCAAAAGACAGAACTCTAGTTTCTCCGCCGTTTCAAACCCCAAACCCACAATCACAAATCTCCCTTGTCTTCCACAACAATGGCCGAGAACACTGAAATCGTAAGTAAACAAGATTCCCCTCAAAAACCCATCAACTTGTTCACACTCTTCTCCAACTTTAAGCCTCAATTTCCATTCTGGAAGCAGCAACAACCAAAACCAGTTGAACATGAAGCTAGTAGCACTGATTCTCAGAAACCAGTCTCTGTGAGGTTCCCAAAAGCCCAACCTGTCGTTCCCACTGTGGCTTCTGAGGTTGAAGAACCCATGACCAAGACTTCCCATCCGATTATAGTCTGGCAGGTTTGTTTGTTTGTTTGTTTGTTTGTTTTTTTTCCTCTATTTCGAATTTGGTGGCTTTCAAATTTGGGTTTTACTGTCATGATGTGTGTGGTTGATTTCCTTTCATCTTCTTGTTTGAGCATTCGAGTTTTGCTGTGGAAAGTTAATTCCAAGAAGAAAAAGAAATTGATTAGGGAACACAGATATATGTTGGGGTGGGTGTTTCTAGACGACTAGACGTGGTATGTTATGGTTATGTGATCTTAAATATGTAGGTTTGGATTAATACAAACCGAAGTTGTACATGCAGCGATTGATTGATAATCCTGTTCCCATCGTTTGCATTGCTTCAGTGAGTGAAGGAAGTTAAGTAAAAGGATTGCTAATGTTTCTTGTGCCTAAAAGCCAACAATTCATATTGCTCGTTGTTTGTTGTCAAGGTATCAATGTAGTTATCTGTAGTAGTCCGTGGCTTTGTGATGGTTTGGTGAGATGATGAGGCTGTAACTTGCATTCAATAGAGGGCAGTCTATATATGGTTAGGTGGTTACGAAATGTGAATGATATGGAATTTGGGAGAAGGGCTGCTTTCACAAGGGTTTGAAAACCATTGTTCCTAAAAAGGTGCAGATAAGAACTAGTGGTATTTTTTATTTTTTAATGGAACTGGTGGTCTTTTACCATATGGTAGCTCCAAAAGGATTATACAAAAGTAGTCTGGATGTTTGGATGATTTTTCATGGGAAGTTCGTGCAAAAGGTAACTATTTTCGGGATTAGCACAGTGGTTGCAATTGAATTGTCTTGGTCTGATTCATTCGGATAGGTAGTTGAAATGTTCATCCATATTTAAGGTTGGCTGCATGAACAATGCAATGAAATACTTTGTGAGACCAGAAATTATTAGGGTAAAATACTGAACCTGTGGAATGGCCAGTAGAATGGGGCGATTTTATCAATGCTGAAGTTATGGTACAATGTACATCAATAATTAAGATTTGGTACTGTCACTTATGATTTTATGTTGGACAACCGTTCCATCTAAATTTTTCAGCACGTTATTGAATGTATTAATCACAACACATGGTTGGTCTGTTGGCTTATAAGGTTTTATCGAAGTGTGATTTCACTATATCAATGTTTTTTAAATATAAGTTCAGGTAAATAAGTAGATGAAGAGGAGGTACAAGTGGCTGTGAAATCCGTAGTGCCACACATCTGGTTTTATGCCATATTGCAACTTAGCAAGGACAATGATTTTCAATTTTACTCAACTGCGAATGCTTCTCATAATTGGTGTTATAGTTATTGGATCGAATGATTTGCTCGTGTGGGTTTTTACGTTGTGTGTGATATGTGAATTTTTTGGGATAGAGTGGGAAGAGAACTGGGCTGCATCCCTCTGAATGTCATTCTGCTTGAATTGTGTTTCTTGTTTAATGAGTTATTTATCTACATACTTTCAGGTATATGCACTTGGAGGGTTTCTGGTTTTGAAGTGGATATGGGCAAGATGGCAAGAAAGAAAGGATCAAAAGGAGGATGGCAAAGAAGAGTCTTCTGATGATGAACAATCTTCTGTTGATGAATAGCCTTTTCATATGCAACAGCTGAACCTTTTATGTTAAAATGGCATATTCAGACTGCAAGTTACTTTCTAGATTCATGATATAGCGGAATTAGCACATCTAAACTCATGGTTTGTAAAGAAATTGTTAAATTCCTGTATGTTTGGCCTTTTTTTTTTTGGCTTTACTTCTTCAAATTCTTTTCTTACTAGTTATCTATTGCACTACAGTCGACTCAACATCAGAATTTGCATTCAGTTGAAACAATGATGAATATACTGCCCTAAAACCAAATAACTTCTTTAGTTTTTACTGGAAGATCCTGAGTTCATATTATAGTAGGTCATCACGTTATTTAGCAATGCCAGTCCATAGAACTCAAAGAGAGCAAGCCAGGGTGTAGAAAGCACCATGTTACAGAATACCAGAATATTATAGTACAAATCAACTGAAAAACTAAACAAGTTACTGTCTACATGAATGCTGTATGATACTGTTGTACAGTTTTCTCACAAGGTTCATTTTTCCAGTCAAAAGAAAAGAAAACCGAAGTGTCAAACTCAGCAGCATCCGATTTAGATGAATCACGCCTTAATCAAGAACAGTACCACCATGGCTATCGAGGTCTGGTAAAGCTATTGAAACACTATTACCAACAATGTCATCAACTTCTGGACTCAGTTTCGCTGTCAAGCTCGCGAAGCCTTTTGATAGTAGCTTTTGTTTCACCTGTGGCCTCACGCCCTCACCACCATCACCAGATTGCTCAACTGTTACATTGCCATTTGTTTAAAGTTGGAAACGTTTACATCAAAAAAGTAACAATGCATGTCAAAGAGAAAATCAGATGAGAGAGAGAGAGAGAGATGAAAATATTCTGCACTTGACAAAGATTATGTTGACCCTTTTACATCACTGTTACCATCAATGATCTATTAGCCATGAACTCCTTGAGATATAAAATGAGATTATCAGTATATTTAGGTTCAGGTATGATGTAGAGAGGCATCCTTTTTGTACTTTTCTAGTGATGAAAGCATGTTCATAAATAGCATTCTAGAATTACAGTATATCCAAATGTATCCTTTCAACTTGGTTGTACAAAAAAGAGAGGAAGGGATTAATCATATATATAGCCAATCTTTACTCCAAGATCAGGTATGCCTGGTGCAGCATGCACACCTAGTAAATACTGCGCAAAACCAAAATGAGGTATGCCTGATTTGGTTTGCAGTGGTTGTTGTTCTTTAAAAAGCTCCTTCAGGGTGATTTCCCTTTGGCAGAGTTTGGTGATCCGGTGTTTTTCTTTGCAGTGGCGGCTGCTCATTTTGTTCACAGTCTACATACATAGCTTTCACCATTAAGTCATCTCTTGTTCCAAATCCAAGTTTCCACACTCGGTACTGGTGCATTGCTTGTTTGCTTATAAGATAACATCCGGAACGCGGAGCCTATCATTGTGTTTATCCTCATTGACCGGCTCTCGATCACAGGTTGTTCCGAAAAGAGCATCTCCTGGTCTACCTATGAGCACAGCTGAAGCTGAATCATCTTGATCCTTGAGGCACCTATAACGATACTTATCAGTATGATGAATCGGCAGCTACTGGGAAAAAACTAATGATGGATATAATGTATTACTGTGATAACATGCAACTCCTATATTTCGTTGAAAGGAATATTAAGTAATGCAACAGATCGACCATTTTTTTTCAACTGGAATGATAATGATTATATTAGTACAGCAGCAACCAGGAAAGATAATGAGAGAAGGAGAATGAGAAATTCAAACATTTTAGGACCACTTAATATTTCATATTTTCACAGCAGGACCTTTAGATCCACATATATACGGGGTGATCGAAAATATGAAAACGTTAAAATATTAATAATTACGGAAATATCGTTGGTTCGGAAAAAAGAAATCTCGATAAATATATCGAAAAAAATATCAAATATTGATGAAAATTTTACTAAAATATTTATATAAAAATTATATATTCGATCATTAAATATATAATATCCGAAAGATGTAAAAAACGGAAATTTCAAAAAAGTATGAAACCAGATATTTTAGTCCCTTATCGGTCAAAACCTCTCAGTCAACAGCACCTAAACGCACCGTTTTAGGGGTCCTCTCAGTAGAACGATGACGTTTTGATAGGTTTTAACCTGTGACAAATACAAACTCTGTAACCAAAACCTCTCGTCGTTGTCGTTGGCGTTGGTTTCTGTTTTGCCGCCGCACCCAAGAATCTGTAAGTAGAACTAAACTCCCATTGGGGTCTTTCTTTTTCTTTAAATTTTCGAAATTGCAATACAACCCAAGAATCTCTGACTTTGTTTCGCTTACAGTTTAGCTTAATTTCATATTTTTCGACTGCATGAACAATTTTTGAATGAAATCTTAGTTGTGGGAAAGCCTTGGATTTTTGACGCATTAGTTTAGAATGCTATTTATTGTCTATGATTGGTATCTTGAGTTGTCAACTCAAACATTAAGCTACTAAATTCACTTTCTGATTGGAATGCTGTCGCTTGGTTGTTCTGTGTAGGCAGAGATGAAGTTGGATGTGGATGTGTTGAGATACCTCACAAAAGAGGATTTTAGGGTATTAACCGCTGTCGAAATGGGAATGAGAAATGTAAATGTCCCCTCCTGTTTTACTTCTTTTAGTCTTTCAACTGTTCTAAACCCTTGTATTCAGTCTTTAATCCTTGTTTTTTTCTTTTTTTTCAGCATGAAATTGTACCCGCTGAACTGATTGAGCGTATAGCAGCGCTCAAGTACGTTTCTTGATTTCAGATTTCTTCTTTTCACTTCTTGAATTTGAAATTGTCTACCTTTTCTCTCTAACTCTTGGCTCATTGTTGATATATGTAGGCATGGTGGCACTTATAAAGTTATGAAAAATCTGCTCAAGCATAAGCTCTTGCACCACGACGCCTCCAAATGTAAATTTAATATTCTTATTCCATCAGTATAAAGAACTACTATTTTGATATTTTTCTCATTTTTCTTGATTACTGTGTGCATCCAGATGATGGATTTCGGCTAACGTATCTCGGTTATGATTTTCTTGCAATAAAGACTTTGGTTAACCGTGGAGTCTTTTCAGCTGTTGGTCGTCAACTTGGTGTTGGAAAAGAGTCTGGTACTTTTCTTTCCTTCTTATTGTATGTAACAGATACTGGTGTGAGGTTCCGGTACTTATAGCATTTCTTTTTATCAAGATATTTTTGAGGTGGCCACCGAAGATGGTACAGTGATGGCAATGAAATTGCACAGGCTTGGTAGAACTTCTTTCAGGGCTGTCAAGTCTAAGCGTGATTACTTAAAACATCGTAGCAGTTTCAATTGGCTATACTTGTCTCGACTAGCTGCACTCAGAGAGTTTTCTTTTATGAAGGTTCTTTATCTCTATCATGTGTCATTTTTATATTTCTTTGTTGGTCAAATTTTGTATTTATTATGTTGATTTGACTTTTATGCTGTTACTATGCTTGAGCAGGCTTTAGAAGAGCATGGATTTCCTGTTCCGAATGCTGTAGATTGTAATAGGCATTGTGTGATTATGTCACTAGTACCAGGCTACCCACTGTAAGCTTCTTCTTTACAAACTAGGAACGGCAATAATTACTGATTGTTCATGGTTGATCTAATGTTTTTCTAGTATGTTTCCTTCAGAGCTAGCTTGCTTCAGAAAAACAAAATCTTGATCATGTTCCCTCTTGGATATATGGAGCTCACTTTCTGTTCAATATAGTGTGCAGGTGAAGCAATTGGAAAATCCTGAGATAGTTTTCAATACTATCATTGGGATCGTTGTTCGTCTGGCAGAACATGGTTTGATTCACTGTGACTTCAATGAATTTAACATTATGGTATGCATTTTGAGGCAGTCTGGAATTTTATGTTTTCACGTTTAGGCTGAACCTCTATAATCTTTTATCTTGGAAAATAAAATAACCTTTAAAACATGGATCATGGATCATTCATTCTCAAATATAAAAATAAGAATAAAGAACATGGATCATGCCTTTGGCTCTCACTTGGGAGATATCTAAGTGATACTGAGTTGAACATGGACCATGCCTTTTGGCTCTCACTGGGGAGATATCTAAGTGATAATGAGTTGATATGCATCGATCAAAATGCCTTTATGACTTCCTCTTTTTGCACAACTGCAAACTCTTAACAATTTTTTAAATTCTCTTCTCTCAGATTGATGATGATGAGAAGGTCACCATGATTGATTTTCCACAAATGGTCTCTGTATCACATCGTAATGCTCAAATGTAAGAAGCTATTTCTCAAAAACTACCAGTCATCTTCTCGCACTTCCTATTGCAATTTCTGATTGTTAGCTGTTTGCGATATAATCTTTATAACTGGCTATAACATTTGTGCTCATCCTCTATCATATTTCACATGTCAGGTACTTTGACCGTGATGTAGAATGTGTCTTCAAGTTTTTCAGCAAGAGGTCAGTAATTTTTTTGTTAATTCATTGTCAGTTTTATAAGCAAGATGCAGTTGTGAATTTGTTTAAGTAACATATATAAGTGACAATTCATGTTAAAGATGAATATAAGAACCAAATATCATTGTTAGCTGAATGTGAGTACTATTTGTGAATCCATATTAGTAACAATTCATGTTTGAGTTATGTTTTCTTAGATCGTGGAGGTACATGGTAGTGGTGTAATTTTTCATAGAACTCTATAGCCCTTGAGGTTAATTGTGATGGATGTAGGGAAGAAAAATAGTATATGGCTTAGTGGATCAGCCTACTTGTTATTCTTAATTTATTTATTGTTTTTTCAGGTTCAACATGTCTTTCCATGAATGCACAGCTGATATTGATGGAACAGCAGTGGACACAGATGATAGTGGTAGGCCTTCTTTTACTTCAATAGCAAAGGATACTGGTTTTTTGGACAAAGAACTTTCTGCCAGTGGGTTTACTAAAAAGGATCATGAAGAAATTGCTAAGGTATTGTGTTGAATGAAGCATTAAAGTGATTAAACATTCAATTGCCTCATTCTTTTTGTGAAATTCTGGAGCTTTATCCTTAGTTTACTCATATAGAATGCCATAGGCTTTGGATTCTTTCATACCCTCATGGCGCTCACAAAAGAACAAATATATATTTTCTTTTGCAACTTATAGGTTCCAAGGTTTTCGAAAAACATTTGATCGGATATTTACTGTTATGTGCGTTTTCGTGGGTTTTCTTGTTTTGGCCAGTTTCTAGACATCTGTGACTAATGATGCTCAATATCATGTCACCACATGCAGTTTATTGAAGGAGGGATAAAGAAGGATGCTAGTTCTGATGATGAAGATACTGAAGATGATGAGCACACCTCTGTGCTAAATGAAGCAAACACAATGGGTATTGATTCACTGCAAGTGGTAGATCAGGTACATCTTTCTCCTTTTAATTTTACTTTTTAATGTGCTCTTTCACATTCTGTTGATGTCCTGAAGAGATTTATATCCGAGTACAGAATGAAGATTAGCGAAATCGTAACTGATTGTATTTGCAGAGTGAACTAGCAATTTCTTGCATGATATTATCAAAATGTATAATATAAACTGTCTGGTAACTAAAAAAGAGAGTTTTTTTTTAGGGTGCTAGTTGCATCATCCAAAATATGTTTGTACTTATTCTTCATTTGTATTTGGATCAGGTGTTACAGCATGATGAGCAAGTTGAACTAGAGGGCAATGTAAGAACATGTGAAGCAGGTCCGAGCAGTGAACCCGAAAATGAAGACAGGAGAAACGAGGTAGATCTTGAATATATTTTGCTTTCTACAATGACTTACATGTAGGACTTGGGAATGTGCTGTCAATTGTGGCATGTTACATTCCAGGATTTTGTCGTAGCAAAACCCAAGATGGTTACATGTGGAATGTTGTGTACAGATTACTGTGGACTTTATGCCTTGTTCAACTTCCTTCCCTTACAGTCTTTTATTTTTATAGGAGGGAGATGATGAGACAGTTGATGACAATGATGCTGAGTTGGAAAAACGCTTAAACAAGGTCAGGCGACGTGCTGTCACAGCAGCCCGTGGAGGACGAAAAACTTTTGCGTCCAGAAATACCTATAAAGACAAGGGTGGTAAATCCTCTAACAGTTCCAAAATCCAGAGACAATTAAGTAGCTGGTAGAATATGTGAAGTGGGACCAAGAAATCCAAGCTTGGGTGTTGAAGATATCAGCTATAGAGTTGTATATGACAATCTTTTTTCTTATAATGATGATCATGAGATGGATAAGTTCAGTGTAAGTTTTGTAGTCCTTGGCCAACAGGGGAGAAAAGGTATTTTAAAAGTGATCGAAGGAACTAATGTAGATGTTGGTTCTTCGTACCCTGTTGCCATGGCTTTGGTTTTGTTAATCAGTGGTGAACTTTGTATTCGTATTTATTGATTTTATAAGATGTCAGTTAAATATTCAACTCGTTGCCTCATCAGCTTCCTTACTAACAATGCATGGAAAACCAATGTAATCTAAAACTAAAATCAAGAGTTTCAACATTGATAGAAACCTATAAGGTCATCTTCAACTCAGTTTTAAAACCCAGCACCTCTTTTTAGATTTTCTTAAACTAAAGCTTGAACATAACAAAAACTTGAACATGCCAAATACACGAAAGCAAACAAAACTTAGATTTTCATAAACTCTTTTGGACAGGAAAAAAAAATTAGATTGTAAGCATTAATATTATGAATACTAGTTTACACTGTAATCAAGTATAACCGACATATCAGCACAAGAGAAAGAAAGCTAAACCTTAACCAAGTGAGAATCGTAGAACAACAACATCGTCGCTTTTGATCTTAACAATTTCCCTTTTTTTTCCTTTTTATATGTTTTTATAAAACAGTTCAAAACTAGAAATTTTGATAAATGACCTCTTTTAGGGCTTTGAGTTGATTTTTCAACCCTTTAACATTCAAAATTGTCATGGTAAATTTGAAATAAATAAAGAAAATATCAAAGAAGAAGAGTTAGTCCCACAATGAAGGCCCATAATGAGTACAAAACCGACCCGGAGACCATGAACACAACCGAAACTCCAGTTTAAGGGTTTTAGAAGGCTTTTCGCGTCATTCAGCCGTCATTCAGCAACTCGAAGCCTGCGAATTTGGTTCTCCACTCGATCTCCAATCATGGGTATTGTTTCCTGTCTCAAAACTAGGTTTTGACTTTTCTGAATGTTAAAGGGTTTAGTTGACAAATGCTCTTTTTGATTCTCAGGGTCATACAAGTGCGCTCTGCAGCTATGGAGGAGAAAGCAGCAATCAGATTTAGTTGGGGTTTTGCCAAAGATTTCAAGGGCTTTCCACACCCACAAGACAAATTCAGATCAGGTACACATGGTTTTTGCTTTCTTTCATTAGTGTTTCTAGCTCTTTAAAGGCTTCAACTTTTGGTATTGGCATTAGTGTAGCTACTGGGCATTGCGCAATCAGGTGTTGCAAGGCAGTCTACTGCTCACTCAAGTCATTTGACCAGGGTGAGCTGATTGTAATATTTTGGTTTTCACCACTCTTGCTTTTGCGCATTTCAAGCTGATTTTTGTTTTTTGTTTTTATTCTGCAGGGCATAATCGGAGCCGATGGTTAGTGATTCCTATCATGCACTCTGTTTTTGTTTTATTCTTTATCCAATTAAAACCAGCTTCTTCTTCTTTTTTTTCTTTAATATCAAACGGTTCTGTTTGCTTCTTGTATAGAGGTTTTGTAGGTGAATGTTGGTACTGCAACACTTTGAATGAATTCAGAAATTTGTGTGTTAATGAGATGAGTTGATCAGTTCGTAAAGTAGGCAGTTGCATCATTGATTTGATTATTATTTGTAACTTATTTTGGTGCATTCATGTTTGGCAGGAATTTCGGTTCTGTCTGGAGGGAAGTTTACTAGAGAATTAATCAATGCTAAGTGGGCTCCATTACAACTTACAAGAAACTATGGAGCAAACAATGTCGTTGCTCGCTTTAGTAGAACCATGTGTTCAGCAGCTTCACAGAAACCACGAAAAACTCCATCTGAGGTCAGAGTCCATCTAAAAGTTACATGTCCCATCTATTCTGTCTTCATATTTGTCAAGGCATCACTAAACCATGCAAACATCTTCTTTTACGGATCTTTGTTCATGTGTTTGATCAATCATATGCTGAATAGTACCATAGAAATCTGGTTGAAATATGTTTAACACGTGTCATTTTCAACGTGAGGAAAAGAGGCTAATTCTTGTTATATCTTCACATAAAAGTTTTACAGCCACCTTTCTGCTTGAGATTCTATGATTCCGTATGAATGTATAAACATTAAGATTGTTGTATCAGCTCCTCAAAATAACAGTCTCTTGCCCTGCACGTGAAATTGCTATTCTCCCTTGATAACATTTGAACTTCTACATTCTAAATTTGTCAACTGTTTCCCCTTCAGACTAAGAAAGCCATAACTACTGTGGAGGAGCCTTTTGATGATGCTCCTACATACAACATCCCTCAGAAGCCACTGACATTTGTTGCGGGGGCATCCTATAGTGTTGCCATTCTTATAGGGTTTGGAGTTGCTGGCTTGGCAGCATACTCTGTTTTCAAGGAGCTTATATTTGAACCAAAAGAGTAAGTGGAACAACATATCTTATTCAAACTTCGTAGTTAACATTCTTATAGTCTTGTCATGGTTATGGATGCTGTTTATTGCTCTGAAATATCATTGTAATCTGATAACATGATCATTCACAGGTATAAAATCTTTAACAAGGCACTTAAACGGATTCAAGATGATGCTCAGGTTTGTAAATCTTTTAGTCCTCCAACTTCCATGAACAACATATCATTTAGGATTCAAGATGACTTCCTAAAAGGGGTTTGCACTTGTGTATGCTGATCTCTGGTGCCTTGTGTATTCTGATAGATTTGCCGTTTCCTTTTAGACATTACTTGCATTATTTGTACATTGTGTGGGTAGGCAGAAGCTTTAAAGCAAAAAGTAGCGTATAAGGACTATAAAGTTTATTCCCAGTTGAAGCAAAAGGGTAGTAGTTAAATAAGCACTCATCTAGTGTTAAACCTGATAGTATTTAATGCATGAGCTACATGCTTGAGATAGAATCAAGTTAAATGAAGTGTGCGAACACCTCACACCATTCTGATAAAATTCTGCTTTAGTGAGAATTATATCTAAATTTATATACAGTACTATCTGGGCATTGGAAAACATGATTGGTGGGATGGCGTAGTCAAATCAACATAGCAACATATATATATTGTCATGGCAATACAGTATCTCATATCTTGTTACTTTGATTGTCTTTCATTAGGTTAGAATGAGGATTGGATTCCCTATTAAAGGATATGGTCAAGAAAGTAGAAATCGTGCTGCTCGACAACGCATTCCAAACAGAATCTGGACTGATGAAGATGGTTTAGAGCATGTAGAGGTGATTTCCTTTTAGCAGTTTGTGTTTTGTAATTGTCATTCATCATTTGGTTTTTTAATTGACCAAATCCTCTCAACATACTTTTAACTGGAAATGCTAATTTGTGGTTGTATGCACAATTGAGTGTAGGTCAATTTCTATGTTCGTGGGCCGCACGGAGGTGGGAAAGTATTTGCTGAGATGTTCAAAGACACAGACAAGAGATGGAAATACACATATCTGGTTGTCGAGACAACATCACCTTCCCAGTCACGTCTGATGCTCGAGTCCTATCTGCCGGAGTTCAAGCCAGTCCCCTAGTTGCTCGTCAACAAGGTGTACCAAATTCCCTTGAGTTTAGTCCTGTTAATAGTCCCTCTCTTCTCTTATCTTTTCCCCCAGGAAAAGGGTTAGCGTTGCTCTTCCCTAACTCTTCCGGAACAGTACCAAGCTTCACCTTTTGAGTCCTTGTCTTTATTAAAGGACTCGCATGATAAAAAGTTAAGAGTTTTGATACAATGACTCGGTTATTTTTGCGTATTGTTGTTCAAGTGGTTGGGTTTTGCAATTAGAGAAAGTGCATGTTGCTGTTTTAAGCAAGGAAAACGCATTTTATTGCAAATACTTTCTTTTTTCTTTGTTAGTCCAAAAACAATGGAAATGTGAAATGTTTGCCTTTCGCTCAATGGTGTAACTTGTTTCTTGAAACTTCTATGGTTCATGGTCCTAGAAAAATCCTTCTGTAAAACTCAAGGGTTTCTGTAATCTAATAAAAACTAGTAATCTAATAAAAACTAGAGTGCCTCATTTATGTTTTGGCTATTGTATGCAATATACTATGAATCATCAAAGTTTGAGGACAATGAGATACATTGATTTCTGTTTGGTATGCGAAAGGATCCAACTTGCATTCAAAAGGCACGTTGTGATTTGATGATTCAAATTCACAAAATGAAAATTGACCATCTGGTGTGATCATTATATTTATGTACTGCTATGGTAGAAAATTCAACTAAATTCGGTAAAGTTAAGGGCTCGATCAAACGGTTAATCATAATCTATTGTCACTTATCACACAGAAACGCTCTTATCTATCCCATCCGTAACCTATTTTGGTTGATCATTCCAGACATTAAACTCTCACAAAGATGAGCCATAATCACCCATGTAAAAATTAGGAGACGTTTACCTCTCAATGATAGGGCTCCACATAAGAAAGATTAAAGGTAAATAAGATTGACTGCTATTATTGGGATCCCATACGTTATCCGATACACATGATTTTTCAACCATTGTCATATTTCACTATTCCGATAACATCTTATTTCATGAGATTTTTGAAAATTTCGCTTCTTGTGTATAGTTAGTTCATAAAATTGGATCTTGTGTATAACCTACTAAACAAGTTATACCACATTAGTAGGCATGCTATGATTCCGATGACTAAAATTTACAAAATGAAAATTGACCGTCTAATGTGATCATTATATTTATATACAAAATTCAACTAAATTTGATAAAGTTAGAGGCTCGACCAAAGCGGTAAACCTTAATTCAATGTCACTTGTCCTGTGAAAACGGTTTAAGGTATCCCTTCGTGACCTAGTTTGGTCAACTCTTCCACACATTACACTCTCACATAGATGAGACGTAACCACCCATGTAAAAATTTAGGGATGTTTACCACCCGAGGATAAGGCTCCCCTTAGTGAAACATAAACGTAAATATGGTTGACCGCTTCGATCGGGACCCAAAAGTTACTGAATTAAAGTGATTTTTTCTACCTTAGTCGTATTTCACTATACCAGTTTTACATTCCCTATATGTCCTGGAAAAATTATTCTTGATGCTGCTGACAAATGGAAGAGTGTTGCATTTAAAGCTAGATTGGTAAATTTTTCAATCTTCTCTCATGATTGTGACTGTTGCAGGTGGTATCATTCGAGATGTTAATGGTCACTGGATTTCTAGATTTCAAATCAATCTTGGCACTGGAGCTATTATTGATGCTGAAAGTTGTGGCCTTTACCATAGTTTGAAGATTGGAAGAAATTTAAATATCTCAAATCCTGAGATGAGTCTAGTTCTGCTATTCTCATAAATCTCTTGTCCCTCTTGGGCATAACTGGTGTCATCATCTCAGCTCTGATTTGGACAATGTCAAGTTCAACAATATCTTCAAGGAATGTAGACTGCAGAATCTCTTGCCAAGACAAACATTGATCATGCTCCTGGTCTTATCACTTTTGAGAATCCTCCCGTTCATGCTATTGCTGCATATTTAGATGATTTGGATGGTATTGCTAGATTAAGATTAAGAAAGTCTGAGAACTCTGTTGTTCAACTTTGCAGTGTACCAGAACAATGAAAAGAAATGGGGCTGGAAAAAAAAAACTGACAGTGCCCCTCAGGTCTCATATACAGAACATGAAATTTATACGTTAGAGTTTGAGGGAATAGAAATAAGACTATAGGTGTGCAGAAAAGTATCCTAACTAAACAATATTAGCATATAAATAGTTCCTTCAAGAAGTTTTTGTTGAAAATTAACTGTCCCAAACGAATTCATAAACCCTATAAGACACCATGAACGTGAAAGCTGTATCTAATTGAATTAGGGACCTGCAGATAGACATTTTTTCTATATTTGTAACCTTACACTACAACTGCCTCCCAGTAAAGAGGTTAGAACGTCTCTTTTCCCGTCAATCGCCAAGTTTACCACGGAAACTGTTTCCAAATGTCTACCCTTCACATATGCACCTGCTTCCAAAGAAATAGTATCTCTCGACAGTCACGTCACCATCTAGGTCAATGGCTTAGCACCAAATATATACAAAACTTGCACCAAATTAACTGGCCTATAACTAGAAAAATTCAAACGTTTAATGAATCTGTCGTTTTGTTTTGTAGCGTTAAGGATAATTCCCCTATTATAGAATTCTGGCAGTTCCATCTATATGTTTTCGGAACACTAGCACAGAAAAGTACCCGGACCTTATGACTTATATTTGTCAGAAGTAAAATTTGCAAAACATTTACGAGGAGAGCAAGATACCGAAATTGAATAAATTTGCCATCTAAAGGTGCCCCAAAAGTTGTCCAAAAATGCCCAGTGCTCCCTATTTGAAATAGATAAGCAGAAATGTTACTCTAAACTTAGTAAAGTCAGACAATCTGTAATAAAATTATATAGTTTAGATAATAATGAGAAAAGAATAAAATGTTACTCTAAATTCACAAAAGCAATTGAGAGGATGATACGTCCAGACAGAAAGAAATACAGAAAGTCAGAGAAATTCCACCTCCTCAAAAGTAAAGTACTATTACAACTGTAAAACATATCAGGCTCCATGCAGATACAATAGGTATGTTAAGGAAATCAAAAGCCAACAATGGACATCCCGTTGGCTTTCAAATGAAAATATGCCCTCAAAATGATTTCCTCAGAAGTTTCTCCATGGAGAATTGGACGCATCCGGGGAAAAACAAAAAGGTATATAAGAAAGATAATAAATCGAACTGCATCTTGCACAACAGAAATCTGATCACACATGATACTGAAACTATAATACGAACAGTGAGTTACAATAAACACAACAGCTACATGCTCATCGATAATATCAATTGGTGGAGAATAATTTTCAGACTTTTACTCGTTTTATTTTTCCATCGTCAGCAAGTACATGTCCATTGCAAATGAGATTCTGAAAGGCAGGTTTACCAAATAATGCAGTAGATAACTCCACAAGAGCGTAGAACCTGCATGACCCGAAGGAAACAATGAGGCCTAGCTTAGACATTGGAAACTTGTGCTCAAGTTAGGATAAAAGCTGACACAAAGGATTCTAATCCTACAATAGGCAGCCAACAGTCATTATATTAATTAAAAAAGAAAGAAAAAAAACCCTCACTGCACTGCCCCTCAAGTCTCATATACAGAACTTGAAATTTATACATTAGAGTTCGCGGGAATAGAAATAAGTAGCATCATCTTGACTTGATCTCTCAGACCAAAAAATGGTAGGTGAGCAGAAAAGTATCCCAACTAAAGAGTATTAGCATATAAATAGTTCCTTAAAAAAAAATTGTTGAAATTTAACTGTCCCAAACGAATCCCTAAACCCTTTGTGACACCATGAAAGTGAAAGCTACATCTAATTGAATTAGGGACCTGCAGATAGAAAGGTAACCTTATACTACAATTGCCTCCCAGTAAACAGATTAGAAGAGCAATATCTCTTTTCTCGTCAATCACCTTGCTTACCACGGAAACTGTTTCCAAATGTCTACCCTTCTTCACATATGCACCTGCTTCCCAAGAAATAGTATCTCCCGACAGTTCCATCACCATCAGGGTCAATGGCTTAGCACCAAATATATACAAACATGCACTAGACTAATTGGCCTGTAATAGAATAATTTCAAACTTTTGATGAATCTGCCGTTTTGTTTTCAAACTACTGATGTAATTAGAATAATTTCAAACTTCACATGTACGGCCCTTTAACCTCTTGTGATCACCTCACATAGATATTTGCCGAGTTGTCGAGAAACTTCAAAAGATATGGAACCACCTCTAAAGTAGTTTACATGTATTGTATAGACGAATTAGAATTAGAAGTGGATTGTTTTAACTGAAACAGAGGTACTTTATTCACAAACTATGGAACTCAAATATAATGCAAAACTGACAAGCTTTAACAAGAGAACATATAAACCACACAACCAAACTGCTTTTGGAAACCTCAAAAACCAGTTCCAAAAAGAAATCTCAAATAGAATGCGAATGAACTAGACTAAGCACTAGCAATCATACAGGCCGACCACCTCCCTTAATCTGCATGAAAGATATCAAATTGCAGCTGAAGATGCCTTTAAAATCCCTCCACATCCTCCTGTTTTCAAGTAGCCTCTTATCCACTACCAGGACAACAACCAACAACCAATACCCCACCGTACGCATAATTTGGGTCATCCACATTAGTTTCCACAACTTTTATTAAAAGCTTGGGGTACTAAATTTTTTAGAGCATTTAAACATTAGTTTCCACAACTTTTATTAAAAGCTTGGGGTACTAAATTTTTTAGAGCATTTAAACATTTAAGAAGGATTTGCTGGAATCTTCTAGTTTTCAAGTGTCTTCTAAATGCTTTATTTAAGAAGGAAGTTCTTCGTATTGGGTCATAAAGTTACTTTCTGTCAGTCGTGTTCCCTCGATCATTGATAAATGCACCATTTGTACAACTAATAATATAGAGAGAGAATAAAGTTTCTGCCGCCACAAGACAAAAGATTTTAATGACATTAAGTAAATAAGTCATTGAGTAATTTTGACAAACAAAAAGAAGCAAAAGATTTAAATGACATTATATTTGAATTTATGAAATTCCAGGGAATCCTCATCTATGTATTACTGAATTACTGATTAATTCTAAATAAGCTCCCTCAGACAGCTTAAATATCCATCAAAACCCCGCCCTGACTCTAAAATAACTTCTAGTTAGGTACAAAAAATTTCCGGCACCAATTATATAGCCTTGTTTCATTGCACTCAAAAACTATTAAGGATGCAGATAAAAGGAAACATACAAACTCGTTAAAAACAAAACATTGCTTCACTCATAGCAGCCTTTGTATTAGATTTGCATATACATTAGGAATTCATATGTTCTGCATTAGAATGTAAGAGACTTTTTTTTTGTTTTTTTTGTTTTTTGTCGAAATCCCCTTTTCCCAGAAATATGAAGCTACCCTGATCTAAATACAGATTCTCGTAAATATTAAAGTTTCAAAGATAATAAATTTACTGAACAACGGGTCATACAGGATTATAACTGGTAATTCCACAACTGACATTCCAAAAGCAGATGATCAATGAATAACACCAATCAAAATTCAAGGTCTGCAATTCAATAACCACCTATAAATCACCAACAGTAAAAATTAATAAAACAAATCAACGAAAGCATAAAAAAGGATGTGAGATTCACACACCCCAAATTATAATCCACACACCCACTTTCCATTTTCAGTAATCATTTTCACATGAAGACAAAATTTAAATCACTAAGGACAAAATTTAAGTTGCTAAAAATAGAAAGTGGGTGTGTGGATTACAATTTGGGTTGTGTGGATTTCACCTCCCCATAAAAAATTGAAATTGCTAACAGATAAGAAGTACCAATACCCACAATTTTTGTTTTATGGACTTTGGATAAGCCAACAGTTTGCATCCTTATTTTGCTGGTCGATCTCAATGGCCCCAACACCTTCCTCTTCATGTAGAGTGAGATTCATGTCGATCTAAATTCCAAACCAAGCCTGAATCTAGAACCACATAAAAACCAAAATGTGCAACTAATCAAAAACAAAATTATTGAGGAATCTAGGCTAATTAATGAGAATAACAAAAAGTTAAGCACACCAAAATTAATTAGTGATAGCATGAAATTTAGAAAGAAATTAAGTCACAGTTAATGTACTGCAAGAACATTGGATACATAGTTGAACATTAAGAATTTATGATCCATTAGAAATGCATAGGAGTTTCAGATTATGAATCTCTAATGCAAGACTGGTTTTTATTTAAAAGTATAATAAAGGCAAGCCTAGTGATAGCTTGGTTCCATAGGGTTACATCATCAATACGTCGAAAAATGCCAAATTGAGGACCGCAGCCAGATGGAATAGTGATATGATCTATATTGTGCCGGTGAAGATCAAAAACCTGTTAGAATCAACAGAAATATTCAACTCATATGCAGTAACAGAAAATATCAAGCGAAAACTACAATCTATTTCCTTTTGTTATATAGGGCCCCTACATAAGATGGATATAGTTCTACAGATACAGGCCCAACAACTACTATATGAATAAGGTAAGATTCGTTAGCTTCCCATTACCTTCCTTCTCCTGCCTTCGACGAACCCAAATATAAGAATATTAAACTTCTGCATTACCGAAACCCCAAATCAATCTCCATCATTCAGTCACAAAACACAAAAAAGAAAAATGAAAAAAACATGAAGCATTCCCGGAAGCAGCACAACTCACCCGATCTATCAGAGACTTGAGTGAGGTATCTGAGGCTTAGCGAGGCTTCCGAGCTTGATGAAACCCTACCGAATAGGGTCAACAACAAATCATACCAAATAAAAAAAAAGTGTGATAATTAAGAACAAGGTTTACGTACTTTTTGCCTAAAAATTGGCCCATCCGAGCCTCCAATCTCCCACACTTATGCAAAGTCACTATATTTTGAGCTACCTCTAGGGAATTGAAAAAAAGAAACCCAGCTTTCTTGAGGCATGAGTTGAAGAACTCAAGTTAGTACTCACTTGTTTAAAGTCTTCAATGTTAAAATTTATGTCAGCCTCTACTCCCGTGAACTTGATCACCGCTCTATCATACATTCAGCAGAAAATAATTTGAAATAAGTAACTAATCATTGAAATTTCTACATGTTCTTGGCTCACATTTGCTTGGAGAAATTTTTTTGTTTGTTTCCCCAAAAAAAGTAAGATCTGCATATGGCAAGCAAATAGTACTCACCAAGCAGCTGCATGTGATGTGTCGAATCAACCTATAGGGTGCCCAAAAAAACAAAAACAAAAACCATCAGAAAGACCAACATGGGAATTATATTGCAATGATAAAACAGGTGGTCCTTTTGTCAATTCACATTTGAATTCAAAGTGTCATATTTGAATTCATAGAAAAAGAGGTACCAAAACTTCAAAGTGACATATTTCAATTCATAACTGGTGATATAGATATTACTCCCTCACCTTATAAAACAGGAAAAACCATGAATGATGATAAGTCAATTGAGTATGGTAACACTTTAAAACACACCATTCAGACCATAAAGCTGAGCTACAAAGAAACAATAACATTGAAGGAAAAGTTAATCAAATCTAAGAGAAACCCATATCATATCAACTTACCAAGTTAAATATATATACATAAATAAATATCAATTTCATTATATAAGAAGGTTCATACCTGTGGAGCTGAAAAAATTGAAAAACACATACCAGGCCAATGTTGGCAGCATATTGAAAGCGGATAAAAGTGGCCCTTCTAATTCCAAACACTTCAAGAAAAAAATGAAAATGTCAATTAGAAGAGCAGGATTACAAACATCCACCAAAGTCTCCAGCTTTATATTGAAAGTTGATAACTTTTTTTTTTGAACCGACACATGTACCGTCATAAATAAACTTTGTAAAGTATCGATTCAAAAAAAATTGCTACTTAAAGGTTTAATAACATATTGTGATATCAATCTGAAATATTAAAGAAGGGACTATGCTATTATATTCCATACTTCACACAGACCAATTTCTTCTGATGAGATCATGAAGCTCACCTGAAGCACTAACAAACCGAATATTACCAAAAACACAGCCACACCGTAGTTACCACCACATTTGACCAGAAATAACAACGCCAAAAAAAAAGAATCAGAATTGCACCACCCAGAATTGCACCAAAATTCAAACCAATAGCACCCAAAACTCAATCTTACTTCTATTAAAAAAAAGAACACTCAATCTTACCCTCTCAAATTTTGAAATTCTCCCAAGTATATAAACCATGCAACAACAGAAGACGAACCTAGATGAGAATACCCAGATGACATTCTCTCTTGCTCCTCTGAAGAAGTTGATAGAAATATGAAAACAGCTCTCCAAAAACCAAGAGCCCAAGACAGAGAGAGAAGGCAAAGAGAAAGAGAGGAGAAAAGGAGATGAGGCTGACGAAATTTGAGCAATTGCTCTCTGTGAAGTGTGAATGAAAGAGGAATAGAAGCGGCGATGAGGATGACGAAAGGAATTTATATGTGTCACAACTCGCAAACACCTGTTTTGGCAAGGATGTGAAACAGCAGAGTACTGAAGGGCAGATTTTCCGCGCACTGTTCTGGAGGAAATGAACAGTAAGGCGGCGCCAGGCCGCACAGTATATGTTAAATATTCTATATTAGCATATGTAAATCATTATTTTGTTCATGCAGTTAAACTTTGTATGATTTCCAGAGATAAAAAAGAAAAACCTACAAACTATATCAACTCGATCACTGGTTAAGAATTGTACCTTTAATACCTCTACCAAATTCTCCAAAGAAAAGGATAAGAAATACTGTGACATTAGAGCTACATCGAAAATGAAAAAAAAATAATAATAATATGGATAGAACCAAAAGAAAAAGATAAGAAATACTGTGACATTAGAGCTGCTCAAATATGGACGAATGAACAAACTGGTCATCAATGGTGGGATATATTCTTTTACCAAGATCAAAGGCCAAAGCGGCTTGAACTCTATTTGAATCACATAACATAGTTATGGAAAAAATTAACCTGGACATTTAAGCAGTATTAGAATCTCGAAACAGAACCAAAAATAAAAAGCATACAAACATGCATAGATCCATAAACTATCCTATCTTTCGTTTATCAATGCTAGACTCGCTTTGCATGTTCTGCTAGTCTCATTGACTCCCATTATGCTCATTACAAATCATATTCAGATTATAGAAATAACCCAACAGAACAAAGTGGAGAATTGTAAAGTACTCACCAGAGCTTGCAACAATTGTTGCTGGGATATCAATAACTAACCTGGAAAACTAGGAAGATGCCCGCGCCTTGCTGCAGATAATATCTTTGTGAATATTTATATGCTTTAACTGATTGGTCGATTAATAAAAAGAGTGTACAGAAAAGACAAAAGAATATTTTCCAAACCAAAAGAGGTTAATGGGTGATCAAATCAAAAGTTCGAAGTGCCAAAGATTTGGGATGGGATTAGAACTCTATGAAGTGGGTTTCATTAAAATTTCATTGAGACTAAATTAAGCTAATTACCAATAGCAAAGAAGAGGAAGGAAAACAACAGAGAAAAATAAATTTTGAATCCCGAACTCAGACCCAAGCTTCTTTTTAAAATGGAGACAGGAAGATGACCAAAACACAAACAAAAAATCATAATCAATTTCAAATTGAAATGCAGAAGTCCAAAACCCACTATGTTTAAACGCACCAACCTTGCAATCAGTTTATCATTTACTATATCATTGAGCATGTCTTTTACAATTGATTCATTCTCCTAATGGTTCAAAAAATCATGTGATTTTGTTCAAAACATGTAACCATAGTCGAGCTCAATCTTCGATAGTGCTTGTCTTTGTATGTTTAACTGTTGTCGTGCAGAAAGGAAACGTTTAGCTCATAATCAAAGCGATATATATTTTTTCATGATCATAATTAGTAAAATGCACATGCAAAGATTAAATGTCTAGTATTTATTCAGCTAAGTGTAGGTATTGTTTGTTTAAGCGAAAAAAAAAAATGAACTATAGTTTTCTCCCAGCCTCGCATTTAAATCTGCAGACTTGAAAAGTTTAATAGAACTTATTTAACTTAAAAAGATAATTAGCCAGGTAAAAGCATTTAAAACCATAGGATAACAATGCCTAAACTTATACCTTTAGAAGTGGAACCAATTAAACTCCAAGAGATCTTAATCATTTAGTTGTACCTTTTACAAAACAATCAAAAAAAAAAAACAATCATGATCAGAACAAGGAAAATACAAATATCAAGATCAACTGTTTAGTATTTTTACTCAAGCTACCTAAATTTTCTTCCAAGTAGACATAAGAGGGCAAATAATTAAATGAGTTCTGTTGAGATATTTTGATAATATGAGGCTTGTATTTTGCAAGAATTTGTAATCTATTAAAGCTGACTATTATGTAGGTGTTTATGCATTCATCTGTATGTTGGGTAGTATATAAAAGTTGAGGCTGTTTTAGGGAAAAAAAATATACCTTCACCTTATATTCCCAGATAATATATGAGATGCAGGGATTTCAAAATTAATGTCACTATACAAATAGAAATTTTACATAACTTTAGAAAAGAAACAAACCTGAGTAAAAAGAAAAACCCAGAAAAATGGAGAACAGCAAACAAAGGAATAGCAGTGGACAACTGAGACCAATAAACCTTTGCATGAAATCTGCATATAATAAACAGAGAACAATGAGATTCTGCAACTAATCGGTATATTTATAGAACATTGTAATTTACCCTCTCACTCCCTGCCATCATAACAAAACACAAATATAAAACTCTCAAAGTCTCTAACTGAATGGTTTAGTGACAAAGTACGTGATAATGAACAATCACCTCATAGGCCTGATGCTTCATTAAAGGCAGTGAAGAATCAAAGCAATAAGGTAACTGTCAACCAATACATTACTTGTCACAAAAAAACTTTCTTATTTAAAGAGTTAAAATTAGAATAGAATATATAGAAGTTTTGAAAATCTTAATCCAGTAAAGGTGAATGCTTCGAATAGCATTTGGGTACTCAGCTTTAGTGGATCTCCAGAAAAAGATTCACCAAAAGTCGTAACCTTCTACCTTTTCAATAACAACTTCAAATCCTCCCTACATAAACAAAGAACAGAAGAGTCAATGACTGGAAGAAAAAAAAAATTCATCAATACCTATTTTATTCATTAAGAAGAAACTCGACTTAAAAAAAAAAAAAAAAAACTAACAGTCAATTATCAGTTTCGGTGTCGACTAAATTGATACAAATAGCATTTACGCACTTAACATTATTAGATCTCACTACAGAATATTCACCAAAAAATTGCAGCCCTCTATTTCAACAACTTCCCAATCCTTTCTACTTGAAAAGAGAACAGAAGAGTTAAACAATTCAAAAAACAAAAGAAAAAAAAACAACGATCACCAACAATGAGAAAGATTAATAATAAGACTAAACTCTCTTCCTCTATAATAATTACACACCAGTTCCTCCAGTTTTCACATATACACCAATCAAATCATTCTACTTTTTATTATAAGAATATTTCCAGTGTTAATAACATAATATCATTTGATGTCAATTACATTATCATGCATAGTGTACTCCTTTGTACAATTGTCCGATCCAAATCCCACAGTAGAGCACTATTGTTTTCCTTTATATGGAAATGGCTTTTTTCTGGCACAATTTTCACTACATGAAGGAATAAGAAACTGATCCCTAGAAGATGATAACGTCCAGCAGCACTGAAATAAATAAAAGAGCAGATAAAAGATAAAAATCAATATAGCCAGAAAATAAAAATCCGACAAAAACTGGTTTACAAAGTACTAAGATCAGATCAGTTAACAGTAAAGAAGAAGCTTCATGCAACACAAAATCCAAAGGCTATCAAAATTCACTTCTTATTAAAAAACCCAAGTATCATATATTCCTCTCACTTTCCAGCCACCAAACAAAGCAAGAGAGAAAGCACAACCCAAGAAAGTCCAACTGCAGAAAGCAGAAATCCCTCTCAACTCATATGAACAAGGAATCCAATTCATCATGTATAAGCAACTATAATGGTCAATAGATCGATTTGATTGTTGTCTCACAACAAGTTGAAATCTAAACTGTATTATATCATTAAAGAAATGGTTCAGCTAGCTAGTAGTAATGAAAGGCTAACAATATAAAATGAACATATTAATATTTGAAAACACCCAGAAAACAACATGCAAAGATACAAAATAACCATCTAAGGATTTGTCAGTCGAATCTTAATAAACAAAACAAAACAAAACGGACGAAGAAGAATCAGAACAAAACAAAATACCCGGATTTGTCCTTCCTGTCTCTGCAATCAGCCGTCTCCTTCAATTTGCACAATACATACTCCTCAACCTGAGAAAGAACCCAGGAAACTTAGATTTCTTTCATACTCTGCATGCATCGGAAGAACCAAGATCAAAAAAGAAAAAAAAGAAGAAAACCAAGATCAAAGGAAGAAAATTTCTTTCATACTCTGCATGCATTTGAACAACGAAGATCAAAAAAGAAAAAAAGAAGAAAACCAAGATCAAAGGAAGAAAATTTATCTCAGAAACAGTCGATTTCAAGCTTGGGTAATAAAACTAACGCTTACAATCGAGTGAAGCAGGAGAGCTTTAGATTTGGGTTGAAATCTGGAAAGTGATGGATGTGGCTGAATCTCGATCAACAGATTCGGTGGAGTTGAAAGAGAGAGAGAGAGAGACAGAGCAAGAAAAGATATAGAAGCGACGAATGCAAGCCCAACACTGTTAAATACTGTTAGGCACTATTCCGTATGAACAGTCCTACAACAAATAGATACATAGTAAAAGGTAAACTAGAAATTTGCCCCTGCTTGCTGCGGGTTTTGGATCTTTAGACCAATAATGCTACATGAGTTCTTTAGCAGTTTCCTCAGTTGGTTCCTCCATTGTAAACTCTCTGGGTGGTTAGATAAGAAAACAAACTGGGAATCAGCAAAAGAAATACTCTGTAAGGTAATCAGATGAAATATAATAATGAAGAATATCACTCTTATATATGTTAAAGATACGATATTGAATTCTCACTAACAATCTTATATTCAGTTCACATATAAGACACTAATGTTATAGGTCAAGGATTTTTGGAATTCATATCCATATGACGAAACTTGATATTCCTAGAGTAATTTCTGACTGACTTGATTGCTCAAAAAATAGTTTCTCAAAATGAAAAGTTCATTAGTAGCTTGCTAAACATAGAGCATAAAACAAAGTTCGCAATCAATTTCATGATATCACAATTAGGGAATCCAGGGTACTAATATTAAACATAAACATAGATATACACATATTGGTGATCAAAATTAGGGAATGCAGGGTACTAATATTAAAGCTTTCGGATTTATTAACCAGATGTAGAAGCATCATGAAGTTGCAAGCTAAAGGGGAAGTTACCTTACTGGACTTTACTTGTCATTGGTTTGCAAAGCCGGTTGCTGCATGAGGCGATGTTCATTTTCTTTGCTAATGAAACATGCCCAGGAGTTGAACATGAAGGAAAGATATCCTAGAGAAGTTGTTGGATATTAGTGATGATGCGGCCTCCATAATCTATAAGTGCAACAAATCAGTGTATATAATAAATAATAAATAAACAAATGAAAATGCACAGTAGAAAAGGAGAGCTCAATCACCTAAATGAAAGTTCAATATCCAGATCTTTCATTTTGGATATATATTTTGCTCTCGTTTAAGGCTTTAACAGCTGCTTCCTTACTGAGTGGACTTTCTTTTTGTTTATTCCTGAAACAGACATGCCCAAAAAAAAAGTGACAGATTGAGCTTACGGGTTGCAAGAGGTCAAAACTTTACTTAAAAATTCCTTCAAGAAGTCAATGAGAAATAACCAAGTGAAGGATAGGAAAAATAGATGTCATTTTAGCTTTCTATTATTCCATTTTCCCATATGCAGTTTACTCAAGAATTCATCATTTCATATATCATAGTAGATTTTAATTTGAGATCAGCAGTTTAGAGTGTTGGTCGTGTTACCTGAAAAGAGCTTGCTGCATATCATGACCCGGGCTGATTAGGCGACTGACTTGCTTTTTCTCATTTGCTTAAAGCATGTGGAGCAAGCTGGGTAGAATATCTTTCTTCTAGCACATTGTAGCTCTATAAAATATCAGTTGGTTCTATAATGTAGAGCATGACATTGACGTTGTGAGTAAATGCTCAACGAGTGGTAAGTAAAACAAAAATGTAGCTTTTCTATCTCACATACGGCTGGATCTTTAATTTGGAGATCATATTTTTGTCTACAGCCTCCAACACCACTTGAAAATCAAATGCCAATTTTGCCAATTCAAAATCAGAAACAAAATTCAATTACAACAGAACATTACGATAAAGAGAAATACACAAAATATAAATTCAATTGTATCTGAATTCCCCAAATACACAGAACATGGATTAATAGAAAATAAAACGGTCATTCAGAATTGAACATAGTATTGAAACAAAGCAATTCAAGAGTAGACATTGTCACATGATTAGTATCCATGATCTATAAGGTGTGATCTATAAATCAAATGCTCATTCTCACTCTTCAGCAATATTCAACACAAAAAGAAAAACCCTAGCAATGTAAAAGAAACCAATTGATTGATAAAAAAAAAAACAGTGATTGCTCACTTTCATAATACATGCAAAGTAATTCAAAAGTACTGAAGTAATGTCTAATGCAATTAAAAGTACCTTTCCGGAGTTGATATATAAAGAATACTATCAGCTTGACTGTAAAACTTGATCAGAAGGATCAAAATGTTTCATCCTGCAAAAAGGAAACATATTGATATTGTGTCTAAAATAGAAATTGAAAGCAGATGAAATTAAAGGGTGCCTGAAACTCTTCAAACTGACAATATTTAAATTTGAACACAATCATTCAGCATATATCAAATAACTAAAACTGAATGGATACTAATACAAACAATACTCATAAATGTGAACGGAAATAAATATATGGAACCTAACCTAACATGGGGTTTTTGCAGACAAAGGATTTGTAGCAAAGAAACAAATGAGGTCACTAACCATAATTGACATCCGCAAAGTGTACTGGAGTGTATATGGATCATTTATTTACTTCATCCCTCTCTGCAACTGTAGCTTTCAAAAGAAATAAACCCAGATTAATCTCAAAGCTCCAACATTCAAAACCAAATTCAAACACAATTCAACTTAAAATTGTAACTTGCGCAATTGAAAGAGGATGGAGGAACAATACCCATTCTTTTTTCTTCGGATCAATGTCGGAACTGGTACCCATTCTTGTTTCTTCCTTATGGTCTTCAATTTTTTCATCTTTCAATTGTGGCTGACGTCGAGATTCTTTGGCCTTCAGTTGTGGAGATGGATGTGTGGTGGGTCGGAGGAGGGCTGGGTTCCGTGTCGATCTGATCTGAGGGCTGGGTTCTCACAGCTTTGCTCTATACCTTATTTACTACTAGAAATTAGCCCACGCTTTGCTGCGGGTTCCTTTTAGTAATATCAAATTATTAAAATACAAAAGAGATATTGCCACGTATTATAAAAATAGGAAAATACTCATTACAGATTTTATATTTTAGTTTAATTTCATTCAACAAAAGGCACTGCAAAAATACTACAGAAGTTACATATTCCAAAAACCTTGAGCAGATATATTAAATTTTCTTTCATAGACATTGCAAATAAAACTTCACCGAAAATCATATCTAGTCAGATGCATTCTTCATGGTAAGAAACAACTCTGTTTGGCATCTCATTTCAACTGCCCTCACTAGAACTAACAAACAGTCGTATATCAGAATTTCAGAACATGTGTGGGGTAAACGATTAAATTCCTAAGTGGATAGCTTATTTGAAATGACAGCATGAGAACTACCTTACAGTTTAATGTGTTTACTACATTGGACCGATTATGAAAATCCTGAAGATCAAAGTTCTAACATTCCCCCGAAGGAAACCAGATAAATTGAATACATGATATTGGAAGAGATAATTTCTTTTTCTTTAGATATTTGTAAATTTGTATTTCCCGTCCTGATTCTCATCCGGAAGTTGCTTGTTGGAATAGCACACAATAAACTAAAATGTTGGGTACTTGGGAGTTCAAAGAAATTCAACGTAGAGAAGCAATTTCAAATAAGTCCTAAACTGATCCCAAGATTCTTTTTCTCTTACTGCTCACATATGCATGCAATCAACTATCATAGTTTCGTATATATGGACTGAAAACTCGATTTTACCTGCACTGGCTTCCAGGGATACACTTTCTCCTAGTGTTGCAACCTGTGAAAGAAGAATTGAAAATGATGAAAAAAAGCGAGCACAGCCATTTACCGGAAGCAAAACTAATAGCTAATAGGCAAACAAATTAGAAAGAAAAAAAAAGAAAAAAAAAATAGAAAAAAAGAAATTGACATAAAAGTAGTTGTAGCGAAGTTCAAAATCCATCTGCAAAACTATTGAACCCTGGATTCAAAGATATATTGCAATGTTCTGTTCCAAAAGCACCAAAAGGTTAAAACTCGTAAGTTAAGGAAAATAAAAATAAAAAAGAACTTTAAGAGGGGTGGGGGAAGAGAAACAGTATCCCAAACTCCAAGTGCACCTTTCAGAATTAATAAATGAATCGACAACTGTCGTTACTTTCTCTTAAGCTGTTATGTAAACCAAAAATCTCAATACACATGGATATTAATTAACCTTTAAATGAGAGTGGATTTGGTCGAGAAGTACCCACTCCCACTGTACTGAACAATTCTTAGTAAAAGCTGAAGTACCCACTCCCACTATACTGAACAATTCTTAGTAAAAGCTGAGTAGTTATTCTTGCGTTAATCTACAACCAAACATGCCTAAAAAAAAAAATTGATTGCAGAAAAAAAAGGTGATTACTTACCATGGAGAGTCATGTCATGACTGCAATGACTTTGCTTGATTCAAGCAAGCTCCCTGTCTCGAGCTTTCTCTTGTGCCGGTTCTTTGGATCAACTGCATCGGTCTATCACCAGAAATAGAAAAAGATCAAAGTATAGAAGAGACCCAATATATTGTGCTGGAAGAATGTCATAAAAATCTACATAGAAAATAATACATCATAACTGAGAAGTAATTAATTTTGTAACATCAGGCATACCTCAAAGTGAAGTAATTGATCAGATTTCAGATATACACCAGCTGAAGAGCAGTCTGCGAATCACTAGAATTGTTTAATAAGCTTAAAATTGGCTATCTTACATTGGTGGAAATAACATTTTAGCATCAAATGTTAAAATGTACCACCACTTTAGTATTTGAGCAAATCTAAGAACTATCTATTTAATCAAAGCACCAATTATTCACATTTCCAAAATTCACTTTTCCGGTTTATGGTTCATTTCTTTAGTTCCATTTTGAGTCACAATCACATCTATACCTATGGAGTTACCTGATCTTCTCTAAAATCCCAAATGTGTCAGCAAGCTTCAAGGACTGGCATTTCAATTACTCCTCTGCATGAGCGATGATAGCAATCTTCATCCTGTAAATACATATCATCAGTTTGTAAATAAGAAAGGAAAAAATTCACTAACTCTTCATAGGAATCCTAACACCAAAAACATGCAGCGAAAATAGAGTACTTGATTGTAAATCCTCAATTCACTAAAATTCAAACCAATTCAGATTAATCATGTTTTCTCACATATAAGCCAACAATTTTTATTTCTTGAAACACAGTATTGTATCAGGCAATGGCTAAATAAGAACACTATCAAAGCAATATTATCTTTCTCAAATTGCACAATGATTTCAGCAATTCATAATTTCAGCATACCATCTAAGCAATTGAGCTGATACTTACATCCACCATCTCGAGTATCCAGCGAGCTCCAGTTACCTCCTCAATCTTGTATTCTGGTGGCATGCAATAGCAAAAAACAAAAACAAAAACAAAAAAATCCTTAGGTACTGCTCATTACTCTAAAACACAAAGTATACAAATTTAATTTGGCTCGGGTAGCATTTTATGAGTAGAAAACTAACCTAAACTCTCTCTCTCTCTCTCGCTTAACCAGTACACTCTATACACTAAGAACATTGGGAAAAAAAAAACTACCTTATGCATAAGCATATAAATGTAGTTTGCTCCTTAGTTGGACCAATTTGATAATTAATAAAGAATGATAATTTTAGATTAAGGAATGTGTTGACCTCTTCTTTGACACACTGACAGTGCACAGAGATGCAAAATGTCTGATCTTCTACCATGGCACCTTCTATACCCTTTATTTCTTCTTCCAGTTCCTTCATGATCTGCAGCAAGTTATTTTTGCTAATAGATATATGATGAAACATGTGTGAATTCTTAAAACATGATAAATCATTAAATCCTCACAAAATGCAGCAGAAAATTCATTACCTTGTGATCTCCTATGAACCTGCAAAATTAAGAGAGTAGTGGGAGTCATAGGGTCAGTAGGATCGATGGATCAAATTGACGTACCTCTTTCTGATTACCATTAGCGGCATGCTACTGAGTTTGTTGTGAAACCTGACGTGCTCTCAATTTCTGAGCATTATCAAGTGCAAACTCCACTATTGGCCGGTGTTCTGAGCCAAAAGTTTCTGCAAATAGTATCACGATATATAAGATAATACGTAAACAGATTCAAAGAAAAGAAAGAAAATCCAACAAGATTAAATGGTCAATGCGGTTGACAATCTAAACTTTACCAGTATTGTTGTTAAGAACTCTCAAAGCCACAAGGGCATGCTGATGTTCTGTAAACTCAATGAAACCAACACCGCGTGAGTGGTTCTTTGTGACAATCTTTCCCTTTTTCACATCCTTCAAGCACTTTATCTGCATGCAAAACATCATATGCAATGAAAATTTTCATATTTATTTTTTGGACAAAACAAGGGAAAACTTCATAAAACAAAAGGATCACCATCACTCATAAGAGACAAATGTAAGTACAGTCTAATTCTCAAACAAAAAAAAAAGAATGCAAGCACAATCTAACCTGTCAAATCACAGGTTTTTGTAGCTTAGCTCGTGAGGTAACAGCATCAATACAAAGTTTTTTAAGCTGTTTTTCAGTCATGGACTTTGGCAAATTGTACATAACTAATCTCGTCTTCGAAACATGAAAATTTGGAGATTTAAGCTTCATGGCCTTGCTCCTCTCCAACCTGCATGGTTTCGCAAATCAATAAATAGGAATATGAAACTATGAATAGCAATCAGCATCTTAATGCCGAAGGAGCACCATTCAATTTGCTCATAACCTATTAAAAACTACAAAGCAAGATTGTCAAAATGTTAATTAAAGTATTTTTATTTTTGACAGAATATTTCTAAATAGATTTAAATTAAGCTTGAAACTTATAAGAAAATACAGTTAAAAGTAAGAATTATGAATAGGAAATAAAGGCATCGGTTTTTTTTTCCTGCAAATATAGTTAAAATAGAACTGTTAATCACAAAGCAAGATTGTCAAAATGTTAATTAAGGTATTTTTCTTTTTGATAGAATATTTCTAAATAGATTTAAATTAAGCTTGAAACTTGTAAGAAAATACAGTTAAAAGTAAAGAATTATGAACAGAAAATAAAGGCATAGGTTTTTTTTTTCCTGCAAATATAGTTAAAATAGAACTGTTAATCACTTAATCACATGAAAACTGATTTTGAATTTTTGTGCAAAGAAGACTGGTAAAAACCAAATGTAACATTAATTGCCAGACTATAAGTAATCAGCATGTACAGGATTATAAGAAAGAAATAAAAAAAACAACAAATCTTACATTTGGCGTTTTGACATATCAGTAGCTGAAACCCCTTCTGCAGCTGGAGTTCCAGCAAGAATAAGACCTTCCTGTTATGATTTGAAGGAGAGATTATTCTAACCATTCAGGGCAATACATTACAGTTACCACAGGACACAGAAAACAATAAAATAGATAAAGCAAGGAAAGAAAAGGAAGGTGCTTCTAGAAGTAAAAACCTTTGCCAAATAGAGATTGCGGTGGTCTATGTCCTCCTTTTTGGCCATATTTTCTTCCTTCTCATGAGCCTATTTTCTATCCAAAGCCTGGAAGACTGTCAGTTGTCTACCCTTGAGAAAAATTCCCAAGCCAGATGCAGCGCTACCAGCTGAAACCGCAGAGGTCACTGCATCTATAGTCTTAATTAACTTGAGAAAGCCCGTTCCTTTTGTCGCCTGCCACAACATATCTCATGTTAAGTTTCCAGTATAATAGAGAATGGTAGGAATTAGATCAGTGAGGTATAAAACGTACTTGGTAAGCGGATGAAGAACTGGGACAAAAGATTGCACTTGCCCAAAAGCAGAAAACCTTTGTTTGACTTCTTCATTAGTGATCTCAAAAGGAAGGTTGCTGATGAAAATTGTTCTATGCAAATCATCTTCTTCTTCTGTTTGTGGTTTAGCAGCATCTGATGCACTGGCACTTTCAGAAGATAAGTTATTAGGCGCAGTCTCAGAAGGTAATTTACTAGGCTCATTAACAGATTCTTCAATAGTTGGCTCCTTTTTACTTTTCGGCAATGAATCATCAACAGCAGTTACTGTACCAGAGGCCGTGGTAAACTTTTTTAGAACTTTTCAAGCAATGTCTGCTTCCTCCTCAAAATCAATAGTTAGCTCCTTGTTCCCTTTGGGAAATGCAGAATTATCAACACCCATATCATCAGTAGTTACAGTACAAGAGGAAGTGGTCAAGTTTTTTAGAACTTTTCTTGATATATCTGCTTCCTCCTCAAAATCAATTTCAGTAGGGATGTCTATCATCTCTGCTGTATTGGAGTCATCTAGAGCAGAGCCAATCCTATCAAGGTGCTGGGGCATTTCATATGTATCTCCAGCGTCACCCTCGAAATCATCGCTGCTGCTATCATTTCCCCCATC